>CM040240.1:289901352-291101352 GCA_022545495.1 Chrysanthemum lavandulifolium
TTGATGCTGTTGTACTAAATGGTTAGAACGGCTCACCCACTAGAACAAACTATAAAGGGGTTGTTTAAGAAGTGCATACAGTCACCTTGAATGGATGTCTAAGGTTATGCTTTTACGCTTACGGTCCTCCGCCTGTGAGTTCGATTGGAGCTACCTAGTATAACCATTCTATGTACGAAGCATCTTAGTGCAAAGTTGTAAGTTTCTCAACGCATCGATTAAAACTTTGTAGAATTTAATCTTAGCAATTAAAATACAAGTAAGTTTTTGAAAATTTTGTGTTATAAAGTTGTATGCATGCTTCTTTATACATAAGTTTTGATTACACATCAAAATTATACCCTTTAAATTTAAGTTTATGCCATCTAATGATATGAAACACTTGAAGTTGTAATTTAGTTATGTGAGACATTGATCTAGATTACAATAACGAGGTGAATTATTTTGTTGTGTGAGACCTCGACAATGATTTGCGGTTTCTAAATTAGACAACTTAATTAAGTTAGTTAGTGAGATCTATGACTTAAGGCATAAGATGGGATAAAACATGCTTACGTTTTGCATTAATTGTTTTGGCAAAATTGTAAATCCCATATTTTCTAGGAATTGCAAACTTGTTTGTCAATTATTGTTCTTCGACAATTACCTATTCTATACTTTCATCACTAGCAGATCAACTGATGTGGTGAAACTATGATAATGAGGGTCCTAGGTTCAAGGAAAATTCTATGGTTAATATGAATATTGACCAAGGGTATTTTATTTTCTTGAAAGATTTAATTATCGAAAATACTAAAAATTGAATTTTGTTGATTCTTTTGATTGTATTAATGCAACATTAAACCGTAAACGTAGTTTGGGCTTTGGTAAATTGATCTAGTTCATTTTCAAGCGAATGTTTGATCAAGAAAAATTTACTAAAAGACAAACATAAACTCTTTTCCATGGAAGAAGAGTGTGACTCAATCCTATTTCTTTTCATGATTGAGAAAGGTATGTTAGGAACATTAGAATTGTCTAAATTCTAATATAACTCATAGCAACTTTAATAGTTAAGAAAATTGCACACCATGTTTCCTTAAGAGATTTCATTACCCTCTATTGGTGATTGAATTCTTATATGACATTTTGGTCACCTAGAAAACATGTTTGACATTTTATGAGCTATTAAATTAGAAGCTAGACTAATTACCGCAAAATTGGTAAAAGACAAACTAGTATATTTTATCTAGTTGTTTTGTTTTGACTAATTAAAGGTGCTACACACCATTGTGGGGATAGTAGACATATTAAGGAAGAAATTGCATGCTCAATTTTTCAATTTAATAGCATTGATGGATGATCCATCATCTACTGAGTAGAATACACTCTTTTACTACCTAAGTAATTGTTACGAATGGTCTTACAAAGGGGTAGTAACGTAATAGCACGCTATTTTTCTTTGGTTAATGAAACACTTACAATGTTGTCAAATCCGATTGGGAGTATTGTAGTGTATTCTTGAATAAGACATTATTGTAACGTTGTCTAATTCGATGGGAGTTACAAGATTTATTATCTTGGTAGTGACTCGATTATTTCTAGATTTTCTTGAAATAATACATTACGTTCAAAAATGTAGACATTCATATTCTCAAGGATAGTCATGAGCGATTCCTTGATAATTCAGTGGTCCTACATCTACTTGTAATGCTTATATATCTATGACACTATCATATTGCTCACATAAACAAACGAATGTCATGGTGTTTATCGCTATATGGTGTTGTTCTATGCAAGTGGGAGAAGTATTAATTGTGTGCAAAGAACAAACACATACAAATATGATTAATGGATTCTCTTGATCGTAAGATAAGATATTAACGTTCTAATAAGATTGACTTGTTTAGAACATGTGTCAAGATTATAGCATAGACTACTTTTATGTCTTATGTCATTCAAATTATAGAAACACTTGAAGTTACATTTTAGGTTAAGTGAGATCTTGGCTAGATTGTAATCTCAAGGTAAATAACCACTTGTCGTGGGATCAGGCGTGGATGATTTGCAGTTTCTTAAGTTGGACACTTCATGGAATGACATAATTAAATAAAGTAATACTATCTTAAATATTTATGTATTTTTAGAATGACATAAATAGATAGAGTAGTATATTAACTTGAAAATAAATTAATTGAAACCATGATGTGGTGTTCATTATTATTTTAAATTATACATGGTTATGTGTTTCTGTATAAACTCACAAACATGAAGTCTTTTAAAGACTTATAATATAAAGTAAGATATTATAACTGTTATGTCTTTTGACTTGGTCAAAGAATACTTATGTTATAAAACATGCAATTGACTTGGATATTCTATTATACCATTAAGTTGACTTAGTTGGTAAATAGGTGGGCCAAAAGGAATATGTTTATCTTAAATATTGTTAGATTGTCTTACAATATTAATTCTAATGAAATACTATATGTATATGGAATGTTCAGTTAGAAGAATCAAACTTTTGTCATATTGTTTGATTCAAGATAACTATATCCTCTTTTCTTCCAAAAGTTATCAAGGTTAGAAAATTGAGTATTGATTGGATATACTTAATAAAACTCAAACCTAGAAGATTATTAAGACACCATTTTAGTATGGAATGTGATGAATCACATTGAGTCTTATATTGAAGTTCTGATTTGTTAAAACTACTTATGGAGTAGGTTATTAACGAACAAGATTTCTGAACTGTTAATGTGATTTGTAATATTCCACAAGAAAACAATTTAGTGTTGTTCTAATTGCTAAAGTATTTATAGATAGTCTTTAAATTACAAAAGCAAGTGGGAGTTTTGTTTAGATCTTGAAGAGATTAAATTACAATTACAAAACACATAATCTTCTAAAATACACTAGTGAATATCATGATGAGGTCAAATATGATATACCTCAAGATGATGGAATTCCCATTCATAAATCCGCAAGGATTCTCAGATAATTGATTGATGTGCTGAGATATATGAGTTGCAGGATCATGGTAAACCTGCTAATCATGATGATGCATTTACCTAATATTGAATTGTGGTAAATTATTCATACTATGAATGTTAAGATGCTGTCCATAAAGATAATCAACTCTGGAACTTGGTTTATCTTAATAAAGATGAGTTTCTTCAAAAAGAAAGAAAACCCTAGTGGTTTAAATCTTTGTGTAGAAATCATATGGACAATATTGTACATGTGTTTAATGCATGACTTGTGACAAGATTATTAATCACACTTAAGCAATTAACTATGATTGAATATTCTTTCCTAGACACATTAAATATATAAAGATGATGATTGTCATACTTATTTTCATTGATATGAAAAATGACAATGGAATATTAAAACTCTTTCTTGTGTGATTGCTTTTGCGAGGACGATAAGCAATTGAAAAGAGTTTTATGAATTCACATAATCTTTGGAAATGTACAAACTGCAAGAATCCATGAATGGATATATGCATGCATCTAGGAGATGATTCTTATGTTTAACTATTAAATTCAAGTTTTGGTTTAAAAATTAAAATAAGATAATTTCTAAGTATTCCTGAAAGCTAGTGGGAGTATTATGTTTATTTTCTTTAAATCTTATATGATGTGGGTAGTAACATTCCATCTAAGATAAAATGTTAAGTTCTGGTTTGGAATGGAACTTCACTTGAAAGATTTAGAAAATAAGACATACAACCTTGGAGTATATGTTTATTGTTAGTAAACATGGCGGTATTAATTAAATGAGTCTAATAGAACATGATATATCATTTGGAAAATGGATATGTAGAACATGTATTAAATCTTTGTTTGACATAAGGATTTTTCATGTACATCATGTTATTGTTGTATCATGCTTGAATGCAAGATGATTTGACAACATTGATATCTAATGAAGTTATTAGATAACTAGTGTAATGAATATTCTAATGGAATATGTTTGAATTTAGAATTACATTCCTCACTGGATTTGCTCTCAAAATTCTATGGATGAGCAATACGACAATTGTTCTTGAAATTGTCATAGCTAACAAAACTTGAAAGTTTGAAGGCATCAAACATTACAATCGTAGATATTGAAGTTTACGAAATTTTAAAGAGCATATTGTTGTTTGTATACAATGATCTTTGGTATAATTGAGATGACACTCAATACTAGTCATGGGAGGATTTCATCCTTGAAAATGGCCATGTGAACTAGTTGTGCTCAACTAAGAGCATAGTTGCATTATACAATAAAGAATAAGAATACTTTAAACTTTAAAATGTTTGAAAGTTTGATTGTCATAAATTGGTGCTTGAGGATGTCACACTTTATGAAATATTATGGCAATATCAAGATATTTTGAATGCACACATACAAGAACTTCACTAGTTGAATTCTTGAAATAAGTATTCTCAAAATTCGATAGATCAAAGTTAGTTGAAATTATGCCTTGTCAACAAGTATGATTGTCATTACTTGAGGCATAATTCATTAACAAGTATTATCATGCATTGATCTATTTAGTATTTGGATAAGGGATGTTATGAACAAATATTATTTAAAAGGAATAAAATATTGGTTATGTTTATTTTCATTTTCTTAATATTATATCCTATATTTGCATGTTTAATCGGTGAATAACTTATGTTATTCTAAAAGTCCGTTGTCGATCAATGATGTGGGAATGTCATTGAATTAAGACAATCTGAGTTTTGGTAGAATATACTTTAAGTATATTGATCGTGGGACATGCCAATTCACATGATATTCAATGAATTGAATATAGGACTCATCCCAACTTTACATGATGATACTTTATGGATCTTTGTCATTAAGTATATCATGAAGTGTTTATCCTTAGACTTGAGATACCAGATAACTGATATGAATCTAGTGCATTTGTGTAAGATAGTCTAACGCTATCCGTAACTGGTAGTTATAAGGGCTATTTTCGGAAGTGTTACAAAGTTCATGAGTTATGTTTGTAGTCAAGAGAATTTGTTCCTTTGAATTTGTTTCAAAGTATAATACTATATTTGGGCCCTTCGTAGGATTGGCAAGATGTTTGTAAGGCCTTACCCAAGATCTATCTCGGAATACGTTCGAGATGATTTGGTAATCTTGTTCAATCGAAATACAACGAAAGAATATTAACTTATGAAATGACTTGATCCATATTCATAGTTAATGTAGTATTAGTAACAAAGGATAAGTAAAATGATGAATCATTAAATGGTTTTTTCCAGGAGACCATACTCGATTTGATCTGGGGGCATTGGCGTGTGAAAGCTAGACTAACCAATGTCATTACTATATTAAGTAATATCCAAGTGGGAGCTGAAAGGTTTATGGATAATTATTAATATATGTATGACCGGATTCGAACTCGAGACTTCGGGATTGCACACATTACGTATGAGAGTTGATGTTAATAATTAATATATAAAATGTTATTATTAATTATTAGTCACGAAATAAAACATAACGATAGTTAAATATTTAATGAGGTTTGGCTAACGGTCGTTAAATGTAAACTAAGAGGACTAAGAATAAAATTAGTGGTCAAGAAAAGTCTAGAACCCCTCTTGGGTTGGGTGGCGGTCGTGGCTTCTCAAAAGCCCAAGGAGGCTTTTCTTGGTCACCAAGTTTGAGAATGTATATATACAAACCCTTGTATTCATTATTCTCTAACCTTGGATCACCAATATACCTAATTTCTCCTCTTCTTCCTCTTTCTTTTGTGGCGGTCGAACACCCCTCACCATAAGGGTTTCGATTTTGCTTAACTAAAGAAACAAGTGTTTGGTTTTATTTGTGATTTAAGAAACTAGCTTTTCACATCAAATCGCTAATAGTACGTGTGTACAAGAACGAAGAACAAGCACACTTGAGCTTGTGTATTCCTTGGTGGTCGATCTCTTTTGGGTCGAATTACATAAACCCTAAAGTTAGGGTTTTGGGTTTTTGTTCTTGTTCTAATCAGCGTTTGATTCTTGAATTGCTAAAAGGTACGCACTTTCTTGTTCGGTTAATTACTTACATATATTATTCCTAATTACTTCCGCTGCATGCTTTGATGATGTTATTTGATATTATATAATTGTTATGAGTATTAAATCCCTACAATACCTACGTGTGTACTTGTGCATTTTTCCAAGAGCCAATACTTGCAAGCATTTTTACTTACAAACCCTTAGTAAACACCTTAAACTTAAATGCTGTCACACAAGCAACAATAACATGTAATCATTGGAACTTTTAATTTGTTTAAAACTTCATTGAGTCTTAAACTGGAAATGTAAACTAAACTAGCCATACTAATCTAGGTCGTGTGTCGGTGCCATCCACAAATTCTATTTGATTACTGCTTCAGATTGCTTATACTGAGGTGAGTTCTCGTAGCCCTCTTTTTCATAATGTTTTCCTTGGGGGAAAATGGTACTCAAATGATGTTTTAACTGTTTTTATGCTGTGCTAAACTGTTTACATGTTTTTGGACAATATGTGTGTTTGATTTCAATATGTGACTACTTTGTGATGATAAATTGTGTTTCATGTATGCCCAACTATTTAACTCCGTTTGGAGAAACAAGTTGATAGTACTATCTTGGGTAGCTCCCCACTATTGGTAGCACGTGTGTAACATTATTGGTAGGTTCAGTTGTCGCTAACACTGTGTTTCATATTCATATATCTTGCTCACTATTGTCCTACACTACTATGCACAGCTTCATGGTTTAACTCTTAAAAATACGAGCTCACCAACTTTATGTTGACATTTTCGAGTATCCTTTTTCGGGTGTTAAGAATGAAGTTGCATAGAAGGTTGAGTATTGGCCTGGCCTAGCAGACATAAGACAAGACTCTACCGGGCTGTGTTCCCGAGGAGTTTGTGCATTTGGAAATGCCCCCTTAAGACTTAATTATTGTGAACGTATGTAGTAAGACTTGTATCCATCGTATTATGGATCATTGTAACTTTGACTTGTGTTGTGATGAATGCATTTAGTATTTCTATTTTGACACCTTGTGTTCTTGATTATGAAGTCATATCCGTAAATGTCATTCCATTGCGCCATTTTTGGGGTGTGACATCCAGCTAAGTTTTGGATTAAAAGCTGAAGTCTTTATTGAAGTTTCAGTCTGAGATATACAGTAGCTTGTTTTGTTGTATGATATCATCTAGCAGATATCGGATGAATATATACAGTTGTATCTTTGAGTGTGTTAAAATCAGTTTCCTTGTGTTATGATGTAAAACATTTGGTTCAAATTAATATAAAGTTTCACCTTTTGCACCAAAAAAGAAGAAGTTTAAATTGTGTCGGTAAATGATTCTTCTACTTTAAAAGGAATTGCTATTTGACATAAACCAAAAATTGAAGTGAAATGCTTGTGCTTGTAAATAAGAGTACTTCCAAATTAAGTAAACCAAGATTACACTGTTTCAAGAGGAAAAATCGATAATTTTTTTGCAAATAAGCAAGAGAACATGATCGTGAATTGGAATAGAATGTTTGATATGTGGCTTTTTCATGTGTGACATGATGAGTCGCGGCTTTAAATACATATGGACTTCTTTTATACCTAATGATAATGCTTTTTGTATACGTCTAAATCTTTAATATAATCGAATAATTTGTTTTTTTAGCGGTGTCTGGCTGAAGAGTATAGGAATAAGTAAATACGTGAGAATGCAGGATTCATACGGGTGTTTAGTTAATCGATACGAGTTTCTAAGTCATGAATGGAACCAAAAAATGTTGGTTGTCTCAACTCGCTAACCATCAAGAAACGATAGAAACTTCCAAGTTCTTATGCTTCGTACCATTTTTTTCTTTTCGCTATTTCGAATAGATAATACTAGGAAACATTGAATGATACAACTCAACCAACTAAACACTTTCTTTTTGTTTCTATTCATGAAGACACGGATATGATATAAATTTAACTTATTTTTCATGAAAATGATAGTATAATGAATGACGAAACGTATTTATATATGAGGGCCTGTAGTCGTTTAGTCCATGGACAACCTTAGGAAATGGAAAAAAATAGATTGATCGAACAAAAACAAATGCCAACACGACTAGATGGGTATACAAAATAGGCTAGTCATAACATAAATGCAGAATTCTCGAGACTTGAAATTATAATGTAAACTAAGCCTAATAACGGTGCTAATTTAAGATCATGTTTTGACATCAAATAAACCGACTTGCTTTGGATCTTGGCATGGAGAATGGGGGTCCAATAACCGTAGTTGGATCAATGTGTATGCTTTTGGAGAAGTGAGGAAAGAAAGAAATCATTGAATGAGGGCGATGAAAAGAAAAAGGAATAAATATTTCTTGAAAGGGCACAGAGCTCACAAACACAGTGAAAGTAAGCAGTTTACCTTAAAGTGTCACTTAGTTACGAGTAAGATGGACAGAATGTTCAGTGCTCAATATAACTTCAATATCGCTACTAGTTTATGATCGATATAATAAAAGGTTGATTGATTATTCATTGATCTCTATCCAAATACATCGTACAATAAATACATGAATACAGAAAGTTCTAGAGGCGGGCTTGAGCCCGATACATATCTACAAGAAATATACAGCTAATACTCCCCATGATCATAGCGGGAGGACATCTGACCGAGGCGGGCGAAATTCCTCAAACAGAGCGGAGGGCAATCCTTTGTAAAATGTCGCACACCGATAACGCGATGGAACATGTAGAACCGGACCGACCGGTGGCAACTAAGTCTCGAACAAAGTGAATGTCAATCTCAATGTGCTTAAATGACGATGTTGAACCGGATTACAGGATAAGTAGACAAGACTAACATTATCACGGAGACAAGCGTAGCGGAAGATAAAGTGTGTGAAGCTCACGAAGCAAATTCGTAACCAAGAAGTCTCAAGAACATGACATTGGCAACCCACGATACTCGCCTCGCACTAGAGCGAGAGAGAGTCGGTTGCCGCTTAGAGGACCAAGAGAGAAGGTTGTTGCCAAGAAAGACACAATATCCTGAGGTTGATCTCCGAGTAGTGGGGCAACCAGCCCAATCCGCATCAGAATAGGCAACCAAGGATGAAGTAGAAGAAGCAAACAACTGTAGACCATAGTCTAAGGTACCCCGAACATACCGCAAAATCCGTTTGAGAGCCGAGAAATGTGGCTCTCGTGGGTCATGCATGTGAAGACAAACTTGTTGTACTGCATAAGATATATCTGGTCGAGTAAAGGTGAGATACTGGAGAGATCCTGCAAGACTCCGATATAAAGTAGGATCAGATATCGGATCACCATCATCCCCCAGTTTAGACTCAGTGTCAACGGGAGTCCGACTGGGATTACAGTTAACCATATGAGCTTTCTCCAAAACCTCCATAGCATATTTCTTACGAGATAAAACAACCACGAGGAATCACGTGAAACAGAGATACCAAGAAAATAATTAAGAGGACCCAATCATCATAGCAAACTCCGATGTAAGGATCCAATAATCCACCGCAACAAACTCTCGGAAGAAAGTAAGTACAATATCATCAACATATAATAACAAGTAAGCGAGATCGGTCCTCTATCAGTAAATAAATAAGGAAGAGTCACAACGGCTATGAGAAAAGCCGACCCGTGTAATGTATGATGCAAAACGCTGAAACCAAGCTCTGGGGGCCTGTTTAAGCCCATACAAAGACCGCTGCAATAAACAAACATAATCAGGGTGTGCAGAGTCCCGAAACCCCGGAGGCTGATGCATATAAACTGTCTCAGATAAATCACCATGCAAGAAAGCATTCTTGACATCAAGCTGATGAATCGGCCAATGTCGAGGTAGCTAGGCTCGAGCAGGTCCGAATAGTTCTGGTTTAACCACGGACTAAAGTCTCATCTACATCAATCCTCATGGAATCGACTACCATTCGCCACAAGACGAGCCTTGTAGCGACTAAGAGTGCCATCGACCAAATACTTATGGCGGAAAAGCCACATACAACGAATAATGTTTGTGTCCATAGGTCGGGGCACAAGAGTCCAAGTTCCGTTCTTAATAAGTGCAGTGTATTCGTCGCGCATAGCATTTAGCCAATTTGGATCATTAAATGCATCACGATAAGATTTTGGTAATGGTGTGACAGAAGACACATGCATGTTGAGACGCTCAGTGGGACGATTTGACCCGACACGATATCGTGTGACCATGGGATGAACGGAGACAGGGTTAGGGTTATGAGGAGGATCTGGAATAATGTGTTGGTGTTGGTTCACGTTTGGTGATGGAATTGGAGTTTGTTGTTGGGCGGGGGTTGGTGATGGTGATGGGTCATGGGGTGGCTCATGTTGGGTCGGGTTGGGACTGGTGGGAGTTGGTGTTGTTGGCTCGGATGTGGGTTGAGGCATAGTGGGTTGCAGAACTTGGGCAGATGGAATGAATGGAGGGTTGATATCGGGTGAGTCATCTAAGAAATTGTAGTTAGGTGCCGATGTTGGTTTAGAGGTGCCATATGGAAAAACAGTTTCATCAAAAGTGACATGGCGAAATGATGATTTTATTGGTGTTTAAGTCTAGGCAACGATACCCACGATGATTTGAAGCTTGACCCAAATAAATGGAAGGAGTAGCGTGGTTCAAGTTTGTGATTAGGATATATGTGGGGTAACATAGGCACCAAATGTGCGTAAAGGCTATAATTGGTGTTGGCCAAATAGACGGGTATAAGGGATTTCGTTGGAAATGGCGGTTGAGGTAAGATATTGAGTAGGTGAATGGCCATATTGAGAGCTTCAACCCAAAATGTTGGTGGGAGGTTGGCTTGAAAAGGAGGGTCCGAATGAGATTATTGATGGTGCGAATCATCCGTTCAGACTTGCCATTTTGTTGTGATGTTTTAGGGCATGAAAACCGAAATTGGATGCCATTGTCGGCGAACAGTTTATGTAGGCGATGGTTGTCAAATTCACCTCCATGATCACACTGAAATGACCTGATTTCACACTTGAACTGAGTGTGTACATAGTTACGAAATAATACAAATTTAGACAAAACATCAGACTTGTTAGTTAAAGGATAAACCCAAACAAAATGAGAATAATGATCCAAGAACAATACATAATATTTAAAACCCGAAAGACTCGGAATAGGTGAAGTCCATACATCCGAGTGAATAATGTCAAAACAAGCATTAACAATAGTTTCGGAACTAGCAAATGGAAGTCTAACGTGTTTGCCAAGTTGACAAGCATGGCAAAGCACGGGAGGCTTTTCCTTATTACATGAAATAAAGTTATTTGAGACAAGACGACGTAACACTTCGCTTCCTGGATGTCCAAGACGCTGATGCCACGTATGAGGACTAACAAGAAGAGCTTGAGGGATGGGAGAGGGAGCTGTGACTGGGCAGAGGTCGCCTGCTATCACATCGAGAAGCACCCGACGCGTCATGAAATCCTTAATGAAAAACCAAAGGATCAAATTCAAAGGCAATTATTGTCACGAACAAAGCGTGACAGATACTAAATTTTTGACAATATGGGGGTAATAAGAACATTATTTAGGTGAAGTGGTCGAAAAGGAGTTGGCAAAATGCTATGACCCGTATTAGTGACAGGAATAGAATACCCGTCACCAACCGAGACGGACGGATACATGCAAGTATTAAAAACATTACTAAGACTATTAATCGATGCATTAAGATGGGAGCTCGCACCTGTGTCCATATTCCATGCACCATTTGTGGGATCGTGAAGCGTCCCGACAGTGAAAGCATTAGGCAAAATGGTTTCTTGTCCTGCGTGAGCCATGTGGGCCCGAGGAACAAGTGGTCGTGCATAAGGTGTTGTTGGAGTGTGCCTTGTTGGGCTTGGTGGAGTGGTCCGTGGGCTGGGCAAGAGTTGGGCTTTGGGTGTTGTGTTCTACCGTTGACGAAGGGAGTATATACGGTTGCATAAGGTTTGATGGGATTACAAACTGAGTCGGGCAAGTGGCATGGTTGGTCGGATACCCGAACCCGGTGGGGGTCCGACTTGTGAGATCAGGCGGGGTAAGTAGTGGGTTGTGAAACTTGAAAAGGGCCCATTGGATTAGTGATGGTGTAGTAGGTCAAGGTCCACTGATATACTAGGGTGTTACAAGAATGACCACTAATATTATTTGCATGGCTCGTGAGTCCCAATTTGCTTAACAACTTCATTACTATCTCTTTCGTGTTATTTGTTTCTTAGGTGTAACATTGCCAATGAGATTTAATACTAGAATCATGAACAAATTTGCATCCCGCACCATAGCGACATATACCCTTAGCAAAATTAATGCATGGTCTCCATGACTTTACTTGAGGGTTAGAAGGATTTCGAGGCATACCTTTGTCGGTCATGAGCACCAAGGGAGAGGATGACGAGGAGTCCACGGGTAGTGAATGTGACTTAGACTTGAGACGCATCTCCTCCGTTGTGAGCATAGATCGTGCGGTTTTGAGATCGGGAAAAGTTTCACGATGGTGCATGATGCCACAAACGTTGTCATATTTCTCCGGTAAGCCTTCAAGTGCAAAGGTAACCACATCTTCACTGCTAACGGGGGATCCAAGGCTCGTAAGGATTGTAGCAATCGATTCAATTTGCTTAAAATATGCATCGATAGTCATATCGCCAAGTTTAAGTGTCCGAGTTGTGCCTTTAGAGCAATATAGCACGGATCGTTTGTTGTCTTGAACAATTTCCGTGATGAGATCCCATGCATGTTTAGCGGATCGTGGGTGTTCGACAACCAATCTAGCTTGAAGGATTCGAAAGAGTGGTAAAATCCAAGAGAGGACAATGTTATCCACCTTGCTTTCTTCCGGAGTGAGAGGGTAGTAGTGCTCCGGAGGCCTCGTTTGAAAAGCCATGTATGTATTTTGTCACTTCATAGCCGCTACAAAGCTGTTCAAAAAGAATACCCATGATCCATAGTTCCAATTGTCCGGATCTAGTTTAACGGGAACCGAGTGATGAGGTGATGATGTGTTACGAGTGCAAGCTTTTCTGAGAGAGGGGTAGTAGGGGGATTATTGCTTCCTGTCATGATGATGAATAGATGAGATAGCAACAGAAAGCAAGAAAAAAAAATAGAACCAGTGAATGACCTAATGCACAAAAAATATAGCAAACGTGTGGATTGATGACCAAAGCACAATCACCAACACGTAACAGTTGGATAATAAGAAAAGATGATAAAGGTTGGGATTAATTGGTAGAAGACGACTGTTTTAGGGTTGAGAGGGAGGACCGGTTATTTTGGCTCTTGATACCATGATCGATATAATAAAAGGTTGATTGATTATTCATTGATCTCTATCCAAATACATCGTACAATAAATACATGAATACAGAAAGTTCTAGAGACGGGCTTGAGCCCGATACATATCTACAAGAAATATACAGGCTAATAGTTTATACATGCTTATATATCACATACACAATATACTCTAAACAAACGGCCACCATACAAGTATATCAAGCTTTTATACAAACAGAGCAAGGTAATTTTCCAAATCTAGAGATGTACAAGGTCACTGAACAGGATAGTGAAACGATCATAAGAATTCAAGTTTTGTGTGTCATATTATGGACAAGATTACAAACCAGATAAGCAATTATCGTCTGCAATAGATCATATTAGGGTAATAAAGATATTATTTTCAATCCGTATTGATTCTCACCCGAACAATATTAATTTTCGGGTCAGCTTATGATATTCTTCAACATAAAGCCTAATATTTTGCAGCAGATAGAAATATGCAGAAGTGTTACTCTAACCGGTTCCAATCTCTATAGTTGTAACTTGTAAGTAAAATCTAAGCTAGATCAATGTCAAAATAAATACTTCATAGTTTATTATAGATTTAAGAAATCATCGTAAACAATTATAAGTAAGAAAAATTTACATATGTGATAACTTACGACTCTTATTCATTGATTGCCTTTAACATGTGGAGATACAAGGCTGCGCACAAATATGGGAGCACCAATATATCTATGTGAGCTAGTTGCGGAAATTTGCTGGCTAAAGGACTTGTCACTCTCACACGGAATGTTGTAATTTTGCGGTTCATGCGGTTCACACAAGGCATGTATGACTTGATCACGCTCAGCCTCACAATCATGTGGCAACATTACCCAAGACTCCTTAACATTGTATATGTTATCACTAGGATGAGGATTGAACCCAAAATAATTGTATATGGATAGACATTCGTTCATAATCCCTAGTCGATGATAAGACTTCCATTGATAGCGTGAATCATCAGGTAGGGGGATTTCTTTGAACTCTTCTTTAGACAAATCAAATGAAACAATTACAATCTTCTCGTAATGGTCTTTCATAAACCAGTGAAGAGCGCCGTTAAATAAAACACCAACTTCACTAATAAACCTATACTCGACTTGAATAACTTTCCAAACATTTGAATTTAACGATAACACTTGAAAGCATGTGTGATCTCCTACTATAACCTTGTAATCATCTGTTAAGAAATCGTAACCAAAACCACCACATAAAACCGTGGCATCCGGAATGATAATTGGCGGCCTTGGGAGTTGTTGTCTAACCTGTCTAATGGAGGGGTTGGCTATAAGAATTCGTTTAGCGTCCATAGCAAGTAAGCATACAAGGCCATTGGAAGAACCGAGGATAAAACATCTATTAGAAGTAGAACTACTCATGCGTATGTAAAAACCATAGGGTAACCACTCCATAACAATCCTTCGAGTTTCATTATTCTTGCAATCTTTGTTATGACTATGGATGAGATGCGTTTTAACGAAAAAAGGGTCAGAGATTAAAGATAGCCATGACTTACACACGCATTTGCATCGGATCAGATCATCGACATCCAATCTTGCTAGTATTTGTTCAAGTATATCACCATGGGCACACAACTCCTTTGCCATAAAAACCCTAAACAAACAAACAAAAGAAAATAAGAGATACGGAATGTGTATGTGTATGTTTGTGTTCGTTACCATTTATATCTTTAACATAGGACCATATATATAGTTTAAGCAGCATATATAGAAGTTTGTTACCAAAGAGGGTGGGCTAATTTGACCCACGAAACTCCAACTTCTTACTTGGGCTCGGTCCAGTTAATGTAAAACTTTATTGTGTGATGAGGCGAATAGTTGTGTTACCCGACTGGTCCTAACGACCCGGAATGAAATTTCAAGAAAATGATTGAGGGCCGTATTCGATCTACTAAAACAAGGATTTACTTACGGGGCTCTATTTCAATTTGTATGTTAGTGAATGGTGACTGAACCAAGAGGGAAATATTATCACGCCAGTTTCATATCAGCGTTCACTTTTATCACCAAACTAATCATTAAATGTTCAAAGTGGTGATCACCACCCACCACTTAAACACAAAATATCTCACATTACACACACTGTTATGAATATGATTAGAAATCCTAAGGGTCGGTTGGTTTTTGCTTAAGTCCTAAGCTTCGCGTATGCGTATGCTACGCGTCTTCGAGTCCAAATTGAATTTGAAGAGCCGTCTACAAATCCATTTTGGAGTTTGCTTCTTTCCCCCTCACCCCTATAAAAAGGAGGTGAGGGGGAGAGAGATCGGTACCACCATTTTGAATTTGTGTAACACCTTCGAATATGTTTTGTATCTTTGAATTTGATTAGTATGTCATGTGGATTAATGTTGAGTGACTTTCCAGAATATCAGGTGGTGGACCAAATACTTTCCGTAATATCAGGTGTGGAGTGAATGATTTCCATAATTTAAGATGGTAGGCCAAGTTTCTAGTATTATTGTACCTTTTGTTTGAGAATAAATAGCCAAGCCATAATGCAGTTTCATGTATTCCAATCTGTATTCCCATTTCCTTTTAATATTCAATATGAAGTTTGTGGTGTGAAACATTATAGCTGCAGTTTTGCTTTCTGTTATTATCTTTAACTCACCATAAAGCCTTATTGAATCCAACAATTGGTATCAGAGCTTTGTTGTTCTAATTATATGCCAAAAATCATTCGATCTTCAGAAATGTCTCCCGTATCAGATAACTCAAATCCCACTAAAGAAAACCCAGTTACTTTTCAGTGTCCTGTTCTCACTTCTACGAACTACACGACATGGGCCATTAAGATGGAAGCTATAATGGAAGCCCAAGGGTTATGGGAAACCATTGTGCCTGCAGACGGTGTGGATGCAGACGAGAAGAAAAGTAAAATGGCTCGTGCATTCATCTTCCAAGCAATACCGGAAGATATTTTGATGCAAGTAGCCAAGAAGAAAACAGCCCGTGAAGTGTGGGAGTCGTTGAAAACCCGATTTGTTGGTGCAGACCGGGTTCAGAAGGCGAGGTTGCACACGTTAAAGAGTGAGTTCGAGGCACTTCGAATGAAGGACGGTGAGTCCATTGACGAGTATGCGGGGAAGTTATCCGGGATGATCTCGAAGTATAATAGTGTCGGTGCGACATTGGAAGACGAAGAACTCGTTCGAAAACTTTTTGATACGGTGACTGAGAAATATATCCATATTGTTGCCTCAATGGAGCAATATTCGGATGTAGAAGAGATGCCATTTGAGGAAGCAATAGGTCGATTGAAAGCCTATGAAGACAGGTTAAGGCTTCGACAAGGAGGGTCGACGGGGGAAAACTCATTGTTGTTTACAAAGGCGGAGGGCCAGACAATGAGTAAGCAAAATAGCAAGGCACCTGGTGGTCGTGGTAGAGGCTGGAATGGTGGCAGAGGTTCGAATGGTGGCAGAGGTTGGAATGGTGGCAGAGGCGGTAGAGGTAGCACACGAGGGGGTCGTGGATCAGGCCGAGGTCGGGGTGATCGATATGGCAAGAAACTGTCTCAAGAAGGGGAATACTCAAACCGAAATCCGCGTGACAAAAGTCACATCAAATGCTTCGAGTGTCAAGAATACGGGCACTACGCATCGGAATGTACGAATATGAAGAAACCGGAACAAGAAGTGCACTTGACGAGAGAAATGGAAGAACAAGCTCTGTTGTTGTGTGTTAAAGGAGAGAACATGCCATCAATGGTAATGTTGAATGAGGACAAAGTGTTTCCTAAATTGCATGAAAGTCGGAACAGTAGCAATCGAGACATGTGGTACCTCGATAACGGGGCAAGTAATCACATGACCGGGGAAAGAAATATGTTTGCAGAGTTGAACGAAAGTATCACGGGACGGGTTTGGTTCGGTGATGGCTCCGCGGTTGAAATTAAAGGAAAAGGTACCCTTCTGTTCCAATGCAAAAATGGTGACCAATTAATGGTCTCTGATGTGTATTTTATCCCAGCTTTAACAAGTAATATCCTTAGCCTCGGTCAATTAACTGAAGCTGGGTATGATGTGTGGTTGCATAATGATTTTCTGAAAGTTTATAATGAACAAAAGATGCTTGTGATGAAAGTGCAACGATCGGCAAACAGGCTGTATAAAATAGCATTGAAGATTGCAAAACCGGCTTGTTTGGCAGCTTCTTTAGTTGATGATGCATGGACTTGGCATGCCCGTTTGGGACATGCAAACTTCTACACATTGGAAATGATGGGAAAGAAAAGGATGGTGACCGGAATGCCGTGTGTCGCACATCCAAAACAACTGTGCAACGGGTGTGTTGTAGCAAAACAAGCGAGGCAAAGCTTTCCAAAGGAAGCTCAGTGGAGAGCGTCCAAGCCGTTGGAACTCTTACATGCTGATCTTTGCGGTCCAATAACGCCACAATCAACAGGAGGTAACAGATATTTTTTATTGATCGTTGATGATTGGTGTAGATATATGTGGGTTTATTTTCTTAGATCAAAAGATGAAGCGTTAGCAAAGTTCAAGATCTTTAAAGCTGAGGTTGAGATGGAAACCGAGCATAAAGTGAAGGCACTAAGGACGGATCGCGGGGGCGAGTTTAACTCTCATGCCTTTGTCAAGTTCTGTCAAGAAGAAGGAATTCAAAGGCAAACTACGGCACCGTATACTCCGCAACAAAACGGAGTTGTGGAACGGAGAAACAGAACGGTAGTAGAAATGACACGATCATTGTTGAAAGGCATGAACCTACCAGATTCATTGTGGGCGGAAGCAGTTCGCCATGCGGTCTATTTGCTTAATAGACTTCCTACGAAGGCGGTGAAAGACATTACTCCATACGAAGGATGGAAGAAAAGAAAACCAAACCTGGAATATTTAAAAATATTTGGTTGCTTGGCGTTTGTAAGGAAGGTGGGAGGCCATCTTACTAAGCTAGAAGATAGAAGCATTCCTATGGTTCATTTAGGTAAAGAACCAGGGAGCAAAGCATACAAGTTGTATAATCCAAAAAGTAAAAAGGTTGTGGTGGCACGTGATGTCTCATTTGATGAATCAAAGTCATGGACTTGGGAAACTACACAAGGAAGTATGTCAGGAAGCATGGTACAACCCATATTCATGGGAAACATTGAAAGTCCACAGAATGCTAGCATGAATCAAGAGGAGGGACCACATACACCATTAACCCCACAAACTAATAATGTTTCTCCTTTCTTAAATTCAACAGGTGGTACCAACTATATGGAAGGCTCAGGAAGCATAAATCAAAGCCTTTCAAATTCCTTTGGCAGTGTGCCGGTTAACGACACGGTACCTTTCGATACTTTTGATGACACTCCTGTTCGGGCAACTCGCGATATACAAGATATATACCAGCAAACACCCATGATGACAGAAGAAGAGGTGCAAGATCAATATCAACAAGCAGGATTGTTGTTGTTAAATGAAGAACCAGCTTCTTTTCTTGAGGCAAGAAAGGAGACTCAATGGATGGAAGCCATGTGTGCAGAGATTGAGTCAATCGAAAAGAACAAAACGTGGACTTTAACCCGATTACCTCCCAACCGAAAGGTGATAGGGTTAAAGTGGGTGTTCAAGTTGAAAAAGGACGCATCGGGTACGGTCACGAAGTACAAGGCACGCCTTGTGGCCAAAGGTTATGTACAACAGAAGGGTGTAGACTTCGAAGATGCATTTGCTCCGGTGGCTCGCATGGAATCAATACGGTTGTTATTAGCTTTGGCGGCAAAAGAGAGCTGGATTGTACATCATTTAGATGTGAAGTCGGCCTTCTTAAATGGAGAGCTTAAGGAGGAGGTTTATGTAAGTCAACCTACTGGCTTCGAAGTGAAAGGAAAAGAGGAGATGGTGTATAAGTTGCATAAAGCTCTATACGGGTTACGACAGGCACCTCGTTCATGGAATGCAAAACTCGACAAAGTGTTAAAGGAACTTGGGTTCAAAAAGTGTGCACAAGAACAGGCGGTGTACAAGTTGCAAAGTAAGAACTCAACTTTAATTGTTGGTGTGTACGTCGACGATATGATTGTGACGGGGTCGAGTGAGAAGCAGATTCAAGACTTCAAGGTTAGTATGAATTCAATTTTCGACATGAGTGACCTGGGAAAGTTGAATTACTATCTTGGGATCGAGGTTATACAAGAGGAAGATAGCATCGTTATAAAGCAAGATAATTATGCTAAAAGATTTTAGAAGAAGCAGGTATGTCTAAATGTAACCCAGCAAAGTGGCCTATGGATCCTAAATTGCAGCTGACTAAAGATGAAGGTGGCAAGGAAGTTGATCCAACCAAGTACAGACGTATAATCGGGAGCCTTCGATACCTGATTAACACTCGTCCTGATCTCAGTTACTCGGTTGGAGTAGTGAGCAAATACATGCAATCGCCTAAAGAGAGTCACTATGCGGCTGTAAAGAAAATTTTACGATATCTCAAGGGTACAACCGGGTATGGTTTGAAGTATCAAAAGGCTGGAGATGGGAAAATTTGCGGGTATAGTGACAGTAGTCATGCTTCAGATATTGAGGACCGAAGAGGAACTACCGGTATGGTGTTCTACTACTCACAAAATCCAGTCACATGGACATCTCAGAAACAACAAACAGTTGCTCTAAGTTCATGCGAAGCTGAATTCATGGCTGCGACGGCGGCGGCGTGTCAAGCATTATGGTTAAGAAACATGGTTAGTTTCTTAACAGGAGAAGAGCCTCAAAGAGTGCAGCTTCTGGTCGATAATCAATCGGCTATAGCATTGATGAAAAATCCCGTGTTTCACGGACGAAGCAAGCACATCGATACTAAATACCATTTCATACGGGAGTGTGTGGAAAGGGATCAAATTTATGTCGAGCATGTTAGTGGCGATTTGCAGAAAGCGGATATCTTGACCAAGGCGTTGCCTCGGGTTAAGTTCATTGAGATGAGAAGGATGATCGGAGCTGAAGATGTCAACATTAAAGGGGAGAATGTGGATTAATGTTGAGTGACTTTCCAGAATATCAGGTGGTGGACCAAATACTTTCCGTAATATCAGGTGTGGAGTGAATGATTTCCATAATTTAAGATGGTAGGCCAAGTTTCTAGTATTATTGTACCTTTTGTTTGAGAATAAATAGCCAAGCCATAATGCAGTTTCATGTATTCCAATCTGTATTCCCATTTCCTTTTAATATTCAATATGAAGTTTGTGGTGTGAAACATTATAGCTGCAGTTTTGCTTTCTGTTATTATCTTTAACTCACCATAAAGCCTTATTGAATCCAACATGTCAGAATTAGTTTGTACCTTTGAATTTCGTTTTGAATAATAGAAAAGCTTCCGCAAATTTGTCGAGTCTTGTTTCTTCTCTTGTTCTTCATCTTGGATTATTGGTTGTTGATTCTAACACACACAAAATAATGAAATTTCATTTGATCAAGAAGATGTCTAAACCATCTCCAAAATTGAAGCACTCCGCGTGATTAAGGAAGCATGTAATGGTGTTTGATGCGTGAATTGATGTTTCACGCAGAAAAGTTGAAGCCATTCCGGTCGGTCTAAGAAATTGGTAGGGGTATTTAAGCCCATAAGCTTGCACGACGTGTTATCATTTTTGTTTAATTTAACCCAGCTCAATTGTATTAAAAGTTTTACATGTACAAATATTTTTACTAAGGCATCCAGGAAGTTTTACGAACAAGTTAATCAAATTATGAAATGGTTTATTGCTTCAGTCACTATAGGAGAAAAAATAATTTGTAATGACATGGAATGAGTAGGTCTAAACTTATAAACCTTTCGCATAACACATCAAAAGCATTAGTACTGCAATATAAATAAATAAATTAATAAATAAAAATCATATGATTTTTTATAGTTTACCAATAAGTGCGAACTTTCCAAGTTTTAATTTTCTTAAAGTGCGCACCCTATGACCTTACATGAGTTGAGGGGATAAAGTCAGGGACAGACCTAGGATGTTTGGTCGGGTGTTGCACAATTTTTTTCGGGAGGGGTGTTGCATATAATTTTCTTTATCATAAACAATAAAATTTGCACCTTAAATAATTTTTAGGCTAAACTGAAGTAATAAAAATATTTTTGGGCGTTGCACAAACTAAAAGAGTAACACTTTTTTGAAAAAATTACACTTTGTAGCCTAAAATCGGGTGTGGCCCGTGCCACACACGTCTCCCATATGGGTCCGTCCCTGGATAAAGTTATAATGATAGTATTGGTTAGAGGTTGAAATATGTTGCTTGCATTGGTAAAAATATTACATGGCTATTCTAATGAAAATTATAAAACTATATCCCTATTTCTTGGTATTTAACCTGGTAACAAATCGTGAGATCATCTTATGATCAGGTATCATCCTAGTAGGCGTTGTCCCAGACCACAACGCCACCATGGCAGATGTATCAAACAACCGCCTCCACCACCACAACCAGTCATCAACAGAGGTTTACCCAACGCCATTAATTAATTGGTTTAGATTGCAAACCAAATCCAGCCTTATACTAAATCCAACACATCAACGAACCGAAAGAAACTCATAAATTCTTAAGCTTCTTACTATTTTTTTTAATTTTGTATAAGAGATGTCGTAAGCTAGTGTATAAAAGCATCTCGGTCCGCTATTGTTCTATGGAACTTAGAGGTACAAGAACCACTCAATCAAACTGTAGACTAAAGGAACTTTTTAGATTTCTGTAATAATCTTTTTTTCTTCCCAATCAGCTGATTATTGGTTTTTAGAAGTTTTAATGGAAAAAAATTCTTGAAACAATATTGTTTCAATACCGTTAGCAGTAGAACTGGTTGATGTAAAACACTTTAAGGACCTGCAGTCATTTAGCCCCCCTAGACAACCTTAGGAAACGGAAAAAAATAGATTGATCGAATGAAAATTAGTATGCAAATAGGCTAGTCATAATATAAATGCAGATTTCTCTGAGCTTGAAATGGTGTTTCTTTTTTTCTTTTTTATTTTCTAGACTAAGAGGATTATTAATATATGTGGGGTCCACGTCTATTAGAGCCACTTAATGGGGAGGTGTCAACATTTCTTGCCTCGTGTTTATAGATGATGTATAAGAGAAATAAATGGGGCTTACTTAAAAAAAAAATGCTATTAAATGCATTTGTGGATCCACTCCCTTCGCTAAGGGTAAAAAGAAACACCCCTAGCCTAATAACGATGCTAGTTAAGAACATTTTTGTAGACATAAAAAAACTGACATGCTTTAGAGGCACAAATTCTTGACATGGAGAAGAGGGGATCAAATAACCGTAACCGGATCCATGTGTATGAATATAGCAGAAGTGAAGAAAGAAAGAAACCACAGAGCGAGGGCGGTAAAAGATAGAAGGAAGAGATTTCCTTGAAAGGGCAAAGCTCACAAACACAAGGAAAGTAAGCAATGTACCTCAAAGTGCCCCTTAGTTACGAGTAAGATGGACAGAATGCTGAGTGCTCTATATAACTTTAATTTCACTACTAGTTTATACATGCTTATATATCACATGCACAACATGCTCTAAACAAACGACCACCACACAAGTATATAAAGCTTTCATACAAACCAAGCAAGGTATTTTACCAAATCTAGAGATGTAAAAGGTCTGTAGTATAGGATAGTCAAACAATCATAAGTTTTCAAGTTTTGTGTGCATATTATGGACAGGATAGCAAACCAGATAAGCAATTATTGTCTGAAACAAATCATATTAGGGTAATAAAGATACTCTTTTCAATCCGTATTCATTCTCACCCGAACAATATTAATTTTCAGGCCAGCTTATTCTATAACATAAAACCTTATTATTGTGCAGCAGATAGAAATATGCAGAAGAGTTACTTTAGTTGGTTGTGAGAAAAAAAAAAGCTAGATCAATGTCAAAATAAATAGTTCATAGTCTATTGAAGATTTAAGAAATCATCATAAACAATGATAAGAAAAATTCACACTATATGTGATAACTTACGACGCTTATTCATAGATTGCCTAGCTTTAACATGGGGAGATACAAGGCTGCGCACAAATATGGGAGCACCAATAGCTCTATGTGAGTTAGTTGCGGAAATTATCTGGCCAAAGGACTTGTCAGTCTCACACGAGATGTTGTAATTCTGCCGTTTATGCTGTTCATACAAGGCGTGTATGACTTGGCGCTTAGCCTCACAACCATGTGGCAATGTTTCCCATGACTGCTTCACATTGTAGTTGTTCATTATCCATATGTTATCACTAGTATCAGCATTGGATCCAAAATAATTGTATATGGAAAGACATCCGTTCACAATCCCTAGTCGATGATAACAATTCCATTGATAGCGTGAATCATGAGGTTGGGGGATTTCTTTGAACTCTTCTTTAGACAAATCAAATGAAACAATTACAACTTTCTTGTTATGGTCTTCCGTAAACCAGTGAAGAGCACCGTTACATAAAACACCAGCTTCACTGATAAACCTATACTCGACTTGACTAACTTTCCAAACATTTGATTTTAACGACAACACTTGAAAACATGTCTGATCTCCTACTATAACCTTGTAATCATCTGTTAAGAAATCGTAACCAAAACCACCCCATACAACCGTGGAATCCGGAATGAGAATTGGTGGCCTTAGGAGTTGTCTAACCTGTCTAATCGAGGGGTTGGCTATAAGAATTCGTTTAACATCCATAGTAAGTAAGCATACAAGGCCATTGGAAGAACCGAGGATAAAACATCTATTATAAGTACTCATGCGAAACCGGGAGAAACCGTAGGGTGAGCACAACATATTAATCCTTCGAGTTTCATTATTCTTAAAATCTTTGTGATGACTATGGATGAGATTCGTTTTAACGAAAAAAGGGTCAGAGATTAAAGATAGCCATGACTTACACACGCGTTTGCATCGGATCAGATCATCGACATCCAATCTTGTTAGTATCTGCTCGACTATATCACTAGGACACACACCTCCTTTGCCATGCAAACCCTAAACAAACAAAAAATAAGAAGAAGAAGAAGAAGAAGAAGAAGAAGAAGAAGAAGTGATATGGAATGTGTATGTTTGTATTTGTTTAACCTAGGACCATATATATATAGTTTAAGCCGCATTTATAAAAGCTTGAGCTCAAAGGTGTAATTTAGTAGAACAAATTATCGTGGGTGGGCTAATTTGACCCACAAAACTCCAACTTCTTACTTGGGCTCGGTCCAGTTAAAGCGAAACTTTTTTGTGTGATGATGAATAATTTTTAAAAACAATTTGAACAATTTGTTTTCAAGCAAGCAAAAGATGATATAATCAAGGGAAACCGATTCACTGTCGGGTGTCACATCGACTCGTCACACGCTAACATAAGGCGATAGTCCACGCCACATCATAATCGCATGCATAATTTGACGATGACATGTGTTCTACGTTGCACATTCTTTACCATTGTGAAGTATCGTCACAAGAACAAGATGATCATATAATGAAATTTCACAAAATCTTACCAAAACCATAACTATTATACAATACTTTTACTTAGACATGACAAGATAAGAATCATCAACATCGCTATTTTTAGGACTAATCCTTGTTCCAGTTGATTCATAGGTGCTTTACGCGATATACTGTATAATATATATACTTAGAAAAGCATATAATGAGTATCTAATAGGGTAAAAGGTAAAATAGTTTATATACTATCCGTCAAAATACATTATAATTAGCGTACTATGAATATTGTCATTCGCACGATCTAACATGTTTGTTGAGGGCAATCTGTCATTTCACATAACTTCATCTTCTTGATCTGCTTATTTCCATATTTTTGTTAAGTATGTGAAAACACATATATTTTAGGGAAATGCGTTTATCAGTAATCCATGTGTACATATATTATTTTAACTCTGACTCATTAAGGAAAAGTGACATTTTCGATTTCATTCTTTTTCTTTCTCTTGGTTTAAAAGTAGATGATGTAATGTAAATTGTTAAAACTCTTGGCTTATGAAGCCTTTGTAATTTTTCTCTAGCTCCTTACTAGTGTGTTTTAATAAATCCGCCGTTCAAAATAAATAAATAAATAATTCTTCTACTTTAAATGGAATGCTACTTCAATCAAACAAAAACTTGAACTGCAATGCTTGTGTTTGTAAATAAGAGTACTTTCAAATAAGTTAACCAAGATTACACTGTTTCAAGAGGAAAATTGATAAATGTTTGTAAATAAGCAAGAGAACGTGATCGATAATTGGAATAGAATGTTTGATGTGTGGCTTTTTCGCGTGTGACATGATGAGTCTCGGCTTTATATGCTTAAGGACGGCCTCCATACTATACCTAACCTTTATGCGCTTGCACGCCTATTTCTTCGTGTAATCGACTAATTCGCTTTCTTAGTGGTATGTGGTTGAAGAGTATAGGAATAAGGAAATGCGTGAAAATGTGGGATTTATACGGTGTTTAGTTAAACCATACGAGTTTCTAAATCATGAATGAAACCTAAAATATCGGTTCATCTCAAATTCTCAATTTGCAAACCTACAAGACACGACAGAAATGGAAAACTCATTTGAGCTTTGTTTCAATCCATACCAGTAGTGAAACCAAATGCTACCTTATTATCAATGAAATTGACACATACATGGAGCCCAAAGAAACTCTCAAATTCTTATGTGTCGATGCGATTTTGTTTCTTTTCAAAGAGATGTTCTATGAAATTCAGAGGTACAAAACAACTGAAATCAAATTGTAGATCTAAAGAAACTTTTTAGATTTTAAAGTGATTGAATAGTTATTGTCTAAACATTATTCATTTGTGGTTATTGGTTCTGAGAAGTTTTAATGGAAAAAAGTTTCTTGAGACAATACTAGGAAACATTGAATGATACAACTCAACCAACAAATCCCTTAGTTTTTGGTTCCACACCTGAAAACAAAGATTATGAGATAAATTTCAATTAAAGTTTGAGTAGTGATAAATAGGCCTAATAAATAGACCTACAAATAGGCCTAATACATTCATATTTTGACAAGTGTTATACATCTATTATCTCTCATCATTATCCACCAATCAATTTTTTATTTCCACCAATCATATTTGTAGGTCTATCTTTAGGTCCATCAATTAGGTCCATGAATCATTTTCCTTAAAGTTTTCATGAAAATGATTGAATTATGAATAAGGAAATATGTATTTTGATCTTAAATGTATCATGTTTTTTCCTTTTTACTATGATGTTTTGGTCTTCAAGTTTTAACTAGATATAAAACTTTATGGCCTCTTGGTTTTTTTTTTGTGTTCTACTATCCCTAATGATTTGTTACCATATGTTTTCAAAAATTTTAAATCGACAGAGAAACCCTGACCTCGTGTGCCTTAAGAGCATTCCCAATAGTAACGCTCTAACGGCGTTATTGCGCAAAATAACGGCGTTATGCCGTTTTTACCCTTGGACCTTCGGCGTTATAACGGCGTTAGTCCTCGTCACATCGGGCTAACGCTTTTTTTTTTTTTTTTTTTTTTTTTCATTTATACCCCTAAATGAGGGGTTGTTTTGTAAATTGTTGGGAATGTTATTGATGTTATTGGGATGTTATTGTTGTGGGTGTTTTTGGGGATGTTAATGTTAAATGTTAAAGGCGATGTATACCGACGCGACGGTGTTATTGGTGTTACGGTGTTACGATTGGGAGTGCTCTAACGATTTGTTACTATATCTAATAGACAATTTTTCTTTAGCATATATGCGTAATGGATTGATGTAAAATATGTTTAGGGACCGGTCTAGTCGTTTAGCTCCTTGACAACATTAGGAAACGGAACGGAACTAGATTGATTTAACAAAACAGAAGTTGACACGACTAGTAGATTGGTATATGAAATTGGCTCGTAACACAAATGCAAAGTTCTCTAACCTTGAAATTTCGATTTAAGCGAAGCGTATTAACAATACTAGTTAAAATTTATGTTTTGACATGATGCTGTGATCCATTGTACAATTAATCATTGATTAAAGCATGATTTAATTTTTCCAACTCAACTTGTCGAGCCATACATTTATTTGTAGCTTAAAAAGATGAAACACATTTTCAAAATAAATGTGAAGTACAATCACTATGTTCATAGCTTCAATTTTGTATGTTTTTTCAAGCGTAATTAATGCCTTTTCTCTTTAGTTATGAAACCATGTTTATGCAAATCTATCTTACATGTAAAGGTGGAAGGCATTTCACTCTTAAAGATTACATGTTATAAGGCTCGTAGCAGTGGGACGGAAAAAGTCGTTCTTGAGCTTAGCTCGGCCGACTTTGAAGTCGGTCCCCCCACTGTGGGATCTTGGTCAAATATCGGTCGAGGGTGGAAAAAAACAATCGGTCTAAAATTCACCGATTATTACACACACTTTTTTTTCTTTCTTTCTATATTTTTTTTTAACTTGGTTACCGACTGTGGCTACTTGGTCGTGTCTGATCATGGGAGAAAAAAAACTGATGTTACAAGAGTTGACTCGGGTCACGACTGTGTCCAGCCTAAAATTTACTATACAAATATTTATTTCACTTCTAAACTTAATTGTTTCTTTTCTAAAAAGTCAACAATATTATAGAACCAACAAAAAAAAGGCATCTCACTCCAATAATCAAGCAAATTAAAAGGAGAAAAGGAACCAAGAGTTCAAAACTAAGAATACACTAAGGAACCTAAACTTAATTTTAAGTAATATATGTTATAAAACATTATGTACAATTAACTTTACACAACTACATTCATAAATTAGTTAGTCAATAAATACAATTAATGTGGTTATTAAAACACCCATTATATAAGAAATACAAATTATCAAACATAATGAACAAGCAACTTAAATATAATTTTGCATTAAATGTAACTTAAATACTTGAAACTTAAGATAAAATAATACAAATTATAAAGTATATTATACAAACTATTCAAACACGTATAATAATTTAAGAAATACAAATAATAAGGGTAAATTACAAAATATTTTCTCTATATTTTATACTATCGCACTTATTTCTAACTCAACCTCAATTTGCTTAAAACTGCATGTATATAAAACACGGTTCGATTCGGGTAACCTTTGATATATTTAAAAATAAAACCGAAATCAAACCGCGATACGAGGGTTTATCCGATTTTTGGTTTTTTCAGATTCGATTTCTTAGTTATCGTTTTTTTGCTCGGTCGGTCGGTTTCACATATTTTTTTAACACCCGTATCCATAAAACTTAACTTTATATAAGTCAAATAGATATTTTGAACGACGAAAAAACATTGCTCACTATAATATTTATTATTACAATTGTATAATGAAAAACATTGTCATTTTTTAAGAGTTGAAATGTGTCGTATGAAATTCTTGATATTTGTAAATTCATTGTCAAAAAAACATAATACATTGATTGTACCAAGCATTGTTCATCACTTGTCATCTAAGCGTCAAGTTATCATACTATTCTTAACAATTTTTTAACCATTTTACCAGCAATCATCACTACCCGCCGCTAACTAATTTAAAAATTCAAAAAAAAAAAAAAAAAAAAAAAAAAAAAAAGTTTTGCTCGGCTTGTGACCACGAGCCACTCGACTCCGAGGCCACCACTAAACATCCACAATGGTCACCAAGACCCACGCCGACCCGAAGTTTCCTACCCCGAACAAAAATTGTGCCATTGCACATACTCTATGGTTGCTTCAATTGTTATATGGGTTTTCTAAGCGTTAATTAGTACCCTTTTTTCTACAATAAATGAAATTCATGTCTTGCAATGTACACATTGATTCGTTATTCATAAAACTAAACATGATAATAATGTTGGACATAACCTGTGCTATTACAAACAACTGTAAAGCCACTGTGATTATAAAAGTCTTATTGATTATTTAAATGTTTTAAGGCATGTTTGGTAGAGAGAATTTCAAAGAAATGAAATGAAGTTATAGAATAGAATCTCGAGAATGTAAATCAAGAGAATTTTGTTCAATTCTAATGTTTGGTAAAAAGCAGATTTGACCCGAGAAATGAAAAAAAAATTATTTAAAAAATATAACTTTTTTAAATTTATTTTCTAAAATTTATGTACTTTCTTTAAAAAAATTATTTAAAAAAATATATTTTTTAAAAATGTATTTATTTAAAAAAAACTTGTTCTTTTTTAAAAAAATGTTTTTTATAGATGTATTTATTTAAAAAAAAAACTTATTTTTTCTAAAAATTATTTTTAAAAAATTATTTTTAAAATGTATTTATAAAAAAAAAAAAAAAAAAAAAAAAAAACGTGACTTTTCTCAAACTTTAGCTTTTTTTTTTTGAACGGCACATTATATTAAA
The DNA here is from genome assembly GCA_022545495.1 of Chrysanthemum lavandulifolium. NCBI lineage: Eukaryota > Viridiplantae > Streptophyta > Magnoliopsida > Asterales > Asteraceae > Chrysanthemum > Chrysanthemum lavandulifolium. The sequence continues at coordinate 289,931,032 of CM040240.1, forward strand.
AAAAGCTAGCAAGGAGCTAGATTACAGAGAAATAAGATAAGGATTTTTGAGCCAATCGTTCCAAGCAAACGATGCTTTACATCTAGACTTACACCAGTAAAAAGAGCTAGATATAACAGTGTCAAAAATAACCGCCTTCGAGGGAATGTTATCTTCAAAGAGAAGCTTATTACGATAATTCCACACATACCACCATAACGAGTACCAAATACCCTCGAACATATATTTGAGCTTAGAATCCAAGCGGCAAGACACAATCCACCTTTTCCATTCATCATACGAGTTTACCTCTTCAAAGATAATGTTCCACCATCGGGCAATCTTTTTACCTATCTCTCGAACCATATTACATTTAAAAAACAAATGATCCAAAGACTCAGCACCGTGATCACATATGGGGCAAGAAATGGATTGAATATCAATACCTCTTCGAGAGATGTTAATCCGAGTAGGAAGGGCATTACTCCTGATCTTCCAAGCAAGAATATTAACTTTAATAGGAACACACTTCACCCACCTAGTCGTATCACTGATTTTTGGGAGACGAACCTCATCAATTAACTTTCGAGCAGATGCCACCGTAAACTCACCCGAGTTCTCCAAGCCCCATACCCACCTATCAAAAATCGGAACAAGATTAACAGACCTTACAATCTCCGACAAAAAATTGAGTTGCTCCTCCTCAATACCTCCCCTAACAAAGACGATTTAAAAGAGCACCTCATTCAAGTCATTCACTTTGAGCCATCACATTTCCTTATCGCCTCCAAACAGACTGAGACGAGGCAAAATGTCTTTAAGGATACCACCTTCATACCGCTTATCAAGCCAAAACTTGATCATGTCCCCATTACCCAATCTAAGTTTCAAAAAATCAAAAATATTCACCCCTTTTATTTGCAACACCCGAATTTCATTCACAATGGACAACCAACATGAACGACTTCCCATTTTACACTCCGAAAATAGATTACCGATATCTCCATGAATAGCAGTAATAATCTTCGTCCATAGAGATTCTTTCTGAGTTAAAAATTTCCATACCCACTTCAGCATCAAACCTCTATTTAACGCGTATAAACTAGACACTCCAAGGCCTCCATGTTTTTTATCTGTCAGAACACTATTCCACTTCACCCACGTAGCCTTATTACTACCTGCATCATGACCATTAAAAAACTGTCCACGTAAAGATTCCAAAACCTGGAGAACCTTCGATGGGACCCTGAATATTGACATATGGAAAATAGGTATAGACCCTAATACAGACTTCAACAATGTTAGACGGCCTCCGATAGATAAAGTTTTCAGCTTCCACTTAGAAAGACGACTTTTTACTTTATCAACTATCACCTTCCATTCTTCAACACGCGACATAGCTCCTCCCACTTTAGTACCAAGATAAAGAAAAGGACTATTAAGCACTAGGCATCCCAGCTTAGAAGCCGCTTGGTGTACAATCGTGTCATCCACATACAGCCCCATGATCTTACTCTTGCTCATATTGATCTTAAGACCTGAAACATAGTGAAAACAATCCAGCACATGCGTCAAAATATTAATATTTCCATCACTCCATTGTCCAACAAAAACTGCATCATCCGCGTAGAACAAATGGGATAAACATATCTCCTTATTCAATTGAATACCCTTAAAGAGCCCAGCATCGATAACCCGCTGAAGAGAAAGATGTAAACTCTCCATTATAAGGATGAACAGGAATGGAGATAACGGGTCACCTTGCTTCAAACCTTTAAAAAATTGAAACTCCTCCGTAGGACTTCCATTGACCAAAATGGAACCCCTTGACGATTTAAGACAGCACTGAATCCAGTTACACCATTTATTACCAAAGCCAAACTTCTTTAAGACATCGACTAAAAAATCCCATCTTACCGAGTCGTATGCTTTCTCGAAGTCCACTTTAAAAATTAAAGATTTCTTCTTCTTCTTAGCACACCATTGTAAAACCTCGTTGAGAATAAACGGACCATCCAGAATCTGTCTCCCAGCAATAAACGCCGATTGAACCTCATCCACAATCTCACCCAAAACTATAACAAGGCGGTTTGCTAAAATTTTCGCAATGATCTTATAAATACTCCCAATAAGGGTGATAGGTCTAAAGTCCTTAACTAACTTAGCATCCGGCACCTTCGGAATTAAAGTAATAAAGGAAGAGTTACAACCGTTGGGAATGTCACAATAACTAAAGAAATGAGAAACAGCCATATACACATCTTCCTCAATAATCGGCCAGAATTGGCGATAAAAACCAAACGTAAACCCATCCGGCCCTGGGGATTTATCCGTCCCACAATCCCACACAGCCGCCTTTATCTCCTCTTTAGACACCATTCGTTCAATATCATTACATTGCTCACTCGAAAGAGTTCTCGGATAACACATATCAATAGTAGCTCTCCGCTCCACTGGTTTCCCGAATCTGGTTTGAAAATGAAGAAAACATTCTCGCTTTACATCCATAGGCTGCTCTTTCCAAACTCCATCAACCATAATTCCCCGAATACTCATTTGATTACGCTTTTTATTGAGCATCCCGTGAAAAAAACTCGAGTTCTCGTCCCCTTCAATGGACCACTTAATTTTAGCCTTTTGAGCCAAATCCATAGCATGCATTTGATCAATATTATGTAGATTATTCAGCACCTCTCCCCGTTTTTGAACAATCTCTTCTGTCCCTGCTCCCTGGTCAATGATCTCATCAACCAGGCGAAGATCCTCTTTCAGCTTCTCGGACAAAACCTTCCTTTCACATCTTTTATCATTAACCCATTTACGAATATTTATTTTGAGGAATTTCAACTTACCCGCCATATTGCGCATCCCATTCAGCGGGTCTACTGGCGCACCGTTCCACATATCTGAAACAAAAGACCTGAATCCATCTATCTCGAACCAATGGTGAAAGAATCGAAACGGAATTGGGCCAAAATCAAAAGCCTTCTCACGTAACAAAATAGGTCTGTGATCAGATAAATATCTATCCAATGTTATAGCGCTGATATGAGGACAAATACTAAACAAATTATTCGAAACAAAGAATCTATCCAATTTACTCATTTTAGTCGCAGAACTATGACACCAAGTAAAAGCACTACCACCAAGCAGAATCTCCTCCAAACCCGCGTTAGAAATAAAAGCATTAAAGGCATCCGCACCATGTACATTAAAATTCGACCCAAACCTATCAGATTTATATCGAACCTCATTAAAATCTCCCATGATCACCACCTCTCCATGCCACTGATTAACAACATGTACCAAATAGTCCCACAACATACGTTTATCTCTCGAATCATGCGGGGCATACACCGCAATAATGAGAAGATCAGTACCATTTTTTATCCAAACACCTCTAGTAATAACAAAATAATCAGATATAGTATAGTTTATTTTCCGAAAAGCATTCGGATCCCACACACATAGAATACCACCCGAATTGCCTACTGAATCACTATGAAGGTATTCAAGGCCGACACCCCAACATCGATTTAACGCTAAACATATCAATCTTCTCCATCTTAGTTTCCTGAATCGCCAAAAAATTAACCTTATTATCGACACACATCTCCCTCACCCAATCTTTTTTGGCCTTTTGGGCAAGGCCTTGAATATTTATGGACAAAAAATTCATCGATGCACCATCGACTCTCCATGTGATTCAATGATCTCCGATAAATTGAGTACCACACCCTCCATATTATACCCCATAGTTTGTCCTACCTTTATCATTTCCTCCATAAGACCTAAGAAAGAACCACCCGTACGCGGTGCCTCAGATCTTTTAAAACGTCCGGAATGCATCGACTCTCCAAACGATTCACCATATTCCTTTGATTTAGCATTCATCTCCTCCTCCGCATTATAGTTAACAGAATTTTCCCCCATACCACAGTTGTCATTCGTCTCGTTATTAGGTGTAAAACCCAATAACGAGACGAATATTCTCAAACTTTAGCTTAAGTTACGAGTAACAAAAATTAGCCAATACAACCTCTATTCTTCCTATGAGATAGCACGTGTCTACATTATTTGTGTAGACCAACCAATTCTCTCTTGTACCACACTATTTCCATACAAATCACAAAGGAAATCAAAGAATTAAAAATACAAAGGCCAATTCTCCATGAGATATTCGAATTCTCCGCTTTTTATTTTCTTTGATCTACCAAACACACCTAAGATTATAAAACATGCATTGAAGCAATCATGATTAAAACATGTGTTAGAAGATAAACTCGAAAGAATAAAGAATTTTTGGCTTATTAAAACCAGACACGTTTAAAAAAAAAAAATAATAAAAACGCCCTATAAAGTTGCGTTGCCTTAAAATTATTAGTTGCAAATTCAAAGATGTTTTAGGAAATCCTGATAAATATAAAGTGTGTCCTAAAGTCCTCCTCATATACACTTTTGATGTCATTTAGACATTTCGTAAGGCTCAACACAAGTGACAACCTAGTTCATTTGTGTCACATCGCCTTTTTTTTTTCCGACGACCTAGTTACCACAAAGGTGACTGCTTTTTTTTCTTTTTCTTTTTTTTTTTTTTAACCCACATGCTAGCCTTAAACTCGGTTGAGTATGCAAACTAGTTCATCCTTTTGGCCTCTCAACCCAACACAACCGACCACCCCACGTTGGTGTCGACCTAGGTCGACCGACCACAACCGAGAGCACAACCGATGCATTGTGTTCACCTAAGTGATGTTTTGGTAACTATGATTAATAGATCGACAAAATCTTTTCGCCTAAATTTTATCAATTTTCTTTAAAATGATTTAATTTAGATAATAAGTTTGGAGGATAATTATTTTACATACCAAACTTTTTTTACATACCAAAGGACTCATCTCCACCATCCATCTAAAAAGAAATCAATGGCTGAGATTAAAAGCATTTTATTATTTCACATATTTTTTATAATTTAAATATCTCTTAAACCGTTAATCATGAAGCAAAAATAATTACACTATCGCGACGAGCATTTAATTATCTTTCTATAGACGGGCACTTTGATATACTTTCGAAAAAAAGAAAGAAAAACGTTTTTTTCACTTTTTTTTCGTTTTTCTTCAAAACTGGAATTTGCATGAAATATCATATATGATTTAAGACTAATTTGAAGATCACATTTGATATTAGTGTTAAATCACATATGATATATAATATCATATGTGATACTAGTGTTAAATCATATATGATTAATCACATATGATATATATATCATATATGATTTAACACTAATATCACATGTGGTATTCAAATTAGTGTTAAATCATATATGATTTTTCATGCAAATTTCAAGAACGTAAAAAACGAAAAAAACTTTAAAAAAACATGAAAAACATGAAGAAAAAAATTTTTTCGAAAGTATATCAAAGTGCCTATCTATAGAAAGATAATTAAATGCTCATCGTAAGGTATATTTTTTTTCGCTTGACGATTAACGGTTTGAAATATATTTATATTTGGAAAAAAAAAGGATGAAAGTGGGTTTTTATAATTGTTGAGATTAATCTCATCCATTAGATCTAATAAAATGAAATGTGTAGATTGATTCCTTAGTATGTAAAGAAGTTTTGTCCTCAAATGATATAACAAGTAGATGTGCTATTAGAGGACGCCATGATAGGCACATTACCGCTCTTCAAACTTTTGACGTAATCATAACCAACTCAATTCTTCAAATGTGACCGAGGTAGCCTCCTCAATGCTTAATACCGATGAGCTCTAATCATAGTGCTTATAACATCGCACTTTACAATAAACAATAAACTACTTTTTTCATCACTTTTTTTACATCATAACATAACACAACCCCCCAACTTGAGATGAACATGTAATGAGAACTGGGGTCTTCAATGATCTTCAAGTATAAGTCTTGACGAAGCGTGATTTCGAACCTCTTTATCGAACCTTGAACTTGGGCAAATAATGACTTTCCGATCACAAATTAAGACTACACGGTAGGCTAAGGTGAATGGGTGTAATCGAAACAAACATATATTGGGTGAACAAAATGAAAGAAATGGCTCGATGGGTGTATCTAGGGTATCTTACACTAAAGGTGAGTGCAACAAAAGGGTTTATCATGGGGGTCGAAAAGTCGAGGAGACTAATCGATAGACACACAAGGATAGGCTATTTGGGTGATAATCCTAAAAATATTGCCTTCTCAAACCTGATTATCCATATACATTGCTTAACTCAACATACCTCGCCTATGGTCTCAAATAATGCAGAGGCCAAGTTCTATAGTTTACAAGCTACCGACACACTCATAATTTGGTGGTGATAACATCAAATAGTCCCGAATATTAAGTGTCAATTTCCACCGATAATGCTCGATTTTATATCATTTATAATGATTCACGCTTGTTGTCCTCTATATTTCACTTCCGTGTAAATTACGAGCATTGGAGCTAATGAGACGTGGATTTGGAGAATTTATTGAAGATATATGATAGTATGCCCATTTTGAAGTAATTACGGCGTAACTCTTTCTCACATTACGCCGTAACAAGAGCGTGACTCAAAAGGCTATCTCAACATCGACATTATGCAAAGGTCGGATGCAACATATTTTGCACACCATTCCAAAGATCACTACATATAAAGCTAATGTATGTTTTAGAAGGTTTGGCCATTTTTTATGTCGCACATTTTGCATCGCCTATCCTTGCAATCTTATAACTCTTACCATTGCTATCTTCGACAAACTAGTTCACCCATCTTTATGAAAACACCAAGAACGCATGGGCTCGAAACCTCGTGTTCAACATGTTTCAAGTGTGATAAAAATGGTATTGTATGTATTTAGTATGGATATACAAGTGCGGTTATTTGGGGAGAGCGAGGTGCTGTTTGTTTATTAAGAGGCTCTGAATTTGATTTGCACATTTGAATTTGAATATGCGGTAGAAAAGTATGAATCTGATTTCAATCTTAATCTAAATACATGGTTGAAAAATCTGAATCTGACTCAAATAAAACTATTTATTTTTATGAAAATGTCTGAATATGTTAAACTATTAGGTTTTACAATATAAATATAAACCATTGCAATGCACAATATATAAAATTTATTAAATATAAGAAAACAAATTCTATAATATAATAATCGCTTTAAAGTTAAAAGTATTATAAATAAAACATGCAATTTCATGTTTATTTGACAAAATAAACGTGTCGTTGTTTAAATTGAACTTTTAAAACAATTAAGTATATGGCTCGTTAGAGTTGAGATATATGAGTCCAAACTCAACCTTCAACTTAAAAAAAAATGAATTGTCACATATCATCTTATACATTATTTATCTAACAAAACACATACAATGATTATATATAATACTTTTAATATGAAAACAAAGATGAAACAATAACACTAACAAGAACAAAATAATAATAATAATAATAATAATAATAATAATAATAATAATAATAATAATAATAATAATAATAATAATAATAATAATAGAAAACATAAGAAAAAGTAATAATAGAAAAAGACATTAAGAGGTGTTAAGACACCCCTCCACATCTAGTTCAATAAGAGGTTTATGCCTCTTAATGGTCGAAAAAACAAACGCCTTAACATAGATTGTCTCACCGCCCGAATGACATGAAAAACAAACATTCTTAATGACTCAAATATCCAACCGCATTTGAATGAGTCAAATTAAGAGGTTGTTAAGAGGCAATCTTTGAAAAACAAACACCACCCGAGTTTTTTTTATTCAGATGTACGTAATTTTATCGGGTTATTTTTGATACCGTGGCGTTTTCTTGCTATCCACATGTTTTGTTGATAAATCACTAGAAGAATGGAACGTTCACAATGTGAAGAACAACTAAGACTAGCCGTTATGGGGTCGTTCACTACACGTGAAGGCTAAGGTTAGCACGCGAAGACCATAACGAATGGGATTGGTGGACGCGCGAAATGAGGAAAGTGAGGTTGGTTATGTGGTCTCCTTCACCTAACGTAAAAGAAGGAAAAAGGGCATGTTTGTGAGTATGTGTGATATATTTTTAGGTATGTTTGTATAAATGGGGGATATTTATGTGGTTAGCTAGTGATCATTGGTGGTGTGTTGAAAAGCTAATGTGACGATGAAGTTGAAGTGATAGTCGAGTGACCATTACACCCGCCCAAGAAGATAAAAAGTTGCACATAGATCCACTTCTCTTTCACTCACACACCCAAAACAATTTCTCTTGTAACTCAAGTCAAAATCCTATTTTTGAGACCCACTATATCCGATTAAAACACAAAATCATGAAGAAAAAAAAAAAAAAAAAAAAAACCTTTATTTGGCACAAGCCAAATATTTGGCGGTGGTTTTGCGAGGGTATGCAGTGGCTTGGTTTGGTGAAAGGTAAACATCAGCTTGGCATGGGGTGCCAGCTACTACACCCGATGCTCTAATTGCAAGTATGATCAAAATGATACAAAACTCACATGATGTCACCGGTATGTGCTAAAACACATACCTTTTCTTTATCAAAATAGACCCAAAATAACCAAGAAAGAGCCGCTTATTGCTAATATTTGTGGTTTTTGAGTTTGTGCTTGTCAGTGTATGGATATGTAAAACACGCAAAAGGATCCAAATCGACGTAAACCGAGCACGAGAGATTAAGAGAGCTTGTCGAGCCTAAGGTCGATTATGCATTTTGAAGATTTCTAATCTCGAGGATGATTTGTGAAGATTTGAGCAAAGTTTGAAGAAATGTCGAAATGGCCCTCAAGTTTCAAAGATTTGTCGAAATGACCCTTGAAGATTCGAAAGTTGCAAAATCAGTCCCTGGATTATTTATGGTTGACAAGAGTGGTCCCGAAGATAATTTCGTGGTTACATGTTTAAACCTTGGAAATTCAGTTTTAACAACTTTAGTCCCTATATTACCTTTGGTTGCTAATACTAGTCCTAATATCCATTATCCAACACACACTAGCTCACGGCCCAATCCATTCTCAAAACAGTATCTAGCCCAACAACAATAATAACACAACCCGGTTTACCACTAAACTACCCAACCCGGGTATTAAAACCATTTTACCCGTTTCACAATTATCCAACCCGAGTACCTTTAAAACAACCCAAGTCAACAAACCTATAGACCCGGTCAAGAGATTTGAGATATAATAAATAAAACCAAACGCTACTGTTCTCACCTTTGTCTTCCCACCAAACAACCCTTTTACCACCATTCACCACCCAATCCCAAACAACAAACATAGTACTAGCATGTTATCCCAACCTCTGAAGCTCGACAAGTCGAAGGAATGACACGCGGCCATATGGCAAGCTCGATTGACGCAACACCTCATCCAAGGAAATAATGCTCGATTGGTTGTTATGACAATTGGAAGGATTTTGTGTCGCAAATAGCCTTCTAGGGTCTTCTCAAAGGAATCCAACCAAGGCTCTATCTTCTGCTATTTAAGGACCTCTAAGCTCACATTGATTTCTGTCCAATTTCTCAAGCATTTAGAGAAATTTTGATCATTTATATTTCTGTCATTCTTAATGTTTTTAAGTAGTTGAGTAAAATGTAATTTCAGCTTTGATGTTGTAATAAATTCAAGTTTTCATTGCTTTCAATCAAACTCAATTTTGTACCTTTAATTAAGATCAAAGTTCTGTGTTTACAAGCTTCTAAATCCTGTTCACTGCTACTCATTTAAGCTTTTATAAGCTTAAATGAGTGTCTTATGCTTTTAATTGTTCTTATTTCCAGCTTTACACAAAAAGTCAATAAAAGTCAAACGGGTCATGGTTTGGAAAGTCAAACTGATTTGGGTTGATTTATGGTTCCCATTTGTTCATTAGCTTAATAATGTGTTGGTTAGTCAGTTTTGGATTGCTTATGCTAAGTTTACCTCTAGATCAGTTTGCTACATGCATTTTCATGATTTAAAGGGGTGTTTGGTTATAGATTAATCTCAAACTGTTGGTCAAAGTTAATTGTTGCATTTGAGATTTCTGATTGTTACATTTGTTTACTAAGTCAATTCAAGTGATACTTTCAAGTATTCAAGCTCGAGTTATAGTTTCTATGCTTTAGCAAATTTGCCAAACCATTTCGCCTCAACAGCTGATGATACCCTAGTGTAGCTTGTAGTTGATTTGGTTAGAACTAGCTTCTAGGTTGAGCACTTTAAGGTTTAGCTTTAGGATACATAGCTTAGGTTGTCTTAGGAGTTTAATTTTGAGTTTATTCGATCCGTGATATCTGCTCATCGACTTGCAACGACCTTTTCTGTCATAACTGTCTGTGAGTTTTCAGTGCTTATTCACCTTTTATTCTACTTGTTTAGTTGGTTCAAATTGCTCACTTAGGTTTAGATTTAGTTTAGTTAGTTGTCCTTCTTCCCTAGTAGCTTATCAGGATGTCAATAAGCTTATTCTGAGCTTATTTGGCCTGCATAATACAGCCTTCTCTGTCATACTGCATCAGCAGCCTTGAGTTCATTTTGCCACTTTTGTTTGAACCATAACTTCCTCATATTAAGTCCTATTTAGCTGTAATTTTGGTTACATGTTCTCTGGTTGGTATTCTTGAGATCCACATTTTAGGTTTTCTTTCTAGCTTATTGGATAAGTCGTTAGAAAATTTTAAACAGCTGGGTTTAGAACCCTGTTTTGTTATTGTTTCAGCTTGGCTTAATCTTAGGTATTATGCTCATTATTGGTTAGGAGTAGCTTTTAACAGTTGCCTTAGAGTAGTAATAGTGTATTTTAGCTTATGTATTGGATTGGTGTAGTTTAGTGCTTATTTGCTTATTAATAAGTGCTTATTCTAGCTTTAGTTACATTTGTGCCCTAGATTCCCCCACATAAGCCTTTGTTTTCTTATTTTTCATAGATCCAGAATAATATTTTGGAATTTCCCTGCAAGTTTCATAATTTTTAGACACTGTTTAGTATTTTTCTTATTTAAAATCAGTTTTTAATCATTTTAAATTAGCTTTAATTGCATTTAATTGAGAAAAAGTTCCAAAAAAATAATTTTTCAATTTTAATAGTTTAAGATAAATATAAAAAGCATAAAAAATATTTTTCCCTATTTTTTTCCTTTTATTTGGTATTTTTAATAATTTTAATTAGATTAAAATAGTATTAAATTCATAGAAAATAAGTAATTAATCTAAAAAATACAAAAATAGTTTTGAAAAGTCTTTTATGATATTTTAGATTTTTAGAAAGTAATTCCATATTTTTCCCTCTCTCTTTCATAATTTTTAGTTAATAAGTTTATTTTTATTAGTTAATAATTAGTTTTTAATTAAAATAAAATCAAGAAAATTCCTAAAAAATATTTTTAATTCATATTTAGTTTTCTAAATTCATCTTTAGAGTAAAAGTAGTTTTGGATTATTTTTAGGAGTTAGATTAGACGTTATTGCTTTTTATTCGCGTTTCGTTTAATTTCCGTTTTTGCGTTTTAGTGTAGAATTGCGTAGTTTGCCATAGTTCTTAGGTTTTCCCGTAGATTTTAGTTCCTTTATGATTTCCTTATCCCGTAGTTTAGATTATATCATCTTATGCCCCTTTTCTTATTCGAATCCCGATTATCGAGACGTGAGTTGGAAATTCCATTCAACCCTCGTTCGGAACGATCTCGGTGCTCAAACCTAACACGTTTGAGTTACCCCTATTATACTACATCCTCTTATTATTGATCTTTTTCCTAAGAATCAATTTTTGGCGCCGCTGCCGGGGAGGGCTTGTAGCGAGTTTTCAGATTCCGCCTCGAATCGTGCATTTCAAGATCCTTCCCGAGTGAAGTTATCGTTGATATTTGTACATATCCCTTTATAAAAATCCAAAAGATTTTCCTTTTCATTATGTTTTCTAAAACCCAAAAATATTCTTCTTTACCCTCCGATCCGATAATTCTTTTCTTTTACCTCTATATGATTAATTCTCATGGATCCTCAAAATTTTCCCGACTACCCTCCACACCCCAAGGTATCTTCGCTCGATCCACGCTATTGTTATGGGTGTGGAGATATGGTAGATCGTCGAATGGTTTTATTGTCCACGGTGTATGGGTGTTGGGGACGTTTTCATCGACTTTGATAAAAAACTTAATCAACATCAAAACAACATTGAAAGTATGTGTAGAACTCTCTTAAGTGTGATTCAAGCTCGACAAAGTGTTAATGAAGAAACCGTTCAAGTTATCGAAGATGATCACACTATTTCGGAGCTACCCGAAGAGCCCACCGAGGGTCACGGATACGATTTTTTTGAACTAAATGCTTTAAATCACAAACTTGAAAGACTTCAAGCCTTGTCAAAATATCGAAAATGAATGATAAGTATAAAGAACCTCGATTCCTACTCCTCTCCGGTGAGGAGATGGAACATATTTCGAACCCGAGGTGATTCCGCTTGTACTCTCGACTCTAATCCGAAGAATTCTAGAATCGATCCTTATCTTTCACGATTCATCATTCTGAGTCCGCTGAGTTACAACAAAACGGAACGAACTTATGAGCTTAAAATGATTTCTAAATGTAAAGAACCGGAGACCACAACGGAAGTGGTGGAACTTGCTAGCTCTAAGAGCACACCACTTGTCCCACCTCCGATTCTTATCCTCTTTCATTTATGAGCCTTTCATTTCCGACTCTTCCCTTCACTCACACCGGTTGAGAGAAGTGACGTTCTTTTGGAAGAGGTCGATGATTCTATTGTTACAGACATTGTTGCACCCGTTGACTCTCTCATAATCCCAAGAGAGTCTGGGGTTGTTAACATTTGTGATGAGCCTTCTCTTGATAATTTGAACGATCATGTTGAGATGTTCTCCGATTCCGATGACGATTCTTATGGAGACATCGATTTCGTTGACAATTTACCTTCTGAGCCCGAGCCAGAAGAAGAAGAGATTGAGCCCGATGATATTGAGATCGAGGATCCAGTACTACGTGAAACATTGTCGAGAGTTTATCTTCTCATTTCCAAAATTGAAGCCTTGAACGATAATTCAAGTTCGCATCCTATCTCCGCTAAAGATAGTGATTTCTCTCCCGAGCTTGAGACTTTCCGATTTGATGAAGAGATTAGTGGCAATCCCACTATTGATGATGTTTATCCTCCGATTCTTGAGAAATTATACTTCGATATTGATGAGAACAAGGTTATTCCCGATACTCCGACAAATGACCCAATCATTGAGGAAGCCGACTCATTTCTTGCTATTGATGACCCAATACCACCGGGTATTGAGGATGTTGTTACGAATGATCCCGAGGGGATATGATGTTTCTTGATGGACTTCTCGACTCTTCTTTCTCTTATGAGTCCACCATCACGTATCCCGTTGAACCCGCATGTGAAGACAAGATCTTTAAACCCGGGATATTCATTGATGAGCTTTATGCTAAAACCATTGTTAGAGAAAAGGATCCTCTCTTGGATGCCTTCATTTGTGAGCCTACACCTCTTATCCTTTACCATAAGCTCCCGACTTCTTTGGAGTATTCTCATTGTGATCCGTCATTCCTTCGTCCACCCGCAAAACCACCGGATGATGGATCATTCTTTCATGTTATCCCATTTGTGCTGATGCCCGACATTTTCTTCACCACCCAACCCACCCAGTCTCACTCCTTTGGGAATGAGGACACAGTTTTTGACCCTGGTATCTCTACCACTTTCTTCCCCAAGGACAAATGAATTCGGGACGAGTCGCTAGCGACTCGGTGATCAAAAACAAGAGGCGCTTCGTGGGAGGCACCCCATGCTTATCCTTCTTTTCTTTCTATTTTCTAATAAGTGACGCAAAGGGGTCCTTCTTCGATTTCTCGTGTTTGGTTGTTTGTGATGTTGTGTTTAGGATGTTCGATATGAAGACTCTCGTGCTCAAGTTTGTTTCTCCACCGAGTCTCATGATCGATCTTGATGGAAACCGATATCCTAATCTTATCGACTAACGCTTATCTTTGAGCATACTTAATAAACGGCTTTTAGATTTTCGTGATACCTTGCTTTAAACATTGAGGACAATGTTTCGCTCTAGTCCGGGGTAGGGTAATCTTCGACTTGATTTGACCGCACTTGCTTATTTCATTGTGTTTCTCTCAGAACTCGCTTTTCCTTAGAAAATGAAAATTGTGCAAAATGAGCAAAATTTAAAATTTTTGTAAGCTTTTGTTAAGTCTTTTGATTGAAAAGTTGGCTAGTCTCTTAGATTAGAAGCTATAAAATGCGAATTCTAGCTCACAAGGCCAAGATTTTGCAAAGTTTCCCTAAGTGATTTTAAATATGCATGACTTGATTTCATAAGACAAAACATTTGCTAAGTTAATATATGTTTTGACACCTTGATTGACTTTCCATTGGTGAGAGTAGGAATGGAATTCGACTTGACCAGCGTGTTGAGCCCTAGCTTGTTCCCTTAACCATAGATAATCTAAAATTATCGGCTAAGCATCTGCGGATCTCATTATTTGGGATTTTAAATTTGCGAGATCGAGAAATGATAGAGTTACTTATGAGTTTAGATGCTAAACGTGGAGTAGTTGGTTCTCTTTAGAGCCCATCAAGGTACTTATGGCTTTTGTTCCCACAAAATTGTTTCACCCCATATCTGTCTAAATAATTAGAGATGTCGAGTTTTGGCGATGGTTAGTTCTTTTTCTTCTTAAAAGAATCTTTGTTTTAAAATTGGGTACATCAAGGATCCGTAATAAATAAATAAGTGCCGAGTATCAGTGAAAAGTAATAAGTAAAGTTGTGAGTCATGTGTCGAGATCGGACCCTTCGATCTTTAGCCGGATTGAATGAGGTCTTAGCCTAACCGGTAGGATTCTCATCTCATGAAGCCTATAGTCTTGAATTACCCCGTGAAGCTCCGTGGTTCACAAACTCATATAAGTAAAAGTATAAGTGCAAATTAAAAAAAAAAAAAAAAAAAATGATGAAAATGATGTTAAAAATCAAAAGTTAGTAATAAAATTCCTTGATGTGGACCTCATTTTTACGACAATGGTTCTTGAGAGAAGGCGGATAACTAATTATCGACTTAGCTTTGTATCTTTATCGGAATAAAAGTTATCGACACGAGAATTTGAAGAAATTCATTTCACAAAAAAATAAAAATCTAGAGGAAATAGGAAAATGGGAACTAAAAGTAAGTACACAAGTAACTTCCATGGGTAGTGTTAGCATCTAGAGTCGATGTAACAATGATTTCGGTTTTACGCTTAGTTTGGGACTTCTGAAAAATCGTGGACGATGTATTCTATCCGTATGGTCACTTCACTGTGTTGTGTTTTCTACTCCGTGATCCTAACGTGTCGTTTGAAAAATGTTGAGTTATTGATCGACATGAAAGTTCAACAAACCGTCATTCATAACCGGAATGCTTAACCGTAATATCTATATATGTGAATTTAAAAGGTAAACGGGCGTTTTAGAATTAGGGTTTCTTAATCTCTTTGAGGAATCTTTGCTACTTCTTCATAGGTTTAGTAGAAAGAGATTGAGATCCTTGGTTTTAGAAGCGTGAGTTGATTGCATCATGCGAGGACACCAGAATGGTTTCGTCTGGGTATTTTGGTATGTGCTAAAACACATACCTTTTCTTTATCAAAATAGACCCAAAATAACCAAGAAAGAGCCGTTTATTGCTAATATTTGTGGTTTTCTTGAGTTTGTGCTTGTGCAGTATGGATATGTAAAACACGCAAAAGGATCCAAATCGACGTAAATCCGAGCACGAGAGATTAAGAGAGCTTAAAATTTGGCCGGAAGGTCGATTTATGCATTTTGAAGATTTCTAATCCCTGAGGATGATTTGTGAAGATTTGAGCAAAGTTTGAAGAAATGTCAGAAATGGCCCCTCAAGTTTCAACATTTGTCAGAAATGACCCTTGAAGATTCAGAAAGTTGCAAAATCAGTCCCTGGATTATTTATGGTTGACAAGAGTGGTCCTGGAAGATAATTTCAGAAGTTACATGTTTAAACCTTGGAAATTCAGTTTTAACAACTTTAGTCCCTATATTACCTTTGGTTGCTAATACTAGTCCTAATATCCATTATCCAACACACACTAGCTCACGGCCCAATCCATTCTCAAAACAGTATCTAGACCAACAACAATAATAACACAACCTGGTTTACCACTAAACTACCCAACCCGGGTATTAAAACCATTTTACCCGTTTCACAATTATCCAACCCGAGTACCTTTAAAACAACCCAAGTCAACAAACCTATAGACCCGGTCAAGAGATTTGAGATATAATAAATAAAACCAAACGCGCCCTGTTCTCACCTTTGTCTTCCCCAGCCAAACAACCCTTTTACCACCATTCACCACCCAATCCCAAACAACAAACATAGTACTAGCATGTTATCCCAACCCTCTAGAAGCTCTGACAAGTCAGAAGGAATGACACGTGGCCATATGGCAAGCTCTGATTGGACGCAACACCTCATCCAAGGAAATAATGCTCTCTGATTGGTTGTTATGACAGTGGAAGGATTTTGTGGCTGCAAATAGCCTTCTAGGGTCTTCTCAAAGGAATCCAACCAAGGCTCTATCTTCTGCTATTTAAGGACCTCTAAGCTCACATTGATTTCTGTCCAATTTCTCAAGCATTTAGAGAAATTTTGATCATTTATATTTCTGTCATTCTTAATGTTTTTAAGTAGTTGAGTAAAATGTAATTTCAGCTTTGATGTTGTAATAAATTCAAGTTTTCATTGCTTTCAATCAAACTCAATTTTGTACCTTTAATTAAGATCAAAGTTCGTGTTTACAAGCTTCTAAACTCGTTTATCGCTACTCATTTAAGCTTTTATAAGCTTAAATGAGTGTCTTATGCTTTTAATTGTTCTTATTTCCACTTTACACAAAAGTCAATAAAAGTCAAACGGGTCATGGTTTGGAAAGTCAAACTGATTTGGGTTGATTTATGGTTCCCATTTGTTCATTAGCTTAATAATGTGTTGGTTAGTCAGTTTTGGATTGCTTATGCTAAGTTTACCTCTAGATCAGTTTGCTACATGCATTTTCATGATTTAAAGGGGTGTTTGGTTATAGATTAATCTCAAACTGTTGGTCAAAGTTAATTGTTGCATTTGAGATTTCTGATTGTTACATTTGTTTACTAAGTCAATTCAAGTGATACTTTCAAGTATTCAAGCTCAGAGTTATAGTTTCTATGCTTTAGCAAATTTGCCAAACCATTTCTGTCTCAACAGTGATGATACCCTAGTGTAGCTTGTAGTTGATTTGGTTAGAACTAGCTTCTCTAGGTTGAGCACTTTAAGGTTTAGCTTTAGGATACATAGCTTAGGTTGTCTTAGGAGTTTAATTTTGAGTTTATTCTGATCTGCATATCTGTTCATCAGACTTGCAACGACCTTTTCTGTCATAACTGTCTGTGAGTTTTCAGTGCTTATTCACCTTTTATTCTACTTGTTTAGTTGGTTCAAATTGCTCACTTAGGTTTAGATTTAGTTTAGTTAGTTGTCCTTCTTCCCTAGTAGCTTATCAGGATGTCAATAAGCTTATTCTGAGCTTATTTGGCCTGCATAATCTGACCTTCTCTCATACGCATCGTGAATTTCGAGTTCATTTGCCACTTTTGTTTGAACCATAACTTCCTCATATTAAGTCCTATTTAGCTGTAATTTTGGTTACATGTTCTCTGGTTGGTATTCTTGAGATCCACATTTTAGGTTTTCTTTCTAGCTTATTGGATAAGCTGTTAGAACAGCTTAAACAGTGGGTTTAGAACCTGTTTTGGTTATTGTTTCAGTTGGCTTAATCTTAGGTATTATGCTCATTATTGGTTAGGAGTAGCTTTTAACAGTTGCCTTAGAGTAGTAATAGTGTATTTTAGCTTATGTATTGGATTGGTGTAGTTTAGTGCTTATTTGCTTATTAATAAGTGCTTATTCTAGCTTTAGTTACATTGCAGCCCTAGATTCCCCCACATAAGCCTTTGTTTTCTTATTTTTCATAGATCCAGAATAATATTTTGGAATTTCCCTGCAAGTTTCATAATTTTTAGACACTGTTTAGTATTTTTCTTATTTAAAATCAGTTTTTAATCATTTTAAATTAGCTTTAATTGCATTTAATTGAGAAAAGTTCCAAAAAATAATTTTTCAATTTTAATAGTTTAAGATAAATATAAAAGCATAAAAATATTTTTCCCTATTTTTTTCCTTTTATTTGGTATTTTTAATAATTTTAATTAGATTAAAATAGTATTAAATTCATAGAAAATAAGTAATTAATCTAAAAATACAAAAATAGTTTTGAAAAGTCTTTATGATATTTTAGATTTTTAGAAAGTAATTCCATATTTTTCCTCTCTCTTTCATAATTTTTAGTTAATTAGTTTATTTTATTAGTTAATAATTAGTTTTAATTAAAATAAAATCAAGAAAATTCCTAAAAATATTTTTAATTCATATTTAGTTTTCTAAATTCATTTTAGAGTAAAAGTAGTTTTGGATTATTTTAGGAGTTAGATTAGACGTTATTGCTTTTATTCGCTTCGCTTAATTTCCGCTTTTATGCGTTTTAGTGTAGAATCATGTAGTTTGCCATAGTTCTTAGGTTTTCCGTAGATTTTAGTTCCTTTATGATTTCCTTATCCCGTAGTTTAGATTATATCATCTTATGCCCTTTTCTTATTCGAATCCCGATTATCGAGACGCGAGTTGAAATTCCATTCAACCTCGTCGAACGATCTCTGCTCAAACCTAACACGCTTGAGTTACCCCTATTATACTACATCCTCTTATTATTGATCTTTTTCCTAAGAATCAGTCACAATTCTAAGTTTTCTATTTTGTACTCCGTACTAGTTTTTCCTAGAGAAAGCAATATAATATGTAGTTCACATGTGACATGCCAAGTCCCTTTGACCGCTATTTTGCCTTTGTTGTGATCATGTGGTGTTGCATATGTAATGTACTAATGTGCTTTTCGACTTGCCTAGCTAGCTTTCGAGTTCATGCCGATAAATGATTTTTCTACTTTTGAGATGGAATTAGTATTGACTCGAACCACAATCGAATTGCAATGCTTGTGGTTGTAAACAAGAGTACCCGGAAAAGATATAAACCAAGATTAGACTCTTGGAAGAGGAAAATAGATATTTGTTTGTAAAAACAAGAGAACATGTATGTTTGAGAATTGAATAGAATGTTTCATGTGTGGCTTTTTCGTGTTCGATATGAGGAGTCTCGACTTTGTATGTGTTAAATTTTGGGGTTATAATGTGGCAAACATATCATTCTATCAATTGCTAATGGCTTTCAAGTTATGGTTCATTGCGTGATTAATTATGTGGGTTAAACTTGGACAAAGGATAAAAGATTTAAAGTTCCAAGATGTTCATTCTCATCAAGCTTTCATCGTTTCACGATGAGTCATTTATAGCCGTTAGAGGGTCTTAGTGAAACTTAATCTCCTATTTAATAAGTCTCTTAATCTAGGGTTACACACACTTGAGTGTGCAGTCTTTTGTATCACTCCCTCTTCTTTCTGATCATTTCACTGATCTTGTCTTGTCTTTACATTTACATGATTATTGTCTCATTGACATTAATCTAATCTTGTAACATTTGGATACTATTGTAAACTTAATCTAAGCTGACTATTGAAGCTTAGATCTGAATAAAGGTTCTATTGTACATCTTGTGTTTCCTATACTTTCGTACATGGTATCAGAGCAACAGGCTCATTGATTCTCTTCGGCAACAAATTGGTGGTTTGGGGTTATTGCTACTAGCGTAATCACTGGTTATATTCTACTTACAATTAGCCCTAGACTAAGTGAATCTAGGGTAATTGTGACTTGTTCTTCCGCTGCATATTTCTCTGTAAGTCTAAGTCTTATCCTTTCTTCTCTTTGTCTATTTTGTCTTATTATTATCTCTGTCTGTGACTCTTTGTCTGTATTATTATATCTATCTGTTTTTTTTTGCTTGAATTATGGCTATTGGTGATGATAATATTGGAGGCTCTTCCACTGAGAAAAGCTTATCCTTTGGTGATGCTTTGTATTTGCATCCTAACAATACCAATGGCACTCCCATTATTTCTATTAAACTCACTGGAACTGAAAATTATAAAATATGGAATATGGCCATGACCTTTGCTTTAAGGAACCATAATAAGTTAGGGTTTATTGATGGTACTTGCATAAGAGATGATTCGAACCCTAGTCTTGCTAATCAATGGGATACTTGTAACTCATTGTGGTTACTTGGATTCTTAATTCTCTCACTCGAACTATTTCTTCGGTGCTATATATGCTAAACCGCTTATGAAATGTGGAATGATCTTAAAGATACCTATGATAAGGTTGATGGTTCAACTATCTTTAATTTGCACAAAATATAAACTCTCTTAGTCAAAGTGTGGGTCCTCTCTTGCGATTATTATAACAACCTTAACTCTTTATGGAAACAATTTGATTGTATGATCGCCTTGCCTCCCCGCACTTGTGAGGTCGCAAAACATTTTGAAAACATAATCACTAATCAAGTTAATGCAATTTCTTATGGGTCTTGATGACTCCTATGTCCCCATCAAGCAATATTTTAACCGAGATCCTTTACATAATGTCAAACTGCTTTTTCGTTGTCTCGGAGAAGAATCTCACAGAAATGTTTCATCCGGGAATAGCTTTGCTAAACCCAATGCTACGACCTTTCACGTAAAAACGTCTCGATGGTGGAAAATTTTTGATAACAAAAAGTTTTTAACAACAAAGGTTTTGGTTTTAATAATGGTAACAACTCAAATAGTAGAGGACCAAACATGAATATCAAATGTACTAATTGCAAAAACCTCGGTCACATCGTTGATGATGTTATGATCTTGTTGGTTATCCTGCTGGATATGTTAAAAGGAATTTTAATGGTAAACCTTTCAAGAAGAATAATGTTTCGCTAAAACTAATCATGTCACCGATAATAGTGCTAGCAACTCTCCTGCTTCCTTGTCTAATGAATGTCTCTAGACTTATGAGTCTTCTCAATGACAACAATGTGTCATCCGCTAATGCCAACTTAGCGGTAAAATTTTTCAGAACCTTCTTTAATGGCGCGTGTCAAGTTTAATGTAAACTTTAACAAATTTTAACAACAACACAAAATCTCTATCCTGAAACATCGCCTTGGTTGGATTGTTGACTCGGTGCAAATCAAGACATGACTGTGTTCGAAAACTTTTAATCAATGTTGTTAACATTTCAAATCTTGGCCTAACTGTTGGACATCCCAAATGGTACTCAGGCCTTAATTACTAAAATTGGTGATTTAAAAGTCAATAATGACCTAACTCTTTTGATGTACTTGTTGTTCCCGAGTACAATGTTAGTTTGTTGTCTGTTCATAAAATTGCTAGAGACAATAAGATGTTTGTTGGGTTTAATGAATCTAATTGCTATATATCTGATTTACATAAAAAAGGATTGTGGGATTGGTAAACAATACAATGGGTTATATATGTTTGATATTGATTCTACATGTAAGATTATTTCTAATAATCGCATATCTGCTTGTCATGTTTCTAAAAATCTTTGGCATCAAAGACTTGGTCATCCTCCGACCAAGTCCTACATATACTTAAACCCACTCTTAAATTTGATAGTACATCCTAAACCGATCATCTCTGTGATACTTGTAATAAAGCTAAACAAACCAGAGAACCATTCCTCTAAGTGAACATAAATGAACTAAAATTGGTCAACTTGTCCATCTTGATGTATGGGGACCATATAAAGTCACTAGCAGAGATGGTTACAAATATTCTTTAAGATTGTTGATGACTATTCCGAGGCGGTGTGGGTTTATATGCTTAAGGGAAGGATGATGTTTATGTTTTCATTGTTAACTTTACTCATATGCTATCAAATCAATTTGAACACAATGTCAAGATTTTTAGAAGTGATAATGGGACGTAATTTGTCAATAATAAACTTCAACATTTTTTCCATGAAAAGGAATTTTACATCAAACCTCTTGTGTTTATACACCACAACAAAATGGTATTAGAAAGGAAACATAAGCATCTCCTTAATGTAGCTAGATCCCTTATGTTTGTGGGGAATTACCTCTAAATCTTTGGTCCGAATGTGTTCTAACACGCCTATGTCATAAACAGTTACCTCTTGCCTGTCTGCAAGTCCCCTTCTTCCTGTGTATGGGCATGACCCTTCACTCTCTCCTTAGAGTCTTTGGTCGCTTATGCTATGCCACCATTCTCAACATCTCGATAAATTTGGTAGTAGGTCCGAAAAAGTGTCCTTATTGGTTACTCAAATGAGAAGAAAGGCTATAAACTCTTGAGCCTAGAAACAAAAATATCTTTTACTCCGTAGATGTCAAATTTTATGAAACTGTTTTCCTTCAAAATGAAAAATACTTTGTCAAAACCTTTTGTTGAAACTTTGTACCAAAAGATTTAAATCACAAAAATTTCTTTGACTCACAAATAAGTCCTAATGATGACGGAGAGTGACATCCTATGATGATGGCACGGTGGTAAGTCATCCTACTAGGATTGACGAACCGCTTTCAAAATCTATAGATGATAATACACACCCCGAGGGCACCATATCACATGAATCACATCCTACTAATGCATCTTCGATTCTACGATACTACACCGATTCTCACGAACAAGAAAGAGGCTTCCCACCACTATCGCTAGAAGGTCAACCGAGTCTCTAAGTTGCCCAAGAATCTTAACGACTTTATTGTAGAAGGAAAAGTCAAATATGGTGTTGAAAAGGTTGTTAATTACTCTAATCTTAACAAAGATAATTATCGCTTTGCATCTAGTCTTAATAAAAGTCTCGAACCCACATTATGAAGAAGCTATCCTTGATAGTAATTGGGTTGATGCTATGAACTCAAATTGAGGCCTTAAATGAAAACCATGCTTGGGATATAACCGATCTACCTCCTAATAGAACCCTATTGGGTACAAATGGATCTTTAAAATCAAATATAAAGCCAATGGTGAAGTTGATAGATACAAGGCTAGATTAGTTGTTAAAGGTTATAACCAAAGGGAAGGAATAGACTATGATGAAACTTTTTCCCCTGTTGTGAAAATGTCCATTGTTAGATGTCTTATTCCCTTAGCTGTAAAAACAAATGGCCTCTTTTTCAACTTGATGTTAACAATGCTTTCTTGTATGGAGATCTTGATGAGGATATCTATATGACCATCCCCAAGGGTTTTGTAATGAGAACAATAAAATAAAGTTTGTAAACTTGTCAAGTCTCTATATGGCCTAAAACAAGCTCCCGTGAAATGGAATGAAAAACTTGTCGTTGTTTTAAAAGAAAATAACTTTGTTCAATCGCTTAATGATCACTCCTGTTCACCAAAACAGAATAACAAGTTTATTGCTCGCTTGTTTATGTGGATGATATTGTTCTTCTTGAACCGTGTTGATGAGATAAATCTTTTAAAGAGTTTCTAAAATCCAAATTTCATATCAAAGACTTGGGAAATCTAAAATATTTCCTTGGCATTGAGGTTTTAAAAACTGGAATGACATTTGTCTTTCTCAAAGAAAATATCATCTTGAACTCCTCAAAGAATTTGGTCTTCTTGGTTGCAAACTGTCCACTCCTATGGAACCCAACTCGTGCTTCCATACATTCCCACTAATGATGACCCTTGCTTGTCAACATCATCGGTTATCGGGTTACTTGGGAAACTTATCTATCTCACCCATACAAGACCGCCATCTCATACTCGGTTCATTGTCCGCACAATATATGCATTCTCCTTAAAATCTCATCCGAATGTGCCCTCAATGTTCGAGATATCTAAAAGGAGCTCCGTGAAAAGGTCTAAGGTACAATTTCAAGAACTCGAAAATCATCTTGAAGGATATAGTGATGCCGATTGGGCCAAATGCAAGAAAACCGAAAATCATCACGAGTTATTGTGTTTTCTTCAATGATTGTTTAATCTCATGGAAAAGTAAAACAAAACACTCTTTCGTAATCTTCCACGTAAGCAGTATAGATCTATGTCTCATCGGTGCTGTGAAATCATTTGATTCAAAAATCCTAAAAGATCTAAAAGTTGATATCAATCTTCCGTTAATCTTTTGTGACAACAAATCGCTTTACAACTTGTCACAACCCTGCTTTCCATGAAAGATCAAAACACTTTGAAATTGATGTTCACTTCATCGGGAAAAATTGCTAGAGGTGTTATAAATGCTAAAAGATTGGCTCTTCAAACCAAAGCTGAGACATTCTCACAAAGAACCTCCCTGTCTATCAAGATTAATTTTTGTGTGAAAATTGATATTGTTTGATATATTTGCTCATCGATTAAGGGGAATGTTAAATTTTGGGGTTATAATCTGTGGCAAACATATCATTCTATCAATTGCTAATGGCTTTCAAGTTATGGTTCATTGCGGATTAATTATGGGGTTAAACTTGGACAAAGGATAAAAGATTTAAAGTTCCAAGATGTTCATTTCTCAAGCTTTCATCGCTTCGCCGATGAGTCATTTATAGCCGTTAGAGGGTCTTAGTGAAACTTAATCTCCTATTTAATAAGTCCCTTAATCTCGGGTTACACACACTTGAGTGTGCAGTCTTTTGTATCACTCCCCTCTCTTCTTTCTGATCATTTCACTGATCTTGTCTTGTCTTTACATTTACATGATTATTGTCTCATTGACATTAATCTAATCTTGTAACATTTGGATACTATTGTAAACTTAATCTAAGCTGACTATTGAAGCTTAGATCTGAATAAAGGTTCTATTGTTCATCTTGTGTTGCCTATATTTTCGTACAATATGCTTATGGACTACTTTTATACCTAACGATTATGCTTTTTGTATACGTCTAATTCTTTAATCTAATCGAATAATTCGTTTTTCTAGCGGTGTCTGGCTGAAGAGTATAAATTCTTTAATCTAATCGAATAATTCGTTTTTCTAGCGGTGTCTGGCTGAAGAGTATAAAAATAAGTAAATAAAGGTTCTATTGTTCATCTTGTGTTGCCTATATTTTCGTACAGTATGCTTATGGACTACTTTTATACCTAACGATTATGCTTTTTGTATACGTCTAATTCCTTAATCTAATCGAATAATTCGTTTTTCTAGCGGTGTCTGGCTGAAGAGTATAAAAATAAGTAAATACGTGATAATGAAGGATTCATACGGGTGTTTAGTTAATCGATACGAGTTTCTAAGTCATGAATGGAACCAAAAAATGTGGGTTGTCTCAACTCGCTAACCATCAAGAAACGATAGAAACTTCCAAGTTCTTATGCTTCGTACTATTTTTCTCTTTTCGCTATTTCGAATAGATAATACTAGGAAACATTGAATGATACAACTCAACCAACTAAACACTTTGTTTTTGTTTCTATTCATGAAGACACGGATTATGATATATATTTAACTTATTTTTCATGAAAATGATAGTATAATGAATGCCGAAACGTATTTATATATAAGGGCCGGTAGTCGTTTAGCCCATGGACAACCTTAGGAAATGGAAAGAAATAGATTGATCGAACAAAAACAAATGCCAACACGACTAGATGGGTATACAAAATAGGCTAGTCATAACATAAATGCAGAATTCTCGAGACTTGAAATTAGAATGTAAACTAAGCCTAATAACGGTGCTAGTTTAAGATCATGTTTTGACATCAGATAATCCGACAGCTTGCTTTGGATCTTGGCATGGAGAATGGGGGTCCAATAACCGTAGTCGGATCAATGTGTATGCTTTTGGAGAAGTGAGGAAAGAAAGAAATCATTGAATGAGGGCGCGAAAAGAAAAAGGAATAAATATTTCTTGAAAGGGTGCAGAGCTCACAAACACAGCTAAAGTAAGCAGTTTACCTTAAAGTGTCACTTAGTTACGAGTAAGATGGACAGAATGTTTAGTGCTCAATATAACTTCAATATCGCTACTAGTTTATACATGCTAATATATCACATACACAACATACTCTAAACAAACGGCCACCATACAAGTATATCAAGCTTTTATACAAACAGAGGAAGGTAATTTTCCAAATCTAGAGATGTACAAGGTCATTGAACAGGATAGTGAAACGATCATAAGAATTCATGTTTTGTGTGTCATATTATGGACAAGATTACAAACAAGATAAGCAATTATCGTCTGCAATAGATCATATTAGGTAATAAAGATATTATTTTCAATCCGATTGATTCTCACCGAACAATATTAATTTTCTGGTCAGCTTATGATATTCTTCAACATAAAGCCTAATATTGTGCAGCAGATAGAAATATGCAGAAGTGTTACTTTAACCGGTTCCAATCTCTATAGTTGTAAGTAAAATCTAAGCTAGATCAACGCCAAAATAAATACTTCATAGTTTATTATAGACTTAAAAATCATCGTAAACAATTATAAGTAAGAAAAATTTACATATGTGATAACTTACGACTCTTATTCATTGATTGCCTTTAACATGGGGAGATACAAGGCTGCGCACAAATATGGGAGCACCATTATATCTATGTGAGCCAGTTACGGAAATTTTCTGGCTAAAGGACTTGTCACTCTCACTCGGAATGTTGTAATTTTGCGGTTCATGCGGTTCACACAAGGCGTGTATGACTTGATCACGCTCAGCCTCATAATCATGTGGCAACATTACCCAAGACTGCTTAACATTGTAGTTGTTCATTATCCATATGTTATCATGATGAGGATCGAATCCAAAATAATTGTATATGGATAGACATTCGTTCATAATCCCTAGTCGATGATAAGACTTCCATTGATAGCGTGAATCATCAGGTTGGGGGATTTCTTTGAACTCTTCTTTAGACAAATCATATGAAACAATTACAATCTTCTCGTAATGGTCTTTCATAAACCAGTGAAGAGCGTCATTAAATAAAACACCAACTTCACTAATAAACCTATACTCGACTTGAATAACTTTCCAAACATTTGATTTTAACGATAACACTTGAAAACATGTGTCATCGCCAAGTATAACCTTGTAATCATCCTTGAAGAAATCGTAACCAAAACCACCACATAAAACCGGAATGATAATTGGCGGTCTTAGGAGTTGTTGTCTGACTTGTCTAATGGAGGGGTTGGCTATAAGAATTCGTTTAGCGTCCATAGTAAGTAAGCATACAAGGCCATTGGAAGAACGAGGATAAAACATCTATTAGAAGCAAAACTACTCATGCGTATGTAAAAACCATAGGGTAACCACATCATATTAATCCGTCGAGTTAAATTATTCTTACAATCTTTGTTATGACTATGGATGAGATGTGTTTTAACGAAAAAAGGGTCAGAGATTAAGGATACCCATGACTTTCACACGCATTTGCATCGGATCAGATCATCAACATCCAATCTTGCTAGTATTTGTTCAACTATATCACTATGGACACACACCTCCTCTGCCATGAAAACCCTAAACAAAAAACAGAAAGAGATATGGAATGTCTTACGATTTATATCTTTAATAGGACTTTAAGAACTCAAACGTGTAATTTGACCCATAAAACTCCAACTTCTTACTTGGGCTCGGCCCAGTTAAAGTGAAACTTTTTTGTAAGGGTGTGCAAAATTCGGGTTTCACCTACAAAATCGAAAATCGAAACCGAATTGAGCTGAAAAAATTGAACCGAAACCGAACTGAATTTGTCAAAACTGAACCGAACTAAATATTCGATTTCCGGTTAGGTTATTGTTTTGGCAAAATGAAAATCAATCGAAAACCGAATTCAAATAAAGAGATATACTTTTTATATATTTATGTTAAAAAAATATTAAAACTCTTTCATATTATAAATATAACATTTTTTAAGCCTGAAATATTTTTGGTAAAAAAAAAATCCATATAATTAACTAAATAATAATTAAAATTATGTTATTAAAGTTATTCGCCTATTCGGTTCGGTTTAAGACAATTTAAGTTCGGTTCGGTTCGATCTTCGGTTTTATCCAGATTAACATTTAACGGAAGTAAATGAACCGAATAAATCTAGCTGTGTCAATCGAGTCGTGTTCGGGTTGACCTAGTATTCGGGTTGGCGGGTCATTATACCCTCTACCCAAACACGACCCATTTATTAATCGTATTAGGAAACTCAACCCTAACTCAGACATGCATAACATGTGCAACCTGTTTGTGACATGTTTAACCTGTTTAAATAGATAGGTCAAGTAGTTAATAAGGTTGGTAGTTTAATAATTTAACTAGTTTAAATAACATACAAATAATTATACGATAATTTCAATAATATGTGAGTTATATTCGTAATTCACTAATATTAAGTACATAACAATATACATTTAACCCAAATCTAACATAAAAATCCAAGTTAAATATTTTATTTTTAGAGCTTTATATATATTTAGACGGGTTCACGGGTAAACCTATTTAATACCTACTCAACCCAAACACGGCCTGTTTAATAAACGGGTTACACGGGTTGCATGTGTTTTACTAAAGCTTGTTTATCCTCAACCCAAACATGTTTAACTTAATGTCGGGTTCGTGTCATTTATCGTGTCGTGTCGAGAATTGTCAATTCTAAATAAATCGAATAACCTGATAACCGAACCGAGGAACAACCCTAATTTTTTGTGAGATAATGTGAATTGTTGCGTTACCCGACTTCGGATTAGGGTAACGACCCGAAATGAAAGTTCAAGAAAATGAGTGAGGGGATTCGGATAACCCTTATTCTAAAAAAACAAGGCTTTGTTAATGAGGCTTTATTTCAGTTTGTGTAGTTCTAAATGGTGATCGAACCAAAAGGCAAGCACTATCACGTCAGCTTCATATTAGCATTCACTTTTATCACCAAACTAACCACTAACACATGTAGTGGTGATCAACAAACCCACCACTTAAACATAAATATACCTTAGTATACACACATATAAATAATGAAATTTCGTTCGAAAAAGAAGATGATTAAACGATCTCTAAAATTAAAGCACCTCGCTTGATTAAGGAAGCATGTAATGGTGTTTGATGCGTAATTTAATGTTTCACACATAAAGATCGAAGCCATTATGGTCTTTCTAACACACTAATAAGGGTACTTAGGGTGTGTTTGGTGGAACTAGCAGTAGCAGTTAACAATAATCAGTTAGCCGTAGCAGTTTAATTTATAAAAGTGTTTGGTAGAATAGCAGTAGCCATAATTTTATTGTGCAAAATGGCATAATGCTAAATGCTAAATGCTAAATGCTAAATGCTTATTCAAAAAGCATTTAGCATTTAGCGTTTTTTTGCTTATAAATGCTAACTACTAATTATTTCAAACAAGCTTTTTTCAAAAACGCTATATGCTAAATGCTAATTGCTACATTTATGCTCGCTACCAAACACACCTTTAAGCCCAATAGTTTGCATGATGTGTTTTCATTTTTATTCAATTTAATCTAACCCAATTGTATTTAGAGTTTTGCCTGTACAAATAGTTTCACCGAGGCATCCAAAAAGTTTACGAAAATTTTTATTAAATATTGAAATGGTTTATTATTCGAGTCACTATAGGAGAAAAAATAATTTACGATGACATGGAACGAATAGATCTAAACTTATAAATATATCCATTATATAAGGCTGCTCCAGTAAGGGCAAACGATCGATTGGATCGATCGATCTCCACTTGATCGTGTTACCGTGGGAAAGTCAATCGCAAGTTTTTTTTGATGATTTTGGTCGCATATACGATCAACTAAACTACACACATAAAAACAAAACTCTCACTTTCTAATTAATTTTATTAAATGTCGTCTTTATTGGGGCATCCAATCGCCTGAAAGTCGCTGGAGAGAGAAAGCTGGCGTGACAGAGAAAATGGGAGGGATTGACCCTTCTTACTTGGGCAGCCTAACACATCAAAAGCATTCATATTCTCATATGAGCAGCATCACCCACTGATTGGGATACGTTGGGATGGGTATGAAAAGAGTCCATAAAAAGCCACTAAAGTACCAGTTATATTTCGGACATTGAGGTAAAAAGGCTCGGCTTGGCAGAGCAAGCTAAATAGGATCATTCTCCGTTTAGTAAGTCCCTTGAGTGTTTTTTTACCTTATTTGACGAGCTTATAAATTTCTTGAAGGTTTATTAAGCTCGTCAAATAAGCTGAGACAAACACTTCTTGCATAATAGTTAGTTGATGATGCTATACTAATAGTTGTGAACAGATAAATATTTGTTGCTATCGGTTTAATTGTTTACAGATGAAAATATGTTGCTAACATAGGTGAACTGATGAAACTATGAATGTAAGTTGCTAAGATGATCTAACATGAGTAGATAAAGTTGATAGTGTTGCTAGCATTGGTAAAAGGATTACATGGCTATTCTTATGAAAATTGCAAAACTATATTTTCCTATCTCTTGGTATTTAACCTGGTAACTAATCTTGAGATCATCTTATAATCAGGTATCATCCTAGTAGGCGTTGTCCCAGACCACAACGCCACCATGGCAGATGTATCAAACAACCGCCTCCACCACCACAACCAGTCATCAACAGAGGTTTACCCAACGCCATTAATTAATTGGTTTAGATCGCAAACCAAATCCAGCCTTATACTAAATCCAACACATCAACGAACCGAAAGAAACTCATAAATTCTTAAGTTTCTTACTATTTTTTTCCATTTTGTATAAGAGATGTCGTACGCTAGTGTATAAAAGCATCTCGGTCGGCTGTTGTTCTATGGAACTTAGAGGTACAAGAACCACTCCAATCAAACTGTAGACTAAAGGAACTTTTTAGATTTCTGTGATAATATTTTTTTCTTCCCAATCAGCTGATTATTGGTTCTTAGAAGTTTTAATGGAAAAAAATTCTTGAACAATATTGTTTCAATACTGTTAGCATATATGTAGAAGTGTAGAACTGGTTGATGTAAAACACTTTAAGGACCTGCAGTCATTTAGGCCCCCTAGCTAGACAACCTTAGGAAACGGAAAAATATAGATTGATCGAATGAAAACAGATGTCAATGCGATCAAATTAGTATGCAAATAGGCTAGTCATAATATAAATGCAGATTTCTCTGAACTTGAAATGGTGTTTCTTCTCTTTTTTTTTTCTTCTCTAGACTAAGAGACTTATAAATATATCTGGTGTCCAGGTCTATTAGATTTAGAGCCACTTAATGGGAAGGTGTTAACATTTCTTGCCTTGTGTTTATAGATGATGTAAGAGAAATAAATGGGTCTTACTTAAAAAAAATGCTATTAAATGCATTTGTGGACGCCTGGAAGGTGGACCCACTCCCTTAGCTAAGGGTAAAAAGAAACACCCCCAGCCTAATAAAGATGCTAGTTAAGATCATTTTTTAGACATAAAAAAACTGACATGCTTTAGAGGCACAAATTCTTGACATGGAGAAGAGGGGATCAAATAATCAGAACGGATCCATGTGCATGAATATAGCAGAAGTGAAGAAAGAAAGAAACCATTGAGAGAGGGCGGTAAAAAGATAAAAAGGAATAGATTTCCTTTGAAAGGGCGCAGAGCTCACAAACACAAGCA
Organism: Chrysanthemum lavandulifolium; assembly: GCA_022545495.1. NCBI lineage: Eukaryota > Viridiplantae > Streptophyta > Magnoliopsida > Asterales > Asteraceae > Chrysanthemum > Chrysanthemum lavandulifolium. The sequence continues at coordinate 289,962,636 of CM040240.1, forward strand.
AAGTAAGCAATGTACCTCAAAGTTCCCCTTAGTTACGAGTAAGATGGACAGAATGCTGAGTGCTCTATATAACTTTAATTTCGCTACTAGTTTATGCGTGCTTATATATCACATACACAACATGCTCTAAACAAACGACCACCATACAAGTATATAAAGCTTTCATACAAACCAAGCAAGGTATTTTACCAAATCTAGAGATATAAAAGGTCTTTAGTATAGGATAGTCAAACGATCATAAGTATTCAAGTTTTGTGTGCATATAATTATGGACAGGATAGCAAACAAGATAAGCAATTATTGTCTGAAATAAATCATATTAGGGTAATAAAGATACTCTTTTCAATCCAGATTCATTCTCACCCGAACAATATTATTTTTGTTGGAATTATATAACATGACTAATCATAAATATAAACAATAAACATCAAAGTATCAGTGCGTAACCAAAACCTCGTTGGCGTATAGGAACATATAATGAATAATTAATTAACTAAAGAATAAAGTATGCGTACCTTTCTTGATTCTAGCGAACAAGAATCAAATCCACAAACTAGCAATTAGGATGAACCCTAATTAGGGTTTATAGGATTATAAGAATTACCCTCACCGCTTTGTAATTCAATCCAAGATAATAACAAAAGTATGTTATTACTATGTTCTTGTACACACGCACTAAACCGAATTAAAGTAATGCTAGTTTTATCAAACAAATAACTTGATGTGGAAAGGTTTGAAGATCGACATCCTAAAGGGATGTACGATCGGTTTGTATTAAGAAAACACACAAACAAAGTTTTAGGTTTAGCTTAATGAATACAAGAGATGCAAAATCAAGACCCTAAGCCTTGTATATATACCCAACTAACTTGGTGAACAAGTTTGTCTTTGTTTCCTTTTTCCTTTGGCCGATCGGTTAGATGTATCCCCAAGGGATTCGGAAACTTCAAACTTTGCAATCTAGTCCTTTTCCAAATACCTTTAACGCCTGTTAGTCCATTACATTAATTACTTAACGTTCGTTAGTTATTTCGTTTAATAAATAAATAAATATAACGTTTATATTTAATTATTAACTTTAAATTCTCATACGTAAAGTGTGCAATCCCATAGTCTCGAGTTCGATCCTAACTCACGTCTACTAATTTATATCCATAAAACCAACAGCTCCCACTTGGATATATCTTAATAGAGTGATCACATTCGGTTAGCGTCTAGCAACACTTCGATGCCTCTAGTACAACTCGAGCAAGGCTCCTGGAAAACCTTTTAATGATTTCTCATTATTATTATCCTTTTGTTTCTAATACCATGTTAAATAAAGATATGGAATTAAGTCATTCTTTATTCAACCATTCATTTCTCGTTATTAGTGATTGAGCAAGATTACCAAATCTTCCGAACATATTCTGGGAGAACTTTGGGCATGGCCATGCAAACATCTTGTCAACCCTACGAGGGCCCAAGAAGATTAAACTCCAAAATAAATTTGAAGGAACAAATTCTATCTTGACTACGAGAATAACCCACAAACTTTGCAACACTTCAGAAACAACCCTTATGACTACCGCCACGTATAGCGTTAAGTTGTTCCACGTATGCACTACATTCATGACACTTATCCGGTATCTCAAGTCCGAGGATAACTATTCATAATTTACTTAACAACAATATCCATAAAGTAATTATGTAGTTGGGATAAGTCCTATATTCAATTCATTGAATATCATCCGAAAATGGTATGCATTCTCATCAATATACTTTCAAGTATATTCTACCACATCTCTCAGATTTGTCTTAGTTTAATGATACTCCCATATCATTAATCGACAATGGACGATTTAGAATAAATAAATTTATTCACGGATTAAACATGCAAATATAGGATACAATATATTATAAAATCAAACATACCAAGTATTTGATTTATTATAACAATTGTTTAACATCCCTTATCCAAATACCAAATAGATCAATGCATGAAAATTCTTGTTGATGAATTATGCCTCAAGTAATGACAATCATACTTGTTGACAAGGCATAAATCAACCAACTTGATCTATCATAATTTTGAGAATACTTATTTCAAGAATTCAATTAATGAAGTCCTTGTATGTGTGCATTCAACAATCCACATAATAATTCATAAAGTGTGTGACATCCTCTATCACCAATTTATGACAATTTAAACTTTCAAACATTTTAAAGTTTAAAGTATTCTTATTCTTTTAATGTATAATGCAACGTGCTCTTAGTAGCACAACTAGTTCACATGGCCATTAACAAGGATGAAATCCTACCATGACTAGTATTGAGTGTCATCTCAATTAAACCAAGATCATTGTATACAAACAACAATATGCTCATTAAAACTCCGTAAACTTTAATATCTTATTGTGTAATGTTTGATGCTTTCCTAACTTTCAAGTTTAAAGTCGATGACAATTTGCACAACATTTGACATATTGTTCATCCATAGAATCTAGGAGCAATTCCAGGTTTTGAGGATGTAATTCTATTAGAATATTCATTACACAAGTTATCTAATAACTTTTAGTTAGATATCAATGTTGTCAAATCACTTCTTATTCAAGAATGATACAACAATTTTAATACACTACATGATGTACATGATGAATCTACAGGTCAAACTTAGACTTCATTCACGTTCTATCTTGTAAAAAGATATTTATCAATTTCCCAAATGATATATCATGTTTTATTAGAATCATTTATTTTACTGCACATGTTTATTAACAATAAACATATATTCCAAGGTTGTATGTTTTAATTCTTAAATCTTACAAGTGAAGTTCATTCCAACTTAAGACTTAACATTTAGCTTACAAGGAATGTTACTTACTATATGTTATACAACATATAAGATTTAAAACCTTAACATAATACTCCCACTAGCTTTCAGGAATACTTAAAATTTATCTTATTTCAATTATAAATCAAAACTAGAATTTAATAATTAAATATAAGAATAATTTCATAGATGCATGCATTTATCCATTCATGAATTATTGCACTTCGTACACTTCCAAAGATTATATGAATTCAAAAAACCTTTCAATTACTTACCGTCCTCGCTCAAGTAATTTCTCAAGAAAGAGTTTTGATATTCCATTGTCATATTTCATATTAATGAAAACAAGTATGACAATTATCATCTTTATATATTTAATGTGTCTAGAAAAGAATATTCAATCACAATTAATTGCTTAAGTATGATTAATAATCTTGTCATAAGACATGCATTAAATATGTGTATAATATTGTCCATATGATTTCTACATAGAAATTCAAACCACTAGGGTTTTCCATCTCTTTGAAGAAACTCATTTCCATTCTCTAGTCTAACTATTAAGATAAACCAAATTTCCAAAATTGATTATCTTTATGGATGACATCTTTAACATTCATAGTATGAGTAATTTTCCCAATTCAATATTTGGTAATCCATCATAATGATTATCGGGTTTACTATAATCCTCAGAACTCATATTTCTCAACATATAAGTCAAATATCCGAGATATCCTTGCAGATCTATGAATGAAAATTCCATCATCATGAGGTCTATCATTTACATGTCTAACCTCATCATGATATTTACTAGTGTGTTTTAGAAGATTATGTATCTTGTAATTTTATCTTTCAAGATAAAAACTCCCACTTGCCTTTTGTAATATATAGACTATCTATATATACTTAGCAATTAGAGCAAAACTACATTGTTCTCTCTTTTGGGACATTACAAATACACATTGATAATTCTTGACTTAAGTTTGTTAATAACCTATTCATAAGTAGTTTAACAAATTCGAATCTTCAATTTTAAAACTTAATGTGATTCATCACATTCCATAATGAAATGGTGTTTTATTAATCTTCTAGGTTGGAGTCATATTGAGTATATTCAATCCATACTCAATATTCTAACCTTGTTACTTTTAAGAAAGAAGTTATGGTTATCTTGAATCAAACAAATCAAATAGAGTTTGATTCTCCTAACCGAACATACCATCAACTTGTGGTATTCATTAGAATTAATATTGTAAGACAATCTAACAATATTTAAGATAAACATATTCCTTTTGGCTTACCTATTTACCAACTAAGTCAACTTAATGGTATAATAGACTTTCCAAGCCAATTACATGCTTTATAACACAAGTACCCTTTAACCAAGTCACTTCATATCCATGTCTCAACAAGAAACATAAACTGTTATAATCCCATTATACGTTATAAATCATTGATCAACTCAATGACTTCTTGTATATGTCTTAATTAAAAACATAACAAGTTAACGTCTTACTTTATTATAAGTCTTAAAAGACTTTATGTTTATGTCTTTACAATGAATCATAAACATGTTTAACTAAAGTAATTATGAACACAACTCTTGGTTTCAATAGTAATTTCAAGTTAATTTATTTTACTTCACAATAATGTAGGACTACATTATTTTTCATTTATGTCATTCCAAAATACATAAATAAACAAATTGAAGTAGGATTAGATTACTTTATTTAATTTTATGTCATTCTAATAATACATAAATATTTAATTTGAAGTAGTCTTATATATCATTTTGACACATGTTCTAAATACTTGTCTAATTTAGAAACTGCAAATATGTCCATGCAAGATCTCACTTTACATAGAGATTTACTTTGTTGTTGCAATCTCGCCAAGTTCTCACATGACGTAAATTGTAACACCAAGTGTTTCTTGAATTAGATATGTACAAGTTATATTAGAACGTTAGTCTCTTACCTTGCAGTCAAGAGAATCCGTTAAATCATATACTTATATGTTGTACCTTGCACACAATATAGATTTCTCCCACTTGTGCATGGAACAACATCATGTAGCGTATAAACAACACGACATATGTTTGTTTATGTGACTAATATGATTGTGTCATTGATATTAGCATAACTAGTAGATGTAGAACCACTTCATTGTCTAATAAGGAAACGTACATGACTATCCTTGAAAACATAAGTGTCTACAAGTGGAAAGTAATTATCTTAAGACATTCTAGAGATAATCTGGGTTACTACCAAGATGACAAAGCTTGTAACTCCCATCGAATAAGAGATCATTACATTAATTCCTTATTCAAGAATAAGAACAACAACACTCCCACCGGATTTGACAACATTGTAAGTGTTTCATTAACCAGTAAAAGAAAATAGTGTTCTATTTACTTCCCTACACCTTTGAGAAAGTCCATACATAACAATTACAAATGTACTTAAAAGAATGTATTCTACTATGTAGATGATGAATTTATCCATCAATGCGTTTAACTTGAAAAATTGGGCATGCAATTTCTTTCTTAATAGTTCTACTATTCCAACAATTGTAAGTAGTACTTTTAAATGGTCAAAGCACAACAACTAGATAAAATATGCTAGTTTGTCTTTTACCAATTATACAAGAATTAGTCTAGCTTCTAATTTAATAACTCGTAAATATGCAATTTTCTTAACTATTAAAATTTGCTTACGAGTTATGTATTTAGAATTTAGACAATTCTAATTGTCCTATCATACCTTTCTTCATTCATGAAAAGGAATAGGATTGAATCTCACTCTTTCGTGAAAAGAGGACTAGGTTTATTCTTTTAGCAAAGTTGACTCTACCAAAAACCCTTACGGTGTAGATCAATTTACCAATACAAGAATAACCTTCGTTTACGGTTTAATGTTGCATTAATACATTTAAAGAATTAGCAAAATTCAATTTTAGTATTTTCGATAATTAAACTTTTCAAGAAAATAAAATACCCAAGGTAATATTCATATAACCATAGAATTTTCTCGAAAACTAGGATCCAAATTATCATAGGTTCATTACATCGCTTGATCCGCTAGCAACGAAAGCATATAATAAGGTAATCTGTCGAACATTAATTGGCAAACAATTTCCAACTCCTAGATCATTATGGGATTTATATTTTCCAACGCTATTGCAAATATAAACATGTTTCATCCCATCTTATGCCATTGAGTCCAAGTCTCACTTCCTACTCAACTTAAGTGTCTAACTTAAAGAACGCAAATATGTCCATGTAAGGTCTCACTTAACATAGAGATTTACCTCTCCATCACAATCTAGCCAAGTACTCTCATGACTTAAATTGCAACTTCAAGTGTTCCTTTTAATTAGATGGCATATACCTTAATTTAAAAGGGTACTAGTTTTGATTTTATGTGGTCAAATCAAATATGTACAAAGATGTCATGCATTCATCTTGTAGCATAATTTTAATAAAAACTTTTATTACCAATTCATAAAGATCAAATTATCAAAGTTTTGATTGAGGTATTGGGTTCACCAATCAAGGAATTTAGTGTTAATTATCATCCATTATACCGTACTTTTGCATAAGTGTAAACACTTAGTGTTTCGGATAATTACCACCAAGTGGCGCATGGAATTAAAACTAATTCGCCTTAAGATGAGCTTGTACTTTTATGGCTTACTAAGTAGCTCCATTCGAACTTACAGAGGGCAGAGGACCGTGTAAGCGCAAAAGCATAACCTTAGACATCCTTTCGATGTGATTGTGCGCACTTCTTAAATAACCCTTTATAGTTCATTCGAATGGGTGAGCCGTTCAGTCATTGTACCAAAGTCACCAATCAATTAAACTATTGAAAACTTAACTCTTCCAAAACAAATCAAATTTCACCATTGTTTAGTCCGTATTATTTTTCTATTCAAAATTACCCTTTGCTTAAAACTGTCGCACATAATAAACAAACAAGTAATACCAATAAAAAATATAAACAACTAAAAACAATGCGCACATAATAAACAATTTATACGTGTAAACAAGTAGCCACATGCAACTTATTCGATAAAACCCTATTAATAATCAATGTCTAGGTTAAATTAACGTATATATTAATTAGGGCTTTCACTCTCTCAATTGAGAGTGAGCCACATACATCGACGAATCGATTGCGTAAACCCATAATTAATGATATACCAAATTGCACATAATTGATTCATTAATGTATATAATTGAGTCATTCCCAATTCAAGATTTATCATAAATATACATGTGTATAAAACTTAACAATTAATCCAATCTTAACAATTAAATAATAATACAAGCAACTATCCATGACAAACATGCATGTATCATCATGGATATAACATAACAATTATTCAATTAAGTCACAAGATCGCATACAATTCCATGTCACATAACACTTTATTCATGAATTTATCACGTAACAAATATATTAAATCTAGGTTTCGATATTGATAACATAACAATTAATATAAACCCTAAAAAATTTAGGAAATCGACTAAAAATTTTAGGGTTTCCACCCATAAAAAATTTCGATCCATAATAGATTTTAAAACCAAATTAGGGCAAAATCCTTAACCCTAAAATTAGGGTTTATATAATCATAACCAAAACCCTAGAATAAATCATATCAAACACAATACAATATCCGTTTTTACGTGTTTAGTAATTAATTACTCATTAAAACCAATGACTCGTGATGCCTTTGTTGGAATTATATAACATGACTAATCATAAATATAAACAATAAACATCAAAGTAAGTGCGAAGCGTATAGGAACATATAATGAATAATTAATTAACTAAAGAATAAAGTATCGTACCTTTCTTGATTCTAGCGAACAAGAATCAAATCCACAAACTAGCAATTAGGATGAACCCTAATTAGGGTTTATAGGATTATAAGAATTACCCTCACCGTTTTGTAATTCAATCCAAGATAATAACAAAAGTATGTTATTACTATGTTCTTGTACACACGCACTAAACCGAATTAAAGTAATGCTAGTTTTATCAAACAAATAACTTGATGTGGAAAGGTTTGAAGATCGACATCCTAAAGGGATGTACGATCGGTTTGTATTAAGAAAACACACAAACAAAGTTTTAGGTTTAGCTTAATGAATACAAGAGATGCAAAATCAAGACCCTAAGCCTTGTATATATACCCAACTAACTTGGTGAACAAGTTTGTCTTTGTTTCCTTTTTCCTTTGGCCGATCGGTTAGATGTATCCCCAAGGATTCGGAAACTTCCAAACTTTGCAATCTAGTCCTTTTCCAAATACCTTTAACGCCTGTTAGTCCATTACATTAATTACTTAACGTTCGTTAGTTATTTCGTTTAATAAATAAATAAATATAACGTTTATATTTAATTATTAACTTTAAATTCTCATACGTAAAGTGTGCAATCCCATAGTCTCGAGTTCGATCCTAACTCACGCCTATTAATTTATTGTCCATAAAACCAACAACAAGAAAATTTTAACCGAATTAATCGAACCGAACTAACCGAACAACCCGATAACCGAACCGATCAACACCCCTAGATGATGAATCTATACTACTTTATAATGCATTTAGGCCTTCTAAAATTAGAAGGCTTAAAAATTCAGACTTTTTTACTTGCTTATTATGGAAAGATATATTATAATGCATGTAAAATTAAGATAAGGAGCTCCAATCATGAGATGACATGTGTCACTTCTTAACAAACTCTAAGCCTAACTTCTAACAAACTCCAAGCCTAATTCCTAACCACCAAAAATTAAGATAAGGAACTCCAATTATAAAATGACATGTGTCACATCTCAACTAAAAATTCATCTTTATTTTCAAATTAAAATATCTTTTTATCTACTTATTTATATTATAATCTAATTTCACCATATTTCTAAAATTTTATGCTCTTTAATTCAACATCAATTTTAATATATTTTTATGAGTTTTTAGTTTTTGTATTTTTAGTAGGGTTTATTTTATTTTTAATTCAAATTTTTACAACTTTAACCTTTATTTCATTTATTCCAATCAATATAATCTTGATTCGTCAAAATCATATACTTTTGGGGGAATGTTTGACGCGTAAGAGATTGCGAGGGCATTTTTATATGCGGGAATAATGATGTCGCGTGAAAGTTACGGGTAACCCAAATAAACACTTACAACTAACACATATACATTCGAAGTGTTGTGAAACGAATTCACTAAACGGGTAAGCAAACACATATAACTATACTTATCGCCGCCGCTGTCACCACCATCTCATCACATCACCACCTCAAAACATTTGTTCGCTACAAAATAGTTATCGAGTACCTGCCGCCGCATTGCGCGGGTACCCTTCTAGTAATTTTTAAAAACAATTTGAACAATTTGTTTTCAAGCAAGCAAAAGATGATATAATCAAGGGAAACCGATTCACTATCGGGTGTCACACTGACTCGTCACACAACTAACATAAGGCGATTGTCCACGTCACATCATAATCGCACAAACAATTTGAACGCATGACCTGTGTTCTACGTTGCACATTCTTTACCACTGTGAAGTATCGTCACAAGAACAAGATGATCATATAATGAAATTTCACAAAATCTTACCAAAACCATAACTATTATACAATACTTTTTACTTAGACATGACAAAATAAGAATCATCAACATCGCTATTTTTAGGACGAATCCTTGTTCCAGTTGATTCATAGGTGCTTTACCGCATATTATATATATACTTAGAAAAAGCATATAATGAGTATCTAATAGGGTAAAAGGTAAAAATAGTTTATATACTTCTATACTACTATATAAAGTGTTTAGGACATTCTAAATAAAGAAGTCTTAAAAATTTTAAGACAAAAAACATTTCTAATAAAAGTAACCCACTAAACTTGTAACCAAAAGTACAATTCATATAGAACTTGGTACAAAACAATAATGCATAAATCATCTAACTTGTAACATTTGTGTATATTAATGCCAGAATTAATGATATAATTAAAATACCCCATCACTTAGAAGTACACTTAATATATCAAATGGTACAAGACAATAATGCATAAATTATTTTATCATTTACATTTTTCAAACACCCACTAAATGAACTTTACAATTCATTAATAATATTATTAAAATACCCCTTCACTCAAAAGTACACTTAATATATCACATGGTAAAAAATAGCGCATAAATCATCTTATCTTTTATTTCTTTTTTAAAACACCCGCTAAATAAAATTTATAAACCATTAAGTGGATCATAGAAACCAATCTTTTATGTAGTCAGACTTTCTGACACCAACTTTTTCAACCACGCAACGGACCACCATTTACCACCGCAACTTAGCAATATAGACACCACTAGATAGTGCTAAAGCCGCTATTTTAAAACACCATTTGATTTTAAAGGATATATAATATAACACGTCCTAAAGAACTAGAAATATCATTATTGCATTGTGATGCATGTCTGCCATGTTTTTAAAGCAATGTTGTGCGGTAAAGTAGTTCCATTAAGTTAACGCCATGTGTTAAGTTAGCATCATGAAAAACATATAATCGCATAGGCACCTTGCTATAAAAGCTTTTTGTTATGTTACTAAACGCGTAAGTAAGAAAACAAACTAATTTCCAATTAATAACCTATGTGTTGGACATTCTTTTTTTCCTTTTTTAAAAGCAATGCATTGAAAAAACCTTGCTATCGCCAAAAAATATAGTCACACGGGTACATGCCGCCGCAACGCGCGGGTACCCGGCTAGTCCGTCAAAATACATTATAATTAACGTACTATGAATATTGTCATTCTGCACGATCTAACATGTTTGTTGAGGGGAATCCGGTCATTTCACATAACTTCATCTTCTTGATCTGTTTATTTCCATATTTTTGTTAAGTAACATGTTATTTTAGGGAAATGCGTTTTTCAGTAATCCATGTGTACATATATTATTTTAAGAATAAAATACACCGTTGGTCCCTAAAGTTGGTACGACGCATCGCGATAGGACAAAACTCGGCTTTTTCATCGTTGGGGGTCCCTATTTCAAGGTTTATACTCGCTGCAAGTCCTTTGACCATTTTGCCGTTAGTCAAGGACATCTTATGGCGTTAGATTTGTCTTTAGTCCAAGGGCACTTTTGTCATTTTACCACTATCCATTAATTACCGTGTCAACCCACTTGTTTAACGAGGCGCCACAAAGAAACCTTGCTAATAAAGGGACATTTTATCACCACTCATCCTTTATCTTTCCTAACAACTAAAATCTTATCTTCTTCATCGACGGTAAAATCGAAAAATGGTTGTGTGCTCATGCAATGTAAGGGCCATCATTAGAACATCTTTGAGCAACACGAACCCGGCAGGAGGTTCTATACTGTCGTGTTGGGACACTTAATTTTATTTCATATTGGCATGTAGTGGTTTACCTTAAAATGTGTTGATTATGATAGTATATCTGTTTTATTATATTAGTGATTTTATAAAAGTGGGTTTAGTTGGTGTTTATGAGGCAAGCAGATGCTAACATTTTGATTATCAATTATAGGCTACAACATGTCCATTCATTGGGTGGTACGATCCACCCATGCAAAGGAGAGGAAGAGATGTGATCACTACTTGCAGAGAACAATCTACAGGAATGAGGCGGCATTACAAGAATACGAAGCCGCCCTCATTTATGAGAATATGGAGGCGGTCAACGCCGGTGACCAGGCGAACGAGCTAGAGGTCGCTCACCGCAGCCTTGGCGATCTCCTTGTTGAGAAGGAGAAAGTTTGTCGTATCGAGAACTTTTGTGTGTTGTCTTGGATGGTCATCTTCTTGGTTTTCTATGGTTCTTCTATAGGGTTTAGATAGGTCTTGGTTTTAGTGTTTTGAATCGGTGGTAGATGGTCTAGTTGTGTTTAAGAAGTTTTAGAGTACGTTGACTAAGAATAGTCTTTTGGTGTATAAAGTTTGGTCCTTGTACAGTGTTAATATATTTCTTTTATGCTTTGGTCCTTATATTGTGCTGCCTTTACTAGTAGGTCCTTTGCCCCAAGAATTTATATATCACTTGCCACACAAATGGTCAAACTCATAACAAAGATACGAGTTTCAAAGATGGATGAATGATGAGGGATGGATGAACAGACACCACTTTCGAGTATCAACATAAACTTGATATGGTGTTGTTCATCCATCTTTGATCCTTCATTCCTGTTTGTGATGATAGAATAACCGTATCCAACTCAAAACCCAGATCCAAATATCAAAGATGGATGAATGATCTGAGATGGATGAACATACACCACTTTTGAGTATCGACATAAACTTGATATGATGTTGTTCATCCATCTTTGATCCTTCATTCCTGTTTGTGATGATAAAATAACCGTATCCAACTCAAAACCCAGATCCAAGTTCAACAGATCCTAGATTCATAGACGTATGAAGTCTCAAAGATGGATGTATGGCACCACTTTTGAGTATCAACATAAACTTGATATGGTGTTGTTCATCCCTCTTTGATCCTTCATTAGTGTTTGTGATAATAGAATAACAATAACCAAACTCAAAACACAAATACAAGTTCAACATATCCAAGATTCATAGACGTATGAAGTCTCAAGGATGGGTGAACCGACACCATTTCTGAGTATCAACATAAACTTGATATGGTGTTGTTCATCCATCTTTAATCCTTCATTAGTGTTTGTGATAATAGAGTAACAGTATCCAACTCAAAACACAGATGTATGTAGATTCTATAAAAACAATACCATAAACACACAATTTAACCCATACAGTAACATGACATGATTTCATACATAACGCAAATGGATATATTTTCAAATGCATAAAATTTTGTAGTCTACAAAGTTCAGAAACATACATTGTTTAAACACAGCAAATAATGTTTAGGGGAATACATATTTGATGGATAACATTGGCTTTCATATGCTAAACTATGGACACACACCTCCTCTGCCATGAAAACCCTAAACAAAAAAGAGAAAGAGATATGGAATGTCTTACGATTTATATCTTTAATAGGACTTTAGGAACTCGAACGTGTAATTTGACCCACAAAACTCCAACTTCTTACTTGGGCTCGGCCCAGTTAAAGTGAAACTTTTTTGTAAGGTTGTGCAAAATTCGGGTTTCACCTACAAAATCAAAAACCGAAACCAAATTGAGCTGAAAAAATTGAACCGAAACCTAACTGAATTTGTCAAAACTAAACCGAATCAAACCGAATTAAATATTCGATTTCCGGTTCGGTTATTGTTTTGGCAAAATGAAAATCGATCGAAAACCGAATTCAGATAAAGAGATATACTTTTTATATATTTATGTTAAGAAAATATTAAAACCTTTTCATATTACTAGACGAGTACCCGTGCATAGCAACGAAATTTTATAGCGACATATCGTTTAGTGATAAAAACATTTTATGGCTTATAAACGAAAAATAATAAGTTTGAAGATTTGGGTATTAAACATAATGTTTTGAAACCCGGTTCGACCCGGGTGGTTCAACCGGTTGAACCGTTCCAGTCGAAAAACGGGTCGATTTAAACCGAGTCAACCCGATGGGTAGGATAAAAAACGGGTCAAATTAAACCGGGTCAACCCGGTTTCGATGTGTATTAATAGTTTCCTTTTGAAATATATGTTTTCAACATTTCTTTTTTTAGTTTCAACTTTTTCACTGTCTAATTTTTGGTTCTTGATTTGGCGCAAGCCAAATATTTGGCATGTGGTTTGGCGAGGGGTATCCGATGCAGTGGCTTGGTTTGGTAAAGGTATCGTCGGCTTAGCGAGGGTACCAAGCTACGCACCCAATGCTCTAATAGAAAGTATGATCAAAATGATATCAAAACTCACATGATGTCACAATTCTAAGTTTTTATTTTGTACTAGTTTTTCCTAGAGAAAGCAATTATTGTATGTAGTTCACTTGCCAAATCCCTTAACCGCTATTTCGCCTTTGTTGTGATCATGTGATGTTTAATATTCATAGTTTTGCTTATGGCAACTATATAGCTTGGGCGTGACTGTTATCATTTGCAATGTACTAATGTGCTTTTTGGCTTAATCGCGTCTAGCTAACTTTCGAGTTCATTCTGTGGGTTGTAGTAAACTGAAGTTAGACACATGCTGATAATTGATTTTTCTACTTTTGTGATGGAATTGGTACTTGACTCGAACCATAACCCGAATTGCAATCCCGGAAAAGATATAAAACAAGATTAGACTCTTGGAAGAGGAAAAAGATATTTGTTTGTAAAAACAAGAGAACATGTATGAGAATTGGAATAGAATGTTTCATGTGCGACATGATGAGTCTCGGCTTTATATGCTTATGGTCTACTTTTATACCTAACAATTATGCTTTTTGTATACGTCTATTTCTTTCACTAATCGGCTTATTCGTTTTTTTAGTGGTGTTTGGTTGAAGAGCATACGAATAAGTAATACGTGGGAATGCGGGATTCATACAGGCGTATTAGATACGAGTTTCTAAATCATAAATGAAACCTAAAAATGTAGGTTGTCTCAACTCCCTAACAATCAAGAAACGATAGAAACTTCCAAGTTCTTATTTCTTTTTACTATTTCCACATATATGCTTATCGCAGAAGTGAGGAAACAAAGAAACCATTGAAAGAAGGGGTGGAAAGAAAAATCCCTTAAAAAGGGGCACAAGAGAGCTCACAAACATGACAAAAGTAAGCGATGTACCTCAAAGTGCCACTTAGTTACCAGTAAGATGGACAAAATGTTAAGTGCTCGATATAACTTCAATTTCGATACTAGTTTATACGTGCTTATACATCACATCGCAACAAGCTCTAAACAAACGGCCACCATACAGGTATATAAAGCTTTCATACAAACTAGAGCAAGGTATTTTGGCAAATCTAGAGATGTAAAAGGTCATTAGTACATGATAATCAAACGATCATAAGAATTCAAGTTTTGTGTGTCATATTATCATCTGCAATAGATCATATTAGGATAATAAAGATATTCTTTTCAATCCGTATTCATTCTCACCCAAATGATATCAATTTTTGGGTCATCCAATAATATTCTTCAATATAGAGCCTTATTATTGTGCAGCAGATAGAAATAGTATGCAGAAGAGTTACTTTAATCGGTTCCAATCTCTATAGTTGCAAGTAAAAACTAAGCTAGATCAATGTCAAAATAAATACTTCATAGTTTATTATAGATTTAAGAAATCATCATGAACAATTATAAGTATGAAAATATTACATATGTGATAACTTACGACTCTTATTCACTGATTGCCTTTAACATGGGGAGATACAAGGCTGCGCACAAATATGGGAGCACCAATATATCTATGTGACTTAATTGTGGAAATTTTCATGCGAAAGGGCTTGTCACTCTCACACGGAATGTTGTAATTTTGCGGTTCATGCGGTTCACACAAGGCGTGTATGACTTGATCACGCTCAGCCTCACAATCATGTGGCAACATTACCCAAGACTGCTTAACATTGTAGTTGTTCATTATCCATACGTTATCACTGGGATGAGGATCGAATCCAAAATAATTGTATATGGATAGACATTCGTTCATAATCCCTAGTCGATGATAAGACTTCCATTGATAGCGTGAATCATCAGGTTGGGGGATTTCTTTGAACTCTTCTTTAGACAAATCAAATGAAACAATTACAATCTTCTCGTAATGGTCTTTCATAAACCAGTGAAGAGCGCCATTAAATAAAACACCGACTTCACTAATAAACCTATACTTGACTTGAATAACTTTCCAAACATTTGATTTTAATGATAACACTTGAAAACATGTGTCGTCGCCAAGTATAACCTTGTAATCATCCTTGAAGAAATCGTAACCAAAACCACCACATAAAACCGGAATGATAATTGGCGGTCTTAGGAGTTCTTGTCTGATTTGTCTAATGGAGGGGTTGGTTATAAGAATTCGTTTAGCATCCATAGTAAGTAAGCATACAAGGCCATTGGAAGAACCGAGGATAAAACATCTATTAGAAGTAAAACTACTCATGCGTATGTAAAAACCATAGGGTAACCACTCCATAACAATCCTTTGAGTTTCATTATTCTTACAATCTTTGTTATGACTATGGATGAGATGTGTTTTAACGAAAAAAGGGTCAGAGATTAAGGATAGCCATGACTTACACACGCATTTGCATTGGATCAGATCATCAACATCTAATCTTGCTAGTATTTGTTCAACTATATCACTATGGACACACACCTCCTCTGCCATGAAAACCCTAAACAAAAAAGAGAAAGAGATATGGAATGTCTTACGATTTGTATATCTTTAATAGGACGTTTGGAACTCAAACGTGTAATTTGACCCACAAAACTCCAACTTCTTACTTGGGCTCGGCCCAGTTAAAGTGACTTTTTTGTAAGGGTGTGCAAAATTCGGGTTTCACCTACAAAATCGAAAACCGAAACTGAATAGAGCTGAAAAAACTGAACCGAAACCGAACTGAGTTTGTCAAATCTGAACCGAACCAAACCGAATTAAATATTCGATTTCCGGTTCGGTTATTGTTTTGGCAAAATGAAAATCGATCGAAAACCGAATTCGCATAAATAGATATGGTTTTTATATATTTATGTTAAAAAAATGTTAAAACTCTTTCATATTCCTAGACGAGTACCCGTGCATAGCAACGGAATTTTATAGCGACAGATCGTTTAGTGATAAAAAAATTTATGGCTTATAAACGAAAAATAATAAAAGTTTGAAAATTTGGGTATTAAACATAATGTTTTGGCACCCGGTTCGACCCAGGTGGTTCAACCGGTTGAACCGTTCCGGTCGAAAAACTGGTCGATTTAAACCGAGTCAACCCGATGGGTTGGATAAAAAACGGGTCAAATCAAACCGGGTCAACCCGCCGGGCTTGAAGCGTCTCGGGTCAACCCAGTTTTCGATGTGTATTAATAGTTTCCTTTTGAAATATATGTTTTCAACATCTCTTTTTTTAGTTTCAACTTTTCACTTTCTAATTTTTGGTTTTTCATTTGGCGCAAGCCAAATATTTGGCCTGTGGTTTGGCGAGGGGTATCCGATGCAGTGGCTTGGTTTGGTAAAAGGTATACGTCAGCTAGGCGAGGGGTACCAAGCTACTGCACCCAATGCTCTAATAGAAAGTATGATCAAAATGATATCAAAACTCACATGATGTCACAATTCTAAGTTTTTATTTTGTACTAGTTTTTCCTATAGAAAGCAATTATTATATGTAGTTCACTTGCCAAATCCCTTAACCGCTATTTTGCCTTTGTTGTGATCATGTTTTTTTTTGAACAGCGAGTTAGTAGTTAGTGATCCGAGCCTACAGTGACATCCAATTGGGCAGTATGCAAGCCTCGAACCTTTCTCCTTAGGGGATAAACCCCACTCATGCTTCTATTTATTTCGGGCCCCTGAAGGTCCATGGTGAGCCTCGAACCTGAGACCTCTCCGAGGAAACCTCCCCAAGGTTACCCTTGGTGGCCAACTGAGCTAGCCCAGTTGGTTCTTTGTTGTGATCATGTGATGTTTAATATTCATAGTTTTGCTTATGGCAACTATATAGCTTGGGTGTGACTGTTATCATTTGCAATGTACTAATGTGCTTTTCGGCTTAATCGTGTCTAGCTAACTTTCGAGTTCATTCTGTGGGTTGTAGTAAATTGACGTTAGACACATGCTGATAATTGATTTTTCTACTTTTGATATGGAATTGGTACTTGACTCGAACCATAACCCGAATTGCAATCCCGGAAAACATATAAACCAAGATTAGACTCTTGGAAGAGGAAAAAGATATTTGTTTGTAAAAACAAGAGAACATGTTTGAGAATTGGAATAGAATGTTTCATGTGTGACATGATGAGTCTCGGCTTTATATGCTTATGGACTGCTTTTATACCTAACGATTATGCTTTTTGTATACGTCTATTTCTTTCACTAATTGACTAATTCGTTTTTTTTAGTGGTGTTTGGTTGAAGAACATAAGAATAAGTAAATACTTGGGAATGCGGGATTCATACAGGCGAATTAGATACGAGTTTCTAAATCATAAATGAAACCTAAAAATATGGGTTGTCACAACTTGCTAACCATCAAGAAACGATAGAAACTTCCAAGTTCGTATGCTTCGTACTATTTTTCATTTTCGCTATTTCCACGTGTATGATTATCGCAGAAGTGAGGAAACAAAGAAACCATTGAAAGAAGGGGTGGAAAGAAAAATCCCTTAAAAAGGGGCATAAGAGAGCTCACAAACATGACGAAAGTAAGCAATGTACCTCAAAGTGCCACTTAGTTACCAGTAAGATGGACAAAATGTTAAGTGCTCTATATAACTTCAATTTCGATACTAGTTAATACATGCTTATACATCACATCGCAACAAGCTCTAAACAAACGACCACCATACAGGTATATAAAGCTTTCATACAAACTAGAGCAAGGTATTTTGGCAAATCTAGAGATGTAAAAGGTCATTAGTACATGATAGTCAAACGATCATAAGAATTCCGGTTTTGTGTGTCATACTATGGACATGATTGCAAATTATCTTGTGCAATTGATCATATTAGGGTAATAAAGATATTCTTTTCAATCCGTATTCATTCTCAACCAAATGATATTAGTTTTCGGGCCAGCTTATCATATTCTAAAACATAGATCGAGCCTATTTTTGTGCAACAGACATAGATATGCAGAAGAGTTACTTTAGTCGGTTCCAATCTCAATAGTTATAAGTAAAAACTAAGCTAGATCAATGTCAAAATAAATACTTCATATTTTATTATAAATTTAAAGAAATCATCATAAACAATGATAGACTTAAGCTCGACATGAAGGAGCTGCTCTTGTCCGAGGACATGACCTCAGATAGGAATTTGTGGAGAGATAGAATTAGGATTTGCGGGTAGTTTAGGATAGGTGTTAGGTGCCCTTTTTTTTTTTTTTTTTTTTTTTTTACCCCGCCTTAGTTTAGGCCCCTTGCGTGTTTGCTTTTGCCCTTTGTTGCCCCTTAGGTTGCCTTTTTGCCTTCGCTTTAGGTTTCGTCTTCCTTTGTTTTGCCCCCTTAGGATTACCTGCCTTTGCTTTGCTTTTGGTTTTTGTTTCTGGTTTGCTGTGTGCTTTTGTTTGGCGTTTGTGCGTGTTTGGTCTGCCCCTTTTCGCCGCTTTTTGTTTGCTGCCTTTATGCCCTTTTGCTCTCTCTTCTCCTCTTTATCACTCGCACACGTGCACTAGCTGGAGGTCTCATTGGAAGCAGTCTCCTTACCCCCGGGTCTATCCCTAGGGTAGGGGTAGGCACTGTCTACATTCTACCTCCCCCATACCCTGCCTCGGCGGGATTGGGTATGTTGTTGTTGTTGTTGTTGTGATCATAAACAATGATAAAATAAGAAAAATTTACACTATATCTGATAAATTACGACTCTTATTCATCAATTGCCTTTAACATGGGAGATACAATGCTCTGCACAAATATGGGAGCAAAAATATATTTATGCGAGTTATTTGCGGAAACATATTGGTCAAAGGACTTGTCACTCTCACATTGAATGTTGTAATTCTGTGGTTTAGACGGTTCATACAAGGCGTGTATGAGTTGGCGGTAACAATCATCTAGCAACAATTCCCAAGACTGCTTAACATTGTAGTTGTTCATTATCCATATTGGATCGAATTCAATATAATTGTATATGGATAGACATTCATTCATAATCCCTAGTCGATGATAACAATTCCATTGATAGCGTGAATCATCAGTTGAGGATTTCTTTGAAATCTTCTTTAGACAAATCAAATGAAAAATTACAATCTTCTCGTAATGGTCTTTCATAAACCAATGAAGAGCCCTTACATAAAACACCAACTTCACTAATAAAACTATACTCGACTTGAATAACTTTCCAAACATTTGATTTTAACGATAACACTTGAAAACATGTGTGATCTCCTACTATAACCTTGTAATCATCTGTTAAGAAATCGTAACTAAAACCACCACATAAAACCGTGACATCCGGAATGATAATTGGCGGCCTTGGGAGTTGTTGTCGACACATCTAATGGAGGGTTAGCTATAAGAATTGTTTAGCGTCCATTGCAAGTAAGCATACAAGGCCGTTGGAAGAACCGAGGACAAAAAATCTATTAGGATTGTAACTATTCATGCGTGGATGGTAAACACCATAGGGTAACCACTCCATTACAATCCTTCTAGTTTCATTATTCTTACAATCTTTGTTATGACTATGGATGAGATGTGTTTTAACGAAAAAAGGGCCAGAGATTAAGGATAGCCATGACTTACACACGCATTGGCATCGGATCAGATCATCAACATCCAATCTTACTAGTATTTGTTCAACTATATCACTATGGACACACACCTCCTCTGCCATGAAAACCCTAAACAAAAAAGAGAAAGTCTTAAGATTTATATCTTTAATAGGACTTTAGGAACTCCTGATGTGCTATTGTCTAAAAGTGAGGTAACTAGAATTCCCGTTTGGATTAAATTGCATAATGTGCCATTACTTGCATACTCGGAAGATGGGTTGAGCTTAATTGCTACTCAGGTGGGTAAGCCAATTATGCTAGATGCTTTTACTAGCTCCATGTGTGTTGATTCATGGGGTCGCATTAGTTTTGCACGTGCTCTTGTGGAATTATCATCGAATTTGAGCTTAAACATGTGGTGACTATGGCGATCCCTAATAAGGATGATCTTGGTTTTACTACGGCAAGTATAAAGGTGGAATATGAATGGAAGCCGCCACTTGTGTGGAATGTAAAGTGTTTGGGCATGATAACGCTTGTTGTCCTAAGAGTATTAAGGAGCATAATGATGCTCCTCCCACTCAAATGTGGACGAAAGCGATGATGGTTTAAGGTGGTGCAGAATCGGAAAGCCAAACCTAAAGGTACGAAGATGACGGGTGGTATTAATATGGGTAAGGGTCCTAGATTTGCACCTAGGAAGCGGTATATGTTGCAAAGACGAAGACACCGGCAATGCTAGTGGTAATGCTAAAGATACACCGATTACTACGTCTAACTCTTTTGGGAATCTTGAGGTGGAAGATGATTGTCTGTGGATGATTCTTCTACTAACAAGGACAAGACTGGAAGTCTTCGGTACTAATAAGGAAGCGGTTTTGATGGATCTCGGGGCGGACTCGTATTGATATTGGTGAGGCGTCTAAGCCTCAGGAGGCCGGGACTTCTTCACGCCAAGCTTGTGAGTGCTTCAATGGGAACAATGTATGGTGGTTCTACTCCATAGTGAGAAGATTGGTAAGCTTGAAAAGCTAATTATTGATGGGAAAGCTACTCGTGGATGATGATGGTCTACCTATTCCGTCTACCTCTTCTACTAAGAGATTTAACCCTTTTCTAAAGTGGGAGAGATTGTGGTGTCGATTAGAAGATGAGGTTGTTGCTAACCCATTTGATGAGTGCGCTAATATTTTGGTGGGGCCAAGAATTTGAAGATGAGTATGATGACTATGACTTTGATGACTATGCGAAACAGGTTCGTGATCTTCCAGGGAATTTGGATTCCTTTAATGCCATGTATGGCACAACGTTTCAAGGTCCTAGGAAGTAATGTTAGTGTTGTGTCATATAATATCATTTGAGTAGTGGTTTGTTATCTTGTTTAGAGAATTGGAAGTATCTTGTTATGTAAGCTTTATGCCTATGTAACGGGCTGAGATATGGGATTTCACTCATATCCATTGTTCTTAAACGTTTATTTGGTTAATATATTTACCAGGGTGCAGGATTACTCCCCTTTACCCAAAAAAAAAGACTTTAGGAACTCAAACGTGTAATTTGACCCACAAAAATCCAACTTCTTTCTTGGGCTCGGCCCAGTTAAAGTGAAACTTTTTTGTAAGGGTGTGCGAAATTCGGGTTTCACCTAAAAAAATTGAAAACCGAAAGCGAATTGTGCCGAAAAAACTGAACCGAAAGCGAACTGAAGTTGTCAAACTGAACCGAACCAAACCGAATTAAATATTCAATTTCCGATTCGGTAATTCTTATAGCAAAATGAAAATCGAACCAAAAACCGAATTCACACAAAGAGATATTTTTTTTTATATTCATGTTAAAAAAATATTAAAAATCTTTCATATTATAAAATATAACATTTTTAAACGTGAAATATTAGTGCAAAAAATCTATATAATTAACTAAATAATAATTAAAATTATGTAATTAAGGTTATTAGCCTATTCGGTTAGGTTTAATACAATTTAAATTCGGGTCAATTCAATCTTCGGTTTTATCCATATTAACATTTAACGAAAGTAAATGAACCGAATAAATCTAGCAGTTTCAATCGAGTCGTGTTCGGGTTGACCTAGTATTCGGGTTGGCGGGTCATTATACCCTCCACCCAAACACGACTCATTTATTAATCGTATTAGGAAACTCAACACTAACTCAGACCTGCATAACATGTGCAACCTGTTTGTGACATGTTTAACCTGTTTAAATAGATAGGTCAAGTAGTTAATAAGGTCGGTGGTTTATCTGTTTAACTAGTTTAAATAACATACAAATAACTATACGACAATTTCAATGATATGTGAGTTATATTCGTAATTCACTCATATTAAGTACATAACAATATACATTTAACCCAAACCTAACATAAAATCCAAGTTGTATATCTTATTTTTAAAGCTTTTATATATATTTAGACGGGTCACGTGTTAACCTATTTAATACATACTCAATCCAAACACGGCCCGTTTAATAAACGGGTTACACGGGTTGATATGTGTTTTACTACAACTTGTTTATTCTCAACCCAAACATGTTTAACTTAATATCGGGTTCGTGTCGAGAATTGTCAATTCTAAATAAATCGAGCAACCCGATAACCGAACCGATGAACAACCCTACTTTTTTGTGAGATAATGTGAATTGTTGCGTCACGCAACTTGGGATTAGGGTAACGACCCGAAATGAAAGTTCAAGAAAATGAGTGAGGGGATTCGGATAACCCTTACTCTAAAAGAACAAGGCTTTGTTAATGAGGCTTTATTTCAGTTTGTGTAGTTCTAAATGGAGATCGAACCAAGAAGCAAGCACTATTACATCAGCTTCATATTAGCATTCACTTTTATCACCAAACTAACCACTAAACACCTGTAGTGGTGATCAACAAATCCACCAGTTAAACAGAAGTATACCTTAATGTATACACACATATAAACAATGAAATTTCGTTCGAAAAAGAAGATGATTAAATGATCTCTAAAATTAAAGCACGTCGCTTGATTAAGGAAGCATGTAATGGTGTTTGATGCGTAATTTAATGTTACACACATAAAGATCGAAGCCATTATGGTCTGTCTAACACACTTATAAGGGTACTTAAGCCCAATAGTTTGCATGATGTGTTTTCATTTTTATTCAATTTAATCTAACCCAATTGTATTTTGTGTTTTGCCTGTACAAATATTTTCACCCAGGCATCGAAAAAGTTTACGAATAAGTTTATTAAATGTTGAAATGGTTTATTATCTGAGTCACTATAGGAGAAAAAATAATTTACGATGGCATGGAATGACTAGGTCTAAACTTATAAACCCTTTCCATTATACAACACATCAAAAGCATTGGTTTTGTCATATGATTTTTGATAGTTTAACACAAAATGCATACACTCTAAACATATTGTATACCCTATAACCAGCGACCGCCACTGATTGGGATACATTGGGATGGATATGGAAAAGTCCATAAACGACCACTAAAGTACCAATTATATTGCGGACATTGAGTGTAACACCTCAAATTTCACAATAATGATTTATCATTATATATTAAGGCTTCCCAGTCAACTTATGTTATAATAATATTCTTTTGTTAGTCATAAGGGACCTCTAATGAAATAAGTTTAAAGTAAGTAGGACCATCTATGCAATAGTTCTACTACTAATGACTAAAGTCGCCAATTGATGAAACTTATATGATAACTCTTATAAGCTTACTTCTAACTCAGTAAACTTCATTCTTATCATTTTCTTTCCTGCTTCACATCAAACACAAACACACTCGCACCAGAACAATCTAGGGTTTGGATCATATTATGATTTCAAGCAAGATTGAGCTAAGGAATCATCATACCAAGTTTTAAGAACATGAATTCTACCTTTTTCATCATCCAATTCGAGGTATGAATTATAGTTATGATTTTAAATTCATGTTTAGAGGCTACCCGTTATGGAATTATGCCAAAACATTATATTTGAGGTTATAAGTGAGGTTTAATAGAATTTTACAAGATTATGTTAAGTTTTGAATTTCTAAAATCAATAAGAACACATGTTAACCATGTGTATGTGTTAAGATTAATATTGGGTATGTTGTTATGAAGCCATAACACCATTTTATAGTGTTAAATTTCGAATAGTATGTTTTGGTGAACCGTGAGCCACGGAACCAAACACCCCCCCCTATGGCCTAGTTTATTTGTAAAGCTTGTTTATGACAAGCTAAGTTTTATATTAAGTAACCTCCATGTTAATTATGTGTTCCTTGGTTGTAAAGGTTAGCCGGGAACTTCACGGGAACTCCTGATAGATTTCAAGCTATATCGAGGTGAGTAACGTATATAATATTAGAAATGGGACAATAAGAGCCCATTAGATATACCATATGTTTTATGGTATTTACGTTCATGTTTTGTTATATGCTTATGTATTATAATTGTGTTACAAATTTATGGTAAATGAGCACATAACTATGTTGAAGTATATATCAGGAGTAGATGTCACACCCCAAAAATGGCGCAGCGGAATGACATTTATGGAGTATGACTTATAACCAAGAACACAAGGTGTCAAAATAGAGAAATACTAAATGCATTCATCATAACACAAGTCAAAGTTACAATGATCCATGATACGATGAATACAAGTCTTACTACATAAGTTAACAATAATTAAGTCTTAAGGGGGCATTGCCAAAATGCCCAACTCATCGGGAACATAGCCCGGTAGAGTCTTGTCTTATGTCTGCTAGGCGAGGCCAATACTCAACCTTCTATGCAACTTCATTCTTAACACCTGAAAATGGATACTCGAAAACGTCAACATAAAGTTGGTGAGCTCGTAGGTTTAAGAGTTTAAACCACAAAGGCGTGCTTAGTAGTGTAGGACAATAGTGAGCAAGATATGCGAATATGAAACACGATGCTAGCGACAATGAACCTACCAATAATGTTACATACATGTTACCAATAGTGGGAGCTACCCCAAATAGTACTATCAACTTGTTTCGGCTCCAAGCGGAGTTAAGCGATTAGCATACATGAAACACAATTTATCGTCACAAGGAAGTCACACATTTCAATCAAACACACATATTGTCCAAAAACATGTAAACAGTTTAGCACAACATAAAAACAGTTAAAACATCATTTGAGTACCATTTTCCCTCAAGGAAAACATTATGAAAAAGGGGCTACGAGAACTCACCTCAGTAACTCAGCAGTCTAAAGCAATAGTCAAGTAGAACTAGTGGATGACACCGACACGCGACCTAGATTAGTATGGCAAGTTTAGTTTACATTTCCAGTTTAAGACTCGTGAAGTTTAAATGAATTCAAAGGTTCTAATGTTTTCATGTTATTGTTGCTTGTGTGGCAGCATTTAAGTTTGAAATAGTTTTCTGAGTGTTGTAAGTATTGGCTCTTGAAAGTGCATAAGTATATTATATAAGTATAAAGTACACATGACGAGTAAGTCTTCGTTACAAAGGTATCCGAAAGACAAGGTGCGAAAAATAATCACAAGTAAGTATAGTGAAAAATAGACGTCGTCAGAAAATATAAACATGTCGTTAGCTAATAGTATATGTACATGTACGTTCACACACACACCCCCTATATATATAAGGTTTAGATAATTATTAAATGTATGTATATATAAGTGTATATAATAAGTTTAAGTTAATGAAAATAGTTAGTGCATGATAAATTATGTATTTATAAAAGTGTATGTTAAGTTTCATTTTTGTCAATCAAAGTGTAAATTTTTGAAGAAAATCGAGCATGACCCGTTCGTATATATTTGTTTTCCCAAAATCATCAAATGTTACAAATCACGCTTAATATCCCCAAATGATTTGACCCGTTCGTATATATTTGTTTTCCCAAAATCATCAAATGTTACAAATCACGCTTAATATCCCCAAATGATTTTCGATAATTCATATTAAGTTCTAGTTAGCTATATTATTGCATTAAGCTCTAAAGTAAGTTAACTTTTATAGTTTCATTAGTTGGTTTTATCAAAGTCTAATTTATTTGGACTTATAGTTTTTAAATTACACGTAAGTATTTAGTTTCCAAAATAAGTTACGATTTAGGTTAGTCACTTGACCTTTGTTGACCCGAAAATAAGTAACACCGAACACCCCCTTGAGCCGGTTTGGGCCCCGCCCCAACACACCTTTCGGCTCACACGAGTGCCACTCGACCCAACAAAAATACAGCCATTTTATCTCCAAACCAATTGCATTTAATCTTATATGTACTGAACTTTGCAATTTGAAAGTAAAATGAGCCAACAAGATTCTTAGAAGTTTTAATGGAAAAAAATTCTTGAAACAATATTGTTTCACTACTGTCAGCATATACGTAGAACCGGTTGATGTAAAACACTTTAAGGACCTGCAGTCATTTAGGCCCGCTAGACAACCTTAGGAAACGGAAAGAAATAGATTGATCGAATGAAAACAGATGCAATGCGATCAAATTAGTATGCAAATAGGCTAGTCATAATATAAATGCAGATTTCTCTGAACTTGAAATGGTGTTTCTTTTTTTCTAGACTAAGAGGCTTATAAATATATGTGGCATCCACGTCAATTAGAGCCACTTAATGGGGAGGTGTTAACATTTCTTGCCTTGTGTTTATAGATGATGTAAGAGAAATAAATGGGTCTTACTTAAAAAAATGCTATTAAATGCATTTGTGGACCCACTCCCTTACCTAAGGTAAAAAGAAACACCCCAGCCTAATAACGATGCTAGTTAAGATCATTTTTTTTACGCATAAAAAAACTGACATTGCTTTAGAGGCACAAATTCTTGACATGGAGAAGAGGGGATCAAATAACCCTAACCGGATCCATGTGTATGAATTTAGCAGAAGTGAAGAAAGAAAGAAACCATTGAGAGAGGGCGGTAAAACGATAGAAGGAAGAGATTTCCCTTGAAAGGGCGCAGAGCTCACATACACAAGGAAAGTAAGCAATGTACCTCAAAGTGCCCCTTAGTTACGAGTAAGATGGACAGAATGCTGAGTGCTCTATATAACTTTAATTTCGCTACTAGTTTTTACGTGCTTACATAGCACATACACAACATGCTCTAAACAAACGACCACCATACAAGTATATAAAGCTTTCATACAAACCAAGCAAGGTATTTTACCAAATCTAGAGATGGAAAAGGTCTTTAGTATAGGATAGTCAAACGATCATAAGTATTCAAGTTTTGTGTGCTTATTATGGACAGGATAGCAAACCAGATAAGCAATTATTATCTGAAATAAATCATATTAGGGTAATAAAGATACTCTTTTCAATCTGTATTCATTCTCACCCGAACAATATTAATTTTCAGGTCAGCTTATCATATTCTATAACATAAAACTTTATTATTGTGCAGCAGATAGAAATATGCAGAAGAGTTACTTTAGTTGGTTGTGAGGAGAAGGGAAAAAAAAAAGAGCTAGATCAATGTCAACATAAAAAGAGCTAGATCAATGTCAAAATAAATACTTAATAGTTTATTAAAGATTTAAGAAATCATCATAAACAATGATAAGAAAAATTCACACTATATGTGATAACTTACGACGCTTATTCATAGATTGCCTAGCTTTAACATGGGGAGATACAAGGCTCCGCACAAATATGGGAGCACCAATATATCTATGTGAGTTAGTTGCGGAAATTATCTGGCCACTGGACTTGTCACTCTCACACGGGATGTTGTAATTCTGCCGTTTATGCGGTTCATACAAGGCGTGTATTACTTGGCGCTTAGCCTCACAGTCATGTGGCAGCGTTTCCCATGACTGCTTCACATTGTAGTTGTTCATTATCCATATGTTATCACTAGTATCAGCATTGGATCCAAAATAATTGTATATGGAAAGACATTCGTTCACAATCCCTAGTCGATGATAACAATTCCACTGATAGCGTGAATCATGAGGTTGGGGGATTTCTTTGAACTCTTCTTTAGACAAATCAAATGAAACAATTACAACTTTCTCGTTATGGTCTTTCGTAAACCAGTGAAGAGCGCCGTTACATAAAACACCAACTTTACTAATAAACCTATACTGGACTTGAATAACTTTCCAAACATTTGATTTTAACGATAACACTTGAAAACATGTGTGATCTCCTACTATAACCTTGTAATCATCTGTTAAGAAATCGTAACTAAAACCACCACATAAAACCGTGACATCCGGAATGATAATTGTCGGCCTTGGGAGTTGTTGTCTGACCTGTCTAATGGAGGGGTTGGCTATAAGAATTCGTTTAGCGTCCATAGCAAGTAAGCATACAAGGCCATTGGAAGAACCAGGACAAAAATCTATTAGAATTATAACTATTCATGCGTGGATGGTAAACACCATAGGGTAACCACTCCATAACAATCCTTCTAGTTTCATTATTCTTACAATCTTTGTTATGACTATGGATGAGATGTGTTTTAACGAAAAAAGGGTCAGAGATTAAGGATAGCCATGACATACACACGCATTTGCATCGGATCAGATCATCAACATCCAATCTTACTAGTATTTGTTCAACTATATCACTATGGACACACACCTCCTCTGCCATGAAAACCCTAAACAAAAAAGAGAAAGAGATATGGAATGTCTTACGATTTATATCTTTAATAGGACTTTAGGAACTCAAACGTGTAATTTGACCCACAAAACTCCAACTTTTTACTTGGGCTCGGCCCAGTTAAAGTGAAACTTTTTTGTAAGGTTGTGCAAAATTCGAGTTTCACCTACAAAATCAAAAACCGAAACCGAATTGACCTGAAAAAACTGAACCGAAACGTAACTGAATTTGTCAAAACTGAACCGAACTAAACTGAATTAAATATTAGATTTCCGGTTCGGTTATTGTTTTGGCAAAATGAAAATTGATCGAAAACCGAATTCACATAAAGAGATATACTTTTTATATATTTATGTTAAAAGAATATTAAAACTCTTTCATATTATAAATATAACATTTTGTAAGCGTGAAATATTTTTGGTGCAAAAAATCTATATAATTAACTAAATAATAATTAAAATTATGTAATTAAGGTTATTCGCCTATTCGGTTCGGTTTAATACAATTTAAGTTCGGTTCGGTTCGATCTTCGGTTTTATCCAGATTAACATTTAACGGAAGTAAATGAACCGAATAAATCTTGCGGTGTCAATCTAGTCGTGTTCGGGTTGACCTAGTATTCGGGTTGGCGGGTCATTATACCCTCTACCCAAACACGACCCATTTATTAATCGTATCAGGAAATTCAACCCTAACTCAGACCTGAATAACATGTGCAACCTGTTTGTGACATGTTTAACCTGTTTAAATAGATAGGTCAAGTAATTAATAAGGTTGGTGGTTTATCTATTTAACTAGTTTAAATAACATACAAATAACTATACGACAATTTCAATGATACGTGAGTTATATTCGTAATTCACTCATATTAAGTACACAACAATATACATTAAACCCAAATCTAACATAAAAATCCAAGTTAAATATTTTATTTTTAGAGCTTTATATATACTTAGACGGTTTCACGGGTTAACCTATTTAATACATACTCAACCCAAATACGGTCCGTTTAATAAACGGGTTACACGGGTTGCATGTGTTTTACTAAAGCTTGTTTATCCTCAACCCAAACATGTTTAACTTAATGTCGGGTTCGTGTCGTTTATTGTTTCGTGTCGAGAATTGTCAATTTTAAATAAATCGAACAACCTGATAACCGAACCGAGGAACAACCCTACTTTTTTGTGAGATAATGTGAATTATTGCGTTACCCGACTTCGGATTAGGGTAACGACCCGAAATGAAAGTTCAAGAAAATGACTGAGGGGATTCGGATAACCCTTATTCTAAAAAAACAAACCTTTGTTAATGAGGCTTTATTTCAGTTTGTGTAGTTCTAAATGGTGATCGAAGCAAGAAGCAAGCACTATCACGTCAACTTCATATTAGCATTCACTTTTATCACCAAACTAACCACTCTATAGTGGTGATCCAGAAAGTTTACGAAAAGTTTATTAAATTTGGAAATGGTTTATTATTTGGGTCACTATAGGAGAAAAAATAATTTACGATGGCATGGAATGACTAGGTCTAAACTTAGAAACAATTTGAACGCATGACCTGATTTCCACGTTGCACATTCTTCACCATTGTGAAGTATCGTCACAAGAACAAGATGATCATATACTGAAATTTCACAAAATCTTACCAAAACCATAACTATTATACAATACTTTTTACTTAGACATGACAAGATAAGAATCATCAACATCGCTATTTTTAGGACGAATCCTTGTTCCAATTGATTCATAGGTGCTTTAACGCATATAATATATATACTTAAAAAAGCATATAATGAGTATATAATAGGGTAAAATGTAAAAATAGTTTATATACTATCCGTCAAAATACATTTTAATTAACGTTCATGCAATGTTAATACAAATATCGTCATTAATTTTATTTCGTTATTTATGTGTTTTTGATCTTTACCTAAGTTTTGTTAACGACAAAAGTAAATTTAATTTTTGTATAAAAGCTTAAAAGCTTAAAGTCAAGTTTAATAGATATTAAAACAAGCTTTTTCAAATAATATCTTCATCATTTAAGCATTTACATTGTGACTAATCATATCTCAATATGAGTCTAAGCATAATGTATGATAGTAGTTTTAGAATGTTTTAGTTTCTTAAAAACTAAACATTACTTATGCATTTGCATATTTCTAAAATAGAAAGACAACACATGACATCATGTGATGCATCATGGAAATCATTGAAAGATTTCATTAGATATTTTGTGTGGTTGTACTCTTCATATCTTACACAATCTTACATAGATATGGTTGACTTTGGCAAGATCTTGATATCTTGGTGTCGGACTGGTGGCACCAAAATCCACAGCAGGCGGAACCCTTTTAAGGGGTCCGCGGTCCGTGGATGTTCTTGATGGTTTTGGCTATAAATAGCAAAGTCAAACCAAGTAGTTTTCATCCTTTCTATCATACTCTCTTACATATCTTCTCTCTAACCTTTCTAACTCGGTTTCATATCATATTAGTGATCTCTTTTGTAGCAAAGAAGATCAAGTCACATTCAAGCTTCAAGCGAGAAGTTGGAAGTCTTGTTTGTTTAGTGTTGTATGATCTTGTGTTGATTCATACTTCATTGTTGTATTAAACCATCATAATCTTGTGAGTGTGAGTGGTTAGTATTTTAGTCCTCAAAATACATTGTGTGTGGGAGTAGTTGTACCCTTGGAAAGAACTCGACATCTAGCTTAGTGTCGGAAATAGTGTAAGCGAAGTGTAAAGGTTTTCTCCGCGGTGAAAGGAGCTTGTTGACTAGTGAAGTTAAACTCTCGAGTGTGAGACTCGGGAGTGGAGTAGGGCAAGGAAAAAGAGTCCTTGTAGACCGAACCACTATAAACAACTTGTTGTGGTTTGATCATTTCTTTCCTTATTTACTCTTTACATATTGCTTGCATATTTCATTAACATATCTAAGATCAATATCAATTGATCTTTCAATAAGTTCAAAACAAAGTTTTAATTGGTAAACTATTCAACCCCTTCTAGTTTTCTACAATTGGTACGAGCCTCGTTGCTCAAGAATTTCTAAAATAACTTGTATTTTATAAACTTGAAAGCGATCCATGGATTACGAAAACTTTAAAGAAGGGCAATCTATGCAAAGACCACCACTCTTTGAAACCAATGGATTTATCTATTGGAAAAACCGTTTGAAACATATGTAAAATCAAAAGATATAGATCTTTGGTTTATTATTGTTAAAGGGATTTTAGTTCTACAACAAAGGATATTTACATTGATGAACAAAAGAAATTAGTTGCTAAAAATAATGAAGCTAAAATGATGCTTTATAATGCTTTACCTAGAAAAGAATATGAAAGAATTTTTATGTGTGAAACCGCCAAAGATATTTGGGAATCTTTAATTGTTACACATCAAGGTAATTCACAAGTCAAGGATAACAAAATTGATCTTCTTGTTCAACAATATGAACAATTTGTTATCCCTGAAGATGAAACCATTGATTGTGGCTTTGCTCGCTTTAATACTATTATTACATCACTTAAAGCACTTGATGAATCTTTTCGTAGTAAGAACTTTGTCGGAAATTTCTTAGAGCACTTCATCCCAAATGGAGAGCTAAAGTGACCGCTATTGAAGAATCAAACGATCTCTCAAAATGTCACTAGGCGAGCTAATCGGCAACCTCAAAGTTCACGAAATGGTAATGGAGAAAGATTCGGAGATCATCAAAGGAAGAAGGAGAAGATCAAATCCGTTGCTCTAAAAGCAAAGGCGGAATCAGCGATGACGACGAATCTTGCTCGGTAGTGAAGATGAGGGTATGCCATGGCCGTTAGAGATTTTAAAAGTTCTTTAGAAGAAGAGGAAAGTTTGTAAGACAACCTCGAGAAGAAAAAAGCCATTCGAAAGATCGGGATGACAAAAGGGTAAAGGTGAAAGAAAGTGTTTTAGATGTGGTGATGCAAGTCATCTCATGGGAGAATGTCCCAAGCCACCTAAAAGCAAAACTCAACGAGCTTTTGTAAGTGGTGCTTGGAGTGATAGTGAAGGCGATGAAGAATCAAGCAAGGAAGAGATCGCTCTAATGGCACATGAGTCAAGCGAGGTACTTTCCGACTCTTCTTATTCTTCTATTGATGATGACACTTTGCAAAACAATATAATCAATTGTGTGAGCTAAGTCTAAAAATCATAACTAAAAATAAATTTTTAAAAACCAAAAGGAATTTTGGAAAATGAAGTTTATGAGTTAAAAGAAAAAGCAAAACGACTTGAAAAGGAAAAGCAAATGGCGATGGTTGTAAATCATGTCAAGAGCTTAATCTTGAAATAGAAAAACTAAAGCTCACACAAGATGTTCTAATCGAACAAAATTCTAAATTTAAAGGTTTAACAAAAACATCGCACTTGCCGATGAAATAGTTAAAATACATAAAACACCGGGAGATATGAATGGGCTAGGATTTAATGAGGTATTAATTCCAAAGAGTCAAAACAAAGCGGACGAAAAGGACGAACAAGCATCAAAAGCTGCTGCGATGCAGCCACGGACGAACGGACCCAAAATAAGGGTTTCGTCCGTTGAACCAAATGGTGTCGTGGGTACTTGACGAGACGAATGTTTGCGATACGGACCGTAGTGAATTTGTCAAAGTAACAAAGAAAACCAAGGATAGTGTTAAACTAAAACCAGCTATTACATCAGGAGTAGGACTTGCAAAAAATGAATTTAGATCAAAAACTACTCAACAACGACATAAAACACCTTTTGCCAAACGCCCCTTTCCTAAAAGCAACCACAACGCACATCCCAACTACCAACACAACGGTTGGAATCAAAACTTTCCTAGACCATATCAAACTCCAGATTACATGTCATGGAACTCTTACCCATCGTTTCCATACATGAATCAAATAAATGGTATGTTTAACCCAAACGGACCCATGAGATATTGGGGACCAAATGCTTGAGTTATTTGCTTCTTAGGTATGCTTGAAAGTTGGATTGGAACGATGAATGGATAAAAGATAGTGGATGCTCACGACACATGACGGGCAACAAAAGTCTCTTCTCATCATACCAAGAGTATGGCGGAGGTAATGTCACTTTTGGTAGCAATCTCAAAAGCAAAATCATTGGCAAAGATACGATTGCTCATAACTCCTAACTATTGAAAATGTTGCTCATGTAGATAGGTTAGGATTTAATCTACTTAGTATTAGCCAATTATGTGATAAAAAGTATAAAGTACTATTTGATGAAAATGGTAGTAAAATACTAAAAGATGGTATCACCATAGCTAAAGGAGTTAGGAAAAATAACATATCGTCATGAAAATAGATAAAACATCTAATGACAAACTTTGCCTAACAACGTTAGATGATAGCTCATCTCTTTGGCATAGACGGTTAGGTCACGCTAATATGAGACTTATACAAAACCTATCTTCAAAAGAGCTAGTTAGGAATTTACCAAAACTAAAATATGACCAACACTTTTGCGGCGCTTGCAAAATTGGTAAACAAACCCATAGTAGTCACAAATCTAAAAATATGGTGTCCACATCTAAGTGTCTAGAATTATTGCATATGGACTTGTTTGGACCATCCGCTATAAACTACGGAGGCAACTTATACACTTTGGTCATAGTAGATGATTACTCAAGGTTTACTTGGACGTTGTTTTGAAAACCAAAATGAAGCTTTTGATAAATTTGAAATTCTTAGCAAGAAAATTCAAAATCTACTAGGTGTTAAAATTGTGTCGATCCGAGCGGATCATGGTCGTGAATTTGACAACGAAACTCAATTTGGAAACTTTTGTGATACAAATGGTATAACACATAACTTTTCCGCTCCACGAACACCTCAATCAAATGGAGTAGTTGAGCGTAAAATAGAACAATTCAAGAAATGAGTAGAACAATGCTTAATGAACAAAACATTCCTCAAAAGTTTTGGTGTAACTTGATTGACACTTCTACATATATTTTGAATAGAGTCTTAATCGTCCTTTCTTAAACAAAACACCATATGAGCTTTATAAAGGTAAAAAGCCAACGTTAGGATATTTTAGAGTCTTTGGTTGTAAATGCTTTATTCTTAATACTAAAGATTATCTCACCAAGTTTGACCTAAAGTCTTATGAAGGTGTATTTCTTGGTTATTCTCAAACTAGTAAAGCTTACATTGTCCTAAACAAAGAAACAATGATAGTCGAGGAATCGTTGAACATAACATTTGATGAAAGTCCACCTCCCTCTAAGACATCACCTTTGGTAGATGATGACTTAGTTGAAAGTCAAATGATAGAAAGTCAAATTAATGATAACAAGGAAGATGAACCATTAACTAAGGAAATTGTAAATATCAAAGAATCTAAAAGTCATCCTTTAGACAAAGTCATAGGACAACTTAATCAAAGAACCTTAAGGTCACAAGCCCAAAATCAAAGTAATTATTTTTGTTTTGTATCCACCATTGAACCGAAAAACTAAAATGAAGCAATAAAAGATGAATCATGGGTAATTGCCATGCAAGAAGAATTAAACCAATTCGTTAGAAATGATGTTTGGAAATTAGTTCCAAAACCCAAAGATCAAACTATAATTGGAGCGAAATGGGTCTTTCGAATAAAATGGGCGAAAATGGTGTAGTATCTAGAAACAAAGCTAGGCTTGTTGCACAAGGTTATAATCAACAAGAGGATTGACTATGATGAAACTTATGCACGGTAGCTAGACTTGAATCTATTAGAATATTACTTGCTTATGCATGTGCTTATGACTTTAAATTATTTCAAATGGATGTTAAAAGTGCTTTTCTTAATGGGTTTATTAACGAAGAAGTGTATGTTGCTCAACCTCCCGGTTTTACCGACTTTGAGAAACCACATCATGTCTTCAAACTCAAGAAAGCATTATCTGACCTTAAACAAGCACCAAAAGCTTGGTACGACCGACTTAAGACTTTTCTTATTGATAACAAATACACTATGGGATTAGTAGATAATACTCTTTTACCAAGAAAAGGAATCACAAATTATCATTGTTCAAATATCGTTGATGACATTATATTCGGATCAACTTGTCAAGAGCTATGTGATGATTTCTCTAAAATCATGCACGACGAGTTTGAAATGAGTATGATGGGTGAATTAAATTTCTTTCTAGGACTTCAAATTAAACAACTAGAAGATGGCATATTTTTTAATCAATCTAAATATATAAAAGATATGCTTAAGAAATTTGGTCTTGAAGATTCCAAACCAACTAAAACACCCATGTCCTCGGACACTAAACTCACCAAGGACGAAGAAGGTGAATCCGTAGATAACACTAAATATAGAGGAATGATTGGTAGCCTACTCTATCTTACGGCTAGTAGACCCGACATTATGTTTAGTGTTTGTCTATGTGTTCGCTTTCAAGAAAACCAAAAGGCATCACACTTAGAAGCCTTAAAAGGATTTTAGATACATTAAGGGAACAACGTGTTTAGGATTATGGTATCCCAAAGGAGCGGGTGTAGAAACCATAGTGTATGCCGACTCGGATCATGCCGGTGATTATGTCGATAGAAAAAGTACAAGTGGTATTTGCACTTTTGTTGGACATTGTCTCACCTCATGGTTTGCAAAAAGCAAACGGCTTTAGCCATCTCAACTATTGAAGCCGAGTGCGTCTCGGCCGGAAAAGCATGTCAACAAGCTCTTTGGATGAAGCAAGCTCTCGTAGATTACGGAATTCATCTCAATGACATTGTGATACTTTGCGACAACAAAGGAGCCATCGATCTCGACAAGAATCCCGTTCAACATGCTCGTACAAAGCATATTGAAATCCGTCATCACTTTCTTCGCGACAATGTTCAAAAGGAAACATCTCAATCGAGAAAGTATCCTCCGAAGACAACATTGCCGACATCTTAACTAAGCCTCTTAAGCGAGAACCTTTTAATCTTCTTAGACTTGGTTTAGGGTTAATGGAACCAAACATGTAGGATAAACATAGCCCAAAACATTAGAATAGTCAAAACAAAACAATTTTGTCTTGTATACGCTCTGTAGTACGGCACCAAACAACAACACGGACGGAACCAAAATTTTGGTACCGTGCGGTCCGTGGTGTCTCTGAAAAAGCGCTACCTACAAAACATCTTCTTCCTCAAAACCCACTTTACCAAAACGTGTAAACATTAAACCAAGCTCATTATTGACACCTTCCCACTCACTAATCACTGAAGATAACATCATTGTAAGTATCCTAACTACATTTTATCTCTTAATTCTGAGTCTAGGATTCTTATTTATGCACAAAACTATTACAAATCATTACATGGGGTTTTATGTATGCTTTTATACTAAATATGAATTCAATTGGCAAAATGCATAACTAGTCATTGAAATTAGGTACTACATTATCATATTGCATAAACAAATCATGCTTCCCACTAATTAATAGATAATGAATATAAGGCCTTATTCAAATAACCAAACACCCCATGTCAAAATTTTGAAAAGCTTATCACTTGTAGGAAAACAATTTTTTTTCATTGTTAATACAAATAGAAACGTTAGACTTTCATCACTTGCATGCTCTTGAATACTAAAGGTATTGCATAACTAATATGCATTCCCGGGTATATTCAAATGAAGCCACATTGAATTAGGAGCATTTGGGTTATCTCATGGTATTTGCCAAACACCCCACTAAAACCATTTTTATGCATAAAATGAGTCGAGATAACCGCAACTCCAAATCGTTTTCATATAGGCACACACTAGAACCAAAACGTTAAAGTTTATTCTCATTTTTTAACATATTAATTCTTGCTCTTAGGAATAACCATGGTAGCCGCAAGATTCTATGATCACAAAGACACCCTTGGCTATATTCCCAAACATCACAAAACCAAAGGACTTTCCAAGGAACAAGTAGAAATATTTAGGAGTCTAGAATCAAGGTATTTCCATGAGGGTAGAACCATTCACTCATCCTTCCTTGAAAATACCAATCTCCGTGAAGAACTAGCCGCCATTCAATTCGATTGTCTTCTTGACATCGATGAACCAATTGTCCTAGGTTTGTGTTAGAATTCTATGCTAGTGTGACCGGCTTTAGTGATGAAGACGATGATGAATTTTGTCTTAGGTTTAAAATCAATCAAAACGACTACACCATCACCTTAGCCAACTTTGCTCAATTGCTAGGAATTCCCAACCGAGGGACTTGTGTCTACTCGGATAAGTGGTCACTCACCGTTCTTGATGCAATCAATGACCGCCTCCTCCCTACCAAACCCGTTTGGCCGATAAGGATGTTATCCGTGAACACCTATTTAACCCAAGGGTGATACAACCGAGTTACCCGAAGGGAAAAGAGGTAAACCGAGATCCATATGGAATGGAGCTAAATGAACTTAAGCCGAATTTAAGAAATGGGAGGAGCTACTTAGAGCCAACGTCATTAGCACCATAGGAAATAGGGATCACATCAACGCTTGCCTTTGTCACATGCTCTACAACTTGTCCACCCGACAACCATTCAATTTAGCTTACTACATCGCTAGGAGAATGATTGATATTCCAACTCAAGGATCGGTTGCTCTTCCATACGGGATGCTTCTCACCCGTCTCTATAGAAACTTTGCACCAATTCCACCAAGCCCAAAAGGGATGCACCTTCACTATGATCATCCCTCATATCTTTGTACCTTTAAGTGATGAACGAGTTGCTAAGACAAAAGGCAAGAGAGCAAAACCTCCAACTCCATCATCATCATCATCAAATAGCTCCGATGATGGTCTTCCAAACTCTTGCCTTCAACCTCATGAGTATTATGCATCTCTTCCCGAGATTGAGAATGAATTAGCGGAGTTCAAGCAAACCAAGGGGATGTTCAAGTGCCTTGGTAGAATGATGACCAAGATCTACAAGAAGTTAGATAAGTGAAAATTGTTTTAAGGAGCGTTTGGAACAATACATTATCTCTAATGTTTGATACTATTTGGTTGTTTTTATCTTGTATGATGATAATATAGCTTCAAAAAAATGATGTATGCTAACAATAATATGCAGGGAGATAGCACACGTATGCTATCAAATTTTACCCATTTTCACTATAACGTGAAAATCACTTAGCCTTGTTCAAAATCCATGCTCCATTATGTTTGTGCTTGTGTTATTTACTTTTCCTAACTAGAAATGTTTAGTGTCACAAGTTTTGAGAAAAATTTCAGGTTTCGGAAAAGTCCCCGACACCTTAAAATATACTCTGTGACGTTTTACGCCTTTGCGGATCGGCGGCACCAACGTTTTGGTTCCGTCATTATGAGAATTGGTACCGCCGTGCACATGCGAGCGGACTAGACGACACCCTTTTAAGGGTTCGGCCGTGTAAATTTTGGTGTCGTGGATCCTCCAGTAACTTTCGAATTTCGACTCTTCGTGATTCCAAATTACCATCCATTGTTTATAAGTCAATCTTAACTAGTTTATACACTTATTAGAACTAGTATAATTCACTTAGGCATATAAAAATCCATTTCCACCAAAATTCAAAATTTGAAAAATCCACCCAAGGAGCCCTTTGGCATAAAGGAAGGAACCAAATTTTGGTACCTTCAAATCCGTGGTAATCTGATTGTTAGGAAATTCCACTCTCATTAGAACACATTTATTGCAAATCTTTTCTTCTTCACTCCATCTCTCTTGAATGGCTTGACTTAGGTGATATGACTAGCATTCAACCCACTTTCAAATCATTAGGAACCTCATCTCTTCAATGGTTTAACATCAAATCAAACACATTTCTTCATAATTTTTCACTTCTATAAATTGAGGTGTTTTACCATGATCATCCTCACACCTTCTTCATTCTTACCATCATCTAGCAAAGAAAAACACAAGTCAAAATGACAAAATCCTCTCTAAACCTTGCAAGAAAACCGCTAGAATTAGCGTGAGGCCTTGTTGCCGTAAACTTAAGCTCCTCATCCGAGTCTTCTCCACTCACAATCTCATCTCCCATCCGAGATGATACAAGCCTTACCTTGGCTACACCTACTCAATCACACATTGTGATCACCACTCCACCACCTACAAAACACCAACTTCACCTCCACCGGCACCCATCCAAACATCCAAACACCTCACCACCCTCACCACCAAAGTCTCCAACTCTCATCCCTTTGGAGTTATTTTCAACACCACCCACTTCTCCAAATCCTTTCTTTGAGGACTTAGATGACTTGCCTCCTAGGCCAAATCATCCACCACCATTGCCATCCTTTGGCACAATTGATCGAATTGCTCAGGAGTCACCGAGGTCATCTTTTGACCCAAACGCCCCACTAAGGCCAAAACCTCTTCTCTTCCACCCCATTCACAAAGACATTCATGGTCCTTTGTATGGGTACCATCCACTCCCCACATCAATGTCCTCTCATCTTGAGGACATTGAGGAGTGCATGTGGGATGCCAATCCCACAAGAGAGAGATTCAGCGGAACTCACAACCTCCACCAATTCAAAGGCATGGTGGATTCTCACCTTAGTGAGACTATGCAAATGCAAAATGCTTTGCTAGCCTCCATCATGACCACCCCAAACATCCCCACCAACACCAACACATCTACCATTCCACTACCACAACCTCACCAAACATACTATCCTCCTAGGCATGGTTGCTCAACTTGTGAGCAAAGCGGCCCAAACCGTTGAAAGGACCGGGTTATGGTCCATGACTTTCAAGAGGAAATGAGGTTCATCCTCAATCACATCCTTGAGCGCCTCAACGCTCTTTCTCATCCACCATCTCATTAGGATGGTCATAGACTAACATTTCTAAGTTTTTCTTTTCTTAGGATTATTTTCTTTTCTTGTACTAAAATACATCATTGTGTTCTCTTTTCATGATCTTTATTCATGAAAAATTTTAACTAATGAATGGTGTTTTTATATTGTTGGTGCTTTTACATAGTGTTTGGAAATGCTTGTGAATGATCATTATTACTAACATTTTTTGTAGCTTTATTTTCACAATCCATGTATCTTCCCATTAAGCACCCAATTTGGGGAGCTTTGATCAAGGGAGATAATGGCTCGGCTCATTACATTCGCATCGCCTCTTCTTTTGTTGAGACAAAAAGGGAGAAAATATAGAACTTGTTTATATTTGACTTTTACGAAAAGTCAAGCTGCATACATTGACCTTCCGAAAAGTCAAACATGATACTTCATTGGTAAATACGCATTGACTTTACGAAAAAGTCAACATCATGCATCAACTAGTGAATACTTTGACTTTACGAAAAAGTCAAACATCATACACTGCATTATCATTTCCTTTTCAAGTTCTAAAACTAATATTTTATAACTCTTGCACAAACTTTGTATCTTTTATAAAAATAAAATTTATATTTTGTCCTCAACAAAAGGGGAGATTGTTAATACAAATATCGTCATTAAACGTTATTTATATTTTGATCTTTACCTAAGTTTTGTTAACGACAAAAGTAAATTTAATTTGTATAAAAGCTTAAAGCTTGTCAAGTTTAATAGATATTAAAACAAGCTTTTTCAAATAATATCTTCATCATTTAAGCATTTACATTGTGACTAATCATATCTCAATATGAGTCTAAGCATAATGTATGATAGTAGTTTTTAGAATGTTTTAGTTTCTTAAAAACTAAACATTACTTATGCATTTGCATATTTCTAAAAATAGAAAGACAACACATGACATCATGTGATGCATCATGGAAATCATTGAAAGATTTCATTAGATATTTTGTATGGATTTGTACTCTTCATATCTTACACAATCTTACATAGATATGGTTGACTTTGGCAAGATCTTGATATCTTGGTCATCGGACTGGCGGCACCAAAATCCACAAGGCGGAACCCTTTTAAGGGTCCGCGGTCCGTCAGATCTTGCGATGGTTTTGGCTATAAATAGCAAAGCCAAACCAAGTAGTTTTCATCCCTTTCTATCATACTCTCTTACATATCTTCTCTAACCTTTCTAACTCGGTTTCATATCATATTAGTGATCTCTTTTGTAGCAAAGAAGATCAAGTCACATTCAAGCTTCAAGCGAGAAGTTGGAAGTCTTGTTTGTTTAGTGTTGTATGATCTTGTGTTGATTCATACTTCATTGTTGTATTAAACCATCATAATCTTGTGAGTGTGAGTGGTTAGTATTTTAGTCCTCAAAATACATTGTGTGTGGGAGTAGTTGTACCCTTGGAAAGAACTCGACATCTAGCTTAGTGTCGGAAATAGTGTAGCGAAGTGTAAAGGTTTTCTCCACGGTGAAAGGAGCTTGTTGACTAGTGAAGTTAAACTCTGGAGTAGGGCAAGGAAAAAGAGTGTGAGACTCTTGTTGGGGGTGGAGTAGGGCATAGGCATATTTCATTAAAAGAGTCAATATCAATTGTAAGTTTCAAAACAAAGTTTTTAACCACTATAAAGTTTTCAACTTGTTGTGGTTTGATCATTTGATTTCAATTATATTTACTCTTTACATATTGCTTGCATATTTCATTAACATATCTAAGATCAATATCAATTGATCTTTCAATAAGTTCTAAACAAAGATCTCCTTTTAATTGGTAAACTATTCATCTTCTTGGTTTTCTATGGTTCTTCTATAGTTTTCTCTTGGTTTTAGTGTTTTGAATCGGTGGTAGATGGTCTAGTTGTGTTTAAGAAGTTTTAGAGTACGTTGACTAAGAATAGTCTTTTGGTGTATAAAGTTTGGTCCTTTACGGTGTTAATATATATTTCTTTTATGCTTTGGTCCTTATCTTGTCG
Source organism: Chrysanthemum lavandulifolium (assembly GCA_022545495.1). Lineage (NCBI taxonomy): Eukaryota > Viridiplantae > Streptophyta > Magnoliopsida > Asterales > Asteraceae > Chrysanthemum > Chrysanthemum lavandulifolium. The sequence goes on from CM040240.1 coordinate 290,005,238, forward strand.
CCTTTACTAGTAGGTCATTTGCCCCAAGAATTTATATATCACTTGCCACACAAATGGTCAAACTCATAACAAAGATACGAGTTTCAAAGATGGATGAATGATGAGGATGGATGAGCAGAGACACTTTTGAGTATCAACATAAACTTGATATGGTGTTGTTCATCCATCTTTGATCCTTCATTCTCGCTTTGTGATGATAGAATAACCGTATCCAACTCAAAACCCAGATCCAAATATCAAAGATGGATGAATGATCTGAGATGGATGAACAGACACCACTTTTGAGTATCAACATAAACTTGATATGATGTTGTTCATCCATCTTTGATCCTTCATTCTTGTTTGTGATGATAAAATAACCGTATCCAACTCAAAACCCAGATCCAAGTTCAACAGATCCTAGATTCATAAACGTATGAAGTCTCAAAGATGGATGTATGGCACAACTTTTGAGTATCAACATAAACTTGATATGGTGTTGTTCACCTCTCTTTGATCCTTCATTAGTGTTTGTGATAATAGAATAACAATAACCAAACTCAAAACACAAATCCAAGTTCAACATATCCAAGATTCATAGACGTATGAAGTCTCAAGGATGGGTGAACCGACACCATTTCTGAGTATCAACATAAACTTGATATGGTGTTGTTCATCCATCTTTGATCCTTCATTAGTGTTTGTGATAATAGAGTAACAATATCCAACTCAAAACACAGATGTATGTAGACTGTATAAAAACAATACCATAAACACACAATTTAACCCATACAGTAACATAACATGATTTCATACATAACGCAAATGGATATATTTCCAAATGCATAAAATTTTGTAGTCTACAAAGTTTAGAAACATACATTAATTAAACACAGCAAATAATGTTTAGGGGAATACATATTCGATGGATAACATTGGCTTTCATATGCTTAACTATGGACACACACCTCCTCTGCCATGAAAACCCTAAACAAAAAAGAGAAAGAGATATGGAATGTCTTACGATTTATATCTTTAATAGGACTTTAGGAACTCAAACGTGTAATTTGACCCACAAAACTCCAACTTCTTACTTGGGCTCGGCCCAGTTAAAGTGAAACTTTTTTGTAAGGTTGTGCAAAATTCGGGTTTCACCTACAAAATCAAAAACCGAAACTGAATTGAGCTGAAAAAACTGAACCGAAACCTAACTGAATTTGTCAAAACTAAACCGAATCAAACCGAATTAAATATTCGATTTCCGGTTCGGTTATTGTTTTGGCAAAATGAAAATCGATCGAAAACCGAATTCTGATAAACAAATTTTATGGCTTATAAACGAAAAATAATAAGTTTGAAGATTTGGGTATTAAACATAATGTTTTGAAACCCGGTTCGACCCGGGTGGTTCAACCGGTTGAACCGTTCCAGTCGAAAAACGGGTCGATTTAAACCGAGTCAACTCGATGGGTTGGATAAAAAAACGGGTCAAATTAAACCGGGTCAACCCGGTTTTCGATGTGTATTAATAGTTTTCTTTTGAAATATATGTTTTCAACATTTCTTTTTTTAGTTTCAACTTTTTCACTTTCTAATTTTTGGTTCTTGATTTGGCGCAAGCCAAATATTTGGCATGTGGTTTGGCGAGGGGTATCCGATGCAGTGGCTTGGTTTGGTAAAAGGTATACGTCGGCTTAGCGAGTGGTACCAAGCTACTGCACCCAATGCTCTAATAGAAAGTATGATCAAAATGATATCAAAACTCACATGATGTCACAATTCTAAGTTTTTATTTTGTACTAGTTTTTCCTAGAGAAAGCAATTATTATATGTAGTTCACTTGCCAAATCCCTTAACCGCTATTTCGCCTTTGTTGTGATCATGTGATGTTTAATATTCATAGTTTTGCTTATGGCAACTATATAGCTTGGGTGTGACTGTTATCATTTGCAATGTACTAATGTGCTTTTCGGCTTAATCGCGTTTAGCTAACTTTCGAGTTCATTCTGTGGGTTGTAGTAAACTGAAGTTAGACACATGCTGATAATTGATTTTTCTACTTTTGAGATGGAATTGGTACTTGACTCGAACCATAACCCGAATTGCAATCCCGGAAAAGATATAAAACAAGATTAGACTCTTGGAAGAGGAAAAAGATATTTGTTTGTAAAAGCAAGAGAACATGTTTGAGAATTGGAATAGAATGTTTCATGTGCGACATGATGAGTCTCGGCTTTATATGCTTATGGTCTACTTTTATACCTAACAATTATGCTTTTTGTATACGTCTATTTCTTTCACTAATCGGCTTATTCGTTTTTTTAGTGGTGTTTGGTTGATGAGCATACGAATAAGTGTCACGTGGAATGCGGATTCATACAGGCGTATTAGATACGAGTTTCTAAATCATAAATGAAACCTAAAAGTGTAGGTTGTCTCATCTCCCTAACCATCAAGAAACGATAGAAACTTCCAAGTTCTTATGCTCCGTACTATTTTTTCTTTTTACTATTTCCACATATATGCTTATCGCAGAAGTGAGGAAACAAAGAAACCATTGAAAGAAGGGGTGGAAAGAAAAATCCCTTAAAAAGGGGCACAAGAGAGCTCACAAACATGACAAAAGTAAGCGATGTACCTCAAAGTGCCACTTAGTTACCAGTAAGATGGACAAAATGTTAAGTGCTTGATATAACTTCAATTTCGATACTAGTTTATACGTGCTTATACATCACATCGCAACAAGCTCTAAACAAACGGCCACCATACAGGTATATAAAGCTTTCATACAAACTAGAGCAAGGTATTTTGGCAAATCTAGAGATGTAAAAGGTCATTAGTACATGATAATCAAACGATCATAAGAATTCAAGTTTTGTGTGTCATATTATCATCTGCAATAGATCATATTAGGATAATAAAGATATTCTTTTCAATCCGTATTCATTCTCACCCAAATGATATCAATTTTCGGGTCATCCAATAATATTCTTCAATATAGAGCCTTATTATTGTGCAGCAGATAGAAATAGTATGCAGAAGAGTTACTTTAATCGGTTCCAATCTCTATAGTTGCAAGTAAAAACTAAGCTAGATCAATGTCAAAATAAATACTTCATAGTTTATTATAGATTTAAGAAATCATCATGAACAATTATAAGTATGAAAATATTACATATGAGATAACTTACGACTCTTATTCACTGATTGCCTTTAACATGGGGAGATACAAGGCTGCGCACAAGTATGGGAGCACCAATATATCTATGTGACTTAATTGTGGAAATTTTCATGCAAAAGGGCTTGTCACTCTCACACGGAATGTTGTAATTTTGCGGTTCATGCGGTTCACACAAGGCGTGTATGACTTGATCACACTCAGCCTCACAATCATGTGGCAACATTACCCAAGACTGCTTAACATTGTAGTTGTTCATTATCCATATGTTATCTCTGGGATGAGGATCGAATCCAAAATAATTGTATATGGATAGACATTCGTTCATAATCCCTAGTCGATGATAAGACTTCCATTGATAGCGTGAATCATCAGGTTGGGGGATTTCTTTGAACTCTTCTTTAGACAAATCAAATGAAACAATTACAATCTTCTCGTAATGGTCTTTCATAAACCAGTGAAGAGCGCCATTAAATAAAACACCAACTTCACTAATAAACCTATACTTGACTTGAATAACTTTCCAAACATTTGATTTTAACGATAACACTTGAAAACATGTGTCGTCGCCAAGTACAACCTTGTAATCATCCTTGAAGAAATCGTAACCGAAACCACCACATAAAACCGGAATGATAATTGGCGGTCTTAGGAGTTCTTGTCTGACTTGTCTAATGGAGGGGTTGGTTATAAGAATTCGTTTAGCATCCATAGTAAGTAAGCATACAAGGCCATTGGAAGAACCGAGGATAAAACATCTATTAGAAGTAAAACTACTCATGCGTATGTAAAAACCATAGGGTAACCACTCCATAACAATCCTTTGAGTTTCATTATTCTTACAATCTTTGTTATGACTATGGATGAGATGTGTTTTAACGAAAAAAGGGTCAGAGATTAAGGATAGCCATGACTTACACACGCATTGGCATCGGATCAGATCATCAACATCCAATCTTGCTAGTATTTGTTCAACTATATCACTATGGACACACACCTCCTCTGCCATGAAAACCCTAAACAAAAAAGAGAAAGAGATATGGAATGTCTTACGATTTGTATATCTTTAATAGGACGTTTGGAACTCAAACGTGTAATTTGACCCACAAAACTCCAACTTCTTACTTGGGCTCGGCCCAGTTAAAGTGAAATTTTTTTGTAAGGGTGTGCAAAATTCGGGTTTCACCTACAAAATCGAAACCGAAACTGAATAGAGCTGAAAAAGTGAACCGAAACGAATCGAATTTGTCAAATCGAACGAACCAAACCGAATTAAATATTCGATTTCGGTTCGGTTATTGTTTTGCAAAATGAAATTCGATCGAAACTGAATTCGCATAAATAGATATAGTTTTTATATATTTATGTTAAAAAAATGTTAAAACTCTTTCATATTACTAGACGAGTACCCGTGCATAGCAACGGAATGTTATAGCGACAGATCATTTAGTGATAAAAAAATTTATGGCTTATAAACGAAAAATAATAAAAGTTTGAAGATTTGGGTATTAAACATAATGTTTTGGAACCCGGTTCGACCCGGGTGGTTCAACCGGTTGAACCGTTCCGGTCGAAAAACGGGTCGATTTAAACCGAGTCAACCCGAACGGGTCAACCCGCCGGGCTTGAAGCGTCTCGGGTCAACCCGGTTTTCGATGTGTATTAATAGTTTCCTTTTGAAATATATGTTTTCAACATCTCCTTTTTTAGTTTCAACTTTTCACTTTTTAATTTTTGGTTCTTCATTTGGCGCAAGCCAAATATTTGGCCTGTGGTTTGGCGAGGGGTATCCGATGCAGGTGGCTTGGTTTGGTAAAGGTATACGTCGACTTGGCGAGGGGTACCAAGCTCTCGCACCAATGCTCTAATAGAAAGTATGATCAAAATGATATCAAAACTCACATGATGTCACAATTCTAAGTTTTATTTTGTACTAGTTTTCCTAGAAAGCAATTATTATATGTAGTTCACTTGCCAAAACCCTTAACCGCTATTTTGCCTTTGTTGTGATCATGTTTTTTTTTGAACAATGAGTTAGTAGTTAGTGATCCGAGCCTCGGTGACATCCATTAGGCGTATGCAAGCCTCGAACCTTTCTCCTTGGGGATAAACTCCACTCCCGCTTCTATTTCTTCCGGCCCTCAAGGTCCATGGTGAGCCTTGAACCTGAGACCTCTCCGAGGAAACCTCCCCAAGGTTACCCTTGGTGGCCAACTGAGCTAGCCCAGTTGGTTCTTTGTTGTGATCATGTGATGTTTAATATTCATAGTTTTGCTTATGGCAACTATAAAGCTTGGGTGTAACTGTTATCATTTGCAATGTACTAATGTGCTTTTCGGCTTAATCGCGTCTAGCTAACTTTCGAGTTCATTCTGTGGGTTGTAGTAAATTGAAGTTAGACACATGCTGATAATTGATTTTTCTACTTTTGATATGGAATTGGTACTTGACTCGAACCATAACCCGAATTGCAATCCCGGAAAACATATAAACCAAGATTAGACTCTTGGAAGAGGAAAAGATATTTGTTTGTAAAACAAGAGAACATGTTTGAGAATTGAATAGAATGTTTCATGTGTGACATGATGAGTCTCGGCTTTATATGCTTATGGACTGCTTTTATACCTAACGATTATGCTTTTTGTATACGTCTATTTATCGACTAATTCGTTTTTTTTAGTGGTGTTTGGTTGAAGAACATAAGAATAAGTAAATACGTGGGAATGCGGGATTCATACAGGCGAATTAGATACGAGTTTCTAAATCATAAATGAAACCTAAAAATATGGGTTGTCACGTGTATGATTATCGCAGAAGTGAGGAAACAAAGAAACCATTGAAAGAAGGGGTGGAAAGAAAAATCCCTTAAAAAGGGGCATAAGAGAGCTCACAAACATGACGAAAGTAAGCAATGTACCTCAAAGTGCCACTTAGTTACCAGTAAGATGGACAAAATGTTAAGTGCTCTATATAACTTCAATTTCGATACTAGTTAATACGTGCTTATACATCACATCGCAACAAGCTCTAAACAAACGGCCACCATACAGGTATATAAAGCTTTCATACAAACTAGAGCAAGGTATTTTGGCAAATCTAGAGATGTAAAAGGTCATCAGTACATGATAGTCAAACAATCATAAGAATTCAGGTTTTGTGTGTCATACTACGGACATGATTGCAAATTATCTTGTGCAATTGATCATATTAGGGTAATAAAGATATTCTTTTCAATCCGTATTCATTCTCAACCAAATGATATTAGTTTTCGGGCCAGCTTATCATATTCTAAAACATAGATCGAGCCTATTATTGTGCAACAGACATAGATATGCAGAAGAGTTACTTTAGTCGGTTCCAATCTCTATAGTTGTAAGTAAAAACTAAGCTAGATCAATGTCAAAATAAATACTTCATATTTTATTATAAATTTAAAGAAATCATCATAAACAATGATAAAATAAGAAAAATTTACACTATATCTGATAAATTACGACTCTTATTCATCAATTGCCTTTAACATGGGGAGATACAATGCTCTGCACAAATATGGGAGCACAAATATATTTATGCGAGTTATTTGCGGAAACATATTGCTCAAAGGACTTGTCACTCTCACACTGAATGTTGTAATTCTGTGGTTTACACGGTTCATACAAGGCGTGTATGAGTTGGCGGTAACAATCATGTAGCAACAATTCCCAAGACTGCTTAACATTGTAGTTGTTCATTATCCATATAGGATCGAATTCAATATAATTGTATACGGATAGACATTCATTCATAATCCCTAGTCGATGATAACAATTCCATTGATAGCGTGAATCATCAGGTTGAGGGATTTCTTTGAAATCTTCTTTAGACAAATCACATGAAACAATTGCAATCTTCTCGTAATGGTCTTTCATAAACCAGTGAAGAGCGCCCTTACATAAAACACCAACTTCACTAATAAAACTATACTCGACTTGAATAACTTTCCAAACATTTGATTTTAACGATAACACTTGAAAACATGTGTGATCTCCTACTATAACCTTGTAATCATCTGTTAAGAAATCGTAACTAAAACCACCACATAAAACCGTGACATCCGGAATGATAATTGGCGGCCTTGGGAGTTGTTGTCTGACCTGTCTAATGGAGGGGTTGGCTATAAGAATTCGTTTAGCGTCCATAGCAAGTAAGCATACAAGGCCGTTGGAAGAACCGAGGACAAAAAATCTATTAGAATTATAACTATTCATGCGTGGATGGTAAACACCATAGGGTAACCACTCCATTACAATCCTTCTAGTTTCATTATTCTTACAATCTTTGTTATGACTATGGATGAGATGTGTTTTAACGAAAAAAGGGTCAGATATTAAGGATAGCCATGACTTACACACGCATTGGCATCGGATCAGATCATCAACATCCAATCTTACTAGTATTTGTTCAACTATATCACTATGGACACACACCTCCTCTGCCATGAAAACCCTAAACAAAAAAGAGAGAGTCTTACGATTTATATCTTTAATAGGACTTTAGGAACTCAAACGTGTAATTTGACCCACAAAACTCCAACTTCTTACTTGGGCTCGGCCCACTTAAAGTGAAACTTTTTTGTAAGGGTGTGCAAAATTCGGGTTTCACCTACAAAATTGAAAACCGAAACCGAAATGAGTTGAAAAAACTGAACCAAAATCGAACTGAATTTGTCAAAACTGAACCGAACCAAACCGAATTAAATATTCGATTTCCGGTTCGGATATTGTTTTGGCAAAATAAAAATCGATCGAAAACCGAATTCGCATAAAGAGATATACCTTTTATATATTTATGTTAAAAAATATTAGAACTTTTTCATAATATAAATTTAAAATTTTTTAAGCGTGAAATATTTTTGGTACAAAAAATCTATATAATTAACTAAATAATAATTAAAATTATGTAATTAAGGTTATTCGCCTATTCGGTTTAATACAATTTAAGTTCGGTTCAGTTCGATCTTCGGTTTTATCCAGATTAACATTTAACGGAAGTAAATGAACCGAATAAATCTAGCAGTGTCAATCGAGTCATGTTCGGTTTGACCTAGTATTCGCGTTGGCGGGTCATTATACCCTCTACCCAAACACGAACCATTTATTAATCGTGTTAGGAAACTCAACCCTAACTCAGACCTATATAACATGTGTAACCTGTTTGTGACATGTTTAACCTGTTTAAATAAATATGTCAAGTAGCTAGTTAAGTTGGTGGTTTATCTATTTAACTAGTTTAAATAACATACAAATAATTATACGACAATCTCAATGATATGTGAGTTATATTCGTAATTCACTCATATTAGTACATAACAATATACATTTAACCCAAATCTAACATAAAAATCCAAGTTAAATATTTTATTTTTAGAGCTTTATATATACTTAGACGGGTTCACGGGTTAATCTATTTAATACATATTCAACCCAAACACGGCCCGTTTAATAAACGGATTACACGGGTTGCATGTGTTTTACTAAAGCTTGTTTATCCTCAACACAAACATCGAGAATTGTCAATTCTAAATAAATTGAACAACCTGATAACCGAACCGAGGAGCAACCCTACTTTTTTGTGAGATAATGTGAATTGTTGCGTTACCCGAGTTGGGATTAGGGTAACGACCCGAAATGAACGTTCAAGAAAATGAGTGAGGGGATTCGGATAACCCTTATTTTAAAAGAACAAGGCTTTGTTAATAAGGCTTTATTTCAGTTTGTGTAGTTCTAAATGGTGAACGAACCAAGAAGCAAGCACTATCACGTCAGCTTCATATTAGCATTCACTTTTATCACCAAACGAACCACTCTATAGTGGTGATCAACAAACCCACCACTTAAACAGAAATATACCTTAGTATATACGCACATATCAACAATGAAATTTCGTTCGAAAAAGAAGATGATTAAACAATCTCTAAAATTAAAGCACCTCGCTTGATTAAGGAAGCATGTAATGGTGTTTGATGCGTAATTTAATGTTTCACACATAAAGATCGAAGCCATTATGGTCATCTAACACACTAATAAGGGTACTTAAGCCCAATAGTTTGCATGATGTGTTTTCATTTTATTCAATTTAATCTAACCCAATTGTATTTAGAGTTTCGCCTGTACAAATATTTTCCCCGAGGCATCCAGAAAGTTTACGAAAAAGTTTATTAAATTTTGAAATGGTTTATTATTCGAGTCACTATAGGAGAAAAAATAATTTACGATGGCATGGAATGACTAGGTCTAAACTTATAAATCTTTCCATTATACAACACATCAAAAGCATTGGTATTGTCATATGATTTTTGATAGTTTAACACAAAATGCATACACTCTAAACATATTGCATACCCTATAACCAGCGACCGCCACTGATTGGGATACATTGGGATGGGTATGGAAAAGTCCATAAACGGCCACTAAAGTACCAGTTATATTGCGGACATTGAAGTAAAAAGGCTTGGCTTGGCTGAGCAAGCTAAATTGGATCATTCTCCGTTTACGTTTACTTTGTTTAGTAAGACCCTTGAGTGTTTGTTTACTTTATTTGACGAGCTTTTAAATTTCTTGAAGTTTTATTAAGCTCGTCAAATAAGCTGAGACAAACACTTCCTTACATAATAGTTAGTTGTATGATGCTATGCTAGTAGTCGTGAATAGATAAATATTTGTTGCTAATATTGGTTTAAAGATGAAAACATGTTGCTAATATTGGTTTAAAGATGAAAATATGTTGCTAACATAGGTGAAATGGTGAAACTATGAATGTAAGTTACTAACATGATTTTACATGAGTTGAGTATAAAGTTACAATGATAATATTGGTTAGAGGTCGAAATATGTTGCTAGCATTGGTAAAAAGGTATGGCTATTCTCATGAAAATTTTAAAACTATAATCCTATCTCTCGGTATTTAACCTGGTAACAAATCTTGATATCGTCTGTTAGTCCCTTGTTAATTACATTTAAGTCAAGTTTAATAATAGTAGTATTATGTTTAAGTACTTATGATTATGGACATATTTATGTATTATGTCTTGGGCAATTTAGGCTGCACAAATGGGTCATATGCAGCCCATATTGTGGCGATTAGGAAAGCGATTACCATGGCGCTTATCTCCCAATAGTCACAACGTTTGGAGGAATAATAAGCATCATTTGGTGCCTTTAGGAAACTATATAAGTGTAGATTTAAATGTAAATCACATCAACCTTATCTACTTATATGCATTACCTATTGTTATTATATCTTGTGTATCCTTTGTTATTTTACTGCACTTATCCACTCTACAATTCGATTGTCATCACAATGAAAAACCTGTTGAAACCAAGAAGTTTTGGCAATAAACCTGTTCACAAATGGCATCAGAGCTTAGGCTCTTATTCTTGGGAAAAACAGAACTCAGGTTTCATGCAAGGAAGGTATCTTCTTCGAGAAACACCAAATAGGGTAAACCTATGGGGTGCTAGAAGAAAGAAAACTACAATATCACCAAAAGGAAAGAGCATTTTGGCACAAACAGTTAGAGAGAATGAAGTTTTTAACAAGGAAAGGGAAAGTGCAGAACTTTTGACACTAAAGAAAAAGATCATGAAGATGAAGAAAGACAAGAAAGCCAAGTGCCATGTTTGCAAGGAGAAAGGGCATGCATTTTGGGCATGCAAAGATAGACAGAGGCTTGCAGCACTTGAACTTGAACAAGAAAAGGAACTGACTGAGAAAGTTATGACAGAAGAAGCAAAGTACACAGAAAGAGTCTACCTTACTGGAAATTATGTGGTAAAAGGTACTGACTTACTTAATTGGAATGATATATGGTATGCTAGTGATTCCTATCAGTTTCATATGTGCCCATCTAGAGCCCTGTTTAATGATATTGAATATAAGTTCAAAATGATTGGTAAAGAAGAGCATGAGAGGAAATTTATCTTCTCATATGGGGTAGGGGATGTCACAATTAGAACTGATGTAGGGGAAGTAGTGATTAAATCTATTCAATATACTCCTGAGGTATCATCAAATATGATTAGTTTGGATTTGCTTAAGACTCAAGGGTATGGAGAGATTGAAGATGGTGTATGCAACATATTCTACATGTATCATGATGAAAACCATATGCAGACACCTTTGTTAGATAAAGGCAAAGGAAAGGTTGATATGAATGAAGTTATCAATGAACATAACCGAGTTTTGGAGGATCAATTCAAGCAAATGGATCCCATCGATGAATGCTCTCTCATTAAGGGCATAGAAGATCTTGATTGGAACAAGAATGATATCTTGGATTATATTGATGAAGATTACATCGCTTATAATGGTACCCTTTATGCACTCAAAGTGAACTCATTTTCAAGGTACATATCATTCATGAAATTATTGGAGAAGGATGATCTTACGTATAGGGCTGGGAAATATTCAATGAAAGGTTCATTGATTTAGTTAAGTGGTTTTATTTGGTGCATCTCAATTATGATACACTAGATGCAATACCACCAAGGATTAAGGATGTTGAGATTAACTTGCTATGTATACAAGGTTGTTGATAGTATGGGAGGATATTTCTTTGTCACCATGGGTGACAAGTGGGTACAATTACTGCAGTTGCAAGGCTTGGATAAAGAAGATGGTAACACAGTTAGAGTTTGCTATAGAAATTTCATTGATCTCCTTGTTATTTATTATAAGCGCAAGTAGTACTTGGGGTGAAATGCACAAAGAAATAGGTGAAACCGATCAAATGAAGATGGCCAAGGACCTATCTTGCCGGAGGAAGATGCGATGGTGGATAGAACAAGTGGAGATGGAGCAAGCAGTTTGGAGTTAAGCTAGGCAATGCGAAGAAGATGGATATGAGGCGACATGGACAACAATGATTTTCGGATCATTGCTTGAAGAAAAAAGCAAGTGAAGAACAACTTTGAAGGACTTGACCATAAATGAATTAAGGGGGAGATTGTTAGTCCCTTGTTAATTACATTTAAGTCAAGTTTAATAATAGTAGTATGATGTTTAAGTACTTATTATTATGGACATATTTATGTATTATGTCTTGGACAATTTAGGCTGCACATAAATGGGTCATATCACCCATATTGTGGCGATTAGGAAAGCGATTACCATGGCGGTTATCTCCCAATAGTCACAACGTTTGGTGGGAATAATAAGCATCATTTGGTGCCTTTAGGAAACTATATAAGTGTAGATTTACAAATGTAAATCACATCAACCTTATCTACTTATATGCATTACCTATTGTTATTATATACTTTGTATCCTTTGTTATTTTACTGCACTTATCCACTCTACAATTCGATTGTCATCACAATGAAAAACCTGTTGAAACCAAGAAGTTTTGGCAATAAACCTGTTCACACGTCTTATTGTCAGGTTTCACCTTCTTCACTTGGAGTAGGCATTGTCTCATACCACAACGCCATTAATATCAATCAAATCCGATACTGATAGCATATATGTAGAACTGGTTGATGTAAAACACTTTAAGGACCTGCAGTCATTTAGCCCCCCTAGACAACCTTAGGAAACGGAAAAAATAGATTGATCGAATGAAAACAGATGTCAATGCGATCAAATTAGTATGCAAATAGGCTAGTCGTCATAATATAAATGCAGATTTCTCTGAACTTTGTTTCCTTTTTTTCTAGACTAAAGGCTTATAAATTTATGTGGGGTCCACGTCTATTAGAACAGTGTTAACATTTCTTGCCTTGTGCTTATAGATGATGTAAGAGAAATAAATGGGTCTTACTTAAAAAAAATTGCTATTAAATGCATTTGTGGACCCACTCCCTTAGCTAAGTGTAAAAAGAAACACCCCCAGCCTAATAACGATGCTAGTTAAGATCGTTTTTTTAGACATAAAAAAACTGACATGCTTTAGAGGCACAAATTCTTGACATGGAGAAGAGGGGATCAAATAACCGTAGCGGATCCATGTGTATGAATATAGCAGAAGTGAAGAAAGAAAGAAACCATTGAGAGAGGCGGTAAAAGATAAAAGGAATAGATTTCCTTGAAAGGCGCGAGCTCACAAACACAAGCAAAGTAAGCAATGTACCTCAAAGTTCCCCTTAGTTACGAGTAAGATGGACAGAATGCTGAGTGCTCTATATAACTTTAATTTCGCTTCTAGTTTATGCGTGCTTATATATCACATACACAACATGCTCTAAACAAACGACCACCATACAAGTATATAAAGCTTTCATACAAACCAAGCAAGGCATTTTACCAAATCTAGAGATGTAAAAGGTCTTTAGTATAGGATAGTCAAACGATCATAAGTATTCAAGTTTTGTGTGCATATAATTATGGACAGGATAGCAAACCAGATAAGCAATTATTGTCTGAAATAAATCATATTAGGGTAATAAAGATACTCTTTTCAATCCGTATTCATTCTCACCCGAACAATTTTAATTTTCAGGCCAGCTTATTCTATAACATAAAACCTTATTATTGTGCAGCAGATAGAAATATGCAGAAGAGTTACTTTAGTTGGTTGTGAGAAAAAAAAAAAAAAGCTAGATCAATGTCAAAATAAATAGTTCATAGTTTATTAAAGATTTAAGAAATCATCATAAACAATGATAAGAAAAATTCACACTATATGTGATAACTTACGACGCTTATTCATAGATTGCCTAGCTTTAACATGGGGAGATACAAGGCTGCGCACAAATATGGGAGCACCAATATCTCTATGTGAGTTAGTTGCGGAAATTATCTGGCCAAAGGACTTGTCAGTCTCACACGAGATGTTGTAATTCTGCCGTTTATGCTGTTCATACAAGGCGTGGATGACTTGGCGCTTAGCCTCACAACCATGTGGCAATGTTTCCCATGACTGCTTCACATTGTAGTTGTTCATTATCCATATGTTATCACTAGTATCAGCATTGGATCGAAAATAATTGTATATGGAAAGACATCCGTTCACAATCCCTAGTCGATGATAACAATTCCATTGATAGCGTGAATCATGAGGTTGGGGGATTTCTTTGAACTCTTCTTTAGACAAATCAAATGAAACAATTACAACTTTCTTGTTATGGTCTTCCGTAAACCAGTGAAGAGCACCGTTACATAAAACACCAACTTCACTGATAAACCTATACTCAACTTGAATAACTTTCCAAACATTTGATTTTAACGACAACACTTGAAAACGTGTCTGATCTCCTACTATAACCTTGTAATCATCTGTTAAGAAATCGTAACCAAAACCACCCCATACAACCGTGACATACGGAATGAGAATTGGTGGCCTTAGGAGTTGCCTAACCTGTCTAATCGAGGGGTTGGCTATAAGAATTCGTTTAACATCCATAGTAAGTAAGCATACAAGGCCATTGGAAGAACCGAGGATAAAACATCAATTATGAGTACTCATGCGTAACCGGTAGAATATATATATATATATATATATATATATATATATATATATATATATATATAGGGGTGAGTTAAAATAAAAAGAAAATTTTTGGTAAAAAGAATAAGAAGAATTTTGGGCCCTTAGATTTAAAATCAATGGATGAGATTAAACAATACACTTAATTAAGGCTATAAGGGTAAAATTGTCTTTAAATAAAAAGACATAAACACACAATATAAAACATATCATCTCTTTAACCGATCATATAGTTCTCTCTCATCTAACTACTTTCTCTCTCACAATGAAATCCCACCATCTCAATAAATTCCGATCATCTCAATAAATTCAGATCATCTTAATAATTTTCGATCATTTTATTCAAATCCTAGCATCTCAATAAGCAAAGTGTGAGTAGATCGTGATTCTACGGTTCCGGATCGATAATTTGAATCTCAATCAACTATGTCAGATTTGGTGTATTCAAGTCAATGTGGTAATGGAGGTTATGGTGGTGGTTATGAGATGGTTATGGCGGTTGTTATGGGGGTTGTGGCGGTGGTTATGGAGGTTATGGTGGTGGTGGTTACGGTTATGGTGGTTGTTATGAGGTGGTTATGGAGGTTATGGTGGTGGTGGTTACGGTTATGGTGATGGGTATGACATGGTTAAACCTGCTGGTGGTGATGGTATGCTAATTCCCCCTATTCATTTGTCAAAACAACAACTGTCTATGAAAATTGAGTAAATGTGCATTAATTTCCGTTGGAAATTAGTAAAATCCTGATATGTTTAGGTAATTATGAGTTTTTTGAAATAATTGTGTATTAAAAATAGGCTTGACGTGCGATAGTTTCTTAAGAAGTTAGTTAAAGTAGTACGTTTGGATAATCATGAGCTGTGTAGAATAACAGTGTTTTATGCACAAAAATTGGTCTAAATGTGCATCACTTTTGTAGGAAGATAGTAAAAGTGTAATAGGATTGGATAATCGTAACTTGTGTGAAATTCACTGTTTTGTGCATTAAAATGGTCCGAATAAGCATTAATTTTTGTAGGAAATTAGTAAATTGTGAAACAATTGGATAATCGTGAGTTTCCAATCGTGAGTTGTGTAGAATAACACTATTTTGTGCATGAAAAAGTGGTCTAAATATGTATTAATTTTTAACAGAGGTTAATAAAAGGGTGATATGTAGGGATAATCATGAGTTTTGTGAAATAATATTGTTTTCTACATTAATAATTCGCTAAATGTGCGTTAGTTTTCATAAGATGCTAGTAAAAGTGACGCACTTGACGATCTGCTTGTTGGAATAACACCGTTTTGTGCATTGAAATTGGTCTAACTATGAATTCGTTTTTATCTGAAGTTAGTAAAAGTGACATGCTTAAGCAATCGAAACTTTTGTGAATTAACATTATTTTGTGCATTAAAATGGTCTAATTGTGCATCTGTTTTCATAGGAAATTAGAAAAGGTGACATGAGGAAATCAATACACTATTATTTGAAATGACTCTATTTGTGCATTAAATTTTTTCTAAAATGTACATAAATTTTTATAGGAAGTTAGTAAAGGCGATCTACTTTGTTAACGATCATGCTAATGTTTAAAAATACATGGTTTTGTGCATTAAAAACGGTGTAAATCTGCTAATGTTTATAATGTGATATTTGCATTAATATTAATGAATAATGTCGGTTCTTGATGACCATAGGTATACTAATGGAGAACAACAAAAAAGATTATATGGGGAGTTCAGGTCTGTAGTCACGAAAGATGAGACTTTCAAGATATGTTCATCAAAAGAGGCTAAGAATCTTCATGTGGAATCCATCGGCTTTAACTGGTGAAGATAAAAGAACAATTAACATGTACCTTTTACTGTATTAACTATATATCACTGTAAATATGTGATCAAGAAAAGGTCTCTGGTTTCTTATTGTTTCGTTTATGATTGATTAGAGATTTGTAATAACATCATGCTTCCTTGTAATCCTCACTCGATGTACAGAGTAGAGATCAATCCCACAAGGAAATTGTAACTTATATGTTAATTTTATAAACACATGTGTTATTTTTCTGTTTGGAAACAACTATGTTAAATGTTGTCAAAATTACTGATATGGTGAATTACCTTATCACTTATTACAATTGCATGTCTTTTAATACTTTTAGTTAACTTCAGTACGAACAAACGAATATAATATGTTGTCAGCTGCAAGTTGAAGGCCAAAATTGTGAAACTGAGATGGTAATGGTGTCAGCTTGATGACATATACAAGCTTCTTCAGGTAGAGGAGCAAACGACATGAAAATTATAGATGTAAATAATGCGTGATGCAAAACGAATTGTATTCAATTTACATTATTGTTTTGTGAAATGGGATTAATTTTAATATTTTCATTACTTATTAGGTCTGTTTCATTGATCGGCATGAGTTGCATAAAATAAAGCTGTTTTATGCATTAAAATTAGGTGAAATGTGCATCAGTTTTCATATGATGCCGGTTAAAGTGCTTTATTTCACTAATAAAGTTATTTTGTGCATGAAAATTGGGAAAAATCTTAAATATAGCATTTTGATGAAAAGAAATCAAGAATGACAGCAACAGCAAGACAATCTTGTAGGAAAGATAGTAAAAGTGTAATAGGATTGGATAATCGAAACTTGTGTGAAATTCACTGTTTTGTGCATTAAAATGGTCCGAATAAGCATTAATTTTTGTAGGAAATTAGTAAATTGTGAAACAATTGGATAATCGTGAGTTTCCAATCGTGAGTTGTGTAGAATAACACTATTTTGTGCATGAAAAAGTAGTCTAAATGTGTATTAATTTTTGAGAGGTTAATAAAAGGGTGATATGTAGGATAATCATGAGTTGTGTGAAATAATATTGTTTTCTACATTAATAATTCGCTAAATGTGCGTTAGTTTTCATAAGATGCTAGTAAAAGTGACGCACTTCGGCGATAGGCTTGTTTGGAATAACACCGTTTTGTGCATTGAAATTGGTCTAACTATGAATTCGTTTTTATACGAAGTTAGTAAAAGTGACATGCTTAAGCAATCGAAACTTTTGTGAATTAACATTATTTTGTGCATTAAAATGGTCTAATTGTGCATCTGTTTTCACAGGAAATTAGAAAAGGTGACATGAGGAAATCAATACACTATTATTTGAAATGACACTATTTGTGCATTAAATTTTTTCTAAAATGTACATTAATTTTTATAGGAAGTTAGTAAAGGCGATCTACTTAGTTAACGATCATGCTAATGTTTAAAAATACATGGTTTTGTGCATTAAAAACGGTGTAAATCTGCTAATGTTTATAATGTGATATTTGCATTAATATTAATGAATAATGTTGGTTCTTGATGACCACATGTATACTAATGGAGAACAACAAAAAAGATTATATGGGGAGTTCAGGTCTGTAGTCACGAAAGATGAGACTTTCAAGACATGTTCATCAAAAGAGTCTAAGAATTGTAGATGTAAATAATGCGTGATGCAAAACGAATTGTATTCAATTTGCATTATTGTTTTGTGAAATGGGATTAATTCTAATATTTTCATTACTTATTAGGTCTGTTTCATTGATCGGCATGAGTTGCATAAAATAAAGCTATTTTATGCATTAAAATTAGGTGAAATGTGCATCAGTTTTCATATGATGCTGGTTAAAGTGCTTTATTTCACTAATAAAGCTATTTTGTGCATGAAAATTGGGCAAAATCTGAAATATAGTATTTTGATGAAAAGAAATCAAGAATGACAGCAACAAAGAAGACAATCATTTAATAGATCCATGGCGCTAATCTGAGGTTTTCACTATATTTGCAAAAGTAGTAAAAAAATCAAGAATGAAAACAACAGTAATACAAGCACTTAATCCATGGCACTAATACACTTTGAACACTCTCGTCAACAACCTCCTCTTCTATTATCGCCTCCACCTCCAAATATGAATTGGCCAATTGACGTTAATGCTCGTAACTCTCATTCTCCATATAGTTGGTCTGAACCGAAAGGTCAATATGTAGTTGATGGTTTTGGAACACACTTTTGTCAACAACCTCCTCTTCTAATATCGCCTCCACCGCCACACCCACAATGAAACCATTTCTTTGAGCCTCATGTTAAACCACCACCGCCACTGTTAGTCAAGCTGTCTGTGTTTCTAGCTGGTTGTTCTGGAGAACATACAACAACAGCAATACAATCAACGATATAGTAAGATCCATGGCATGAATAACACCTAATGTTTTGACCATTTGTAGGTAATCAACATCTATAGTTGCAGTTGCAAACACTGCAACTATGAATAAAAAAGCATAATCAGATGACAATAACAATAAAAACACAAACATATATATGTTAAATGAGATATAACACTAGTTAGTGTATCAAATTCTACTACAAATACAAACATTCATCAAATTACATTAACAACACAAATTTGTAATACACCAATACCATTTATTTGTGCATCAAATTTCACACATAATCAATTTTTGATCAGATCACACTATTAACGTAAACTTATTAACTGAATAATGCATAATTCTAGTTTGTGCATCGAATTTTATTATAAATACAAATATTCATAAAAAACACTAATAACAAAATTTTGTGTCACAACTACACTAATTTGTGCATCAGATTCTACTACAAATACAAACTTTTATCAAATTACACTAATAACACAAATTTATATATCAATTTACAATAATAGCAATAATTATGTATTAGATAGTGTAATAACACTAATCCTTTTCAATAGATTTCACCCCAAATTCATAATTGCAGCAAACTACACTAAACCCACTAATTTTGCATATCAAATTACAATAATATCACAAATTTATTATCAACTACACTAAATTACAACAAATAAGCTTCATCAGATGTCGAACTGAAATTGATTTTAACACAAAAGAATACATACCTTGATTATCACTATTATTTATCAATAACTTTTTGGACAAATCTGAAATTTACCTTACAATCCACAATTGCATGTTAATATCAATTGGTATTACAAACCCTAATTTGATTAAATATTAGGAACAATTGAAGATTAGAGTGAAATGGATTGTACTTGATTATGTGATTCTCGTGTGTATAGGAGAGAGATGGAGCGTGTGTTTTTTACGTGTGTAGGGAAGGCGAGTTTATTGTATAGGTTGTTAGGATTATAGTTAGCATGTAAAATTACTTTCATACCCTTAATAATTAGTTATGATGAAAGTTAATCTCATCCATTGATTTTAAATCAAGGGTTAAAAATTCTTCTTATTCTTTTCACCACAAATCCTCTTTTATTTGATCTCATCCCTATATATATATATATATATATATATATATATATATATATATATATATATAGTTTAAGCCGCATTTATAAAAGCTTGAGCTCAAAGGTGTAATTTAGTAGAACAAATTATCGTGGGTGGGCTAATTACCCACAAAACTCCAACTTCTTGCTTGGGCTCGGTCCGCTTAAACCGAAACTTTTTTGTGTGATGATGAATAATTTTTAAAAACAATTTGAACAATTTGTTTTCAAGCAAGCAAAAGATGATATAATCAAGGGAAACCGATTCACTGTTGTGTGTCACACTGACTCGTCACACAGCTAACATAAGGTGATAGTCCACGTCACATCATAATCGCACAGACAATTTGAACGCATGACCTGTGTTCTACGTTAATTCTTTACCATTGTGAAGTATCGTCACAAGAACAAGATGATCATATAATGAAATTTCACAAAATCTTACCAAAACCATAACTATTATACAATACTTTTTACTTAGACATGACAAAATAAGAATCATCAACATCGCTATTTTTAGGACGAATCCTTGTTCCAGTTGATTCATAGGTGCTTTACCGCATATAATATATATACTTAGAAAAAGCATATAATGAGTATCTAATAGGGTAAAAGGTAAAAATAGTTTATATACTATCCGTCAAAATACATTATAAATATTGTCATTCTACACGATCTAACATGTTTGTTGAGGGGAATCTTGTCATTTCACATAACTTCATCTTCTTGATATGTTTATTTCCATATTTTTGTTAAGTATGTGAAAAACACATATATTTTAGGGAAATGCGTTTTTCAGTAATCCATGTGCACATATATTATTTTAAGACTAAAATACACCGTTGGTCCTTAAAATTGGCACGACGCATCGCGATGGGACAAAACTCGGCCTTTTCATCGTTGGGGTCCCTATTTCAAGGTTTATACTCGCTGCAAGTCCTTTGACCATTTTGCCGTTAGTCAAGGACATCTTATGGCGTTAGATTTGTCTTTAGTCCAAGGGCACTTTTGTCATTTTACCATTGTCCATTAATTACCGTGTCAGCCCACTTGTTTAACCAGAGGCGCTACAGTAAAACCTCGCTAATAAAAGGGACATTTTATCACCACTCATCCTTTATCTTTCCTAACAACTAAAATCTTATCTTCTTCACCGACGGTAAAATCTGAAAAATGGTGGTGTGTTCATGCAACAGAAGGGCCGTCATTAGAACATGCTGGAACAACACGAACCCCGACAGGAGGTTCTATACCTGTCTAAGACAGGTTGGGACACTTAATTTTATTTCATATTGGCATGTAGTGGTTTACCTTAAAATGCGTTGATTATGATAATATATTTGTTTAGATAAGTGATGAAGGGATTGCGACTGATGCTAATCCACCACTTCCTGCTCCTCTTCCATTCGATGCCCAGGCTTGGTTAAATGCGACTGGTGATCCATAAAAAACTGTTTATGGATTTGGGCATCAAGAAGTCGAAAACATACAAAAGCGGTAAAACCATCTTCCACCAAGCAATCTACTTTTCATGCATCCACTTCATCCAACAATGAAAGCAACAATGAATCAAATCGCTGAATTGAAGAGGAAAATGCTAGTCTTAAAGCTAGAGAATCAAATCATTGAATTGAAGAAGGAAAATGCTAGTCTTAAAGCTAGCGTTGGCGAGATCTTGAAGACATTGAACATGCAAGAAGTTAACTTGGCATCTAACGAGTAAGTCTCTAAGTCATCCATTTAACCCATTTTGGTATTCATTACTAAACATTATGGTAGCTTATTTTGTAATCTTTGTTAATTCCTAATTGTAGCTACACAGTAATGGGTTGTCTTGAAAAGATCATGGACTAGCCAACTATGTAGGATTTGTATTAGTACTTTGTGCAATTGACGTAGAACTTGTGTTAATTATGGGGTTGTTTACATTTACTAGTTGTGGCGTGCACCATAAATGATCGGCCGATATTAGTTTAGCAACGATTTATATTGTTGGAAAAATCCATTTTAGCAACAAGTCGAAAGCAATCTAGTGCCATTGCTAATTTTGAGAAATTACCAACAACTCTTGTTGATACAATGTTGAATGTTACCAACTGACAAAAGTTTGTTGGTATTTTATGTTTACCAACGACTTTGGCATGTTTGTGAAATTTAGCAACAACATAAATATTCGTTGGTAATTTATCAACGATCGAAGAATGTGGTTGGTATTTTTAGCTTAGCGACCAACCTTTTTCCCACCACCTTGGTTCGTTGGTAAAGTCGTTGGTAACACCTTTTACCAACCAGATTTGGGTGTTTACCAACGAATATTGGCCGTTGGTACTGGCATGATTTCTAGTAGTGTTTTATTATAATTTTGATTTTATAAAAGTGGTTTAGTTGGTGTTTATGAGGCAAGCAGATGCTAACATTTTGACTATCAATTATAGGCTACAACATGTCCATTCATTGGGTGGTACGATCCACCCATGCAAAGGAGAGCAAGAGATGTGATCATCTACTTGCAGAGAACAATCTACAGGAATGAGGCGGCATTACAAGAATATGAAGCCGCCCTTATTTCTGGGGCAAACGAGCTAGAGGCTGCTCACCAAGCAGCCTTGGCCGATCTCCTTGTTGAGAAGGAGAAAGTTTGCCGTCTCGGGAACTTTGTGTGTTGTCTTGGATGGTCATCTTCTTGGTTTTCTATGGTTCTTCTATAGGGTTTAGATAGGTCTTGGTTTTAGTGTTTTGAATCGGTGGTAGATGGTCTAGTTGTGTTTAAGAAATTTTAGAGTACGTTGACTAAGAATAGTCTTTTGGTGTATAAAGTTTGGTCCTTGTACAGTGTTAATATATTTCTTTTATGCTTTGGTCCTTATACTGTGCTGCCTTTACTAGTAGGTCCTTTGCCCCAAGAATCTATATATCGCTTGCCACACAAATGGTCAAACTCATAACAAAGATACGAGTTTCAAAGATGGATGAATGATGAGGGATGGATGAACAGACACCACTTTCGAGTATCAACATAAACTTGATATGGTGTTGTTCATCCATCTTTGATCCTTCATTCCTGTTTGTGATGATAGAATAACCGTATCCAACTCAAAACCCAGATCCAAATATCAAAGATGGATGAATGATCTGAGATGGATGAACAGACACCACTTTTGAGTATCAACATAAACTTGATATGGTATTGTTCATCAATCTTTGATCCTTCATTCCTGTTTGTGATGATAAAACAACCGTATCCAACTCAAAACCCAGATCCAAGTTCAACAGATCCTAGATTCATAGACGTATAAAGTCTCAAAGATGGATGTATGGCACCACTTTTGAGTACCAACATAAACTTGATATGGTGTTGTTCATCATTCTTTGATTCTTCATTAGTGTTTGTGATAATAGAATAACAATAACCAAACTCAAAACACAAATCCAAGTTCAACATATCCAAGATTCATAGACGTATGAAGTCTTAAGGATGGGTGAACCGACACCATTTCTGAGTATCAACATAAACTTGATATGGTGTTGTTCATCCATCTTTGATCCTTCATTAGAGTTTGTGATAATAGAGTAACAGTATCCAACTCAAAACACAGATGTATGTAGACTCTATAAAAACAATACCATAAACACACAATTTAACCCATACAGTAACATGACATGATTTCATACATAACGCAAATGGATATATTTCCAAATGCATAAAATTTTGTAGTCTAAAAAGTTCATAAACATACATTGTTTAAACACAGCAAATAATGTTTAGGGGAATACATATTCAATGTATAACATTGGCTTTCATATGCTTAACTATGGACACACACCTCCTCTTCCATGAAAACCCTAAACAAAAAAGAGAAAGAGATATGGAATGTCTTACGATTTATATCTTTAATAGGACTTTAGGAACTCAAACGTGTAATTTGACCCACAAACTCAACTTCTTACTTGGGATCGGCCGCTTAAAGTGAAACTTTTGTAAGGTTGTGCAAAATTCGGGTTTCACCTACAAAATCAAAACCGAAACCGAATTGAGCTGAAAAAACTGAACCGAAACCTATTTGAATTTGTCAAAGCGAACCGAACCAAACCGAATTAAATATTTGATTTCGGTTCGGTTATTGTTTTTACAAAATGAAAATCGATCGAAACCGAATTCACATAAAGAGATATACTTTTTATATATTTATGTTTAGAAAATATTAAAACTCTTTCATATTATAAATATAACATTTTTTTAGCGTGAAATATTTTTGGTGAAAAAAAATCTATATAATTAACTAAATAATAATTAAAATTATGTAATTAAGGTTATTCGCCTATTGGGTTTGGT
Organism: Chrysanthemum lavandulifolium; assembly: GCA_022545495.1. Lineage (NCBI taxonomy): Eukaryota > Viridiplantae > Streptophyta > Magnoliopsida > Asterales > Asteraceae > Chrysanthemum > Chrysanthemum lavandulifolium. The sequence goes on from CM040240.1 coordinate 290,029,500, forward strand.
ATAATACAATTTAAGTTCGGTTCGGTTCGATCTTTGGTTTTATCCAGATTAACATTTAACGGAAGTAAATGAACCGAATAAATCTTGCGGTGTCAATCTAGTCGTGTTCGGGTTGACCTAGTATTCAAGTTGGCGGGTCATTATACCCTCTACCCAAACACGACCCATTTATTAATCGTTTTAGGAAACTTAACCCTAACTCAGACCTGTATAACATGTGCAACCTATTTGTGACATGTTTAACCTGGTTAAATAGATAGGTCAAGTAGTTAATAAGGTTGGTGGTTTATCTATTTAACTAGTTTAAATAACATACAAATAACTATACGACAATTTCAATGATACGTGAGTTATATTCGTAATTCACTCATATTAAGTACGTAACAATATACATTTAACCCAAATCTAACATAAAAATCCAAGTTAAATATTTTATTTTTAGAGCTTTATATATACTTAGACGGGTTCACGAGTTAACCTATTTAATACATACTCAATCCAAACACGGCCCGTTTAATAAACGGGTTACACGGGTTCCATGGGTTTTACTAAAGCTTGTTTATCCTTAACCCAAATATGTTTAACTTAATCTCGGGTTCAAGTCGTTTATCGTGTCGTGTCGAGAATTATCAATTCTAAATAAATTGAACAACCTGATAACCGAACCGATGAACAACCCTACTTTTTTGTGAGATAATGTGAATTGTTGCGTTACCCGACTTCGGATTAGGGTAACGACCCGAAATGAAAGTTCAAGAAAATGAGTGAGGGGGATTCGGATAACCCTTATTCTAAAAAAACAAGGCTTTGTTAATGAGGCTTTATTTCAGTTTGTGTAGTTCTAAATGGTGATCGAACCAAGAAGCAAGCACTATCACGTCAACTTCATATTAGCATTCACTTTTATCACCAAACTAACCACTCTATAGTGGTGATCAACAAACCCACTACTTAAACATAAATATACCTTAATATATACACACATATAAACAATGAAATTTCGTTCGAAAAAGAAGATGATTAAACGATCTCTAAAATTAAAGCACCTCGCTTGATTAAGGAAGCATGTAATGGTGTTTGAAGCGTAATTTAATGTTACACACATAAAGATCGAAGCCATTATGGTCTGTCTAACACACTAATAAGGGTACTTAAGCCCAATAGTTTGCATGATGTGTTTTCATTTTTATTCAATTTAATCTAACCCAATTGTATTTAGAGTTTCGCCTGTACAAATATTTTCACCGAGGCATCCAGAAAGTTTACGAAAAAGTTTATTAAATTTTGAAATGGTTTATTATTCGAGTCACGATGGCATGGAATGACTAGGTCTAAACTTATAAACCTTTCCATTATAACACATCAAAAGCCATTGGTATTGTCATATGATTTTCGATAGTTTAACACAAAATGCATACGCTCTAAATTTATTGCATACCGTATGAGCAGCATCCGCCACTGATTGGGATACTTTGGGATGGGTATGGAAAAGTCCATAAATGGCCACTAAAGTACCAGTTATATTGCGGACATTAAGGTAAAAAGGCTCGGCTTGGCAGAGCAAGCTAAATAGGATCATTCTCCGTTTACTCGTTTAGTAAGTCCCTTGAGTGTTTGTTTACTTTATTTGACGAGCTTATAAATTTCTTGAAGTTTTATTAAGCTCATCAAATAAGCTGAGACAAACACTTCCTTACATAATAGTTAGTTGTATGATGCTATGCTAGTAGTCGTGAATAGATAAATATTTGTTGCTAATATTGGTTTAATTGTTTAAAGATGAAAATATGTTGCTAACGTAGGTGAACTGATGAAACTATGAGTGTAAGTTGCTAAGATGATCTAACATGAGTAGATAAAGTTGATAGTGTTGCTAGCATTGGTAAAAGGATTACATGGCTATTCTTATGAAAATTGCAAAACTATATTCCTATCTCTTGGTATTTAACCTGGTAACTAATCTTGAGATCATCTTATAATCAGGTATCATCCTAGTAGGCGTTGTCCCAGACCACAACGCCACCATGGCAGATGTATCAAACAACCGCCCCACCACCACAACCAGTCATCAACAGAGGTTTACCCAACGCCATTAATTAATTGGTTTAGATCGCAAACCAAATCCAGCCTTATACTAAATCCAACACATCAACGAACCGAAGAAACTCATAAATTCTTAAGTTTCTTACTATTTTTTCCATTTTGTATAAGAGATGTAAACGCTAGTGTATAAAAGCATCTCGGTCGGCTATTGTTCTATGGAACTTGGAGGTACAAGAACCACTCCAATCAAATTGTAGACTAAAGGAACTTTTTAGATTTCTGTAATAATCTTTCTTTCTTTCCAATCAGCTGATTATTGGTTCTTAGAAGTTTTAATGGAAAAAAAATTCTTGAAACAATATTGTTTCAAAACTGTTAGCATATGTGTAGAACTGGTTGATGAAAAACACTTTAAGGACCTGCAGTCATTTAGCCCCCCTAGACAACCTTAGGAAACGGAAAAAAATAGATTGCTCGAATGAAAATTAGTATGCAAATAGGCTAGTCATAATATAAATGCAGATTTCTCTGAGCTTGAAATGGTGTTTCTTTTTTTCTTTTTTATTTTCTAGACTAAGAGGATTATTAATATATGTGGGGTACACGTCTATTAGAGCCACTTAATGGGGAGGTGTCAACATTTCTTGCCTTGTGTTTATAGATGATGTATAAGAGAAATAAATGGGGCTTACTTAAAAAAAAATGCTATTAAATGCATTTGTGGATCCACTCCCTTCGCTAAGGGTAAAAAGAAACACCCCTAGCCTAATAACGATGCTAGTTAAGAACATTTTTGTAGACATAAAAAAACTGACATGCTTTAGAGGCACAAATTCTTGACATGGAGAAGAGGGGATCAAATAACCGTAACCGGATCCATGTGTATGAATATAGCAGAAGTGAAGAAAGAAAGAAACCACAGAGCGAGGGCGGTAAAAAGATAGAAGGAAGAGATTTCCCTTGAAAGGGCGCAAAGCTCACAAACACAAGGAAAGTAAGCAATGTACCTCAAAGTGCCCCTTAGTTACGAGTAAGATGGACAGAATGCTGAGTGCTCTATATAACTTTAATTTCACTACTAGTTTATACATGCTTATATATCACATACACAACATGCTCTAAACAAACGACCACCACACAAGTATATAAAGCTTTCATACAAACCAAGCAAGGTATTTTACCAAATCTAGAGATGTAAAAGGTCTGTAGTATAGGATAGTCAAACAATCATAAGTTTTCAAGTTTGTGTGCATATTATGGACAGGATAGCAAACCAGATAAGCAATTATTGTCTGAAACAAATCATATTAGGGTAATAAAGATACTCTTTTCAATCCGTATTCATTCTCACCCGAACAATATTAATTTTCAGGCCAGCTTATTCTATAACATAAAACCTTATTATTGTGCAGCAGATAGAAATATGCAGAAGAGTTACTTTAGGTTGTTGTGAGAAAAAAAAAAGCTAGATCAATGTCAAAATAAATAGTTCATAGTCTATTGAAGATTTAAGAAATCATCATAAACAATGATAAGAAAAATTCACACTATATGTGATAACTTACGACGCTTATTCATAGATTGCCTAGCTTTAACATGGGGAGTTACAAGGCTGCGCACAAATATGGGAGCACCAATAGCTCTATGTGAGTTAGTTGCGGAAATTATCTGGCCAAAGGACTTGTCAGTCTCACACGAGATGTTGTAATTCTGCCGTTTATGCTGTTCATACAAGGCGTGTATGACTTGGCGCTTAGCCTCACAACCATGTGGCAATGTTTCCCATGACTGCTTCACATTGTAGTTGTTCATTATCCATATGTTATCACTAGTATCAGCATTGGATCCAAAATAATTGTATATGGAAAGACATCCATTCACAATCCCTAGTCGATGATAACAATTCCATTGATAGCGTGAATCATGAGGTTGGGGGATTTCTTTGAACTCTTCTTTAGACAAATCAAATGAAACAATTACAACTTTCTTGTTATGGTCTTCCGTAAACCAGTGAAGAGCACCGTTACATAAAACACCAGCTTCACTGATAAACCTATACTCGACTTGACTAACTTTCCAAACATTTGATTTTAACGACAACACTTGAAAACATGTCTGATCTCCTACTATAACCTTGTAATCATCTGTTAAGAAATCGTAACCAAAACCACCCCATACAACCGTGGAATCCGGAATGAGAATTGGTGGCCTTAGGAGTTGTCTAACCTGTCTAATCGAGGGGTTGGCTATAAGAATTGTTTAACATCCATAGTAAGTAAGCATACAAGGCCATTGGAAGAACCGAGGATAAAAAATCTATTATAAGTACTCATGCGAAACCGGGAGAAACCGTAGGGTGAGCACAACATATTAATCCTTCGAGTTTCATTATTCTTAAAATCTTTGTGATGACTATGGATGAGATGCGTTTTAACGAAAAAAGGGTCAGAGATTAAAGATAGCCATGACTTACACACGCGTTTGCATCGGATCAGATCATCGACATCCAATCTTGTTAGTATCTGCTCGACTATATCACTAGGGACACACACCTCCTTTGCCATGCAAACCCTAAACAAACAAAAAATAAGAAGAAGAAGAAGAAGAAGAAGAAGAAGAAGAAGTGATATGGAATGTGTATGTTTGTATTTGTTTAACCTAGGACCATATATATATAGTTTAAGCCGCATTTATAAAAGCTTGAGCTCAAAGGTGTAATTTAGTAGAACAAATTATCGTGGGTGGGCTAATTTGACCCACAAAACTCCAACTTCTTACTTGGGCTCGGTCCAGTTAAAGCGAAACTTTTTTGTGTGATGATGAATAATTTTTAAAAACAATTTGAACAATTTGTTTTCAAGCAAGCAAAAGATGATATAATAAAGGGAAACCGATTCACTGTCGGGTGTCACACTGACTCGTCACACAGCTAACATAAGGCGATAGTCCACGTCACATCATAATCGCACAGACAATTTGAACGCATGACATGTGTTCTACGTTGCACATTCTTTACCATTGTGAAGTATCGTCACAAGAACAAGATGATCATATAATGAAATTTCACAAAATCTTACCAAAACCATAACTATTATACAATACTTTTTACTTAGACATGACAAGATAAGAATCATCAACATCGCTATTTTTAGGACGAATCCTTGTTCCAGTTGATTCATAGGTGCTTTACCGCATATACTGTATAATATATATACTTAGAAAAAGCATATAATGAGTATCTAATAGGGTAAAAGGTAAAATAGTTTATATACTATCCGTCAAAATACATTATAATTAACGTACTATGAATATTGTCATTCTGCACGATCTAACATGTTTGTTGAGGGCAATCTGGTCATTTCACATAACTTCATCTTCTTGATCTGTTTATTTCCATATTTTTGTTAAGTATGTGAAAAACACATATATTTTAGGGAAATGCGTTTATCAGTAATCCATGTGTACATATATTATTTTAACTCTGACTCATTAAGGAAAAGTGACATTTTCGATTTCATTCTTTTTCTTTCTCTTGGTTTAAAAGTAAATGATGTAATGTAAATTGTTAAAACTCTTGGCTTATGAAGCCTTGGTAATTTTTCTCTAGCTCCTTACTAGTATGTTTTAATAAATCCGCCGTTCAAAATAAATAAATAAATAATTCTACTACTTTAAATGGAATGCTACTTCAATCAAACAAAAACTTGAACTGCAATGCTTGTGTTTGTAAATAAGAGTACTTTCAAATAAGTTAACCAAGATTACACTGTTTCAAGAGGAAAATTGATAAATGTTTGTAAATAAGCAAGAGAACGTGATCGATAATTGGAATAGAATGTTTGATGTGTGGCTTTTTCGCGTGTGACATGATGAGTCTCGGCTTTATATGCTTAAGGACGGCCTCCATACTATACCTAACCTTTATGCGTTTGCACGTCTATTTCTTCAGGTAATCGACTAATTCTTTTTCTTAGTGGTATGTGGTTGAAGAGTATAGGAATAAGGAAATGCGTGAAAATGTGGGATTTATACGGGTGTTTAGTTAAACCATACGAGTTTCTAAATCATGAATGAAACCTAAAATATAGGTTCATCTCAAATTCTCAATTTGCAAACCTACAAGACACGACAGAAATGGAAAACTCATTTGAGCTTTGTTTCAATCCATACCAGTAGTGAAACCAAATGCTACCTTATTATCAATGAAATTCGACTCATACATGGAGCCCAAAGAAACTCTCAAATTCTTATGTGTAAATGCGATTTTGTTTCTTTTCAAAGAGATGTTCTATGAAATTCAGAGGTACAAAACAACTGAAATCAAACTGTAGATCTAAAGAAACTTTTAGATTTTAAAGTGATTGAATAGTTATTGTCTAAACATTATTCATTTCTGGTTATTGGTTCTGAGAAGTTTTAATGGAAAAAAGTTTCTTGAGACAATACTAGGAAACATTGAATGATACAACTCAACCAACAAATCCCTTAGTTTTTGGTTCCACACCTGAAAACAAAGATTACGAGATAAATTTCAATTAAAGTTTGAGTAGTGATAAATAGGCCTAATAAATAGACCTACAAATAGGCCTAATACATTCATATTTTGACAAGTGTTATACATCTATTATCTCTCATCATTATCCACCAACCAATTTTTTATTTCCACCAATCATATTTGTAGGTCTATCTTTAGGTCCATCAATTAGGTCCATGAATCATTTTCCTTTCATGAAAATGATTGAATTATGAATAAGGAAATATGTATTTTGATCTTAAATGTATCATGTTTTTTCCTTTTTACTATGATGTTTTGGTCTTCAAGTTTTAACTAGATATAAAACTTTATGGCCTCTTGGTTTTTTTTTTGTGTTCTACTATCCCTAATGATTTGTTACCATATGTTTTCAAAAATTTTAAATCGACAGAGAAACCCTGACCTCGTGTGCCTTAACGATTTGTTACTATATCTAATAGACAATTTTTCTTTAGCATATATGCGTAATGGATTGATGTAAAATATGTTTAGGGACCGGTCTAGTCGTTTAGCTCCTTGACAACATTAGGAAACGGAACGGAACTAGATTGATTTAACAAAACAGAAGTTGAAACGACTAGTAGATTGGTATATGAAATTGGCTCGTAACACAAATGCAAAGTTCTCTAACCTTGAAATTTCGATTTAAGCCAAGCCTATTAACAATACTAGTTAAAATTTATGTTTTGACATGATGCTGTGATCCATTGTACAATTAATCATTGATTAAAGCATGATTTAATTTTTCCAACTCAACTTGTCGAGCCATACATTTATTTGTAGCTTAAAAGATGAAACACATTTTCAAAATAAATGTGAAGTACAATCACTATGTTCATAGCTTCAATTTTGTATGTTTTTCAAGCGTAATTAATGCCTTTTCTTTAGTTATGAAACCATGTTTATGCAAATCTATCTTACATGTAAAGGTGGAAGGCATTTCACTCTTAAAGATTACATGTTATAAGGCTGGTAGCAGTGGGACGGAAAAAGTCGTTCTTGAGCTTAGCTCGGCCGACTTTGAAGTCGGTCCCCCCACTGTGGGATCTTGGTCAAATATCGGTCGAGGGCTGGAAAAAAACAATCGGTCTAAAATTCGACCGATTATTACACACACACTTTTTTTTTTCTTTCTTTCTATCTATTTTTTTTTAACTTGGTTACCGACTGTGGCTACTTGGTCGTGTCTGATCATGGGAGAAAAAAAACTGATGTTACAAGAGTTGACTCGGGTCACGACTGTGTCCAGCCTAAAATTTACCATACAAATATTTATTTCACTTCTAAACTTAATTGTTTCTTTTCTAAAAAGTCAACAATATTATAGAACCAACAAAAAAAAGGCATCTCACTCCAATAATCAAGCAAATTAAAAGGAGAAAAGGAACCAAGAGTTCAAAACTAAGAATACACTAAGGAACCTAAACTTAATTTTAAGTAATATATGTTATAAAACATTATGTACAATTAACTTTACACAACTACATTCATAAATTAGTTAGTCAATAAATACAATTAATGTGGTTATTAAAACACCTATTATATAAGAAATACAAATTATCAAACATAATGAACAAACAACTTAAATATAATTCTTGCATTAAATGTAACTTAAATACTTGAAACTTAAGATAAAATAATACAAATTATAAAGTATATTATACAAACTATTCAAACACAGACAATAATTTAAGAAATACAAATAATAAGGGTAAAATTACAAAATATTTTTCTCTATATTTTATACTACTGCACTTATTTCTAACTCAACCTCAATTTGCTTAAAACTGCATGTATATAAAACACGGTTCGATTCGGGTAACCTTTGATATATTTAAAAATAAAACCGAAATCAAACCGCGATACGAGGGTTTATCCGATTTTTGGTTTTTTCAGATTCGATTTCTTAGTTATCGTTTTTTTGCTCGGTCGGTCGGTTTCACATATTTTTTTAACACCCGTATCCATAAAACTTAAATTTATATAAATCAAATAGATATTTTGAACGACGAAAAAACATTGCTCACTATAATATTTATTATTGCAATTGTATAATGAAAAACATTGTCATTTTTTAAGAGTTGAAATGTGTCGTATGAAATTCTTGATATTTGTAAATTCATTGTCAAAAAAACATAATACATTGATTGTACCAAGCATTGTTCATCACTTGTCATCTAAGCGTCAAGTTATCATACTATTCTTAACAATTTTTTTAACCATTTTACCAGCAATCATCACTACCCGCTGCTAACTAATTTAAAAATTCAAAAAAAAAAAAAAATTAAAATTAAAAGTTTTGCTCGGGCTTGTGACCACGAGCCACTCGACTCCGAGGCCACCACTAAACATCCACAATGGTCACCAAGACCCACGCCGACCCGAGGTTTCCTACCCCGAACAAAAATTGTGCCATTGCACATACTCTATGGTTGCTTCAATTGTTATATGGGTTTTTTAAGCGTTAATTAGTACCCTTTTTTCTACAATAAATGAAATTCATGTCTTGCAATGTACACATTGATTCGTTATTCATAAAACTAAACATGATAATAATGTTGGACATAACCTGTGCTATTACAAACAACTGTAAAGCCACTGTGATTATAAAAAGTCTTATTGATTATTTAAATGTTTTAAGGGCATGTTTGGTAGAGAGAATTTCAAAGAAATGAAATGAAGCAGAGAATAGAATCTCAGAGAATAGAAATCAGTAGAGAATTTTGTTCAATTCTAATGTTTGGTAAAAACAGATACTTGACATGAGAAATGAAAAAAAAAAAATTATTTAAAAGAAATATAACTTTTTTTTAAATTTATTTTCTAAAAATTTATGTACTTTCTTTAAAAAAATTATTTATAAAAATATATTTTTTAAAAATGTATTTATTTAAATAAAACTTGTTTTTTTTAAAAAAAATGTTTTTATAAATGTATTTATTTAAAAAACTTATTTTTCTAAAAATTATTTTTTAAAAATTATTTTTAAAATGTATTTAAAAAAAAAAAAAAAAAAAAAAAAAAAACGTGACTTTTCTCAAACTTTAGGTTAAGTTACGAGTAACAAAAATTAGCCAATACAACCTCTATTCTTCCTATGAGATAGCACGTGTCTACATTATTTGTGTAGACCAACCAATTCTCTCTTGTACCCCACCATTTCCATACCAATCACAAAGGAAATCAAAGAATTAAAAATACAAAGGCCAATTGTCCATGAGATATTCAAATTCTCCGCTTTTTATTTTCTTTGATCTACCAAACACACCTAAGATTATAAAACATGCATTGAAGCAATCATGATTAAAACATGTGTTAGAAGATAAACTCGAAGAATAAAGAATTTTTAAAAAAAAAAAAACGCCTATAAAGTTGCGTTGCCTTAAAATTATTAGTTGCAAATTCAAAGATGTTTTAGGAAATCCTGATAAATATAAAGTGTGTCCTAAAGTCCTCCTCATATACACTTTTGATGTCATTTAGACATTTCGTAAGGCTCAACACGGTGACAACCTAGTTCATCCGTCACATCGCCTTTCTTTTTTCCGACGACCTAGTTACCACAGTGGTGACTGTTTTTTTTTTTTTTTTTTTTTAACCCACATGCTAGCCTTAAACTCGGTTGAGTATGCAAACTAGTTCATCCTTTTTGGCCTCTCAACCCAACACAACCGACCACCCCACAGTGGTGTCGACCTAGGTCGACCGACCACAACCGAGGAGCACAACCGATGCATTGTGTTCAGCCTAAGTGATGTTTTGGTAACTATGATAATTAATAGATCGACAAAATCTTTTCGGCCTAAATTTTATCAATTTTCTTTTAAAATGATTTAATTTAGATAATAAGTTTGGAGGATAATTATTTTACATACCAAACTTTTTTTACATACCAAAGGACTCATCTCCACCATCCATCTAAAAAGAAATCAATGGCTGAGATTAAAAGCATTTTATTATTTCACATATTTTTTATAATTTAAATATCTCTTAAACCGTTAATCATGAAGCAAAATAATTACACTATCGACGAGCATTTAATTATCTTTCTATAGACAGGCACTTTGATATACTTTCGAAAAAAAGAAAGAAAAACGTTTTTTTCACTTTTTTTTCGTTTTTCTTCAAAACTGGAATTTGCATGAAATATCATATATGATTTAAGACTAATTTGAAGATCACATTTGATATTAGTGTTAAATCACATATGATATATAATATCATATGTGATACTAGTGTTAAATCATATATGATTAATCACATATGATATATATATCATATATGATTTAACACTAATATCACATGTGGTATTCAAATTAGTGTTAAATCATATATGATTTTTCATGCAAATTTCAGTAACGTAAAAAACGAAAAAAAAAACTTTAAAAAAACATGAAAAACATGAAGAAAAAAATTTTTTCGAAAGTATATCAAAGTGCCTATCTATAGAAAGATAATTAAATGCTCATCGTAAGGTATATTTTTTTCGCTTGACGATTAACGGGTTGAAATATATTTATATTTGGAAAAAAAAAGGATGAAAGTGGGTTTTTTATAATTGTTGAGATTAATCTCATCCATTAGATCTAATAAAAATGAAATGTGTAGATTGATTCCTTAGTATGTAAAGAAGTTTTTGTCCTCAAATGATATAACAAGTAGATGTGCTATTAGAGGACGTCATGATAGGCACATTACCTGCTCTTCAAACTTTTGACGTAATCATAACCAACTCAATTCTTCAAATGTGACCGAGGTAGCCTCCTCAATGCTTAATACCTGATGAGCTCTAATCATAGTGCTTATAACATCGCACTTTACAATAAACAATAAACTACTTTTTTTTCATCACTTTTTTTTTTACATCATAACATAACACAACCCCCCAACTTGAGATGAACATGTAATGAGAATCTGGGGGGTCTTCAATGATCTTCAAGTATAAGTCTTTGACGTAAGCGTGATTTCCGAACCTCTTTACTTAGACCTTGAACTTGGGCAAATAATGACTTTCCGATCACAAATTAAGACTACACGGTAGGCTAAGGTGAATGGGTGTAACGAAACAAACATATATTGGGTGAACAAAATGAAAGAAATGGCTCAGATGGGTGTATCTAGGGGTATCTTACACTAAAGGTGAGTGCAACAAAAGGGTTTATCATGGGGGTCGAAAAGTCGAGGAGACTAATCGATAGACACACAAGGATAGGCTATTTGGGTGATACTCCTAAAAATATTGCCTTCTCAAAATGATTATCCATATACATTAAGCGAACTCAACATACCTCGTCTATGGTCTCGAAATAATGCAGAGGCCAAGTTCTATAGTTTACAAGCTACCGACACACTCATAATTTGGTGGTGATAACATCAAATAGTCCTGAATATTAAGTGTCAATTTCCACCGATAATGCTCGTATTTTATATCATTTATACGGATTCACGCTTGTTTTCCTCTATATTTCACTTTCAGGTAAATTACGAGCATTGGAGCTAATGAGACGTGGATTTGGAGAATTTATTGAAGATATATGATAGTATGCCCATTTTGAAGTAATTACGGCGTAACTCTTCTCTCACATTACGCCGTAACAAGAGCGTGACTCAAAAGGCTATCTCAACAGCAGATTACTATGCAAAGGCTGGATGCAACATATTTTGCACACCATTCCAGCAGTCACTACATATAAAGCTAGTGTATGTTTTAGAAGGTTTGGCCATTTTTTTATGCTGCACATTTTTGCATCAGCTATCCTTGCAATCTTATAACTCTTACCATTGCTATCTTCGACAAACTGGTTCACCCATCTTTAAGGAAAACACCCGCAGCAACGTGCGGGCTCGAAACCTCGTGTTCAACATGTTTCAAGTGTGATAAAAATGGTATTGTATGTATTTAGTATGGATATACAAGTGCGGTTATTTGGGGAGAGCGAGGTGCTGTTTGTTTATTAAGAGGCTCTGAATTTGATTTGCACATTTGAATTTGAATATGCGGTAGAAAAGTATGAATCTGATTTCAATCTTAATCTAAATACATGGTTGAAAAATATGAATCTGACTCAAATAAAACTATTTATTTTTATGAAAATGTCTGAATATGTTAAACTATTAGGTTTTACAATATAAATATAAACCATTGCAGTCGCACAATATATAAAATTTATTAAATATAAGAAAACAAATTCTATAATATAATAATCAGTTTAAAGTTAAAAGTATTATAAATAAAACATGCAATTTCATGTTTATTTGACAAAAATAAATGTGTCAGTGTTTAAATTGAACTTTTTAAAACAATTAAGTATATGGCTCGCGTTAGAGTTGAGATATATGAGTCTGAAACTGAACCCTTCAACTTAAAAAAAAAATGAATTGTCACATATCATCTTATACATTATTTATCTAACAAAACACATACAATGATTATATATAATACTTTTAATATGAAAACAAAGATGAAACAATAACATGAACAAGAACAAAATAATAATAATAATAATAATAATAATAATAATAATAATAATAATAATAATAATAATAATAATAATAATAATAATAATAATAATAATAATAATAATAATAATAATAATAATAATAATAATAATAGAAAAACATAAGAAAAAGTAATAATAGAAAAAAAGACATTAAGAGGTGTTAAGACACCCCCTCCACATCTAGTTCAATAAGAGGTTTATGCCTCTTAATGGTCAGAAAAAAACAAACGCTCTTAACATAGATTGTCTCTTACCGCCTCTGAATGACATGAAAAAAACAAACAGTCTTAATGACTCAAATATCTGACCGCAATTTGAATGAGTCAAATTAAGAGGTTGTTAAGAGGCAATCTTTGAAAAACAAACACCACCGAGTTTTTTTTATTCAGATGTACGTAATTTTATTGGGTTATTTTTTATACCGTGGCGTTTTCTTGCTATCCACATGTTTTGTTGATAAATCACTAGAAGAATGGAACGTTCACAATGTGAAGAACAACTAAGACTAGCCGTTATGGGGTCGTTCACTACACGTGAAGGCTAAGGTTAGCACGCAAAGACCATAACGAATGGGATTGGTGGACGCGCGAAATGAGGAAAGTGAGGTTGGTTATGTGGTCTCCTTCACCTAACGTAAAAGAAGGAAAAAGGGCATGTTTGTGAGTATGTGTGATATATTTTTAGGTATGTTTGTATAAATGGGGGATATTTATGTGGTTAGCTAGTGATCATTGGTGGTGTGTTGAAAAGCTAATGTGACGATGAAGTTGAAGTGATAGTCGAGTGACCATTACACCCGGCCTAAGAAGATAAAAAATTTGCACATAGATCCACTTCTCTTTCACTCACACACCCAAAACAATTTCTCTTGTAACTCAAGTCAAAATCCTATTTTTGAGACCCACTATACTCCGATTAAAACACAAAATCATGAAGAAAAAAAAATCTTCATTTGGCACAAGCCAAATATTTGGCGTGTGGTTTTGCGAGGGGTATGCAGTGGCTTGGTTTGGTGAAAGGTAAACATCAGCTTGGCATGGGGTGCCAAGCTACTACACCCGATGCTCTAATTGCAAGTATGATCAAAATGATACAAAACTCACATGATGTCACAATTCTAAGTTTTCTATTTTGTACTCCGTACTAGTTTTTCCTAGAGAAAGCAATATAATATGTAGTTCACATGTGACATGCCAAGTCCCTTTGACCGCTATTTTGCCTTTGTTGTGATCATGTGGTGTTGCATATGTAATGTACTAATGTGCTTTTCGGCTTGCCTAGCTAGCTTTCGAGTTCATGCTGATAAATGATTTTTCTACTTTTGAGATGGAATTAGTACTTGACTCGAACCACAATCTGAATTGCAATGCTTGTGGTTGTAAACAAGAGTACCCGGAAAAGATATAAACCAAGATTAGACTCTTGGAAGAGGAAAAATAGATATTTGTTTGTAAAAAACAAGAGAACATGTATGTTTGAGAATTGGAATAGAATGTTTCATGTGTGGCTTTTTCGTGCCTGACATGAGGAGTCTCGACTTTGTATGTGTTAAATTTTGGGGTTATAATCTGTGGCAAACATATCATTCTATCAATTGCTAATGGCTTTCAAGTTATGGTTCATTGCAGGATTAATTACAGGGGTTAAACTTGGACAAAGGATAAAAGATTTAAAGTTCCAAGATGTTCATTTCTCCGAAGCTTTCATCGTTTCTCACGATGAGTCATTTATAGCCGTTAGAGGGGTCTTAGTGAAACTTAATCTCCTATTTAATAAGTCTCTTAATCTAGGGTTACACACACTTGAGTGTGCAGTCTTTTGTATCACTCCCCTCTCTTCTTTCTGATCATTTCACTGATCTTGTCTTGTCTTTACATTTACATGATTATTGTCTCATTGACATTAATCTAATCTTGTAACATTTGGATACTATTGTAAACTTAATCTAAGCTGACTATTGAAGCTTAGATCTGAATAAAGGTTCTATTGTTCATCTTGTGTTGCCTATACTTTCGTACATGGTATCAGAGCAACAGGCTCATTGATTCTCTTCAGCAACAAATTGGTGGTTTGGGGTTATTGCTACTAGCGTAATCACTGGTTATATTCTACTTACAATTAGCCCTAGACTAAGTGAATCTAGGGTAATTGTGACTTGTTCTTCCGCTGCATATTTCTCTGTAAGTCTAAGTCTTATCCTTTCTTCTCTTTGTCTATTTTGTCTTATTATTATCTCTGTCTGTGACTCTTTGTCTGTATTATTATATATATCTGTTTTTTTTGCTTGAATTATGGCTATTGGTGATGATAATATTGGTGGCTCTTCCACTGAGAAAAGCTTATCCTTTGGTGATGCTTTGTATTTGCATCCTAACAATACCAATGGCACTCCCATTATTTCTATTAAACTCATGGGCGAAAATTATAAAATATGGAATATGGCCATGACCTTTGCTTTAAGGAACCATAATAAGTTAGGGTTTATTGATGGTACTTGCATAAGAGATGATTCAAACCCTAGTCTTGCTAATCAATGGGATACTTGTAACTCTGTTGTGGTTACTTGGATTCTTAATTCTCTCACCGAACTATTTGTTGGTGCTATATATGCTAAAAGCGCTTATGAAATGTGGAATGATATTAAAGATACCTATGATAAGGTTGATGGTTCACCTATCTTTAATTTGCACAAAATATAAACTCTCTTAGTCAAAGTGTGGGTCCTCTCTTGCGATTATTATAACAACCTTAACTCTTTATGGAAACAATTTGATTGTATGATCGCCTTGCCTCCACACTTGTGAGGTCGCAAAACATTTTGAAAAACATAATCGACTAATCAATTTAATGCAATTTCTTATGGGTCTTGATGACTCCTATGTCCCCATCGAAGCAATATTTTAACCAGAGATCCTTTACATAATGTCAAAGCGCTTTTCGTTGTCTCGGAGAAGAATCTCACGAAATGTTTCATCGGGAATAGCTCGCTAAACCCAATGCTACGACCTTTCTTTAAAAACGTCGATGGTGGAAAATTTTTGATAACAAAAAGTTTTTAACAACAAAGGTTTTGGTTTTAATAATGGTAATGACTCAAATAGTAGAGGACCAAACATGAATCTCAAATGTACTAATTGCAAAAAACACGGTCACATTGTTGATGATGTTATGATCTTGTTGGTTATCCTGCTTTGGATATGTTAAAAG
The DNA here is from genome assembly GCA_022545495.1 of Chrysanthemum lavandulifolium. Taxonomy (NCBI): domain Eukaryota; kingdom Viridiplantae; phylum Streptophyta; class Magnoliopsida; order Asterales; family Asteraceae; genus Chrysanthemum; species Chrysanthemum lavandulifolium. The sequence continues at coordinate 290,045,784 of CM040240.1, forward strand.
GAATTTTAATGGTAAACCTTTCAAAGTAACAATGTTTCGCTAAAACTAATCATGTCACCGATAATAGTGCTAGCAACTCTCTGTTTCCTTGTCTAATGAGCGACTCTCTAGACTTATGAGTCTTCTCAATGACAACAATGTGTCATCCGCTAATGCCAACTTAGCGGGTAAAAATTTTTCAGAACCTTCTTTAATGGCGATGTCAAGTTTAATGTAAACTTTAACAAATTTTTAACAACAACACAAAATCTCTATCCGAAACATCGGTCTTGGTTGGATTGTTGACTCGGTGCTAATCGACACATGATGTGTGAAAACTTTTTAATCAATGTTGTTAACATTTCAAATCTTGGCCTAACTGTTGGACATCCCAATGGTACTCAGGCCTAAATTACTAAAATTGGTGATTTAAAAGTCAATAATGACCTAACTCTTTTTGATGTACTTGTTGTTCCTGAGTACAATGTTAGTTTGCTGTCTGTTCATAAAATTGCTAGAGAAAATAAGATGTTTGTTGGGTTTAATGAATCTAATTGCTATATACAGGATTTACATCAAAAAAGGATTGTGGGGATTGGTAAACAATACAATGGGTTATATATGTTTGATATTGATTCTACATGTAAGATTATTTCTAATAACTGCATATCTGTTTGTCATGTTTCTAAAAATCTTTGGCATCAAAGACTTGGTCATCCTCCGACCAAGTCCTACATATACTTAAACTCACTCTTAAATTTGATAGTACATCCGAACCGATCATCTGTGATACTTGTAATAAAGCTAAACAAACCGAGAACCATTCCTCAAGTGAACATAAATGAACTAAAATTGGTCAACTTGTCCATCTTGATGTATGGGGACCATATAAAGTCACTAGCAGAGATGGTTACAAATATTCTTTAACATTGTTGATGACTATTCCGAGGCGGTGTGGGTTTATATGCTTAAGGGAAGGATGATGTTTATGTTTCCATTGTTAACTTTACTCATATGCTATCAAATCAATTTGAACACAATGTCAAGATTTTTAGAAGTGATAATGGGACGAATTTGTCAATAATAAACTTCAACATTTTTCCATGAAAAGGAATTTTACATCAAACCTCTTGTGTTTATACACCACAACAAAATGGTATTGCGAGAAAGGAAACATAAGCATCTCCTTAATGTAGCTAGATCCCTTATGTTTGGGGAATTACCTCTAAATCTTTGGTCCGAATGTGTTCTAACTGCTGCCTATGTCATAAACAGTTACCTCTTGATTCATGTCAGCAAGTCCCCTTCTTCCTTGTGTATGGGCATGACCCTTCACTCTCTCCTTAGAGTCTTTGGTTGTTTATGCTATGCCACCATTCTCAACATCTCGATAAATTTGGTAGTAGGTCCGAAAAAGTGTCCTTATTGGTTACTCAAATGAGAAGAAAGGCTATAAACTCTTGAGCCTAGAAACAAAAATATCTTTTATTCGAGATGTCAAATTTATGAAACTGTTTTCCTTCAAAATGAAAAATACTTTGTCAAAACCTTTTGTTGAAACTTTTGTACCAAAAGATTTAAATCACAAAATTTCTTTGACTCACAAATAAGTCCTAATGATGACGGAGAGTGACATCCTATGATGATGGCACGGTGGTAAGTCATCCTACTAGGATTGACGAACCGGTTGCAAAATCTATAGATGATATACACACACCGAGGGCACCATATCACATGAATCACATCCTGCTAATGCATCTTCCGATTCTGCGATACTACACCGATTCTGCCGAACAAGAAAGAGGCTTCCGACCACTCTTGCTAGAAGGTCAACGAGTCTCTAAGTTGCCCGATAATCTTAACGACTTTATTGTAGAAGGAAAAGTCAAATATGGTGTTGAAAAGGTTGTTAATTACTCTAATCTTAACAAAGATAATTATCGCTTTGCATCTAGTCTTAATAAAAGTCTTGAACCACCATTATGAAGAAGCTATCCTTGATAGTAATTGGGTTGATGCTATGAACTCTGAAATTGAGGCCTTAAATGAAAACCATGCTTGGGATATAACTGATCTACCTCCTAATAGAACTCCTATTGGGTACAAATGGATCTTTAAAATCAAATATAAAGCCAATTGTGAAGTTGATAGATACAAGGCTAGATTAGTTGTTAAAGGTTATAACCAAAGGGAAGGAATAGACTATGATGAAACTTTTTCCCCTGTTGTGAAAATGTCCACTGTTAGATGTCTTATTGCCTTAGCTGTAAAAAACAAATGGCCTCTTTTTCAACTTGATGTTAACAATGCTTTCTTGTATGGAGATCTTGATGAGGATATCTATATGACTATCCCCAAGGGGTTTTGTAATGAGAACAATAAAAATAAAGTTTGTAAACTTGTCAAGTCTCTATATGGCCTAAAACAAGCTCCCGAAATGGAATGAAAAACTTGTCGGTGTTTTAAAAGAAAATAACTTTGTTCAATCGGTTAATGATCACTCCTGTTCACCAAAACAGAGAATAACAAGTTTATTGCTCGCTTGTTTATGTGGATGATATTGTTCTTCTTGAAGCTGTGTTGATGAGATAAATCTTTTAAAGAGTTTCTAAAATCCAAATTTCATATCAAAGACTTGGGAAATCTAAAATATTTCCTTGGCATTGAGGTTTTAAAACGGGAATGACATTTGTCTTTCTCAAATAAAATCTTGTCTTGAACTCCTCAAAGAATTTGGTCTTCTTGGTTGCAAACTGTGTCCTCCTATGGAACCCAACTCGTGCTTCCATACATTCCCACTAATGATGACCCTTGCTTGTCAACATCATCGGTTATCGAAGTTACTTGGGAAACTTATCTATCTCACCCATACAAGACTGACATCTCATACTCGGTTCATTGTCGGCACAATATATGCATTCTCCTTAAAATCTCATCCGGAATGTGCCCTCAATGTTCGAGATATCTAAAAGGAGCTCCGAGGAAAAGGTCTAAGGTACAATTTCAGCAACTCGAAAATCATCTTGAAGGATATAGTGATCTTGATTGGGCCAAATGCAAGAAAACCGAGAAAATCATCACGAGTTATTGTGTTTTCTTCAATGATTGTGTAATCTCATGGAAAAGTAAAAACAAAACACTCTTTCAAAATCTTCCACGAAGCAGTATAGATCTATGTCTCTGCTGCTGTGAAATCATTTGATTCAAAAATCTTAAAAGATCTAAAAGTTGATATCAATCTTCTGTTAATCTTTTTGTGACAACAAATCGCTTTACAACTTGTTGTCAACCACATTTTCCATGAAAGATCAAAACACTTTGAAATTGATGTTCACTTCATCGGGGAAAAAATTGTTAGAGGTGTTATAGATGCTAAAAGATTGGCTCTTCAAACCAAGCTGCAGACATTCTCACAAAGAACCTCCCATCTATCAAGATAAATTTTTGTGTGAAAATTGATATTGTTTGATATGTTTGCTCATCATATTAAGGGGAATGTTAAATTTTGGGGTTATAATCTGTGGCAAACATATCATTCTATCAATTGCTAATGGCTTTCAAGTTATGGTTCATTGCGGGATTAATTACTGAGGGTTAAAATTGGACAAAGGATAAAAGATTTAAAGTTCCAAGATGTTCATTTCTGCAAGCTTTCATCGTTTCGCCGATGAGTCATTTATAGCCGTTAGAGGGTCTTAGTGAAACTTAATCTCCTATTTAATAAGTCCCTTAATCTCGGGTTACACACACTTGAGTGTGCGTCTTTTGTATCACTCCCCTCTCTCTTTCGATCATTTCATCGATCTTGCCTTGTCTTTACATTTACATGATTATTGTCTCATTGACATTAATCTAATCTTGTAACATTTGGATACTATTGTAAACTTAATCTAAGCTGACTATTGAAGCTTAGATCTGAATAAAGGTTCTATTGTTCATCTTGTGTTGCTATATTTTCGTACAGTATGCTTATGGACTACTTTTATACCTAACGATTATGCTTTTTGTATACGTCTAATTCTTTAATCTAATCGAATAATTCGTTTTTCTAGCGGTGTCTGGCTGAAGAGTATAAAAATAAGTAAATACGTGATAATGAAGGATTCATACGGGTGTTTAGTTAATCGATACGAGTTTCTAAGTCATGAATGGAACCAAAAAATGTGGGTTGTCTCAACTCGTTAACCATCAAGAAACGATAGAAACTTCCAAGTTCTTATGCTTCGTACTATTTTTTTCTTTTCGCTATTTCGAATAGATAATACTAGGAAACATTGAATGATACAACTCAACCAACTAAACACTTTGTTTTTTGTTTCTATTCATGAAGACACGGATTATGATATATATTTAACTTATTTTTCATGAAAATGATAGTATAATGAATGCCGAAACGTATTTATATATAAGGGCCGGTAGTCGTTTAGCCCATGGACAACCTTAGGAAATGGAAAGAAATAGATTGATCGAACAAAAACAAATGCCAACACGACTAGATGGGTATACAAAATAGGCTAGTCATAACATAAATGCAGAATTCTCGAGACTTGAAATTAGAATGTAAACTAAGCCTAATAACGGTGCTAGTTTAAGATCATGTTTTGACATCAGATAATCCGACTTGCTTTGGATCTTGGCATGGAGAATGGGGGTCCAATAACCGTAGTCGGATCAATGTGTATGCTTTTGGAGAAGTGAGGAAAGAAAGAAATCATTGAATGAGGGCGGCGAAAAGAAAAAGGAATAAATATTTCTTGAAAGGGTGCAGAGCTCACAAACACAGCGAAAGTAAGCAGTTTACCTTAAAGTGTCACTTAGTTACGAGTAAGATGGACAGAATGTTTAGTGCTCAATATAACTTCAATATCGCTACTAGTTTATACATGCTAATATATCACATACACAACATACTCTAAACAAACGGCCACCATACAAGTATATCAAGCTTTTATACAAACAGAGGAAGGTAATTTTCCAAATCTAGAGATGTACAAGGTCATTGAACAGGATAGTGAAACGATCATAAGAATTCATGTTTTGTGTGTCATATTATGGACAAGATTACAAACAAAATAAGCAATTATCGTCTGCAATAGATCATATTAGGGTAATAAAGATATTATTTTCAATCCGTATTGATTCTCACCCGAACAATATTAATTTTCTGGTCAGCTTATGATATTCTTCAACATAAAGCCTAATATTGTGCAGCAGATAGAAATATGCAGAAGTGTTACTTTAACCGGTTCCAATCTCTATAGTTGTAAGTAAAATCTAAGCTAGATCAACGTCAAAATAAATACTTCATAGTTTATTATAGATTTAAAAAATCATCGTAAACAATTATAAGTAAGAAAAATTTACATATGTGATAACTTACGACTCTTATTCATTGATTGCCTTTAACATGGGGAGATACAAGGCTGCGCACAAATATGGGAGCACCATTATATCTATGTGAGCCAGTTACGGAAATTTTCTGGCTAAAGGACTTGTCACTCTCACTCGGAATGTTGTAATTTTGCGGTTCATGCGGTTCACACAAGGCGTATGACTTGATCACGCTCAGCCTCATAATCATGTGGCAACATTACCCAAGACTGCTTAACATTGTAGTTGTTCATTATCCCTATGTTATCATGATGAGGATCGAATCCAAAATAATTGTATATGGATAGACATTCGTTCATAATCCCTAGTCGATGATAAGACTTCCATTGATAGCGTGAATCATCAGGTTGGGGGATTTCTTTGAACTCTTCTTTAGACAAATCAAATGAAACAATTACAATCTTCTCGTAATGGTCTTTCATAAACCAGTGAAGAGCGTCATTAAATAAAACACCAACTTCACTAATAAACCTATACTCGACTTGAATAACTTTCCAAACATTTGATTTTAACGATAACACTTGAAAACATGTGTCATCGCCAAGTATAACCTTGTAATCATCCTTGAAGAAATCGTAACCAAAACCACCACATAAAACCGGAATGATAATTGGCGGTCTTAGGAGTTGTTGTCTGACTTGTCTAATGGAGGGGTTGGCTATAAGAATTCGTTTAGCGTCCATAGTAAGTAAGCATACAAGGCCATTGGAAGAACCGAGGATAAAACATCTATTAGAAGCAAAACTACTCGTGCGTATGTAAAAACCATAGGGTAACCACATCATATTAATCCGTCGAGTTAAATTATTCTTACAATCTTTGTTATGACTATGGATGAGATGTGTTTTAACGAAAAAAGGGTCAGAGATTAAGGATAGCTATGACTTACACACGCATTTGCATCGGATCAGATCATCAACATCCAATCTTGCTAGTATTTGTTCAACTATATCACTATGGACACACACCTCCTCTGCCATGAAAACCCTAAACAAAAAACAGAAAGAGATATGGAATGTCTTACGATTTATATCTTTAATAGGACTTTAAGAACTCAAACGTGTAATTTGACCCATAAAACTCCAACTTCTTACTTGGGCTCGGCCCAGTTAAAGTGAAACTTTTTTGTAAGGGTGTGCAAAATTCGGGTTTCACCTACAAAATCGAAAATCGAAACCGAATTGAGCTGAAAAAATTGAACCGAAACCGAACTGAATTTGTCAAAACTGACCGAACTAAATATTCGATTTCCGGTTAGGTTATTGTTTTGGAAAAATGAAAATCAATCGAAAACCGAATTCAAATAAAGAGATATACTTTTTATATATTTATGTTAAAAAAATATTAAAACTCTTTCATATTATAAATTTAACATTTTTTAAGCCTGAAATATTTTTGGTGAAAAAAAAAATCCATATAATTAACTAAATAATAATTAAAATTATGTTATTAAAGTTATTCGCCTATTCGGTTCGGTTTAAGACAATTTAAGTTCGGTTCGGTTCGATCTTCGGTTTTATCCAGATTAACATTTAACGGAAGTAAATGAACCGAATAAATCTAGCTGTGTCAATCGAGTCGTGTTCGGGTTGACCTAGTATTCGGGTTGGCGGGTCATTATACCCTCTACCCAAACACGACCCATTTATTAATCATATTAGGAAACTCAACCCTAACTCAGACATGCATAACATGTGCAACCTGTTTGTGACATGTTTAACCTGTTTAAATAAATAGGTCAAGTAGTTAATAAGGTTGGTAGTTTAATAATTTAACTAGTTTAAATAACATACAAATAATTATACGATAATTTCAATAATATGTGAGTTATATTCAGTAATTCACTAATATTAAGTACATAACAATATACATTTAACCCAAATCTAACATAAAAATCCAAGTTAAATATTTTATTTTTAGAGCTTTATATATATTTAGACGGGTTCACGGGTAAACCTATTTAATACCTACTCAACCCAAACACGGCTGTTTAATAAACGGGTTACGGGTTGCATGTGTTTTACTAAAGCTTGTTTATCCTCAACCCAAACATGTTTAACTTAATGTCGGGTTCGTGTCATTTATCGTGTCGTGTCGAGAATTGTCAATTCTAAATAAATCGAATAACCGATAACCGAACCGAGGAACAACCCTAATTTTTTGTGAGATAATGTGAATTGTTGCGTTACCCGACTTCGGATTAGGGTAACGACCCGAAATGAAAGTTCAAGAAAATGAGTGAGGGGATTCGGATAACCCTTATTCTAAAAAAACAAGGCTTTGTTAATGAGGCTTTATTTCAGTTTGTGTAGTTCTAAATGGTGATCGAACCAAAAGGCAAGCACTATCACGTCAGCTTCATATTAGCATTCACTTTTATCACCAAACTAACCACTAACACATGTAGTGGTGATCAACAAACCCACCACTTAAACAGAAATATACCTTAGTATACACACATATAAATAATGAAATTTCGTTCGAAAAAGAAGATCATTAAACGATCTCTAAAATTAAAGCACCTCGCTTGATTAAGGAAGCATGTAATGGTGTTTGATGCGTAATTTAATGTTTCACACATAAAGATCGAAGCCATTATGGTCTGTCTAACACACTAATAAGGGTACTTAGGGTGTGTTTGGTGGAACTAGCAGTAGCAGTTAACAATAATCAGTTAGCCGTAGCAGTTTAATTTATAAAAGTGTTTGGTAGAATAGCAGTAGCCATAATTTTATTGTGCAAAATAGCATAATGCTAAATGCTAAATGCTAAATGCTAAATGCTTATTCAAAAAGCATTTAGCATTTAGCGTTTTTTTGCTTATAAATGCTAACTACTAATTATTTCAAACAAGCTTTTTTCCAAAACGCTATATGCTAAATGCTAATTGCTACATTTATGCTCGCTACCAAACACACCTTTAAGCCCAATAGTTTGCATGATGTGTTTTCATTTTTATTCAATTTAATCTAACCCAATTGTATTTAGATTTTGCCTGTACAAATAGTTTCACCGAGGCATCCAAAAGTTTACGAAAATTTTATTAAATATTGAAATGGTTTATTATTCGAGTCACTATAGGAGAAAAAATAATTTACGATGACATGGAGCGAATAGATCTAAACTTATAAATATATCCATTATATAAGGCTGCTCCAGTAAGGGCAAACGATCGATTGGATCGATCGATCTCCACTTGATCGTGTTACCGTGGGAAAGTCAATCGCAAGTTTTTTTTGATGATTTTGGTCGCATATACGATCGACTAAACTACACACATAAAAACAAAACTCTCACTTTCTAATTAATTTTATTAAATGTCGTCTTTATTGGGGCATCCAATCGCCTGAAAGTCGCTGGAGAGAGAAAACTGGCGTGACAGAGAAAATGGGAGGGATTGACCCTTCTTACTTGGGCAGCCTAACACATCAAAAGCATTCATATTCTCATATGATTTTCGATAGTTTAACACAAAATGCATACACTCTAAATTTATTGCATATCGTATGAGCAGCATCACCCACTGATTGGGATACGTTGGGATGGGTATGAAAAGAGTCCATAAAAAGCCACTAAAGTACCAGTTATATTGCGGACATTGAGGTAAAAAGGCTCGGCTTGGCAGAGCAAGCTAAATAGGATCATTCTCCGTTTAGTAAGTCCCTTGAGTGTTTTTTTACCTTATTTGACGAGCTTATAAATTTCTTGAAGGTTTATTAAGCTCGTCAAATAAGCTGAGACAAACACTTCTTGCATAATAGTTAGTTGATGATGCTATACTAATAGTTGTGAACAGATAAATATTTGTTGCTAATATCGGTTTAATTGTTTACAGATGAAAATATGTTGCTAACATAGGTGAACTGATGAAACTATGAATGTAAGTTGCTAAGATGATCTAACATGAGTAGATAAAGTTGATAGTGTTGCTAGCATTGGTAAAAGGATTACATGGCTATTCTTATGAAAATTGCAAAACTATATTCCTATCTCTTGGTATTTAACCTGGTAACTAATCTTGAGATCATCTTATAATCAGGTATCATCCTAGTAGGCGTTGTCCCAGACCACAACGCCACCATGGCAGATGTATCAAACAACCGCCTCCACCACCACAACCAGTCATCAACAGAGGTTTACCCAACGCCATTAATTAATTGGTTTAGATCGCAAACCAAATCCAGCCTTATACTAAATCCAACACATCAACGAACCGAAAGAAACTCATAAATTCTTAAGTTTCTTACTATTTTTTTCCATTTTGTATAAGAGATGTCGTACGCTAGTGTATAAAAGCATCTCGGTCGGCTATTGTTCTATGGAACTTAGAGGTACAAGAACCACTCCAATCAAATTGTAGACTAAAGGAACTTTTTTGATTTCTATAATAATCTTTTTTTCTTCCCAATCAGCTGATTATTGGTTCTTAGAAGTTTTAATGGAAAAAAAAATTCTTGAAACAATATTGTTTCAATACTGATAGCGTATATGTAGAACTGGTTGATGTAAAACACTTTAAGGACCTGCAGTCATTTAGCCCCCCTAGAAAACCTTAGGAAACGGAAAAAAATAGATTGATCGAATGAAAACAGATGTCAATGCGATCAAATTAGTATGCAAATAGGCTAGTCATAATATAAATGCAGATTTCTCTAAACTTGAAATGGTGTTTCTTTTTTTTTATAGACTAAGAGTCTAAGAGGCTTATAAATATATGTGGGGTTCACGTCTATTAGAGCCACTTAATGGGGAGGTGTTAACATTTTTTGCCTTGTGTTTATAGATGATGTAAGAGAAATAAATGGGTCTTACTTAAAAAAAATGCTATTAAATGCATTTGTGGACTCACTCCCTTCGCTAAAGGTAAAAAGAAACACCCCCAGCCTAATAACGATGCTAGTTAAGATCATTTTTTAGACATAAAAAAACTGACATGCTTTAGAGGCATTAATTCTTGTATGAATATAGCAGAAGTGAAGAAAGAAAGAAACCACAGAGCGAGGGCGGTAAAAAGATAGAAGGAAGAGATTTCCCTTGAAAGGGCGCAAAGCTCACAAACACAAGGAAAGTAAGCAATGTACCTCAAAGTGCCCCTTAGTTACGAGTAAGATGGACAGAATGCTGAGTGCTCTATATAACTTTAATTTCGCTACTAGTTTATACGTGCTTATATATCACATACACAACATGCTCTAAACAAACGACCACCACACAAGTATATAAAGCTTTCATACAAACCAAGCAAGGTATTTTACCAAATCTAGAGATGTAAAAGGTCTGTAGTATAGGATAGTCAAACAATCATAAGTATTCAAGTTTTGTGTGCATATAATCATGGACAGGATAGCAAACCAGATAAGCAATTATTGTCTGAAATAAATCATATTAGGGTAATAAAGATACTCTTTTCAATCCGTATTCATTCTCACCCGAACAATATTATTTTTCAGGTCAGCTTATCATATTCTATAAAACCTTATTATTGTGCAGCAGATAATCCGAACAATATTATTTTTCGATCCTCACTCCCTACAAAAGGCCGGAGGTCCTTTCTACCTTTGGTAGAACCGAAGCGCCTCTCTACCTTAGGTAGGGAAAGGCATCTACATCTCAACCTCCCCATACACGGAAGCGGTATTGGGTACCCATAACCCGTGGAAGGCGGCATTGGGCGTTACTTTTTTTCTTTAGATAGAAATATGCGAAGAGTTACTTTAGTTGGTTGTAAGGGAAAAAAAAAAAAAAAAAAAAAAAAAAAAAAAACTAGATCAATGTCAAAATAAATACTTCAAGGTTTATTAAAGATTTAAGAAATCATCATAAACAATGATAAGAAAAATTCACACTATATGTGATAACTTACGACGCTTATTCATAGATTGCCTAGCTATAACATGGGGAGGTACAAGGCTGCGCACAAATATGGGAGCACCAATATCTCTATGTGAGTTAGTCGTTGCGGAAATTATCTGGCCAAAGGACTTGTCAGTCTCACACGGGATGTTGTAATTCTGCCGTTTATGCTGTTCATACAAGGCGTGTATGACTTGGCGCTTAGCCTCACAATCACGTGGCAACGTTTCCCATGACTCCTTCACATTGTAGTTGTTCATTATCCATATGTTATTACTAGTATCAGCATTGGATCCAAAATAATTGTATATGGAAAGACATCCGTTCACAATCCCTAGTCGATGATAACAATTCCATTGATAGCGTGAATCATGAGGTTGGGGGATTTCTTTGAACTCTTCTTTAGACAAATCAAATGAAACAATTACAACTTTCTTGTTATGGTCTTCCGTAAACCAGTGAAGAGCACCGTTACATAAAACACCAACTTCGCTGATAAACCTATACTCAACTTGAATAACTTTCCAAACATTTGATTTTGACGACAACACTTGAAAACGTGTCTGATCTCCTACTATAACCTTGTAATCATCTGTTAAGAAATCGTAACCAAAACCACCCCATACAACCGTGACATACGGAATGAGAATTGGTGGCCTTAGGAGTTGCCTAACCTGTCTAATCGAGGGGTTGGCTATAAGAATTCGTTTAACATCCATAGTAAGTAAGCATACAAGGCCATTGGAAGAACCGAGGATAAAACATCCATTATGAGTACTCATGCGTAACCGGCAGAAACCGTAGGGTAACCGCAACATGTTAATCCTTCGAGTTTCATTATTCTTAAAATCTTTGTGATGACTATGGATGAGATGCGTTTTAACGAAAAAAGGGTCAGAGATTAAAGATAGCCATGACTTACACACGCGTTTGCATCGGATCAGATCATCGACATCCAATCTTACTAGTATCTGCTCGACTATATCACTAGGGAAACACACCTCCTTTGCCATGCAAACCCTAAACAAAAAAAAAAAAAAAAAAAAAAAAAGAAGAAGAGATATGGAATGTGTATGTTTGTATTTGTATAACCTAGGACCATATATATAGTTTAAGCCGCATTTATAAAAGCTTGAGCTCAAAGGTGTAATCTTTTATATAATAAAACAAAACCCCTAGTAGAATTTTTCATTTCAAAAAATCAAACCATACTTTAATTGGAAATAATTAAATAATTATAATTTTTTATAATGATGTATTTAATATAAAAACCCTTTAATATTTCCAGTTTTGGCAAAATAATTTATAAAAAACGTTTTATATACTTATATGTATAAAAAAGTGTTAAAACACATGTACTTCATGGCTTATAGTCCATAGTTTTGGATCAAAGTGTATATTTAAAAAAAAAGAACGCTCCATATACTTATTCCTCATACATGAGCCACAATCCCATCTCCTGTGTATCCCGATCCCACCCTAAGCAACCACCACGCACCGCCACAATTCTCGAACTCCAATGTATACAGAGTTAACCGTACATATGTACACATACATTACAATCTTTTTCTTCTCTAAAACCCTAAATCAAAGGAAAAACAACCAATCGAAGGTATAATTTAGCTTTACTTTTTTATTGTCCTTCTCTTAAAAAGAATCGATTTATAAAGTTTAATAATTATGTTTTTGAATCTATAATTGTATTATATTAATGGGCACAATAGATAGCGGGAGGGTTCAAGGACTTAAGTTTCTCTGATTAGTAGTTTATGTTTTGAACTACATTGTTTAGTATTTTTATTGGCTTAAAAAGAATATAAGAATTTAAATATATAGGTGTCTTCTCACCGAGCGATGAGCTGACAAAGGAAGTGGTTGTAGCCTCAAAAGTTGCCTGGAGAACATCTTTGGAGAATGCCAATGGATGTTACAAGTTACTTGGAATGTATGAAATCAGGTATCGCTGATATTGTAAAAAGAGGTTGCCGTCAAGGTGGTTTTATTCTTGCAGTTATTTTCTTGAAACAAGTACCGTCGTGTAATCTTTTACCTACCTGTTTTCTACTTTTATAACAGAAAAAATTAATTATACTAATAGTTGTGTTTGGTTCCATTTTGTTGATGAAAAAGTACAATGGCTGCATATTGACATGGCTGGTCCCATTTGATTCCATTTAATAATTAAGTTAATTGCAGGTGTGGTATTCACAATCTATGAAAAGATGTTGTGAAAAGTAAATATCTGGAACTTTTAAGACAATTGAAGGAAAAATATCAGATGAATAATTAGGTAAGGTCATTGTCATGTATATGTGTGGATAAAAGATTTTATCTTATGCCTAGGCTAACTTACTATAAGAATGAAACAAATCTTAACTCTAATCATCGTGAAGAATTAAAAAGATGCAACTCTGGATGAGAATGAACTTAGAGAGGTACATCCATATGCATTATTTATGATGAATGCATTCCTGCACTTTTAAATTGCTATTATTAGGGGTTAGCTCCACTTTGTTTAAGGTTTTTCCCTTCTAAAAAATAGGGTTTTTTGTCAAAGTGACCTCAGAAAAGGTCTGGATCTTGAAATCAGATAAGTTTTCTAAATGAAAGTGGCAAGATGAGTTGACCATTTAAGTTGGGTAGCAGGTCAAAATGGTTCTGGGTCAAAACATGTTGGTTAGATTGAGTTGACCAACAAAGAACTTGGCTATTGATAAAAAAAGGCTCACTAATCAGTTGAACCTGCCTTGTCACAACTTAAGTGGGTCAATTGCAGTTATTTCATTCTCCACTAATGCCTTTTTTTTTTTTCTTTTTTTTTTTTTTTATTTATTTTTATTCTTCAGTATTTCATAGAATGATTTTGACGATATGCATTTTTTCATGCCTATAGAGATGCTTGATGGTAAAATTGTTTTAGATGCAAGAAAGTCAAAGTTTAAAGATACCGAGTACATCAAGGATGGTAGTTCCTGTTACCTACCTTATGCACGCAACCAACTAACTGAAAGTATAATACATGAAACCTTGGGCACCGAACATAGTCAAGCCAAATATTGAACTAATGTCCACCAGGTATCAATTTTTAAGGGTTTATAAATTCTATATATTCCTCATTAATTTGAGCATACATTTAATGAAATCATTATTTTTACACTTTTTTCGCTGTTTGCTCCTGTCCAAATATTTGAAATTGTTTATTAGCTATATCAAAGCATTAAGCTTAAGTTGTTGATATAAGTTTACCCAAACACCCCTAACAACTGCTAATGCTATATGGTCACCTTCCTACTTTATCAGGCAACCAGTTTTTTGCAATTTTCCGGTTTAAATCATAAACACAAAAGGGTGGAACTTGGACAACCCTGTTCATCCGTCACAAATAGTGTTAAGAGTTGTCCATTGTCGCCTTGCTTTTGCTTCAACTTTCTGTACTTTTTATTCCTATTGATTTCAGTATTATGTACATTGAAGCTTGGTTTAAAAATGCGCGCATCATTGCGCAAATTGCACGCATCGCTGCATTGCATTTGAAATTTCGCATTATGGTGCCCAATGCAAGGCCATCCCATATTGCATTCGCATTAAACTGTAATTTACCGCATTTGTGTAATGCTAGCAACGGTCGTAATTGTCGCAATCTAGAATTTAGGTCATTTTTGTCAAAAATAAACCATATAAAAGATATCCAAATATTTAAATGGGATTTTAAAGATAGAACTTATTAAAAAACGTACAAAACAAACACAATAACGAAAATATAGTATCTTATGTTTTGCTAAGTGTTTTACGTCAAGGTTTGCTTTCGACTTATTTATTTTTTCAAATGAATTATTGGTCTAATTTCAATATGCTAGTAACTTATTTCGTAAGTTTATTACATTTACTTGATACCTGGTAGAATATATTATGTATAAATAATTTTTGTACTTTTTTTAATATTGAACGCAATGCGTCCAAATTGCGCTTGCATTCGCATCACGCATCACGCAATGGCTTTTGGGACCTTTAGCGCATTGGATCGCAAAACGCATTTTTAAACCAAGTCTGACACCCAGGAGAATGAGACGAATTGTATCCAGGCTAAATGCCAAAGGTACTGTCAGGTCAACGACCTATCCGGGTAACGGCCTTCCGGACCGCCATTCGACGGAGTATTGGGTCCTTCGTCTATTGGGCCGCTGGGCCATATACGTCGTCATGTCCCCCCAGTATCATGTTACTTGTTCTTAACAAGTGACGTGATACTTAATCTCTCCGTCTCTTGGGTTCGTTCGGAGTCATTGGGTTTGCTCCGGGCTTCATGGGTCATGCTGTGAACAGTGTACCCAAGCCCATTAGGTGAAAATATATTAAAATAGTAGTTACCGAGTTTTGTGAGATGATGCCACGTGTTAGATGCGCGTTTGCTGAAGGTTCAGATTCGTCCGCGTCTTTTCCTGACACGACGGGACGTTTCGTGTCCCCACCTCTTTTGCCTATATAAACCATTTTCACCTCATTTGCAAATTTTACTTTTTACTTTTACCTCTTTCACTGTTTGTTTTCGGGTTCTTCGGCGAAATCTAGGTGCGTTCCTTCTTTCTAACTTCTTCTTCGTTTGCGTTGCCTCCTAGTCAATATCCTATGGCTTCTGGTTCGGAACGTCCGGCTACCGATCTTGCTCCTAAGTCGGATATGCACATTTTTTCCTCTGTCCTTTCCGAAGGGGAGTTGGAGGGCCTCATTGGTGAGTATGGCATTCCAATGGATTTGCATCCCTGTTTGCCCCCACCGGACTTCACCATGAATAATTTACCGGGGGATGCCATTGGCTTGTATGAGCAATATTTTGCTTTCTCCAGAGTCCGTGTTCCCTTCTCCACCTTTCTTTTGAAGGTGATAAGGTATTTTAAGGTTCATATTTCACAGTTGGTCCCATCGGATTGAATAGGCTAGTTATGTTTGAGATATATTGCCGAAGCCTGGAGATTGAGCCCACTGTGAATTTGTTTCAAGTGTTTTATAAGTTGAATAAGCAGGGACATTGGTTTTCGTTCGCGAGTCGAACCGGAGGAAATTCCCCGGCACGTATATTCAAGGAGACGTGTTCAAGTCTGAAAAACTGAAAAGACAACTTTTTTCTAATTGATCGGAGGGCTATCCCGGAGGCCATGCCCTAGAGGCATCCGGATTCAAGTGTTTCGGATGATGCTCCATCAGGTGGTTATTCGGATGCCGATGTTCGGAAATTGTGTGTGGGAGTGGTAAATCTCCGACCTATCCACTTAGGTCTTTTGTACGAGGTCGGGCTAACGAAGGTTTGGAAGCACTCAGGTTTTCGTCCGGAGTTTAAGGACTTTGACAAGAATGGTAACGCAAACGCTTTAGGTTTATCTCAACTTTTTATAATGTGCCTTCTCCTTTGCTAATTTAGTGAATGATTTTCTTCCATTTTGTACAGTTATCACCATGTCTCGTTATCTTCGTCTGAGGTCTGATCAAGGGTCTAGGCTGGGTCGAGGTCGTCCGTTGGTTGAGGGGGCAGAGATACCCCAACACGTGACGCAGCCGCTGCCTGTCGGTGAGAAAGTCCCTGAGTCGAGTAAAGTGCAGAGGATCGTGGAGAAGGCGAATCCGGCGGTGTTGAAGGCCAAAGAGAAGAAGAGGAAACAGATGGAGAGTCGTTCAACTACCGGGGCGTCATCACTGTTGAGAAAGAGGAGGGCTCCTTCTCCTTCCATTGATATATCCTCTAGCCGAGAGGATTCTCAAGAGACCCACTCGGCTACTCCCCTGAATACTGCGGGCCCGGAGGGAACTGTTGAAAATATGAAGCAGGTGGCAGCGGGAGGTGGTGATACCGGTGGCCAGGAGGGGAGTTCAAAAGATTTGACGGAGAAGGATTTGAGTGAGCATGTTGAGGAGGTTTCCCAAAATTTGACCGGGAATGTACAGAGGACTGGAGGCCCTGTCCAAGTACGATTTCTCATGAGTCTTTTTTTTTTTTTTATAAATATTATATCATTATGTTCTTGTTGACATCCTTTGTCTTTTTATAGGACCCGAGGCGGGTACGTCCGGAGCGGGTGATCACGAGGCTATTTTTCATCATGCCAGTCCGTTTGTCAGAGGTATCTTTTGATCCCGACCTTTACTCTTCTCCTTCCCTCTTTTTTTTACACGTGGGGGCTGATTTCCTTTCTTTTCCCAGGTGGCTTTGGCCGGACGGGTTCTGGTGAGCCTTTCATTCCCGGCTGGGGTTTGTCGGCCAATACCAGTTTGAATGATGTTGTTCAATGCCGGGACATGATGATCAATCTTGCTCCTCCCTTCATCCGAACGGAACAAGAAGACCTGACTGATGATCGAGCCTTGTATAGAGGATGGTTTGAATTGTGCCATGGGTCTTTGGCTGTTGCCGAGGTGTTCAAGAGGTTCGAGCACTTAGGTCACCATTATGCATAGCTCTACAAAGCCCATTCTACTTGCTGCAACATCGATTCCCAGCTCTCCGAGACTCATAACAGCCTTCGGATCCAAATGGAGGCTAATGAGAAGCTTGTCCAAGATCATCAGGCTCTCCAAGCATCCCACCAGGATTGCAGCCGGAAGGAAGAGGAGATGAGTTCTCGCTTGGCTTCGTTGGAGAGGGAAGTGAATGAGTTAAAGGCCAAAGATTGGGAGAGGGAGAAGAAGGTGGAGTTGTTGGAAGAGGCCTTAAGGAAGAAGACCGTTGATCTGGACGAATCCGAGAGAGAGGCTTCGGCTTTGAGGGCTGATGTTGAGAAGCTTGCTGTGAGTGCTGGTCATGAGGAGATTTTGAGATTTAATTATGTGAAGGAGCTGATTCCAGCGGTCATCCGACGCTTGCATGGGAGTACCGAGTATCAGCAGGCTTGGGGGGGATGTTTTTAATGCCGCTATAGATTCTGGTTATCTGGATGGCATAAGGGAGGTCCGCGATGAGGAGGAGGTGAGTAGGATCCTTGCCAAGCAGAAGGATTTCGATATGCAGGCTGTTGAGGGATTTACCGCTGCATATGACAAGATGTTCGTGAGGTCCTTTCCTTACATTGAGAAGATCAAACGCTCCTATCACCTTCCCCTTGCTGACTTGATGAATGTGTTCCCTGATGGATCCGGATCTACCCCTGGTGCCGACACTTCCGGCGGATCATAGCTTTATCTTATTTTATGAACTTTTGAATGTTGGGACAATGTTATATTTGTACTGTGGTGGGCCTGCGTTCCTTTGGATTATGTAATCAGACAATTTATATTTGTGTCTTTGTGGTAGTTGGCTGTAAGCTTGACAATGTTTGTAGCTATATTAATTTGGGTCGTTAGTATATCCGGATGGCCACTTTTGATTATTTTTCTAAACTTGTTTGTTTTTATGCATTTTATCATCGCCTATTGGTAAGTATACCTGGGGGCTCATCCCTGGCGTCGTCACGCCTTCGGGGTATCTGCGTGCCGTTTGGGCACATATGCCTCGGCTATTCCCTTAATGACTTAGCATTATTCAGGGGTATGCAGTTGCCTTACCGAACGGTATGTGGGCCTTCCCTAGTGTCATTTCACTTACGGGGGTAAAATAGTTTTGATTGTTGGGTTTTCAGGTGCGCGGTCGGAGGTAGCTAATCTCCGCGGGTTGCACCCTTTCCCTTTGCATGAGATATAATCATGGGAAAATTTTCCTCCTCCGTCATAGGAAGGGGAATATATCATTACTTGATGAAAGTGAAAATAAAATAGTTCATGCCCGTAGGCTTACATTTCATTTGTGAATACTTAAAGAAAACACTTTTTCAAATTCATGGCGTGCCACTTCCGGGGCACCTCCTCTTCATCCATAGTTTTCAGCTTGTATGAGCCGTTGAGATTTGCTTCCTTGACCCGATAGGGCCTTCCCATTGGTCCCGGCTTGCCACGATCTTGGCTCGCTAGCTTCATTCTTCCGTATCTGAACTCTCCGGTTTGAAGGATACCAACCGTGCCTTTCGGTTATAGTACTTTTCCAGCTTCGTTTTGTACCTATCTTCCATCACAACTGCCTCTTCTCTCCGTTCCTGCAATAGGTCAAGATTGAGGCGAATTTCCTCTTCATTGTGCTCTTCTATCCGACGAGAGTCTTCCTCCTCGAGGCGTTCCCTCATCGTCCTCCTTCGGTATGTCGGCATACCTATCTCGGTTGGTATGACTGGTTCACTTCCATAGGTAAGGCTGAAAGGTGTTTCTCCATTACTCGTCTTGATGGATGTTCGGTGCGCCCAGAGAACATTCGGTAGCTCATCCACCCATCCTGCCTTTGCACGCCCTAACCTTGCCTTGATTCCTTCCATCAAGCTCTTATTCGCCCTTTCCACCAGTCCGTTGGCTTGTGGGTGGGCTACGGCTATGTTAATTTGCTTGATGTTGAGCTTTTCACACCAATTTTTGAAGGGGTTGTCCACGAATTGTTTTGCATTATCTGTAACGATGATGGCAGGAAGACCGAAGCGGTACACTATGTTATCCCATACAAACCTCGTGACATCTTTGCCGGTGATCCTTGCTAGCCGTTTGGCCTCCGTCCATTTAGTGAAGTAGTCGATAGCGACTAAGATGAATTTGACCTTTCCGGCTGACGAGGGTAAGGGACCTACTTTGTCCATTCCCCATTGGTAGAATGGCCATGGAGCCATGATGGGAGTCAGCTTAGTTTTTGGGAGCTGCGGCACTGGAGAGTGGATCTGGCAGGAGTCACATTTAATTATCTCGTTTTTGGCATCCTGGTGCATGGTAGGCCAAAGGATCCTTGCCGCATGGCTTTTGCCACGACCGAGCGATGACCAGAATGCATCCCGCAAGCTCCCATGTGTATCTCCCTTATAACGTAGTTCACTTTCAAGGGACCAACGCATCTCATCATAGGCACCAGGTAGGCTTTCTTGTAGAGTACTCCATCTTCCATGACGTACTGATTGATTTTCATCCTCAGGGTGCGAGCTTCGTTAGGATCATCCGGCCAGATTCCCTCATCCAGACACCGGACAATAGGAGTCATCCAGTTGTCCCCTTCTTCTTCAACAATGTTATTAACCTCCTTTCCTTCCGTTGACCTTTCTCTTAACACTTCTACCAGCACCTACTTCGTCAGATGATCAAAGGCAATCGTAGCCAGCTTACTGAGAACATCTGCCTTTTGATTCTGGCCTCGAGAAATGTTCCGGATGGTGAAGTTTTCAAATCCGGCTATGTATTCCTTTTCCTTCACCAAATATTTGATCATACTTTCATGACTCGCCACATAATCTCCGTTTATCTGATTGGCCACCAGTTTGGAGTTTACCCGGACTTCGAGGCTACGGACGTGCATGCTTTCTGTCATTCTTAAACCTGCTAGTAAGGCTTCGTACTCAGATTCGTTGTTAGTGCTTTCAAAGTTAAGCCGGATGGCATAAGTGGACTCCATTCCTTCAGGGCTAATCAATACAAGGCCTGCTCCGGAGCCCTTGTTGTTGGACGCTCCATCTGTATACAAAAGCCACTTCCCCTCTTCCTTCATCTTTGCCGCTGGCTGCTCGAAGTATTTGCCATTGTTTTCTCCGATGGGGGTTTCTGACAGAAAGTCCGCCAAAACTTGGCCCTTAATTGCATTCCGGGGCTCATAGGTGATATTATAAGCACCCAATTACACCGAGTATTTGGCTAACTTCCCGGACGCTTCTGGCTTGTTGAGGATCTGCTTTATCGGCTGGTTCGTGATTACCTTGATGGGATGTGCTTTGAAATATCTCCGGAGCCTCCTTGACATATGCAATAAAGAGAGTGCCAACTTCTCTATCGGGGCATAGTTTCTTTCTGCTTCATTGAGTGTCCGGCTTACATAACGGACTGGCAACTGTTTCCCCTCCTTTCGGTTAGCAGAACCGCACTGACTGCCTCCTCAGAGGCTGCAAGGTACACATACAATGCTTCTTTTGCCATTGGCGTTGTTAACGAGGGGATATCCGTTATCAGCTTCTTCATTTCATGAAAGGCCTTTTCCGCATCCTCCGTCCACCGACACTCCTCTTTGTTCTCCTTGGTGATGTTCTTGAGTGTTTTGAAGAAGGGTAGAGACCTTTCGGCAGAACGGGATAAGAAACGATTAAGTGTCGCCAATTTACCGCTGAGGCTCTGCATCTCTTTTAAGGTCCTGGGTGACTGCATGTCCATTATCGCCTTCGTCTTCTTCGGGTTTGCCCGGATCCCCTCCGAAGTTACCATGTACCCCAGGAACTTTCCTTCCTCCATCCCAAAGGAGCATTTTTTGGGATTCAGCTTCATGTTTATCCTCCGAAGGTTGTCAAACATTTCGGCTATGTCTGCTAACATTCTGTACTCTTCCTTGCTTTTGATGACCATGTCGTCCACATATGCCTCCAGATTCCTCCCTATCTGAGACTGGAAGGCAGAATCTATCATCCGTTGGTAGGTGGCCCCAACGTTTTTTAAACCAAACGACATCTTTGTGTAACAGTAGGTCCCCTGCTCCGTGTAGAATGCCGTTTTTTCTTCATCCTCCCTTGCCATTTGCACTTGATGGTAGCCTTTGTAAGCGTCCAAGAAGCACTTGTATTTGTATCCCATGACTGATTCGATCTTCCAGTCGATCTCCGGAAGAGGATAGTAGTCCTTGGGACAGGCAGAATTAATGTTCTTAAAGTCAATGCACATGCGCCAGCTTCCATCACACTTCTTGACCAAAACAGGGTTCAATATCCAGGTAGGATATTTTAATGGCCTAACGATTCCGGCCTTAACCCACTCTTCTACCTCTTTTGTGACCGCTTGACTTCAATCTGCTACCAGCATTTGACGCTTTTGGCATACCGGATCCACTGTGGGGTTGACATTCAAAGTGTGCTCGATTATTCCCCGGGGAACCCCAGTCATATCCGCCGGCTCCCATGCGAACACGTCCATGTTTTTCGGAGAAGTTCTTTGAGGCGCCTCTTACCCTCCGAGGATAAGGTACCTCCTATTGCCACTGCCTGCTCCGGAAAAGCCGGATTAACCATCACTTCCTCCGTTAAGCCTACCTCCCCGGCCTTCGCATTGCGGGTATCACGCTCGGATGAGCGATCTCGCATTCTTTCAGCTATGCGTATTTTGAGATGATGACGGAACGAGTAACGTGGGTGGCGATTCCTCGAGGGGTAGGGAACTTCATCATGGGCACGTGATAGATAGTCGAGGTGTTCATGTTGACCCAGCTAAGATTAAGGCCATTAAGGAATGGGCAACTCCTAAGAACCCATCAGAAATCCGACAATTTCTAGGTTTAACAGGCTATTATAGGAGATTCATTGAGGGATTTTCCAAGATAGCCAAGCCGCTGACCAAACTGACACAGAAGGATGTTAAGTATGAATGGGGAGAAAAGGAAAGAAGCATTCCAACTTCTTAAGGAGAAGTTGTGTAGTGCGCCCATCCTAGCTTTGCTGAAGGGCGAAGACTTTGTCGTGTCTTCTTGACGCTTCACATAAAGTCTTAGGTGCTGTTTTTATGCAACGGGAGAAGGTGATTGCTTATGCATCCGACAACTTAAGAAGCATGAGAAAACTACACCACCCATGACCTTGAGTTAGGTCTTGTAGTGTTTGCTCTTAGGATCGGAGACATTATCAGTATTAAACCAAGTGTGTAGTATTTACCGACCATAAGATCTTGAAGCATATCTTAGATCGAAGGAATCGAACATGTGACAACGTCGTTGGTTAGAATTGCTTAGTGATTATATTTGTGAGATTCGTTATCATCTGGTAAGGCTAATGTTGTGGTGATGCACTTAGTCGTAAGGAGGACATTCCACCCCTACTGTTCGATCCTTAGGAATGACTATTGTTTCGCCTCTACCGTCTCAAATCTTAGCCGTGAGCGGAGACATTGTGGAAGAGAACCATCCTTACGAGAATCTTCATGGAATGGTAGAAAGTGAAACGGCTTCAAGCGTTCGATGGAACCTTATGCTTCAAAGCAGAACACGGATACCATTTCATGGTGGAATCTGTGAGATGATTATGCATGAGTCGCATAAATCAAAATACTCTATTCATCCCGAGCCGATAAGATGTATCGGGACCTTAAGAAACTTTCTTGGTGGCCAAATATGAAAGCCGATATAACTCGGTATGTCGGTTGGTGCACGACTTGTTCTAAGGTAAAGGCGAACATCGAAACCCTCTGGACTCTTAGTTCAGCCCGAACTCCCAGTATGGAAATGGGAGCGAATCACCATGGACTTTATCACTAAATTACCAAGAACAGCTAGCGGCAATGACGCTATTTGGGTAATAGTTGATCGTTTAACTAAGTCTGCTCACTTCTTAGCCATTAGTGAAACCGATAGTCTCGATAAGCTTGCTCGATTGTATCTTAAGGAGATAGTATCGCGTCATGGAGTACCGATATCTATCATTTCCGATAGGGATAGCCGTTTTACATCCTACTTTTGGAGATCATTACAGACGAAGATTAGGAAAAAATTGGATATGAGTCACGCTTACCACCCTCGGACCGATGGTCAAAGCGAGAGAACCATTCGGACTTTAGAGGACATGCTTGAGCTGTATTATTGATTTCGGCAAAGGCTGGGAGAGACATCTCCTTTGGCGGTCTCTTACAACAATAGTTATCATTCTAGCATTAAGGCCGCTCCATTTGAGGCAATGTATGGCGAAAATGTCGTTCTCTGTTTGTTGGGCTGAAGTTGGCGAGAGTCAACTTATGTGTCCCGAACTTGTCCTAGAAACCACTAAGAAGATAATTGATTCGTAACGCTTGCAAACCGCTCGTGATAGACAAAGGAGTTATGCCAATAAGAGCGTAAACCTTTAGAATTTCGGGTTGGATATCGTGTTATGTTGAAAGTTTCTCCTTGGAAAGGGTGATTCGTTTGGAAAGCGTGGAAAACTCAATCCTCGATATATTGGTCCTTTTCCAATCTCGGAAAGAATCGGACGGTAGCATACCGCTGGAGCTACCATCGAATTGAGCAGTGTACACAATGTCTTTCATGTTAGTAATCTTAAGAAATGTCTTTCGGAGGAAAACATAGTGGTGCCCTTAAGAGATATTTGTATCGATGAGAAATTGAATTTTGTTGAGGAACCGATTGAGATCATGGATCGTGAGATTAAACGGCTGAAGAATAGCCGTATTCCAATTATCAAAGTTCGTTGGAACTCCCGGCATGGACCGGAGTTCACTTGGGAACGTGAGGACATTTTCCGTAGGAAGTATCCTAAACTTTTCATGACATCAAGCAACTCGGAGTGAAAGCGGGACGGGTTTCTTACGAGGTGGGAGGCTGTGACTCTCGGCAATTTAGGGAGTCTATTTTAGGTAACCGCATTACATTAAACTAAACCGAGCTTTTGCCTTTATCACTATTTTATAAACCATGACTTGATTTTATATCGTCTATTGGTTTTACGGTTTATTCACTATTGAATGAGTTATCGTATGAGTTTTAACTCTATTTGGTAGGCACTATTCGATTCGGCACTAGAAAAGCCTAAAACGAGAAATAACGTAACTTTTAGACCGTAACTCGAAAATTGACAAATAAATAGTCGAAACTCGTGGAAAAATATAAATAACGATGTTAGAAAGTCGAATGAACGTCGTGGGACACTCGGGGGACAATATATGAGCTCGGGAATGGGTAAACGGGATAGTTACGAAAAATTACAACTTCGACCCCTCCTCTTTCCCTCATAGCTGTCGCCCCTCCCCATCATTTTTAATTTGGTCCTTTTCCCCAACTATATAAAGCCTCACATCCCCCTCATTTCATCCCTTTCACTCTCTCACTAAAAACACACACACACACACTCATCTTTCTCTCTCTACTCTCTCTCTCCTCAAATAATAAACCCTAACCCTAATATCAACCACCACCGCCGCCACCTATTCCGGCCACCACCGCCACACGACGGCGCATGACCACCCACCACCACCACCATATTGAAGCTCTCTTCCTCCTCATTCCAACAATATATTACACGCTCCATTTGGACCTCCATAACACCTTCAAATCTTCGAATCAAGAGTCGAATTTTTAGGGTTTCAAGTGGGTTTTGTAATTCGTGTTTGGATAAGGTAAAAGGGACTTGAATACACCTTGTTTGAGCTTGGTAAAGCCACGTATGGCTTGATTAGGGTTTCGACACTATGATGAAATTTAGGGCTTTTGGTTTAAACGTGGGATTAAGTCTAATTAACACTTAAATAAACATGTAGCTAGTGTTTGTTAAGCATGTGGTGTATCATATTGATGGGTTTTTGCATTTTAGGTCTAGTTTCATGTTTTTGATTAGAATAGATGATGGGTTTGGTGTTTGGTTAATGATTGGAGGTTAATTGATTGTATTTGGAGGTTGTGGAAGAGATTTGGTAGTGTTTGGTTGGGAATGAAGTGGTGTACGAGCCACCAAGGTCACGTACGCGTGCCTTGGGTTGCGTGCAAGACCCACTTGGACCTTGGGTCCGGGTCGGGTCATTTTGGTAGCTTGATTGGTTGATATTGTTGGTGTTTGGATGAGACGCGTGGAGCCAAAAAGCTTCTAGAGCTTGTTTGGTTCACGTGGTCTTAACCGTGACCGTGTCATGACCATTAGGCTCATAACATTGGTTTCGGGTATATTTGGTTGGTTGATTGGTTGGCGAGATTGATTTGAGCTGGTTTGGGATTGAATTGCGC
The DNA here is from genome assembly GCA_022545495.1 of Chrysanthemum lavandulifolium. Taxonomy (NCBI): domain Eukaryota; kingdom Viridiplantae; phylum Streptophyta; class Magnoliopsida; order Asterales; family Asteraceae; genus Chrysanthemum; species Chrysanthemum lavandulifolium. The sequence goes on from CM040240.1 coordinate 290,071,723, forward strand.
TATTATGACTTTTAATTGGACTTGATATATATAATCAATTAGTTGAACTACATGTGTTTTTAATTTAATCAGTGTTTTAGTATCAATTGTGTTTTATATATTTTGTTTTTTGTTGTAGTGTAAATGTATTGACCTGTATGTTATTATCAATTAGTTTTTTTTAAACAAATATCTCATGTTATTTATCACTATATGTTTGAAAACTAGAAAACTGGAACTCATATATGATGTTATTTATCACATTGAAAACTATAAGCTTATGTGAATGTATGTTTAACACGTGTGTATAAGGTTTGTAAATGGTGTAATATATTTATTGAGTTGAGTTATGCTTGACGTATGGTGCAGTAAGCATTTGTGTTAAGTTTGTTTTGATGGATATTCGTTATACAGATATGTATATGTATTAATATTGGATATCATAGATTTTTTGTATATGGTTTGTTAATCTTGTAATAATATAAACATATGTGTATTATGTTGACTATGTTTTGAACACGAAGTAATGTATATACTGATATTTAGATGACATTATTTATGTTATGCGATACTAATAATGATTCAAACGTTTATATGTGTTACAGATTTACAGAGAAGTTACAGATTTAAACGTAGCAAAAGCGTGGTTGAAGAGAACACAATTGATGATCCTATTGATGCAGACTTGGAGAATAGCAATGACGATTTTGAAGATCAGGTTCAACCAAACCAAGGAAGTCCTGCGAGCGTTGGTATGGAAGCTAAAATGTTTTGGCGTTACAGTTTAAATATAATTGTATGTTTAATTGTATGTGTTTGAATGTTTAACTGGGTAGCTTCACCTGTGAGATGGAGAAGAAGCATGATACTAGGAAGAGTTGGGAGTAGTAGCCCTGATGAAAAAGGTATCGCTACATTTTTTTGAAACAGTTGAAAAAAATCTTATCAAAAGACGAATAACAGTTGTGTTTAATGTGATATTAATTTTCTAAATCTTGACATATGTAGCGGAAGTCGGTAGGACATCGAGAAAGAGCGATGATAATGTTGTGAGAAAACCGGTGAAGAAGCAAAAGGTATTGATACCATATATGTGTTTATGTTGCATGTGTGGATTAGTGTTTGTATTAACAAAGAGCATGCATTCTATTTTTTGCAGTTGGTGTTATAAATGAAGCTGATGTAGCTGGACCATCAAAAGTAGTGCCAAAAGTTAAGTCACCTGGGATAGATACAAAAGGGAAAAAACCGGCTGTAGATATCTCGACAACTCTTAGGACACGGTCTAGACCACGCCCATTTTATTTAGCTATAGCAACCCTTAAGCCGAACCAACAAGCATGTATTGATAGACTAGGATTTGGAAGCTTACTTGAATTCAAGGTGGATGGTATACCCTCAAAGTTAGGATTTTACGTTGTTAAAAACTTTGATGATGAAAAAATGGAAATTAAGCTGAGTAAAGGTACTCTTAGAGTAGACTGTGAAAGAATAAGTCAAATGCTAGGTTTGAAAAATGAGGGGGAAAATATACTGAATGCTGAAGTGTCGGATAATGGGGTAATGATAGAGGCATGGAAGAATCAGTATCAATGTGAGGAAGCCAAGATAACACCCACCGTCGTTAGGAAAATGATACGTAGTAGTAATGTTGTAGACCTTAACTTCAAGTGAATTTCATAGTCTTGTTTGCAATCGTTATTGGTAGTTGTTCAAAGGCGGTCTTGTGATTTAGAAATTTTAAAACATATCACCCAAACACCGATTTCATGAGAATAAGCGGTGTCGGTTCTTACTTGATAGTCTTCAAAGCGCAAAGATGGATGGAAGCCAAAAGTGAAGAACAACTACTTTTATGCCCACCGACCTTGTTAACGGTAATATAGAATACGTATATCTTGAATTATATGAGCGTGCACATGTATAGTATCCTAAGCGATTAGAATTATTTCGTAGCACGAGATGATTTACGTTGATGGAAAAAATGCGAGTCATCGCCAATTGCTCGCAAAAGACCACCAACAAGTAAATGGTCAATGGACCTTTTGCAAGAGAGGAAGCGGCCGAGTTAGACGCGGTGGATGTGGTGGGAGAACTAGAAGCACCGTATGAGGAGGAAGAAGACGATGGTTTCCGGAAGATTTAGAGGTACTTTCCTTCAAATGTGCACTATACACATGTATATACTTGTAAAATGCAATAAAGGGTGATACATTTATACAAACTTATAGATTTAAACACATGTATTGTATTGATATAATATGTATCAAATGATTAAACATGTTAATGACAAATGAATAATGTTGTACTAAAACGTATGTTGAATGTAAAGTGTATAATAATTTTGCACACATGTATTTGTTTTTAATGGGTTTCTGATTTTTAAATGCATGTAAATACATATGTTGGTTAACAAAATGTTGGTGTACAAAATTAAAAAATTACAGTCAAGCATTTATTAATGTTAAGTATACATACGGTAGTTTAAACACACGTATATTCTATATGTTATTTGGTTATCTGATTTAAACACATGTATTGGTTATCTGATTTAAACACATGTTTTTAATGGGTTTCTGATTTGGTTATCTGATTTAAACACATGTATATACTTGTAAAATGCAATAAAGGGTGATACATTTATACAAAATTATAGATTTAAACACATGTATTGTATTGTATTGATATAATATGTATCAAATGATTAAACATGTTAATGACAAATGAATAATGTTGTACTAAAACGTATGTTGAATGTAAAGCGTATAATAATTTTTCACACATGTATTTGTTTTTAATGGGTTTCTGATTTTTAAATGCATGTAAATACATATGTTGGTTAACAAAATGTTGGTGTATAAAATTAAAAAATTACTGTCAAGCATTTATTAATGTTAAGTATACATACGGTAGTTTAAACACACGTATATTCTATATGTTATTTGGTTATCTGATTTGTAAAATTCATTCATGAATATCTACGTGTATATGCAGGGGTTTGTCTGGAAGCTAGGTAAATATATTGAGACAATCAGAAAGGCTGGTTCGTGTTTTGAGAAAAACATATGCCTAGGTTTAGTGGTATTCCCAGATAGTGATGAGTTAAAAGCTTTAGAACTGAAGTATATGAAAGTACTGGGTAAGTTGGATAAGGTGAATCATGTAAAAGATGTGAACAGGGAAGGGACATATGGTGGAATGGGACAGAAAGAAAATGTGGAAGCTGGCACACCCAACATGACAGATGGTAGTGGGAATGTGAGTGGTGGTGGGTGGTTTGATACACCGGAAGCTACATTAGGCATGCAAACACAGGCGTTAGTTGTAGCTACTGTTGATAAGATTTCAAATGAGCATAGGAAGGGGAAGGGTGTGGCATTGGATGACTTGCCGTCATATAGCCTGAACTTCACACAAAGTTATAAGGAACTAAAAGTCAAGCGACAAAGAAGCGTCTGGAAATAAAGCAAAGCGATCATGCGGTTCCGATGAGTTTCGTTAGGCAAAATGTTCCTGAACAAGGTTTAGTTAAGCAACGTGGAAAAAGGGAGCAACTACTGACGGCCCAAATGAAATCGCCATTTTGTGTCAGAGCTGTCGACTTCAGTCCATTGGATGCCCAGGAGAGGAAGGTGTGCAAGCTAGTGTTTGATATGTCTGTAAATCCTGAGTAAGTACAAAATAATACAATGTTTATTCAATTTATATGTACATAACAAAAAAGTATATATGTTTATTTAAATGTAGTTGCATTGACACGTGTGTTCATATAAGTTAGTAAGCACATGTGAATACTGTATATAACACATGTGAATTATTTATATATATTACATGTGTACTTATACGCCATTTGTTCTTTTCTTCCCTTGATAGTGACATACTATTCAATTGCACTTGTTAGTGACATGGTCACCGTTCAAGCCGATTGATGTTGGAGAGTTTGGGCCAATCGCAACATGTCGTGCCAAATGTGATTAATGCATGGGCAGAGATATTGAATGTTGGAGAACGTACAAGAGGACCCAATTCACCACTCCGGTATTTTCTGCCAACTTTTATGGTGGTAAGTATTCTTGTATAAAATATAAATTATTATGATACGTGTGCGTATGTGGTATAATTGATGAAAATGTTATTAATGTAAAAATATAATGATTCTTGAAAAGAGACCGAAAGGTTCAGGAATGTTCTATACAATGCGGATGAACGGAAAAAGTTGTTCAGCGCTTATGTTGATAAGGCACTTGCAAAAGATGGAAAACCGAAAACGTTCAAAGGAATTGAACTTGTAAGTATTCGGTCTAATTTGCGATATCTATAATTTATATAATTGCAACATTACACATGTATATATCAATGAATACATAATGATGTAAAGTCGTATCTATGTGATTGTTTAGGTCGTGTGATTTACATGCCCAATCGAATTGTGTATGAATTGTGTTAACTTTTCTTGAATTTTAGTATGTAATATAGATAGTAAATGCGAATATGCATATATGTATATTAGGTAAGTATGTAATATAGATAATAAAATGTTTTCTGCGTTGACTATCTTTGAATATGTATCGTGCTGAATTTAGACACATGTATGTAATATAGATAATAAATGGGAATTGTAGCATGTAATATATATAATACACTATCTTCTGAAGTGTGTATGCCGAATATGTATCGTGGTTAATTTACACACATGTATTTGCGTATGCGATATAAATACAGGTGTTTATTCCTGTGTCGAATGGTGAACACAATTTTCTTGTGATATTCAATTTAAAGAAACGTGGTGTGTGGATGTTGGATAGCAAGGGTGTTAAAAATGTGAGTTCGAAGAAGAGTAAGAAAACTACACCGGCTAGGCAAATGGTAGACGTTGAAGAAACAGTCCAGGATGATAGCGTGGCTATTATAGTGGTACATGTAGTTAATTCCAAATATATACAAAGATTAACATAATATATTACGTATAATTTCCAAAGAATAATATTTGTCCAATTTTTATTTGATAAAACACGACATGCGGACTTTGGGAGATACTGATGTGTTGGACATCCAAAAGCGGTGGATATATTCACAATTCAAATGCAAATACCGATCTGAATTGGAGAGCGAATCGAAGGTCCCAAACTACGGAGTGGTTGTTATCGTCATATGGAAACCTACATGGGAGAACCAATGGAAAGGTATGATTGCGGGCTATCAAGTGATGCGCGAAGCGATAGCGCAGTTAACAAGTTAAGGTCAAGTATGTTGCAAAATTACTACTATCCGGATAGAATTTGATGCGTGGTAATGTCGTAGGAATGATTGGTGGTATCTAGAAGTTCGATGTCGTTGAAGGACAAAACTATATTTTGGTAACTACTTATGTTTGTGTTGGTTAAGTAGGATGACTTGGTTTCTATTTAAGTTTGTGTCGATTAAGACTATTATTATGCTTTGGAATGTTTAAGTATGTTGATTTAATACCTTTAAGGTATGTATTTGAATGGGTATCAAAACGTTTATGTTAACTATGTTTGTGTTGGTATTATTTTAAGAGTATTCCTTAGTGATTACTTTAAATATTAGTTAATACTAGCTAAGCTTATATTTGTTTTGCATGGTGATTCAATCCATAAAGATCACATTATTGTATTGAGTCTTGAAATGTAGACAGGACTTTTTAGTATATTAACACAAGTGTAAATGAAACTAAACTCAACTTGTGTTAATAAAATCAACTTGTGATACTAAAATAAATGTAACACAATTGTGAATGAAAACATCACATGTGTTTGGGATAAAACTCAACTTTTGTTAATAAAAGCAATTTTTACAATAGTAACACATGTATATATGAAAAAATCACATGTGTTTGGGAAATTAAAATTAATGATTATTCTACAAACACATGTGTTTGAAAAAAAAGCACACAGGCGACTAAAATTCACATGTGTTTGCTCATGTGTGAATGAAAAGTGCATTAAAGAAAATAAAAGTGCACATGTGTTTGAGATGTCGAATGAAAACAAGTGGGTTGAAAAATTTCACATGTGTTAGCTTGGGGAAAAGAAATGTTCTGAGAAATTTCGTTTGTGTAATACAAATGTGCACATGTGTTTGATAAAAAAAATACAGTTATATTTGTATTGAATGGTATATACGTAAGTTTGAACTTAGTATACAAATAAATATCTATTCAATAAATTAGGGAATGGTATATACAAGTTTATAACATATGTGTATTGAATGTGTATATCAATTGTAAATAAATAAAAATGGTGTGATTGATACATATATAAAAAATGTGTGGAACATAGTTATATTTACGAGGTATAAATAATGCATATGGTGAATGGACATATGTGTATGTAGGATGTATTTAAGTTAATATATATAGAGTTTAATCACTTTAGTAATTGCGCAAGTGTGTTTATGTTTTCCGTCACACATGTGTTAATTTGATGAGAAGATAAATACTTTATTCATTGAAATACATATAACATATTCCAAACATTTGTGTCGGAAAACACAAATACATTATTCATTTAAAAAGGATAAAAAAAAGTACGATTCCTAATAGCAACATAAGTAACTTTATTTAGTTTCCCTGATGTAGTCAGATACTAATAAATCATTGCTTCATTCAGTTCTATCTTTTCTTCATTCTTGATGGAATTGGCTTGGCTTTTCTTTAGTGGACATGTACGGATGTTGTGGCCGGGTTGACGACAGAAACTGCAAACACGGATCTTGGGGGTTCTGTTAAAATTACCTTTTGAGAAACGCCCCTTATTCTTTTTAAACAAAGGGTTTACAACCATGGGACGTCCAGAGTTTTCGAAACTTGGTGAAGCCATGATTTTAGAAAAACCAAAAAAACTTTATAAATAAAGGAGCATAAAAAGTATATGTGTGTGTGTTCACATACACAGAATATATAGGGGATAAAAAGGCTGAGTTAGGGTTATCAAATGTGTAACAACCTATGCATAAAAAAGGCATGTAAATAATCTATATTTTGAAAATATAGATATGATTATATTAAAACACGGAAGATTTGGATAAATATTCTATATTTTGAAAAGATTAAGATATGATTATATTTAAAATGAAGATGTGAATAAACACTGAAGATTGGGATAAATATTCTTAAAAACTAGATGATACGTATGCAATATGAATATAGTTACACGGAATACACATGTGTGAAGCATTTGCAAAACAAATACACACATGTATTGTACAAAGAATTTTACACGTACATGTAAAAAAAAAGATTAAGTAACTGAACAAAATCAAACGATTAATATTCAAAACATACTTAAATTGATTCAATATTCATAAACAAAATAACCATAAAACTGAATGTCGTGGTAGATGACATACCAAATTAACGACCAAATGAAAGTGAAAAAAAATAAAACATTCGGGATTAAAAGCAGTTTTAAAAGCATAGTGAACCAAAATCTGTATCAAGGACGAAAGTAATTGTATGCTAATTTGCATTGTCAGACAACTCATTGTCATAATCTTCTTCTTCAAAACCTGAATCATTATCTTGAACTGCTTTCTTCTTTGCCTTTCTGTTTTTGCACGTGCGCATGTTGTGACCTTGTTCATCACAAATACTGCATGTACGCCCTTTCTTTTTTGTTTTGGCCTTTGTTTTAGCTTTCTCGCCCGGGCCAATAAATCTTCCGCCTCCCGTACCACATCCTTTATTCCTAATCCCTTGTGAAGGTTTGACAATAACTTGTTTAGGGGTGGTAACACCTAAAAGGTCCTGGAATATTTCTTCATTATTGGGCTTCTTTTTTCGGGGAAGCTCGGCGTCTAGCTTGATTTCAACTCCGTAAACGTGCAAGAAATTCCTTTAATTTTTACGTGTCATTGCGTAAGCGGTCGACACATGACTCTATTGTAGCATGAATATCGAAGCTATGTTGTCCGTCTCTTCAATACATGGTCCATAGCGGTGCCTCTTATCTAGCAGATGAGATGGCAACACGTCTTTCCTCCAGCGTTTACTAACATATCTTTCCAGAATCTGATCAATAGAGTATATACGAAAAACACAAAAAATATGGCGGCACAACTATCCTTGTCGACCAAACTGATTACATGAACAGGTAACGCTCCAATCAGATTCCTTACGAACAACCTGATAAAAAAAATAGTGAGAATGGGATGTAACACTGAATACAACAAACGTACATATTGTATGCACATATTAAAAATATAAAGATAAAAAATACAAAGTGATATAAATATTTTTAATAAAAAAAGATAATAACACATGTATAATGTTATAAATAATTACCTTAGCATTAATAACAACAGCATTCTCTTTGTTTCTTTGTTGTATTATGCTAACTGTAACACCTTCTTCTGAAGTAACACTAATCTGAGAACATGCATACAGTCCTTTTAATATTTCCTTTTGAACCTATTAAAAAAACAAACAAATGCACATGTGTTATAACACTATACACAGATACTTGAATGTTTTTATAACACACCATTGACTTAAAAAGTTAAAATAAATACCTCTCTAAAAATAGAGCGACTATAAACTGAACATGCATGTCGTTCAATAGGTAGGTCGGTGAACATTACCGGAGTAGTTTCAAAAGTGCGATTGTCAATGACACGTTGGACATAACGATGTTTCTCCATAGCGGCTTCAAAGCAAAGCATGAATTGAACAAGCATGTTTCCCGAGTGAGAGAAAATACGGAAGAAAGCATTGGAGCTTTCGGATCGCGAAGTGGTCTTCATAAGACAACACATTGGCAACTCCTTAAAATATGCCGGGATCCACAAATCCCTCATCTTAAACATATCAGAAAGCCATTTGTTTTCAGACAAATTAAACATACCAATAAGAGCATGCCATCGCTCTTCAAATTCCGATGGTTCAATAAACACATTCCATATAAGTTTATGAAAAGTTTCTTAAATTCGGAATCTGACTCAACTTCACCACAAATCTGGACATGAACCAAAATTTGAATAAGATATAATTAATTTATGGAAGTGAATATATAAAAAAGAAAGTAAACCATTTAAAACACAAGTGCATAGTTAGATAAAATACCTTCCCAGGCAGTTTCTGGGTTATGTGCCACATACATAAACGATGGTGTGCTTGGGAACACAACCTCAAGCTGCGATGATAATCTTTGGATCTTGGTCCATAATGACCCGAATTGGTTCTTTCACATGCGCTTTTTAAAAAGTGAGGATCCACTTATATGATTCGATTGTTTCGTCACTTATTAACGCAACACCAAAAGTGACACATTTTTGGTTATGGTCAATGCCAGTAAATGGAACAAATATCATCCGGTACCTATAGATGGATTGATATATATTTAAAAAGAAAAAACACATGTTACAATAACTTAATAACTAATAGAATAGACAAACTGTTACGGATAGACATTAAACTTTACCTGTTTGTGCGATAAGTGGCATCAAATGAAACTACATCACCGAACTCGTTGTAATTGCATTTCATTGTCTCGTCGGCCCAGAACATGCGGGACAAAACATCATCAACGGTATGGTATTCAAATGAAAAATTAGGCACATGCTTTTTCCTATCATTCATTTTATCTATTAACATCTGGGCATCCCTAGGACCAATGTATTTACTAACCGACCTACGGAAGTTCTTCCAGTCCGATGGCTTTCCACGAACCTTTTGATAGCTACCCATAAATGCCACCCTAAGACGATGAGCTTTAGTTGGGCCAAGATTAGAAAGTGAAGCCCTATGTATAAACAGCTTATCACTAAAGTCCAACTTACGTCGTGCTTTTAAAAGACCAGTGTTATTTTCGTCAAGCAGTGGGTGGTTATGGTTTTCAACAAATTCGTATAACTTAAAAGCCGATGTACCGTGAATAGCCCTGAACCTGACACATGCCTTACAATCGATTCTGAGTAATTGGAATTGCGTTTACGCCTAGGTTTATTAGTCCCATCTTTACGATTATCATCGGTTTTAGATGGTGAGCCAACGTATCTTTCACTATGGTTGTTCGTGGTTTTCCACCCTATTACAAAGTAAATATTTATGAGTAACCTCACCTTTCTTACGCTTTGATGTAGATTTTCTAATAGAGAACCTGGCCTTAAGAGCGTATTCAAGGTACATGTCATAAGCCTCATCAAAAGTGTCAAACACATTCCCTTCGCTAGGCTTCTCATCAGCTGGTACCTCTGGAACCCAATACTTATGGTCTTTGGGTTTTGGAATACACTCATCATCTAAGTCGCTATCGTCTAAATCAGAATAATCTACAAAAAAATTATACAAAAAAATAACACGCATTAGCGATAATAACATGTATTTGTATGTACGTAACACACAAAAACATCCTATATAATCTGTAAGGTATGAAACATAAAAATCACAAGTGTGCATATGTATACAACGATTCTATTAAAATTAGTACACTACACAATAACTGATAATTGACACATGATACAATCACTGATATAAGAAAAATATACATATTAAACAAGCTATTTACATCCGTGCACATGTGTAACATGCTTACATCTGAAAAAAACTACATGAAATAACAAAATAAAAACATAATTAATCATTAAACTAAACTAAAAAAACAGCAATAAATGAAAAAAGTAACTATATACATTAAAATTTACAACATATATCACCCATGAACACATGTGCATGAGAACATTCAATTTCACACAGAAACTTAATTAGAATCATGCATAAAAGAACAACTATAAATGTATCAAACATAAACATGCAATGCGAGTAACAAAAAATAACAACAAAATAACATTCTACGAAACAACCATGTATTTAGATCTTCGTCATATAAATGCCATACATCTAAAACCTTTATACAAAACCCTAAAATTATATTAATTAATTATATAGAAATGTATTAAATCTATACGAAACAATAAAGCATGAAAAAACAAAACATAACTAAAAATTAATAAAGCATATCATTCGAACCTGAAGACAAATCTTCATTAACAATAACCTGTTCATCGTTTATTGAAGATTGGGTATGAACATTCGCTTCTGTTTGCATAGGGGAAACGACTGTAACACTAACTTCTTCTTGATCATCGCTTCCAATGGATGAATTCATTGTTGCGAACTATTTTTTGTATAATCGTTTTTTGATAAATGATTTATGAACTGGTAAATATCGTTAATAATGCTAGAGCTGTTTTAGGGTTTTCAAAAAAAAAAAAAAAACTGAAACTATCGTGATCCCATAATTAGTGGAGAGTATGATATTCGGTTATTAAATGTTGATAAATATAGAATACCTAAAATACCCCTGCGAAAATATGGTGGAAAAAGAAAAAAGGAAATTAATTATCTCAAATCTGATTGGTCCTTGTTGGTTCTCGCAGTTCTCGCAAATTTTTTGGTTCTGTATATAACTATACACTACATATATCTATACATATATATGGGGCTAAGCATGACACATCATTAATGCTGACTAGGCACAATAATGATGACATGGAGCATCTATGTGACGTGGAAATGATGACATGTCACAATTTCCGATAAAAGTTGTAAAAAATTTGTCACTAGCCAGGATCGAACGTTAGTCTATCAAACCATATATATACGCCTCAACCACTGGAGCAATCAACAATTTATGTTTCGATATAAAAAAACAACAATGTCATGTTTTAAATGACAACTCATTTTCTACACCATTTGACTTCACACAACCGTTTCATTTTTAGCAACCCCTACAATTTTGCCCTAAAAACCTGGATTGAGTTGAAACTCATAACTCATTTCCTAATCTAAAAAACACATCACACGAATTCAAATCTCATATACTGATGGCAAATAAAAATAAATAAACACACTAATCATAAGCATCAATAGCCACCAATCTTCATCTTCATCAAAACAACCAATCTCATAAATACAATTGAATCTATTATCTTTAGCCAAGTTTGTTTGATTTCGAATTTGTTTTTCAATTGATACTACAATCTCTTTGTAAATTTTATAGCTTTTTTTTGTTTGAATCTTTTATCATATATTAATTCATTCTGCAATTTACTTAATTTTGTCTATATTATATGATGATAGTTTATTATTCGGAGGGGGAAAAATGGGCAAATACATATATTCAAATCTTTATATACACGTGGGCAATGATTGAATTTTTGCTTAATAAAGTGTGTTTCTGCCACATTACAATGCAATTCAATGGTATGTTACTTTTCAAAGGAAGTTTGTTATGAGTATCTGTTTGGGTGTGGTGATATATGGACATTAGGCTGAGAAGTCATTTATTTGCTAGGTTTATAGTTGTATACAAGTTTTTTTTGCTGGAGAATACTATAAAATGAATGCGTTGCTATAAAAGTTCGAAACTTTTTATAATAGTTTATAATGTCGAACACTTGCTTCTTAAGTATTAATTATCTTTAACTTCTCTGTAGCTCAAGGAAGAAATGTTAATGCTCAAGTTTTATGACCTCATGGCGGCTCAAGGCCCAAGTAAGAAGGTAATGTGTCAAATTGATGCATCTACCGTGTTCCTTTCCATGTCACTACTCATAGACTGATTGTGCAAACCTAAATAGCATGTGTATGCAGTGAAATACCAAAGCCGGTAAATAAACTAAACTCCAGTGTATCTCGCCCGCCATCGTGCTGGAATACTCTTTGTTACAACTTTATTCTATGTCTTTTTTATTTCTTATTTAGGAGCTAATAAATGTTGTTTTTCCTATGTATTCAGAGTCCTTTGAAGACTATCGCAAGAATATGACAGGATGTGTACACTCCCGTGGTGTATCTGTCCCAGCTCTTGACAAGGATATACTTTGGGAATTCCAGCCAAATAAAATAGGTAAACTGTTCCCATTAAACAAAAGAAAATTATGGGATCCTCAACTATTTAGTTGTTTATACAAGACAATGTCTTCGAGCTTCAATTTCAAGGTGTCAGACAGCAGTTTACCATGCTTCAGGTTTTATACCTTTCTTTTTCTAACATGATGACCGTATACTATTTAGTTGTTTATACATGTGCTTTCTTATTATGCCATGCTACTTTGATGATCATATATATATGATTTCTAATAGTAATTAAAAGGGCCCTGTCAAGAAAGGCTAATTGTTAGTACTAATTAAAAGGGGTCATGCTGACTTGAAACTCTTTTTATTGTCGTTTTGTATGATCAGTGTGCTACTGTAATTGCAAAGACATTTTTACAGTAACTACCCAAAAAATCTAATATAAATCAAATGGATGTTATATGCATTGAAACTACATATGGGGATATTAGAAGAAGGTTCTTGCTACTTAATGAGTAACTCAGTGAGTGAAAATAGTGGCAAGTTCACGCTGCTGAGTCACATATGTAAGATATTATTTTTAAAGAATATGATGCAGACAAGGATCAATAGTTTTGATGAAATGCCAATGGCTTCAAATTTGAACCCTTTGGTAATTTCATGATAAAATAATTTGTTGAGTTTGATTCTATTGGTATGTCTTTATTCTTTACTAGATACACATTTTTTATGTACTAAATTTATTATGATAACAAGATTATTAACCATCAACTTTACATAAAACCTGGACCATTAACTGTATTTGAGATATCATTGGAAGAATTGTATCAATTGGGGAACCAATATTGTTAAGTAACTATCAGAGAAGGACTTTGATGTTGAAAGATGTTGAGTAAGTGTTATTAGGTACATCATTGCCCAATTTATGTTTTACGATCAGGTTTATTTTGATTTTATGTCAACAACATATGGAACTTTTATAATAGCTACAAATTACACATTCCGATTGTGAAGGAGCATCTTTGTAACACCCCAATTTCGTGATACGCAATGAATTCAAACCGGTGTTACTTCATGGCACAACAAATCATAATAATAGAAAACGAACTCTAATGGAGTCGTTTAAAAGAATTATCATTCGATTTATATAAATATCAGAGTTTACAAAGATGAGGTCCCAGTTGGTTCCAAGTTTACAAAATACATTAAATTGATTTTCGAATGATAATAAAATTTATAGCCTTCTTGATCTAGTCCTCGCTCCTCCGTGCCAGCCTTGTATAATATGGACCTGAAATACATGCTTAAAACTATCAACACAAAGGTTGAGTGAATTCATAGAGTTTGTTTGATGGTTGAACACATTATGTTTGTAGTGTGAGTTATAAATTCACACCAATGGTTTGAAAACCAAAACAGTTATTATTAGACTAAGCATCATGCAATCAAGGCGTTAACGTGTTCCAAAATTAATTGGAGAAAATGTCGATGCGTGCCTATCCGGTAAAATTGCCGTTTTACCAATGTTACTCAAATATAGTGCGTTTGTTTGCCTTTAATGGGGCCAACACAAACGGGATTAAATCAATCCCAATAGATCTATTCACAATATTCGCTACCACTCTCACATAGTGATTAATGATTCATGATTAAGGGACTTAAGTTTGGCAAACGCGGAAACTTAGTGCTAATAACAATCAGATAAGTATATAGTTTGAAAGCAATGTGTTCGGTTTAAAATAAAGCATGTATCTCCCCCAAGGGTTTGTAAAACAATTAAGTAATAAAAAGTGGGGCTATGAACTCACCTTAATAAATGATATCAAATGTATAATGAGAATGATGGATATGTCGTGAGAACTTCTACGTGCAACCTAAAAATGAAATGTTGCGACTTAAGTTTGGAATAATGTTTAAGAAAACATAAACCATCCTATATATATATATATATATTCCTATGTTGATCACGATGTAGTACATGGTTTATGTATATGTCGTTTATAGAAATGGTCTAGTTGTGAAAACGTGTATAGTTTATATATATATCGTACTACCGTTCGGGCCATCATAATTCAGAGGTCATGTAGTAAACGTTCGAGGAGCTAGGACACTTTAAATCGTAAATCCAGCAACTCGTCGATACATTTTACTCAAATGAAACCCCTCACATGAAGCTCCCTACTATTGTAGCACTTAGTAGATACAATATATGTTTTATTTATATATCATAAGTGTCATATGGTTTGTAAACACAAGTTACAAGGTTGTTTGGTTATGATTAGGAATCATAATGGTTATTAATAAAAATATCATCCTAATTTATATCACAAGTGTTTAAAGAAAAGCTTACAAGTTTCTAAATTGTAAAGTTGGTTATTACAAGTTCTCGTCGTTTCATATATATGATTACCTTAGTTAACGATCTTTGGTAAACAAGCCTTGAGGCTTTAGCCATGGCCTTGCCGTGACTTTGGTCTTGACTACCATGGTCTTGAGACTCAACTTTGGTCTTATCCGTAGCCGTGGTCTTGGTTTATGGCCATTAGGCCTCTTGGTTTGCTTTTAGTTGTGACAAAAGTATAGTTATGAGACTATATTTACTGCGAGTTTCTGTTTTGAAAGATTTATGGCCTGTTTAAGCGTTTTCAAGGTCCGAGTTTCTTTGTTATTGAAGGAAACGTCGTTCGGACAACTTTCGTGTTTTAACTTTTTATGATTCGGACCAAGTATGACTTTCAAAATGGCAGAACCCTTACAGATTTCAAATGGCGCTTTGGCGTTTTGGTTTCGCTTAACTTCTTTTGCCTATAACTTTTGACTCGTTTGTCCGTTTCGGTGATTCAAATTGCTATGTTTACCTTTTATCTTGTCTACCATATTATGTAAATTAGAAAGTCCATATGTTACTAATTTTAATGGTCTCACACGTGTAGAATATGACTAGTTTACTAGTTTGTTACTTTTATGACAATTTGTGAATTAAAACAAGTGGTTGAGTATATGTACATCATGAATCAACATAGTAACTATATATATAGTATGAAATAGTTAAGATTATGAATAATAAAGATGAGATGATGGTGGTGATAAGTTGCTTACAACTTTTGGCTTTCAATAAGAAAGGAGTAACTAGTAAGGATCGGACATTGATTGATCGCTTAAGACTTTGGATTGAGCTAGCTTTCCACACCTTGGAACCCTTGCAAACTTGAAGAGTTGGTGATGAAGTACTAAGTGACTTGATTGGATTTAAAATCAAGAAGATCACTTAACCTTGCTAGAGATTTGATGTAGTAGCTTGATCTTTGGAACTTCCTTGCATAAACTTGGAGTTTATGGATCAAATGATGGAAGATAGGTATGAATTGTGATATGAACGACCCAAAACAGATTATGAGAGTTCTTAGGATGCATATCACTTGCTATTTATAGGAGGGTAAGTTTGGTTAACCATATATTGGGTTAAATATTAACCATGGTTAGGTTTAGGACACTTGTAATGATCTAAAGGAACCATGGTTAGGATTTTGACACCAAGATGATGACTAACCCCATATGGGCTGTCACAAAGTGGTGAGTAGGCTTAGATGATAAGTCTTGATCTTATCTTGGTTACGGAGTGAGTTTTGGTTCCGTTAATCGCTAACCGAAGCCATAAAACGTAAAACCGGGTATCGTAAAAATACGAAATTTGTAGGAATGATGAAACTCATCATTATACTCCATATAAAAATATAAAATGGGTGATAAGTCTCATTGGGTGCAAAATGTTGCTTAAAAGTGAAATACTGGTCAAAAACGCGTAATTCGCAGCTTATCGAAAATAACGAAATTTCGTGGAAACGACCGTGAATTTATTTAGAGTAGACTAAAATTAGTCTAAAAGTGATATGAGATGTCAAAATATGGTTTTCATCATACGCGAGATAACTTAATGCTTATTTGTGAAGTTTAAAAGTTACGTGATTTAAGCAAAAACGTAGAACGTACAAGGTTAATTCCTTTATGGTCAAAGGAGGAGGAAATATGTTTGACTTTTCCAAAATGTAAAAGTTTCAAAACATATTAGAAACACACAGTGAGAATCGTTAAGTCCGGATGTAAGTAGAATTGTTTAAAACGTAAGTTTAGTTTTGTTCATTATTGGGCTTATTTGGTAATATTAAAATAATAATTTTAAAAATTCTCAAATTAATCATGAATGATCTAAAAATTTATCCGATGCGAGAAAAATTATCGTGGTTGATTTTCGTTAAGCGTGATGTTTAAACGGTGGACCGCCTAAACGAAACTTTAAAATGATGTTTACTTAATAATTTTTGAAAATGATCTAACGATGGTCGAACTCGTGTTATTACTAAAATAATTTATCTTACGAGAATGTGGATTAAAAATTTTACGAGATGAATAGTGAATTTGAATAGTAAAAGTGAATAGTAAATTCTCGAAAATAAAAAGTAACCTAAAATGCGGGTGGTTACAGCCTCACCCTTAATGGGAATTCGTCCGAATTCGTGATGTGTTACCCGATGTTGAATTGTCTAGGGAAATGTGGATGTATGCGCCGAATTCTAATTTTGTGTTCTCAAGTTTTGGTCATAGAATGTATTATATACCATGTGGCTTAAGTTGATAACCTAAAGGGTTTTGTTAAAATCTTATAGAGTCCAATATACCTAAAGTTTGGCTTTTCCGATTCTCAAACGAATCATATCTTATTGTATCGAGGCTATCAATAAAACCTTAATTTCTAACATGGAGTTTTGGTGATAGTAAAAGATGGAGCCTAATTTATATTTGTATGGTTTCCTTAATTGTTTGGTGGGTGATCTCTAACACCTTAGTCCAGCAAATGGTTAACTAACACATTCGTCTATATAGTGCCTCGAAATGGAATAGTTTTGTTGTTGTTAGGGTAACTATTGTTAATCAAAGGTGTAAGATATTGGTGATGTGAAATGGTTTGTAATGACATGATAACTGTTGTTGTAAGGAAAGTCTTGCTAGTGGCAAGTGGTTTATCCAAACCATTTCCAAAGTTGATCATGTCTTAGGTGGTTTCGGGATGAAAGATATATCGATAGTTTTTATGTCTACTAGTGTTTGAAAGAAACGTGATCTTGTGAAGTTTTACATCTGAATTTCAATGGGGTTCGAAAATGATGTGATATGTTGACGATTTGAAGAGAGTAGTGTATGTTTACCATTATTCTTAGGTAGAGATGTCAAGTTTGTTTTAAAATCAAAAGTGAATGACGGAATGATATCCTTGAAATCTAATCAGGCTAGTACTTCTAAGGAATGACGAGAAGATTTGATGACTATCTCAAGATAGTAGTTCAGATTATCTTATGTATGAAAATTTCAAGAATGAAATTAGGTAGTATAAATAAGATGTTAAGATCTCATTGAGTGGTAAGACACTATCGTGTCTCTAGATCTTTTAATGAATTCGGTGGTTTATCGAGTTTAAGTAGGAAATTAACTGAATATAACCCTTGTATAAGCGCTCGAGTGTTTGAAAATTTAAGTCGAACATAGTTAATCGGACCATGTTCCACTATCCCAAGGTTAAATATAGGTGATTAGGCTATATTTAGCCGAGGTTCGATAAATTTTCCAAATACCTAAATTAGGTATACTTGTGATATGTTCATAGCTTTTGAGAAATTGTCCACTAAGCAAAGGCGATATCAAACCATCCAGTTGCAAGTCCTGGCCATAAAAGACTTGTAACATATGTTTTCACATTCCATTGCATAGAAGATAGTATGGGTAGATACGTGTGGAAAGGAAATCTTAAGTATCCTAAAATAGTCCATACTTGGCTAGAATCACGAACCTTTAACAATGAAAGTTTCAGAAGAGAATTTTGATGAATGTAGAGAAAGTTGCTGAACTTCAGCTTTTGTAGATGATGAGTCACTTTGTCCTTTAGAAATCCTATTTCTTGTATTTCCATTAGGGAAATTGATAGACTGTGACGGGTTTCATGTAAAACAATATCATATAATGTTTATAAGATAATTTTTAGAGACTATTGTATAACTTTCAATATCTGAGGAGTAGTTGAGACCATTGTGCAACTCACAATGTCTAAGAAATGATGGAGAGATCATTGTGTACCCCACAATGTCTTGAGAAAAGATAGAGAGACCATTGTATAACCCACAATGTCTTTCAGAAATGATAGAGATCATTGTGTAACCTACAATGTCTTGAGAATAAATGAGACCACCGTGGGATGTACGATTGTCGAGAATGTAATAGAGACCACCGTAGGATTTACGGTGTCTAAGAATGTAATAGAGACCACCGTAGGATTTACATGTGTCTTGAAAATGAATGAGACCATTGTATCTCACAATGTCCGGAAGTAGGAAAGACCATTGTAGTCGGTTACAATGTCTTGGAGGAAGTTTCAAATCCTAAAATGCACGAGTAGAGGCATGATTGGGAGATTAGGAAAAATGATTGTGCCGTAATGCCTTAGAATAGGCATACGTAAATATGTTGAGTACATTGTTTATGATTGAAATTATGTCGTATATTTATCAATATACTAGTATGTTTGTATAGCTTAAAATGCCTAAAAGTCACATAATCGTCTGAGGATGGAAGGCATGGAGAACGAAGGCTATAAAATGTTTTTGTTTGTAAAAGTAGTTATAGTTTAAGTCTCAATTAGACCCGCTTTCTATAATCGTGGCTCGATACCAATCTGTAACACCCCAATTTCGTGATACGCAATGAATTCAAACCTGGTGTTACTTCATGGCACAACAAATATAATAATAGAAAACGAACTCTAATGGAGTCGTTTTAAAAGAATTATCATTCGATTTATATAAATATCGAGTTTACAAAGATGAGGTCCCAGTTGGTTCCAAGTTTACAAAATACATTAAATTGATTTTGAATGATAATAAAATTTATAGCCTTGATCTAGTCCTCGCCTCCGTACTGACCTTGTATAATATGGACACGAAATACATGCTTAAAACTATCAACACAAAGGTTGAGTGAATTCATAGAGTTTGTTTGATGGTTGAACACATTATGTTTGTAGTGTAAGTTATAAATTCACACCAATGGTTTGAAAACCAAAACAATTATTATTAGACTAAGCATCATGCAATCAAGGCGTTAACGTGTTCCAAAATTAATTGAGAAAATGTCGGTGCGTGCCTATCCGTAAAATTGCCGCTTTTACCAATGTTACTCAAATATAGTGCATTTGTTTGCCTTTAATGGGGCCAACACAAACGGGATTCGCAATCCCAATAGATCTATTCACAATATTCGCTACCACTCTCACATAGTGATTAATGATTCATGATTAAGGGACTTAAGTTTGGCAAATGCGGAAACTTAGTGCTAATAACAATCGATAAGTATATAGTTTGAAAGCAATGTGTTCGGTTTAAAATAAAGCATGTATCTCCCCAAGGGTTTGTAAAACAATTAAGTAATAAAAAGTGGGCTATGAACTCACCTTAATAAATGATATCAAATGTATAATGAGAATGATGGATATGTCGTGAGAACTTCTACGTGCAACCTAAAATGAAATGTTGCGACTTAAGTTTGGAATAATGTTTAAGAAAACATAAACCATCCTATATATATATATATATTCCTATGTTGATCACGATGTAGTACATGGTTTATGTATATGTCGCTTATAGAAATGGTCTAGTTGTGAAAACGTGTATAGTTTATATATATATCGTACTACCGCTCGGGCCATCATAATTCGAGGTCATGTAGTAAACGCTCGAGGAGCTAGGACACTTTAAATCAGAATCCAAGAACTCGTCGATACATTTTACTCAAATGAAACCCCTCACATGAAGCTCCCTACTATTGTAGCACTTAGTAGATACAATATATGTTTTATTATATATCATAAGTGTCATATGGTTTGTAAACACAAGTTACAAGGTTGTTTGGTTATGATTAGGAATCATAATGGTTATTAATAAAAATATCATCCTAATTTATATCACAAGTGTTTAAAGAAAAGCTTACAAGTTTCTAAATTGTAAAGTTGGTTATTACAAGTTCTCGTCGTTTCATATATGATTACCTTAGTTAACGATCTTTGGTAAACAAGCCTTGAGGCTTTAGCCATGGCCTTGCCGTGACTTTGGTCTTGACTACCATGGTCTTGAGACTCAACTTTGGTCTTATCCGTAGCCGTGGTCTTGGTTTATGGCCATTAGGCCTCTTGGTTTGCTTTAGTTGTGACAAAAGTATAGTTATGAGACTATATTTACGGCAGTTTCTGTTTTGAAAGATTTATGGCCTGTTTAAGCGTTTTCAAGGTCCGAGCTTTGTTATTGAAGGAAAACGTCGTTCGGACAACTTTCGTGTTTTAACTTTTTATGATTCGGACCAAGTATGACTTTCAAAATGGCAGAACCCTTAACAGCTTCAAAATGGCGCTTTTGGCTTTTGGTTTCGCTTAACTTCTTTCGCTTATAACTTTTGACTCGCTTGTCCGCTTCGGGTGATTCAAATTGCTATGTTTACCTTTTATCTTGTCTACCATATTATGTAAATTAGAAAGTCCATATGTTACTAATTTTAATGGTCTCACACGTGTAGAATATGACTAGTTTACTAGTTTGTTACTTTTATGACAATTTGTGAATTAAAACAAGTGGTTGAGTATATGTACATCATGAATCAACATAGTAACTATATATAGTATGAAATAGTTAAGATTATGAATAATAAAGATGAGATGATGGTGGTGATAAGTTGCTTACAACTTTGGCTTTCAATAAGAAAGGAGTAACTAGTAAGGATCGGACATTGATTGATCGCTTAAGACTTTGGATTGAGCTAGCTTTCCACACCTTGGAACCCTTGCAAACTTGAAGAGTTGGTGATGAAGTACTAAGTGACTTGATTGGATTTAAAATCAAGAAGATCACTTAACCTTGCTAGAGATTTGATGTAGTAGCTTGATCTTTGGAACTTCCTTGCTTAAACTTGGAGTTTATGGATCAAATGATGGAAGATAGGTATGAATTGTGATATGAACGACCCAAAACAGATTATGAGAGTTCTTAGGATGCATATCACTTGCTATTTATAGGAGGGTAAGTTTGGTTAACCATATATTGGGTTAAATTTTAACCATGGTTAGGTTTAGGACACTTGTAATGATCTAAAGGAACCATGGTTAGATTTTGACACCAAGATGATGACTAACCCCATATGGGCTGTCACAAAGTGGTGAGTAGGCTTAGATGATAAGTCTTGATCTTATCTTGGTTACTGAGTGAGTTTTGGTTCTGTTAATCGCTAACCAAGCCATAAAACGAAACCGGTATCGTAAAAATACGAAATTTGTAGGAATGATGAAACTCATCATTATACTCCATATAAAAATATAAAATGGGTGATAAGTCTCATTGGTGCAAAATGTCGCTTAAAGTCGGAAATACGGTAAAAACGCGTAATTGCAGCTTTATCGAAAATAACGAAATTTCGTGGAAACGACCGTGAATTTATTTAGAGTAGACTAAAATTAGTCTAAAAGTGATATGAGATGTCAAATATGGTTTTCATCATACGCGAGATAACTTAATGATTATTTGTGAAGTTTAAAAGTTACGCGATTTAAGCAAAAGCGTAGAACGACAAGGTTAATTCCTTTATGGTCAAAGGAGGAGGGAAATATGTTTGACTTTTCCAAAAATGTAAAAGTTTCAAAACATATTAGAAACACAAGGTGAATCGTTAAGTCCGGATGTAAGTAGAATTGTTTAAAACGTAAGTTTAGTTTTGTTCACATTGGGCTTATTTGGTAATATTAAAAATAATAATTTTAAAATTCTCAAATTAATCATGAATGATCTAAAATTTATCGATGCGAGAAAAATTATCGTGGTTGATTTTCGTTAAGCGTGATGTTTAAACGGTGGACCGTCTAAAACGAAACTTTAAAATGATGTTTACTTAATAATTTTTATGAAAATGATCTAACGATGGTCGAACTCTCGTGTTATTACTAAAATAATTTATCTTACGAGAATGTGGATTAAAAATTTTACGAGATGAATAGTGAATTTGAATAGTAAAAGTGAATAGTAAATTCTCGAAAATAAAAAGTAACCTAAAAATGCGGGTGGTTACACATACCTTTTTAAATTTTATAGCTTGTATTGTACATGACTGTACTGGTATTGAAAGGGACAATGTTGTTGTGGTGGATCACAAACATTTGTACATGAACGTGTTTATGATGAGTTAATAGAGAAAGCAAAGGCACATGTTCATGTTGTAAACCACGTGGTCGGTGATCCCTTCAGCAAGGGTGTTGCACAAGGTCCCCAAGGTATTGATTGTTATTATTTCTCCTTCCTTAGCTCTCCTCATTTCAAATTGTTAATCCTTTATAAAATTTATAGGTTGATTCTGAACAATTTGATAAGATTATAAAGTACATTTGCTCCAGTAGCATAAAAATTTGGTGCCACCCTTGAAAGTTGAAACTGGAAGTGAAAGATTTGGCTTTAAAAAGAGTTTTGTATCCAATCGATGTATTCTCAAATGCCCAAGTAACCCCATCAACTACCATGTTACCAAAAATGTTTTAGTTTTTTACGATCCTTTATAAAATTTATAGGTTGATTCTGAACAATTTGATAAGATTATAAAGTATATTGCATGTTTTAGAGTTATCACAGTCATTTATTTCAACTATAATGATTTGTTACATGAAAATTTAAGTATGACATTTACATTACTGGAGTTGGAAAGCTATGCAGGGAAAGAACATAGTCCTCAAACGTCTTAATTGCAGATTGTATGAAATTGAAGAGGTAAGTTATAACGCAATTTTTATTCCTCATGTAAAAGTAATTTTAGTAATAAGTAGTAATGAATATTGGTATTAAACATGTTGAATAGATTTTTGCTTAATCAAGTAAAACCATTTTCATTTTCTTGACATTTTTGATGTTTGTTCGATGAATCTTTTAGTCAAAACAGTGAATTATTTGGCCCTACTAGGACGTCCAGGGGTCCAAATGTGCGTATATACTTATTTTCTCAAAAAATGATTTGTAATTACACTTAAAGATCCCCAACCCTCATTACTACGGACCAATAGTCAAAGTCCTTAATAACTATGATTTAATGTTCCATAATGACTGTTTGGATTTACGCTTTAAAACTATATGTTTCACTATATGACTTGAAGTTTATAAACTGAGTGCGTTTGATTTAACTAAATTTGGGCATCAGATGACCAGATTTGGATTATCAGAGTGATGAGTGAGGAAGTAGGAGTTTTCAATGTCGCACCATTTTAGAGAGTAAAAAAATGGTATCATGTGTTACCTTGTCTTTAACTAACCTTAATGATTTTTACATTCATTTTTCAAAAGAATGCCCATTTGGTGATGTTATTATACCTTTTTTTTAATATATTATAGCTTAGCTGAAGTACATTGAAATATTGTTCTGCAATGTGTTCTAATTGCAACTGAATCTACGGTCTTGATAATTTCATACCCAATACTCACTTCAAAACATAGATCCAAATACCCGTAAATGAGTTTTTGATTATTTTCTGGATGGTTTACGTTTGGATTTTGAATACTTGTATTACATGTAGGACTTTGCATACAAGTACTTTGAGGTGATATTGATTGATTCATCCTTGCTGTATTCGTAGTGACCAAGGATGGTCACCGGACAGGTAACCTGGTGCACAAGCACAAAGGACTCCATTCACTAAAATTGGGACTCCATAAACTAACATATGTTGGAAAAAATTACATAGGTTCCATGAAAGGGACATTTGAACCACAAACAATCTACCTTATGAAGTGGTACGTAGAAGAGGAATAACAGCCTTGCGTTTTTATCGTTATCGTTAATAATGTTTATGCAATGTTTTTATGGGTGTTCTATCTGTCACCAACTTAATCTACAAATCTTCTTTAGGGATATTCTAAAACCTTATGTACATTTAAAAGATTTGATTAGAAGTTGGCTTTGAGTTTTTGTGTTTGAGAATTGTATTGAAGCAACATCTTGATGCTTAAATATGTAGTGAAAGTGCCTTTCCTTTGGAGGACATACTCTGATTATATAGCTTGAAGGTTCTTTGGTGTGAAAAAGACGGGAGCTACACAAAACTCCACAACAAACATCGTTTACAAAAAAGTTTTACAAATCATTTTTATAAGCAAGATCGATTTGTATTAAAAATAAGTTAATTATCTTTTCAATATATATTGCATGATTGCTTTTACATACATTTTAAGAATTCGCATGTATTATCATGAAGCTAGCCCGCCCATTCAGCGGGCTATGAAGCTATATATATATATATATATATATATATATATATATATATATATATATATATATATATATATGAAAATGCTAATAGACCATGAAATATAAATAATAAAAGGGCTTTTGTAATAAAATATCGATAACAAGACTTATCTTGTTATTCACTATTTTAAATGGAAACTAACGACTAAAAATGGAAATGTTTTATAATAAATAAACAATTAATGTTTCGAGTACACGTTTATCGAAATGTGCCAATTATGGGCATTTAATACTAGTTCAAGTATTTATTTACTTACGTTATGTGCATGGGTTATGGATAACCTAACATTAGTAGTGTTGATCCATGTGGGTAGCGGACTTATTAGGTTGACGAATCTAATAAGAGCCCGCTAGGTACGTGGGTAACCTTATTAATGGGTGAATTATCCTTATGACTCTTTAGGATGCGACCGATTTATGGGATAATAAGCGACACAAATAAATAATTGAGTTTATCGAGTTGACGAATTCGATAAGATCTACTAATATTCCGAAACTTATTGGACTATGGAGCTTATCGCTTAGATGTCTCATGGTGTTGCATTGAGTCACATATTGGTTGTTTGAGTGCATTCATAGCATCATATTGAGTCGATACACCCACATGAGGATACTAAACACTAGGATTAAATGGTGAAACGAGACATTTTTGGAAATAACGAAATGGAATACATTGGGGTAGATAACATTGATTTCGAGAAATATATATATTAAAGGTTGGTCTACATTAATAGGTTGTGCCGAGTCGATAGTTGCTGAGCCGTGATTTCCGTTATCTTCTGCTAGTGTTTATTGGTACGTTGATTGCTTGAGGTGAGTTTCATAGCCACACTTTTATCTACGTTTTTAACTATATTGGGTGAGAATCATGCAACTGTTTTTGGACCGTTAAAACTAATTGGATTTGTTTATATGCTTGACTATTTAGATAGATGTGCGGTAGTTGTTGCCTTAGTCTAGGTTGAACCGTTGCCTAGCTAAGAATAGACTTCTACCTCGACCTAGTCCGGGGTTGGCAATTGTTCTAGATTTTGCCACGACAGTGCTGGACTAGAGTCGCGGGGCCCAAGTAATCCCTGGATGCGGGATATGGTTGGTGATCCGGGTAATATCGGTGTGTGCAAACGGTATTTATCTATCTTAGGTCTTGCATAGCAAATCAACTCCTACAGGTCCACTATGATTTTATTGGATTTAAACCTATGGACTCACCAGCGTAAGCTGACCTTTTAGCATGATTTCTCATGTATTTGAGAGATGTTTGGAATACGTGATCGGTGGAAGCTTGGCAAGAAGGCGGGGTTCAAGGATCATTTCTGACTCTAATAAACTTTGGGGGACCTATTTGGGCCTAATATTTATACTTTTGGATTAAATTTTTTGAATAACTAAATTTGGGATTGGTTTTGAATGTTAAATGACTATCTTTTGCTATACTTGTGTGCGATACCAATCAAATAGTAACGCCCCGAAAACTTGATTAAGTCTTCCGCTGTATCGAGATTTGGGGGTGTTACATTACCCAGTATCCATATCGCCCATCGCTCCTCTTATCTCCTCCGTAATGTCCTCTGACGACCCTTTCGTCCTTTCGGAAGGGCCCAGTTGAGGCTCTCCTGGTTGTATCATAATGTTCTCCCCGGGGCAATTTGGTGCTGGCAAAAGCCTCCTCCGATCTTACAAAGTTATCCACCCGAACCATCATCTCCTCCGGTCTTTGGGACCGTATCAGCAAACCGTTTGGCTAGCTCAGGACACTTACACCCATTCATGAATGATGAGATCCTCATGATCTCCGAACACCTCAGATGAATCCGTCTCGACGGTCCACCTTTCTTTAAACTCGGTAGTGTTTCATTAGCCTTTCTCACTATCTTAGCTATTTCGGTAGGGTCCTTGAGACAAGCCTTGTGCAGAGAAACGAGCCTCGAATTGCTCCTCGAAATCCGCCACTCGCCTATATCGCCGGGAGGAGCCGGTCAAACCATCCTCCGCCTTTCCATCTAGAGTCTGTTGAAACATGCGGCACCATACGGCATCGGCCATTCTTCATGTCCTGCGGCTCTCGTGAACCTATTGAGATGATCTTGAGGGTCCGTCAACCCGTCATGCCTTGATGTGAGTGGGCATCTTGTGCTGGTGCGGAGAACTTGATGATTCACCGTGAAGGGGATATTGAGATTTCCTTGAAGGGCTTTCCTGTGTCATCGCCCTTATCTTATTTGCCATAATCTCCTTCTTCTTGCCCACCGCTCACCCTTGTCGAGTTGTTTCGCCCTCAAAATCCAACCGTATCGGCTCTACGGTATCCCTTCGGCTATTGTGCTCTTTTATCATAGACTTGAGTGCAGTTACATACCCTTCCAACTGTTCTCCTGTCATTGGGGTGGAACTTCCTTCCCCTCCTCCAGAGGTTACTGGAGGTGTTGAACCCGTCATCCTATAGCCCTAGCAGATTGAATGCGGGTCCCACGGAAGGCGCCAATGTCGAAGTATTTTTTTGTGAGGTCTTTCGGTTATCCTTTAGCCTTATGAGATAAGTCTTCTGGATACCTGCTAAGATGAACAACGCGTTAGTCTCGCCCAGACTCCGGCGTGAGAGTAAGTGCGTTTTTTACCCAAACGTATAGTATAAAATGTGTGTGTAGAAAAAGATACCTTTTACCAATTCATCGTATGTATTTATACCCTTGATGTCACTATCGGTCCCCTGGCATGTTGTACTTCATGGGATCGTTAACGTCGTCGGGTGACATCGTCTCGACATTGTCATTGGCGCCATCTCCGACACCCGTGAGAATGAGACGAATTGTATCCAGCTAAATGCCAAAGGTCTTGTCGGTCAACGACCTATCCGGTAAAGGCCTTCCGGACCGCCATTCGACGGAGTATTGGGTCCTTCGTCTATTGGGCCGCTGGGCACACACCTTGACCAAAATCCTAAACCAAACAACCCCAAATCAATCTATCCAAAAGACAAAATGGTACTGGTCTTGTGAGCTTGGTGTTAAAAGAAAGAAGATGATCAGGTAGATTTTGCCCTTCTCGACTCGTAATTACATTCAACTAACGAAACCCGAACACACTTCTATTTTTAATCCATTGCATCCTAGTCGGGTTGAGTGGGTCTCGACCTACAGCCCATCGACCAAACTAGTTGCCTAGTTCGATGCTACTCAAAACCAAAAATTTCTAACAAACAAGTAGCCGATGACCACTAGAATCATTTAGAAATAATTAACAAAAGCCCGAGACCATAAGCTCTCGGCTTACCAAGACTCGATAACCTTAAAACTAAACCCGAGCTAAGATTCGACCAAAAATCAATACTAATCCGATAAATGTACTAGTATGCTAAAAAAACAAAACAAATTATGCATATTTTCCAGATTCGAGCCAGAATTTATTTTCGTTAAACAATTATTTTTGGTGAAGTTAATTAGTGCCACGCAACAATAACACAATCATCGTTCAAATCATTTAATCAAAATCTTACTCGACCGGTTTGTATAAAAAGAATAACCTTAACAAATCATAACTCCCTTAAAATTAACAAGGTAACATAGAAATTAAAGATAACCAAGATCCTTACAAGATTGAGATGGTCGAGTGACTGAAAACAATAAGACCCTAATTCGATTCCCAAGCAAATCCACCTGCACCGTCGATTGTAGATCGAGACTTATTGAAGACTTAGATCTTGGAAAACTACTATGAATGAGATTTTAAGTGTGCGGATTTGCTGAGAATCGAATAACAATAAAATAAAACATTGAGGAAAGTCTTCGACATGCTTTTGGGGCATGGGGGTTGGGGAGTATCCGATTTGAGCTAAACTCGCCCTCTTTCATCAATCTCTAAATCTTCCTGCTTGCGTTGACTCTCTTTTTCTTGGCTTGCATTTGGATTGAGAGTGATATCACAGAAAAAGTGATGGGCGATGTTATCAATGTGGTTGAGGAGAAAGTGATGGTTCAAAGGAGGAAGAGAAAAGTTCTGAAATGTAGGGGATAGGGGAGGGGCGGTGTGTTTAAGATGTAGGATAAAGCGTATTTATTTATTTTTATTATTAATGAATGTATTTTGTGTACCTCGTGTTCAGCTGAGTTAGACAGTAAACATGGCATCTTGGTTTGGCAAAACACGATAAATATATTTCTGGAAGCGTTTTTTTAACTAATAGAAACAAAATTATTGACTCCGAATAATAATTATTGGATTCATGCCGTTACTAATGATGTGTCGGTACGCGTGTGGTGTCGATTCTCAAAAGTGATACGCAAAAGTGAATATGAATAAATTATTTTGAGCTTTAAGGTTGAGTAAGGACCTGAAAAATTGCGGGTTGTTATACTGGATCCATTTGATTCACCTTTTAAGCATTAATACCATACCCTCTTGATTACATTTCCAAATCTCAGTTCAAACTCTAACCACTTTCTTCAATTTTTCTTTAATTTTGATGTCTTCAATCAATTGGTGCGTCACTCGATCTTCATGATCTCCAAGGCAAGTCCTTTAGCCTCTTGAAACATGTCCTTCGTTTCAACTTGTGACTTCAAGGCAAGTAAATCCTTTAGCCTTCTTCCTACACGGATTTGAGCATCTTTATCTCGTTAAATCCACCGCCTCTAATCTTTCTTCTTCAAATGACATCCATGGTTGCGTTCCTTTAAAAAACGCAGGTTTGAATCTTGATTGGTGATTTGAAACCTGAATTTGTTGTTGCTTGATCCCCTTCGGCTCTGATGCCACTGTTTACAGGTTCTTAAGGGTTTTCCAGCATCGAATGTCAAACAGCATTCATGGTAACAACAATCAAAGAATCAATAAAGGTGAAAACAAAGAAGATGGGTAACCCATAATAAACTGATATATTAAAAGTGAATGGGTTACTTCGAATTACAGAGTTTTGATCCTATATATAATGAATGAAACGGTGTCTTCAAGAGACATACCGGTTCATATATAACCGTTGTAGCATTTTCTTAAACCTAATAACCGTTTCATCTATTGGGTTGTTGGCCTTTGGCCCAACCTGAATACAGGCCTAAAAAACGTTACAAAACTTTCTGTTTGGCAATCTGGACATTATCTTCCAACATAAAGAATGTGCAACGTAGAACATAGGTCATGCGTTCAAATTGTCTTTGTGATTATGATGTGACGTGGACTATCGCCTTATGTTAGTCGTGTGACCAGTCAGTGTGACACTCGACACTGAATCGGTTTCTGACTATATCTACTTTTGCTTGCTTGAAAACAAATTGTTCAAATTGTTTTTGAAAATTCTTCTCATCATCACACAAAAAAGTTTCGCTTTAACTTGACCGAGCCCAAATAAGAAGTTGGAGTTTTGTGGGTCAAATTAGCCCACCCACGATATTTTGTTCTACCAAATTGCACACCTTTGAGCTCAAGCTTTTATAAATGCGGCTTAAACTATATATATATGGTCCTAGGTTATACAAATACAAACATACACATTCCATACCTCTTTCTTTTGTTTGATTGTTTAGGGTTTTCATGGCAGCTCAGGTGTGTGTCCCTAGTGATGTAGTTGAACAAATACTAGCAAGATTGGATGTCGAAGATCTGATCCGATGCATATGCGTGTGTAAGACATGGCTATCTTTAATCTCTAGCCCTTTTTTTGTTAAAACGCATCTCATCCATAGTCATAACAAAGATCGTAAGAATAATGAGACTCGAAGAATTGTTATGGAGTGGTTACCCTATGGTTTTTGCCAGCAAAGCATCATGTACAGTAGTTATAAATGTTATATCCTCGGTTCTTCCAATGGCCTTGTATGCTTACTTACTATGGATTTCAAACGAATTCTTATAGCCAACCCCTCGATTAGACAGGTTAGGCAACAACTCCCAAGGCCGCCAATCATTCCGGATTTCAAGGTTTTATTTGGCGGTTTTGGTTACGATTTCTTAACGGATGATTACAAGGTTATAGTACGTGATAACAGATGTTTTCAAGTGTTATCGTTAAAATCAAATGTTTGGAAAGGTATTCAAGTCGAGTATAGGTTTATTAGTAAAGTTGGTGTTTTATGTAACGGCGCTCTTCACTGGTTTATGAAAAACCATAACAAGAAAGTTGTAATTGTTTCATTTGATTTGTCTAAAGAAGAGTTCAAAGAAATCCCCCAACCTGATGATTCACGCTATAAATGGAGGTATTATCATCGACTAGGGATTATGAACGAATGTCTATCCATATATACAACTATTGGTGATAACATATGGATAATGAACAACTACAATGTTAAGCAGTCATGGGAAATGTTGCCACATGATTGTGAGGCTAAGCGGCAAGTCATACACGCGTTGCATGAACTGTATGAACCGTATGAAGAGCAGAATTACAACATTCCGTGTGAGAGTGACATGTCCTTCGGCCAATATATTTCCACAGTTAACTCAAATACATATATTGGTGCTCCCATATTTGTGCGCAGCCTTGTATCTCCCCATGTTAAAGGCAATCAGTGAATAAGAGTCGTAAGTTATCTCATATGTAATATTTTCATACTTATAATTGTTCATGATGATTTCTTAAATCTATAATAAACTATGAAGTATTTATTTTGACATTGATCTAGCTTAGTTTTTACTTGCAACTATAGAGATTGGAACCGATTAAAGTAACTCTTCTGCATATTTCTATCTGCTGCACAATAATAAGGCTCTATATTGAAGAATATTATTGGATGACCCGAAAATTGATATCATTTGGGTGAGAATGAATACGGATTGAAAATAATATCTTTATTACCCTAATATGATCTATTGCAGACGATAAAATGACACACAAAACTTGAATTCTTATGATCGTTTGACTATCATTGCTCTAGTTTGTATGAAAGCTTTATATACCTGTATGGTGGCCGTTTGTTTAGAGCTTGTTGCGATGTGATGTATAAGCACGTATAAACTAGTATCGAATTTGAAGTTATATAGAGCACTTAACATTTTGTCCATCTTACTGGTAACTAAGTGGCACTTTGAGGTACATTGCTTACTTTCGTCATGTTTGTGAGCTCTCTTATGCCCCTTTTTAATGGATTTTTCTTTCCACCCCTTCTTTCAATGGTTTCTTTGTTTCCTCACTTCTGCGATAATCATATATGTGGAATTGAAATAGTAAAAAGAAAAAATAGTACGGAGCATAAGAACTTGGAAGTTTCTATCGTTTCTTGATGGTTAGCGAGTTGAGACAACCCACATTTTTAGGTTTCATTTATGATTTAGAAACTTGTATCTAATTCGCCTGTATGAATCCCGCATTCCCATGTATTTACTTATTCTTATGTTCTTCGACCAAACACCACTAAAAAAAACAAATTAGTCGATTAGTGAAAGAAATAGACGTATACAAAAAGCATAATCGTTAGGTATAAAAGTAGTCCATAAGCATACAAAGCCGAGACTCCTCATGTCACACACGAAAAAGCCACACATGAAACATTCTATTCCAATTCTCAAACATACATGTTCTCTTGTTTTTTACAAACAAATATCTATTTTTCCTCTTCCAAGAGTCTAATCTTGGTTTATATCTTTTCCGGGTACTCTTGTTTACAACCACAAGCATTGCAATTCAGATTGTGGTTCGAGTCAAGTACTAATTCCATCTCAAAAGTAGAAAAATCATTTATCAGCATGAACTCGAAAGCTAGCTAGGCAAGCCGAAAAGCACATTAGTACATTACATATGCAACATTACATGATCACAACAAAGGCAAAATAACGGTCAAAGGGACTTGGCATGTCACATGTGAACTACATGTTATATTGCTTTCTCTTGGAAAAATTAGTACAGAGTATAAAATAAAAAAATCAAATTACCAAAATAATCCATATACAGAGTCATATTACCAAAGTGAACTTTTTTCCTATAGTTTACCAAAATGACCAAAACATGTCACCATTATGATTTTCGTTTTCCATTGCCCCACATACCAAACCTGTTTCTACCTTATCGATCACTCCAGTCACAGTCAGTCAGTAACATATCACCTTCACTAATAACCATCCTTATACTCCATCATACACTAACATGAACCTCCTGCCTTATATCTCTATTACACACGAAGTAAACCCAAAAGCTAACATCCTTATATCTAAAAAATAAAAAAAAATAAAAAGCACATTCCATTCTTGTTGCTCACCTCTGTTACACACGAAGTAAACCCAAAAGCTAACATCCTTATATCTAAAAAAAAAAAGAAAAGCACATTCCATTCTTGTTGCTCAAAAAAATAGTACCTACCTTATCACTCCATGAATACACCACGAAACACCAAGCAAGTTTCCATTGCTCATTAAGTTTCTGTGATTCCATTGCTCATTACTTTTCCATACCCTCGCCTAGCACCTTCGCCCATACCCCCGCCTAGCCCTCATCTTCCTCCGCCTAGACCCCTCGCCCATACCCTCGCCTAGCCCTCATCTTCTTCCGCCTACAACCCTCGCCCATATCCTCGCCTAGGACCCTCGCCTAGCCCTCATCTTCCGCCCAGTTCCTCGTCCAACCCCAGCTTTCCTCGCCCACATCCTCGCCCAACCTTGCTCCCCTCGCCCAACCTTGCTTCAATACTCGCCCAGTCGAAAAGTTCATTTTGGTAAACAATAAACGCGAGTTCATATTCGTAAAACACTAATGAAATCGGTTCATTTAAGAAATTTGCTCAAATAAAAAACTTAGAATTGTGACATCATGTGAGTTTTGATATCATTTTGATCATACTTGCTATTAGAGCATCGGGTGTAGTAGCTTGGCACCCCATGCCAAGATGATGTTTACCTTTCGCCAAACCAAGCCACTGCATACCTCTCGCAAAGCCACATGTCACATATTTGGCTTCGCCAAATGAAGAATTTTTTTAATTTTTTTTTTGAGTTTGCGTTTTAATCAAAGTATAGTGGGTCTCAAAAATAGGATTTTGACTTGAGTTAAAAGAGAAATTGTTTTGGGTGTGTGAGTGAAAGAGAAGTTGAAAGGAGAAAAAACTAATGTGGCACTTGCCACTACACCTAGCTCTTTTAAAAAGATGATCTTATTTGATGTGCAATTTTTTTATCTTCTTAGACCGGGTGTAATAGTCACTTGACTATCACTTTCATCTTATCGTCACATTAGTTTTTCAACAAACCACCAATGATCACTAGCTAACACATAAATATCCCCCATTTATACAAACATACCTCAAAATATATCCACTACAAGAAAAAGTGCCTTTAGTGACCAATTATTTTGTGACCACTCATGCTTTGGTCTCTATTATCATAGTTTAGTCACCAATATAATTGTCGTCACTGCATTTTCGTCATTGTCACATAATTAGTGACCGTTACAAAATGTGGTCACTAATTTGTCACAATGACAAGTATTAGTGACGACAAATAATGGTCACATAGTCTCTGAAACCGTAAATCTAACATTTTTCAGTGAAATAGTAAGTTACCAAAAGTGGTGGTCACTGTCGAAAAAGGTATTTTAAATTTAAAGACAAAAAGTAGTAGTCACTGGGTTTCTAAGTTAGAGACCAAGGTAGGTGGTCACTGATTTATAAAATATGGAGACGAAAAAACAGTGGTCACATAAACCCTAACCCCTAAACTTTAACCTTAACCCCGAAATTTAAAGACCAAATATTAGTAGTCACTAGATTTTCAAATTAGAGACCAAGGTTGGTGGTCACTGATTTATAAAATATTGAGACGAAAAACAGTAGTCACATAAACCCTAACCCTTAAATTTTAAAGACCAAATATCAGTGGTCACTAGGTTTTCAAGTTAGAGACCAAGGTTGGTGGTCACTGATTTATAAAATATTGAGACGAAAAACGGTGGTCACATAAACCCCCTAAACTTTAACCCTAACCCCTAAATTTTAAAGACCAAATATTAGTGGTCACTAGGTTTTCAAATTAGAGACCAAGGTTGGTGGTCACTGATTTATAAAATATTGAGACGAAAAACGGTGGTCACATAAACCCTAACCCCTAAACTTTAACCATAGCCCCTAAATTTTAAAGACCAAATATTAGTGGTCATTAGGTTTTTAAATTAGAGACCAAGGTTGGTGGTCACTGATTTATAAAATATTGAGACAAAAAACAGTAGTCATTAAATTATGAATTTTACGAGTTAGTGATCATGAATCTTTTCCAATATGAAATATTACGAAAATTTCAAATAAAAACAAGTACACTGACAATTTAAGATATATTGATTATTAAATACACTGACAATTTAAGACATACTAATTATTCGTAAGAATTTGTTATATTATGTGCTTTTTTCTTTTATCTAAATAACTTTGATAAAATTAAATTTACACTTAAATAAGTTAATAAGTAAAATATTTACAATTAAATTTACACTTAAAAATATTTGTGATTAGAGTTTCACTTAAATAAACATTTACACTTAAATAAACAACACTTAACAAACAAACAGCGCCTCGTCTCTCATTCCTGCCCAAACAGCACCTCGTCTCTCATAACCACAACAACACCTCGTCCTTCACTACACCCGCCGTTGCTCACCACCACGCCCGCCGTCGCTCACCACCACAACCGCGCCACCGCTATCGATTTGAGGTAATTTGTATCGATTATGGAATGAACGTGTAATTCAATTATTTTGAGATGATTACGAATTTGTTTAAATTTCTAAGAGCTTACTGAATAGATTTGAGATGATTATGTAGGATTATGTAATTTGTAACGATTTGATTTGAGATGATTATGTAATTTGTTTGTGCTGAATAACTGTTCGACGAAATGCCTGACTTAGTTGTGTGTGGTTTTTGCTAAAAATGTTATGGATTGTAAGTGTCGATCAAGTGTTTGACGAAATGCCTGACATAGAGTGATTGTTAGGGTTTATGTTTTGTAAGCTCGTGTTTCGAATGTTTGCGAATGCTACTTGGATTTTGTTATCGTTTACTGATTTGATATGTGAAGTGCTTTGATTTTAATAGCCTTTTGTTTGTTATGAGTCAATCTGTTTTTTATCATACCTATCACTGATTCCACTAGCTTAAACTATGATTCGTATTTTAAGATGGTTCTACATTAACAGCTTAAACTATGATTCGTAGGCGCGCAATCAATTATATTTTCAGTAAAACAAAATGAATGCTTTAATGCTAGTAGCCTAGTAGAATCAACAGTGAAAGGTGGAATGAATAAAAGTGTGGGCCGATCGGATTTATAGGGTGGATGAAGTGGATAATGCATACATGTGTGAGATAAAATCAATGGTCTAATCAATGGGTTCTTAATCAATGGTCTAATGCAACTACCTGGACTTTGGCATTATCATTAATTCATTATTCTTCTCAGACCAGACATACTATTATCTACGTACTTTGTGCATGAGTGTTCCGACACATACATATGTTGAGTACTTAAGTGGAGTTTTTTTATTGCTTCTATATATGATATCATGACTTGAACAGTAATATATTTTAAAACGTATAAAACAGATAAAACACAAGAAAAACGTAAAAACGGACAAAAACGTATAAAAACGGATAAAAACGTATAAAAATAAATGAAAACATATAAAAATGGGTGAAAACGTAAGAAAATGTATAAAAGCAGATGAAACGTATAAAAACATAAAAAAAATGGACAAAAGCATAAAAAATGGAGGAAAACGTATATAAACAGACAAGAACGTATGAAAACGGACAAAACCGTATGACAACATAAGAAAACGTATAAAAACGTAGGAAAAATAGACGAAAACGTATAAAGACGAACGAAAACGTATAAAATCAGACGAAAACGGGTGAAAACGGGCGAAAACGATAAAAACCGCGTAGAAAAGAATTTTCTTTAAGAAAACCAAAATTTGAGTTAATTAACGGTCGTTAGTATATAGGACTAACGTTGCAACGATCATTTGGTTATTGGACTAACATGGCCACTGAGCTAACAGAGAAGATAACGACAGTTGGTGATAAGGACTGACAGCGTGCAATATGTAAACCATATGGAGCAAAAAAAAAAAAAAAAAAAAAAAAATATCCGAGACTACGTTAGTGATTTGGGGCAAACCACAAGGACGAACGGTGTAATTTACTCTAGAAGGTCTTTTCTTTTTTCTTTTTTTAATCATAACTAGAAGGGTATTTTAAACATAACACATTACTCAATTAAGTTTTTAATAAAAACACATTGTCCCTTTATACATAATTAAGATTTTTTTTCTTGAGTTAGCTATGTCTAAATTGTCAAACTTATTCATCTAAATTAAATCATTTAGAAGAAAATGATAAAATTTAGGCGAAAAGATTTTGTCGATCTATTAATCATAGTTACCAAACATCACTTACTAAATGTCTAAATGACATCAAAAGTGTATATGAGGACTTTAGGACACACTTTATATTTATCACAAAAGATTTCCTAAAACATCTTTGAATTTGCAACTAGTAATTCATAATTTTAAGGCAACGCACCTTTAAATGGCGACATTTTTTTTTTTTTTTTTTTTTTTTTTTTTGTAAAACGTGTCTGGTTTTAATATGCCAAAATTCTTTACTCTTTCAAGTTTATCTTCTAACACATGTTTTAATCATGATTGCTTCAATGCATGTTTTATAATCTTAAAACAATTTAAATAACCAATAAGACTTTTTATAATCACAATGGCTTTACAGTTGTTTATAATAACACAGGTTATGTCCAACATTATTATCATGTTTAGTTTTATGAATAACGAATCAATGTGTACATTTCAAGACATAAATTTCATTTATTATAGAAAAAAGGGTACTAATTAACGCTTAAAAAACCCATATAACAATTGAAGCAACCATAGAGTATGTGCAATGGCACAATTTTTGTTCGGGCTAGGAAACCTCGGGTCGGCGTGGGTCTTGGTGACCATTGTGGATGTTTAGTGGTGGCCTCGGAGTCGAGTGGCTCGTGGTCACAAGCCCGAGCAAAACTTTTGTTTCTCTTTTTTTTCTGTTATGAATTTTAAGCTAGTTAGTGGCGTGTAGTGACGATTGCTGGTAAAAATGGTTAAAAGAATTGTTAGAAATAGTATGATAAGGTGACGCTTAGATGACAAGTATGAACAATGTTTTGGTACAAACAATGTATTGCTATATAAAAGTAAACTAGTTGGTACTCTGCGTGTGCAGCGGCGATTACCCTAAAATATTTTTTTTTCTTCAGTAAATCATGTATTTTAATTTATTATGTTCTTTTTGACATTGAATTTACAGATATCAAGAATTTCATGTGAAACATTTCAACTTTTTAACGAATGCCAATGTTTTTCATTATACAATTATGATAATAAATATTTTAGTGAGCAATGTTTTTTCGTCATTCAAAATATCTATTTGATTTATATAAATGTAAGTTTTATGGATACGGGTTGTGAAAACGTAGAGGGGGGTGAATACGTTACCGTTTAAAAACGTTAGATCTTTTGTATCAAATCGTTTATGAAGCTTGTTATAATATGAAAGTTACAATTATTGTTTGTGGCTAATATAAAGCATAGTAAACCAAGTTGTCACACAAGCATAAACATCAAACCACATCACAAGCAATTATAAAAGTAAAGAGATAAAGAAAGGAAAGTGCAAACCGAACACGAGGATTTATAGTGGTTCGGTCACGGATCTCCTCTCCGCCTACTCCACTCCCAGTACCCAACTCGAGAGTTACTTCAATAAATCAACAAGCTCCCTTCTCGTGGAGAAAATCTTACAATCGCCGCTACACTTTTTCCGGTACAAAGCTAAATACCGGGTTCTAGTTCGAGGTAGAACCAACCTAACGTCGCCTTATACAATATTTCCGACACTAAGCTAGATGTCGAGTTCTTTTCGGGTACAACCACTCCCGTTATGTTTTATGGCCCAACATAACAAACCTTGTGTTTTATGGTTCAAACACATAGCCCATCTAATCTAGTTTGGTGAAAGTGTTGTGATGATGCAATGATGTTTACAATGATGATCCATGACATAAATGTCTAATGGATATGAATGACTAATCTAAATGATCATCTTAAATAAGAAGTCTTCAATCAATGAGGATATCAAGAGATCTTGAATCTTCATATGTTGATATGCTTTGGTGAATGAGGATGGCTAGATCTCTAAACTTTCATTGGTTGATCAAAATGTAAATATGCTTACAACAAAGATGAATGTTAGAAGCATTATGATCATGTGATAGTGAGGGTGATTGATGTATGCTACTACATGTTTATCTATAGATCTAAGTGATGAAAGAATGTTAGAGAGAATGTATGTTGGAAGGGATGAAGATATGAGAAAACCATGGGATGATATTTATAACCAAAAGTGGTAATCAAAAATATAATAATTTATTAGATTTGATATCTTAGAATATCTTCCAAAATCTTTTAAAGATTTAGATGATACTATG
Organism: Chrysanthemum lavandulifolium; assembly: GCA_022545495.1. Lineage (NCBI taxonomy): Eukaryota > Viridiplantae > Streptophyta > Magnoliopsida > Asterales > Asteraceae > Chrysanthemum > Chrysanthemum lavandulifolium. The sequence continues at coordinate 290,111,333 of CM040240.1, forward strand.
CACGAGGTAATAAAAGAGTGTTTTCCTTTTATGAAAATACATTTAAACAAATGTATATACTTATTAAAAGGTAAGTTACTTGTAAATAAAATGTAAGTAACTTTTGTAAAATAAAGTATCTAGTTGAGTGCTTGTCAAAATAAAATATATTTTGTCAAGTGTAAGTAAACTTTAGTACTTGTATGAATATTATAGTTAGTTTACTTGTACAAATAAAAGTATATATTTGTTAGACATTTTACAAAAGATGTATTTGTATAAAATACTTGTGAATGCAAAATGTAAAATAAGGTTCGAAATAGAATGGTTAACCTATTAAAATACATAGTGACTCTAAATGTATTTTAAACATTCTAAATGATTTGTTAATGGGTTTGATCATATTGCCACATACCAAACATGTACGAACATGTGTTGTAACATACGAGGACTTGAGACATCGAGAGGTGTTGAATGTATGTTGAGACAAATGTAATTACAAGTAACTTGTACATTTCGTTATGTATTATAAGTTACATGTTTGTCTTCAATCAAAAACGAGACCATATAGATTAAATATCGTAATATTTGCACTAACAATCTCCCTTCTTGATGATGACAAAGATATGTAAGCGTAATAGAAAGTAAAATGTAAAAAGTTACTGTATCCTACTACCTTTACATTACCTTCTCCGTTTACACTCTTCTCCCCTTTTGTCGAAACAAAAGGCGTGTCCTTGAGTTTAACTTAATTTCTCCCAAAAGGCGAGCTTGCATCATCCCTAGTGAAGTTAAATCGTCTACTTCAATCCATCCCTTGTTTGGTAGCGGATCCATGGATCAAATAAAGAGGCTTAACCTACATCAAGGTTAGTTTTATGCAACAAAATTATGAGAAATATATGAAAAGAAAAAGTCATATCAATGTTAGCCTATTTTCTCCACTTTTTATCGAAGCAAAATGCTTGTTGAAAAGTGAGAATGATGCTAAATCGTGCATGCTCCCCTGACGGTTGCTCCCCTTGTTTGAGGCGTCAAGGTATGATTAAAAACCTAAAAACAAATATTAGTGCAAAACTATATTCGTCATTGGACGAGTAAGTGATATAAAACAAAGTGTGTATAAGATGCATTCAGTAAATTCTTGACGGAAGCTCCCCTTGCTCTAGGTCGTCAAGATGAATCTTCAAAATAAATATTAGTATAATAGAAGCTTTGTCTTTAGAAAAATATGTCATATACAAACAAGTGTATAGACGATGCAATGTGAGTGCTTAAAGGATATTCCTCCTTGTTCGAGGGTGTCAAGAAGCACCTAAAATAAGAAAAATAATTGATGCAAACTTCATCCTTAGATGAGTAAGTTATATACAATCGAGTGTATATGATGATGAACCTACAATGAAAAACATTATTGCAATATATTTCATCTTTTTCACAAAGAAAAATAAGATGTATATATGTGATAAATGATATAATCAAAGATATCATGAAGTGTAGTCTCCTAATTAAAATCATAAGAAAAGTGAGAATATAATATGATAAAAGCCTATAATATAGTTCCTAGAAAGAAGATATGGAGTCTCGAGATTTGGTGTCGGTTTACTAGTAGGATTCATGTGGTGATGGTAGATGACTCGAGATTTACAAAAGCAAGTTTTCGCTAATCCATGGTGGTGATGATTAGTGAAAGTGGTGATGGAAGGTGGTGGTGATTAGGTAGGAAGCTATTAAGGAGTTAGAAACTCGTATATATAGCAAATATAAAAATGTGGATTCATGCAATCCTTTCGTCATGTCAAGTGACCAAAGCTAAGAGGAAAAAAAAATATGAATGTACATTGCATTTCAATGATGCATAAGGATTATGATTTGAATGATTTATTGATGCTAACAACCTATTGTTTTGAGCAAGTTCTCATATGCTTCAACCCAAGAGTAATCAATAATTCATTCTATCTAAGAATATTATAATGAAGATACCAAAAAATATAAAAGTGATAACATGAAGATAAATTCGTTCATTGATTGACACAAATGATAAAGATGACCTATTCTAGGTGACAATGGGAAAGGTAGTATTAGCATGGTTTTGACCGTCATGGATGATTATCACATTGAAAAGAAGTGAAGACAATATGAAAAATTCTAATAATAATGAGTACCTATACGAGGATGACATCATTTGAGAGTTGGATAGACCAACGTGTTGAAAAGGTGTTGGGAATGGCGGTTTTGATTAATATATCGTTTGCCGACAATAACATGCATGATATGCGGAAAAGGATAAGATCCTATGATGGTGTTCTAGATAGTGAAGTTGTAAGGTGCTAGTTTAAGGAAAATCCTATATGTGGAGATGAAGACGTTACGTAAAAACACATGATGCGTTTTCACTTGATGAGGTATTGGTGCAAACTTGTGATAAAAAGTTAAAAGGTTGAACTAGTTGTGGTTTCGTGAACTGGTTTTAGCTAAGTGGTGTTTACCTATGTGTTGGTATTTTAGAGTCTAAGAGACATAAATTTTGACAAAAGACAATTATATGAATAGATTTCTCTCCCCCTTAATTGGTGAACATCCAACATAATGTGTAATGTATCAAATAAGGAATGACAACAAAGTGTTTAGGAGGTTATTTGGGTTAACGAAAAAGGTGAGCTTAGTGATGTTTTTCTGGATGATGGTTAGCATACTATGAACTTCATCCTTAAAGTCACGTACCTCTTCTCGATTAATACGATATGATCGTATAATGAGGCATGTGGTTTCCTAATAGGAAGTGAAGAGGATTAGAATATTGTTATAACTAAATAATGATGGAGATGATTTTTGGAAAGCGGAAGCAAAAACAAGATTTGGAAAGAGGTCGGTTCAAAGACAAAAATGCAAATCCAACCCTCTAGAACTTAATTCTATATGCTTTTAAACTATATGCAAGTGTAGGGGTCCCATAAAGCATAGTACTAATCTACGTAGCAATAAAGGGGATTATGCAAAATGAGCATATAAAAGTTAGAACCAAGTGAGATAACAAAGAATTTGTTATCAACCTACAAAAAAAATTTGTTAGTGATAAAAGATGTTAACATGATAGAAATCAAATGATAACATATTATATAAGCAAAAACAACACATTGCACTTAGTAGACAAGAAATCACCACACAAGATAGCATCAAAACAATCATATTATGCAAGAATACGACTTTATTCAAGACATTTCATTATGAGATTGTTTTGTCGTTGGACTTAGAAACTTAAGCATACTTGGATATACAATAATCTATGTGATTAATTTGTAAGATAAAAAGGCTTCTAAAATTTTGTCATACCAAAAGCACTTTGACAGATTATATGTGCACACGTAGCAAACAAATAGTGTGACAAGAAGCAAAAGAAACAAGATGAAAGATTCATGCAAGCCATGTTTAGGACATAGCAATTTGGAGCATGTATCATTTGGATCGTACTACACATAGATGTAATGAATGCCAACTAATAGCTTTCAAACACAAATATATCATATCAAAATTATCACGTATCAGAATGGCATATTATGAGTTCATAAGTAACATGTTAATCATGCTAAAAATAATTAAAAAGTAAGTATCATGCAAATAAAGTTTAGGTTTAAACGTTTAGTACTAAGGTTTACACATTTGACTAGTTATCAAACACTAAGATAATGTCAAATCAACTTATCGTATCAAACAAGAACATGTAATCAACACATGTAAGTGCAATGCAAGTGGTTTTAAAATAAAAGTCATATATACTACTTGTTTGATTAGTATTCTAAAGCGAGGCAAACTATCAATGTTTTAACACTTACTTTAGGCAAGTATAGGAAAATGATTTTTCAAGTTAGAGAATGAATATGAGACTATTACTAACGGTGCTCAATTAAGGCTAAACACGACCATTTTACGGGTGATTCCACATACCGAACTTCTCTCCGGAAGCAATTCAACCGTTAGGTCAAATTGAGTTTCTAGTGCAATAGGTTCTCCAAGAGTCATTCTCATGTTAGAAAGATGGGAACTCCTACTTTTCCTATTAAAGTGCATAAAGATGATAGTTTACCAATACTTGGCTTAATGTGACACAACTAATATGAAATATAACTAAGGTGATGAAGATGTCATGTTATACACATGAATTTTAACAATGGTGTGTTGATAAACAATATGTTTTAATCTTGTGTATAGAATCTAAGGTTGTTTAAATTACATAGCTAATTGTATGATCTAATGGATGACATCTTTTATTTTGAAGTGTATACTTTAAAAGTGATTTAATTATCTAAGACTAGGGAATGGAATATGTTAAATTAAGAATGTTCTCAAGAAAGCTCTTTGGAACTTTATTTGACAAGAATCTAAATAAGGTTACTAACTTCAATAGATCATGTGTATGCTCTAGAGATGTGTAGTTTTAACCTTGGATGTGCACAAGGTTTGAGCAAGGTTAGGTTATGATGTATGCTTGAAAGGAAATGGATACAAATAGTATCTTTCAACAAATGAGATTATCGCATGGGATAAAGTTATCATGCTTATGAAAATAAGTATGACACGATGAATTAGATACGCTAGTTCATAGAGCTTGTTTGTTTCAAGATCATTTAGCCAATGAGGTGTAATGAAATCTCTTGTAACACAACCATTTATGTCGCAAGGAGAGAATAATGCATAGGATATACAATATCCTTTTAACAAGATGAATACTTAACATGATTTCTTAGGCATAATGTTTTCAAAACATCATGTTTTCCTAAATGAAGATATGAAGCCAAAGTGTTTGAATCGGATAGTCCCATCTAAATAAACTTGGTATCAAGATTATATTCACTAGATGATGACAAAAGGAATTCACTCGAGTTTCTTATGTATAATCCTCAAGAGTCATTGTTGCATGGGGTGTATGATGTTGGCTTTGAGATTTCATTTTAACATATGTTGTTAAAATGTTGATTTGAGGTTTAACGAAATTTATGCAGAAGTTTAACGACAAAGTATTACTAATACTTTGATAATTTGTGAAGGTAGTATACCCAGTGGAAATTGACAACAATTACCAAGAGCACCATGCTTATTTGATAGTTGAGGTTCTAGCCATAATGAATTATCTAAGTCCTTATATGTGGGAAAGGATTGTTGAGTTTGTTCAAACGTGCATTTGATTCAGTACAAGTGTTGGACACAAGGGCTTTTTGAGCAATACACTCAACGAATTCAAATGATGGTAAGGATGGTGGATTAGTTGATCTAGGTGGTAGGTCTTCTAGTGTATCTAAATAAGGATGTGGTGATGTAGGGGTTTGTTGTACTTAGGTTGATTGTTTGTCCATAGATGTTGAACACAAAAAATACGGATACTAATTCTTATGGTTCATTGGTTGCTACAACTAGTGGGTGAAGTGCTTGAATTTTTGGTCATGTCTATGAAGCTTAGGGGCTGAGGTATAGGTTCACCTTGAAAGGGCACGTTTGGTTTAAAGGATGCTCTTGGAAGTTCATGAGCAACACGCTTAATGGTGCCAAAAGATGTAAGAGGATAGTAGGTGTCAAAGAGGATAAGTGGCACGATGGGTTGTTTGTTTTGGATAAGTGTTTGATTCATTTTAGGATTAGTTTTTCAACATGTGCTGTTAAAATACTTGGGTGTTGATTTTTCGGATATGACTTTTAATGACTAAAATCGTAAGTCACATGTACTTGAATATTTCAGATGAAATACTTAAGTTGTCAATCCTAATTTGTTGAGATTAATAAGCTTTGATTGAACTCAAGGATAACAAGACTTGATAATATGTCTTTAACATACGTGTGAGTTATGACTCGATGTAAATACTTATCGTCTTGAAGGATGATACATTATTTTCATGTTAACCAAGTGAGGCAATATATGTGGATACAAAACAATATCTATAGTCATATGTTAGACTTGTGTATGATATCTTTGAAAATAATGAGTCCAGATTTGTTAGTCTCGGTAAGTCATCTAAGTCATCCACAAACGGGTGAGGAGATGTTGGTGGTGTTGCACAAAGTACAAGTTTTGGAGACTTTGGTTGTGAAGGTGTTTTGGATGGTTGTGAAGTAGTCATAATGATGGGTGATTTTGATGGTGGAGTTGGAGTACTTAAGTTTAGAAAGTTCACATCTTGAATGGGTGATAAGATGTTGAGAGGTAACGAGTCCGAGGATGAAGAGTTCAAGTTTAATGAAGCAACAAGATCGAATGCTAATCCTAGTGGTTTATTTGAGGTTGAGGATTTAGTCATTTTGACTTTGCTTTAAGAAATGCTAAGCTTAAGAAAAAGTAACAGTGTAGGTGTGAAAATGACCATCCTGAATGTGTCGATTGATGGAGCTAAGGATTCACGGAGAGATGTGTTTTATTTGATGTTAATCCATACAAAGATGGTAGTTTCTAATGAGATGGAAGTGTCTAAGATCATGTCAAACATCCTAAGTTAATCCATTGAGGATGTGTTGAGTGAGATATGAAAGATATGCATTAACAAGTATCCTAGAAACGAGATTTGGTAAATTAGATTGCGGGATTTAGTAAAATTCAACAACTTACCTGTAGGATCCACGACACCATTTCTTTACATAGGCGGAACCCTTAAATTGGTGCCGCCTGGTCCGCCTGTACAGGTATGGCGGTACCAAAATGCATAACAGACGGTACCAACATTTTGGTGCCGTCGATCCGTGGACACCGAAAAGTTCACAGACCCATTTTTAGGTGTCGGGAGTTTTCAAAACACGAAATTTTGCTTAAACCATGTGACATTAATTACTTCTAGTTAGGAAAGTCGATAACACATATACAAACATAGTGGAGCATATACTTTGACCAGGGCTAACGATTTTCACATAAAAGTGAAAATGGGTAAATTTGATAACACACTTGTGCTATCCACCGCATAAACCGGTTAGCATACAATATTGTTTTAAGTCATATTATCATCCTACAAAGTAAAACAAATAAATTACATCATACAACATTGTTTTGTCCTTGTACCAAACACTCTCTTAAAACCTCCATTTTTCAAAGTACTTGACTAATTTACTTAGTACTCATTGCTAAGCGAGTCATGACATTTCATAAGTTATGCGAGATGTTAGTATAACATATGCAAAGGAAGTGATCTAAGTCTATAAGTGATGGTAAAACAATTTCCAACTAAGTGCACAAAATCTAGCAAATGTCCTATTGTGCATAAACAAGAAATCGTCAAGCAAGCGAATAAATAACATGGCAAGATTGACACTTATATTATGCAAACAAACAAGTATAAACAACAATTTGAAAATAAGCAAGCAACATATATGCAAACAACATAAACAAGTGGTCATTTAGCATAGCATAACAAGAAAAACACTTTTAGTCATTTATCGTTTAAATGTGATGATGTTACCAAGCTTGATTAGTTTTCTTTAAACATATTACATAATTATTTAGTTTCAAAATATATTATATCAATGTTCTAAGAATACCATCCTAAATTTCTTGACTCAAAAATTTGAGTTTTTATGTTAAAGCGAAACTTAATATCTTGGACATACTCGTAGTATTTGGTCTATTTCACTTATTTAAAATTAGACTCAGGTCATGAGAGTAGTTTTAAATGAAAGTAGACTCAATTCCCTTTAAAATGATAGGTGGCTCGACTCCTACGGACTTCTGGTTAATAAGTTATGAATTTTTAAGTTGGCCAAAAAATTGCGTCTTGTGCGGACCAAGGAACCAAAATTTACAAGGAAGGAGCCCTTTTTTTGTTCCGCCTAATCCGTGGTCTTCACGAAGGTTGAAAATGTACTTACTCATAGCGAAAAAGTGTAGGACTTACTAGATTTGATAGAAAAATATAATACACATATTTTGTTTATTATTTTTACTAATTTGACTTATCTAAACATTTGACGACAAAATTTCTAAATATAATTAGCAAAACATTTTTCATATTATATTTCGCTTCAATGGTAATTTGATACATGGATCGTGCTCTATTTTAAAAACCATTTGTTTTGAAAATAAGAGTTACGAGGCTCTGGTACCAATTGTGAAAATGTAGAGGGGGTGAATACGTTACCGTTTAAAAACGCTAGATCTTTTGTATCAAATCGTTTATAAAGCTTGTTATAATATGAAAGTAACAATTATTGTTTGTGACTAATATAAAGCATAGTAAACCAAATTGTCACACAAGCATAAACATCAAACCACATCACAAGCAATTATAAAAGTAAAGAGATAAAGAAAGGAAAGTGCAAACCGAACACGAGGATTTATAGTGGTTCGGTCACGGATCTCTCTCCGCCTACTCCACTCCCGAGTACCCAATTCGAGAGTTACTTTACTAAATCAACAAGCTCCCTTCTAGGCGGAGAAAACCTTACAATCGTCGCTACACTTTTTCGGTACAAAGCTAAATACCGGGTTCTAGTTCGAGGTAGAACCAACCTAACGTCGCTTATACAATATTTCCGACACTAAGCTAGATGTCGAGTTCTTTTCGGGTACAACCACTCCCGTTATGTTTTATGGCCCAACATAACAAACCTTGTGTTTTATGGTTCAAACACATAACCCATCTAATCTAGTTTGGTGAAAGTGTTGTGATGATGCAATAATGTTTACAATGATGATCCATGACATAAATGTCTAATGGATATGAATGACTAATCTAAATGATCATCTTAAATAAGAAGTCTTCAATCAATGAGGATATCAAGAGATCTTGAATCTTCATACGTTGATGTGCTTTGGTGAATGAGGATGGCTAGATCTCTAAACTTTCCTTGGTTGATCAAAATGTAAATATGCTTACAACAAAGATGAATGTTAGAAGCATTATGATCATGTGATGGTGAGGGTGATTGATGTATGCTACTACATGTTTATCTATAGATCTAAGTGATGAAAGAATGTTAGAGAGAATGTATGTTGGAAGGGATGAAGATATGAGAAAACCATGGGATGGTATTTATAACCAAAAGTGGTAATCAAAATATAATAATTTATTAGATTTGATATCTTAGAATATCTTCCAAAATCTTTTAAAGATTTAGATGACACTATGCATGAGGTAATAAAAGAGTGTTTTCCTTTTTATGAAAAATACACTTAAACAAATGTATATACTTATTAAAAAGGTAAGTTACTTGTAAATAAAATGTAAGTAACATTTTGTAAAATAAAATATCTAGTTGAGTGCTTGTCAAAATAAAATATATTTTGTGAAGTGTAAGTAAACTTTAGTACTTGTATGAATATTATAGTTAGTTTACTTGTACAAATAAAAGTATATATTTGTTAGACATTTTACAAAAGATGTATTTGTATAAAATACTTGTGAATGCAAAATGTAAAATGTGGTTCGAAATAGAATGGTTAACCTATTAAAATACTTAGTGACTCTAAATGTATTTTAAACATTCTAAATGATTTGTTAATGGGTTTGATCATAATGCCACATACCAAACATGTACGAACATGTGTTGTAACATACGAGGACTTGAGACATCGAGAGGTGTTGAATGTATGTTGAGACAAATGTAATTACAAGTAACTTGTACATTTTACGTTATTTATTACAAGTTACATGTTTGTCATCAATAAAAACAAACGAGACTGTATAGATTAAATATCGTAATATTTGCACTAACACGGGTGTTAACAAATATGTTAAACCGACCAACCGAGCAGACCCGCTCAACCCGAAACCACAAAAACGATAACTAAGAAATCGAATCCAAAAAAAATTAGAAATCGGATAAACCCTCTTATCGCGGTTTGATTTCGGTTTGTATTTTTAAATATCAACGGTTATACGAATCGACCCGTGTTTTATATAAATGTAGTTTTAAACAAATTAAGCCCGAACTAGAAATAAGTGTTAATCGAACCGTGTTTTATTTCTGAAATTGTTGTTTTTGTGTTTGTATAGTTTGTATAATATGCTTTATTATTTGTATTATTTTATTTTAAGTTTCAAGTATTTTAGTGACATTTAATGTAAGAATTGTGTTTAAGTTGGTTATTCAATATGTTTAATAATTTGTATTTCTTATGTAAAATTGTTTTAATAACTGTATTAATTGTATTTATTGATCAGTTATTTATGTATGTAGTTGTGTAAAAGTTAATTAATGTTATAACATATATTACTTAAAATTAAGTTTAGGTTCCTTAGTGTATTCTTAGTTTTGAACTCTTGGTTCCCTTTCTACTTTTAATATGAATGATTATTGGCGTGAGATTATTTATTTATTTACTTTATTTTTTTAATAATATTGTTGACTTTTATAAAAAGAAACAATTAAGTTTAGAAGTGAAATAAATATATGTAACGTAAACTTTAGGCCGGATACAATCGTGACTGGATTATCCCTTGCCATATCAGCTTTTTCTCTCCGATGACCAGACACGACAAAGTTACCGCAGTCGGTAACCAAATTAAAAAAAAAAAGAAAAAAGATAGAAAGAAAGAAAGAAGGAAAGAAAAATGTGGGTGTAATAATCGGTCGAATTTTAAACCGATTGTTTTTTTTCAGCCCTCGACCGATATTTGACCAAGATCCTACTGTGGGGTTGACCGACTTCAAAGTCGGTCGAGCTAAGCTTAAGAACGACTTTTTTCGTCCCACTGCTACCAGCCTTATAACATGTAATCTTTAAAATTAAGTTTTATCTATTTAATAGAGGAGTGAGAAATGCCTTCCTCCTTTACATGTAAGATAGATTTGCATAAACATGGTTTCATAACTAAAGAGAAAAGGCATTAATTACGCTTGAAAAAACATACAAAAATTGAAGCTAAGAACATAGTGATTGTACTTCACATTTATTTTGAAAATGTGTTTCATCTTTTAAGCTACAAATAAATGTATGGCTCGACAAGTTGAGTTGGAAAAATTAAATCATGCTTTAATCAATGATTAATTGTACAATGGATCACAGCATCATGTCAAAACATAATCTTAACTTATATTGTTAATAGGCTTCGCTTAAATCGAAATTTCAAGGTTAGAGAACTTTGCATTTGTGTTACGAGCCAATTTCATATACCAATCTACTAGTCGTGTCAACTTCTGTTTTGTTGAATCAATCTAGTTCCGTTCCGTTTCCTAATGTTGTCAAGGAGCTAAACGACTAGACCGGTCCCTAAACATATTTTACATCAATCCATTACGCATATATGCTAAAGAAAAATTGTCTATTAGATATAGTAACAAATCGTTAAGGCACACGAGGTCGTGGTTTCTCTGTCGATTTAAAATTTTTGAAAACATATGGTAACAAATCATTAGGATATTAGAACACAAAACCAAGAGGCCATAAAGTTTTATATCTAGTTAAAACTTGAAGACCAAAACATCATAGTAAAAGGAAAAACATGATACATTTAAAATAGCAAGTCTTATCAAAATACATATTTCCTTATTCATAATTCAATCATTTTCATGAAAACTTTAATTGAAATTTATCTCATAATCTTTGTTTTCAGGTGTGGAACCAAAAACTAAGGGATTTGTTGGTTGAGTTGTATCATTCAATGTTTCCTAGTATTGTCTCAAGAAACTTTTTTCCATTAAAACTTCTCAGAACCAATAACCAGAAATGAATAATGTTTAGACAATAACTATTCAATCACTTTAAAATCTAAAAAGTTTCTTTAGATCTACAATTTGATTTCAGTTGTTTTTGTACCTCTGAATTTCATAGAACATCTCTTTGAAAAGAAACAAAATCGTACGACACATAAGAATTTGAGAGTTTCTTTGGGCTCCATGTATGTGTCGAATTTCATTGATAATAAGGTAGCATTTGGTTTCACTACTGGTATGGATTGAAACAAAGCTCAAATGAGTTTTCCATATCTGTCGTGTCTTGTAGGTTTGCAAATTGAGAATTTGAGATGAACCGATATTTTAGGTTTCATTCATGATTTAGAAACTCGTATGGATTAACTAAACACCCATATAAATCCCACATTTTCACGCATTTCCTTATTCCTATACTCTTCAACCAAATACCACTAAGAAAACGAATTAGTCGATTACCTGAAGAAATAGACGTGCAAAAGCATAAAGGTTAGGTATAGTATGGAGGCCGTCCTTAAGAATATAAAGCCGAGACTCATCATGTCACACGCGAAAAAGCCACACATCAAACATTCTATTCCAATTATCGATCACGTTCTCTTGCTTATTTACAAACATTTATCAATTTTCCTCTTGAAACAGTGTAATCTTGGTTTACTTATTTGAAAGTACTCTTATTTACAAACACAAGCATTGTAGTTCAAGTTTTTGTTTGATTGAAGTAGCATTCCATTTAAAGTAGTAGAATTATTTATTTATTTATTTTGAACGGCGGATTTATTAAAACATACTAGTAAGGAGCTAGAGAAAAATTACAAAGGCTTCATAAGCCAAGAGTTTTAACAATTTACATTACATCATCTACTTTTAAACCAAGAGAAAGAAAAAGAATGAAATCGAAAATGTCACTTTTCCTTAATGAGTCAGAGTTAAAATAATATATGTACACATGGATTACTAAAAAACGCATTTCCCTAAAACATGTGTTTTTCACATACTTAACAAAAATATGGAAATAAACAGATCAAGAAGATGAAGTTACGTGAAATGACCAGATTACCCTCAACAAACAAGCTAGGTCGTGCATAATGACAATATTCATAGTACGTTAATTATAATGTATTTTGACAGATAGTATATAAACTATTTTACCTTTTACCCTATTAGATACTCATTATATGCTTTTTCTAAGTATATATATTATATGCGGTAAAGCACCTATGAATCAATTGGAACAAGGATTCTGTTGAGTTTATAATATATATAACATACAATAAACATGTAAACATCAAGAGTACACAACGGAAGACTAAAGATCATAACAAATAAATATTTAATTGAAACTATGCGTAACGTACCTCTTGCGAATGTTAGATCTCTTGAGCAAAACCAAAGAAGTAGTTTGAAGAGTTGTCCCTTACCGTTTTACAACTAAAACCAATTGTTGTAAGAATAATGTCTTACAACCACGTTATGGTACACACGAATTAACCAACGAATCAAGCGATTGCTAGATCTAACATAAGTCCTCGTTTTAAAGAAAAACGAAACCAAACTCCCTTAGAAGGGGTGTTCGGCCGAATAGGGACAAGAGAGAGGAGAGGAGAGATCTAGGGTTAATTCAATGCACAAGTTATGAAAAACCCTATAACCTAGCCTTGTTTATATAGTAGATGGAAGACTTTGGGAACAAGTTAGGGTTTGGGTTGAAAACCCATTCCCTTGGCCGGCCATAGGACAAGCCAAAGAGAAAACCCATAACTTTTTCAAGTCTTTTCATTACTAGTCCTTTCTCTTTTCATTTAACGGTCGTTAGTCATTTTTCCGTTAAATACTTAACGATCGTTAACCGGACTTAATGTGCAATAATTAATCGTAAACATAAACATTAATTATTAACTTTAATTCTCATTTGCTAATGTGTGCAATCCCGTGGTCACGAGTTCGAATCCGGACATTTACGTGTTTGTAAATATATACATTTCCAACAGATTCGTCCTAAAAATTGCGATGTTGGTGATTCTTATTTTGTCATGTCTAAGTAAAAAGTATTGTATAATAGTTATGGTTTTGGTAAGATTTTGTGAAATTTCATTATATGATCATCTTGTTCTTGTGACGATACTTCACAATGGTAAAGAATGTGCAACGTAGAACACGGTCATGCGTTCAAGTTGTGCTGCGATTATGATGTGACGTGGACTATCGCCTTATGTTAGGCGTGTGTGACGAGTCAGTGTGACACCCGACAGTGAATCGGTTTCCCTTGATTATATCATCTTTTGCTTGCTTGAAAACAAATTGTTCAAATTGTTTTTAAAAATTATTCATCATCTAGGGGTGTTGATCGGTTCGGTTATCGGGTTCTTCGGTTAGTTCGGTTTGGTCAATTCGGTTAAAATTTTCTTTTAGGTCAACCCGAGAACCGAACCAAACCAAATTCAAATTCGGTTTTCGGTTTGGTTTTGTTGAATTCTAATTCAGTTCGGTTCTTGGGTTGACCCATATAACCCGAATTTCCTATTTCTTTAAAAGAAAATTTAATAATTACATAGATATTTAGCACAAAAATATATTTCAAGCATATTTTATTATATTATGATAACTTTTAATAGTATTTATTTATACATAAAATACATAAAAATATATAAATATATAAAATAAAGATATATATTTATATGAATTCGGTTTTCGGTTCAAGCTGTCAAACCCATATCCAACCCGAGAATCGAATTAGTAGTTCGGTTCGGTTCGGTTTTAGCGAATTCAGTTCGGTTATTAGTTCGGTTTGGTTATTTTCGGTTCAGTTTGGTTTCGGTTTCGGTTTATTCTGTCTTTTCTGTTTTTTCACTCACCCCTGTCATCACACTAAAAAGTTTCGGTTTAACTGGACCGAGCCCAAGTAAGAAGTTGGAATTTTGTGGGTCAAATTAGCCGACCCACGATAATTTGTTCTACTAAACTAGTTATAATGCCCGCGCACGCGCGGGGTTTTTTTCTAGAATTTTCAATAATGTTTTTTTATTTATTAAAAACAAATAGCTTAATTTTGAGAATCTATTCTGTCGAATTTTACCATGTGTGGATGGTCCAAACCAGATTGCAATTCTCGTACACAAAGTAAATGAATAATGATGCAAAGTGTTTGGCAGAATCTCGTTGCACAAAATACTTCTGGGACAAAATAAGCAGCAAATATGATCGAAGCCTACATCAGTTAAACATGTATGTGCGTTCAGATCCTACATCAGTTCGGTTCAAACATCATGGTTGTACACATAGAAATTCAAACAAACATGATGGTGCAAAACTTAAATGCTACATCTTATAATTGAACCAAAGCTTCTATATAAAGGAGTGTTTAGAATTTTGTGTTAAAAGTGATCCTTTCAAGCTATCATAGAAGGTCTCAAGTCCTAACTCTCGTACCCGTGCTTTTAGAAGACGTTATCTTTGCCACCACCACCTGTAATAAAGACATCATAAGATTGAACCACACGAAAAAAAATTAATTAAAATGAAAAGTTTCCCCAAACACATTGCTATGTTATCAAAGATGAACTGAGTCCTTTTAAAAGACAAAAACATGTATCATGAACTGACTACATTAACAAATTAAAGTAACCATAGTTTTGATCCCTAAGTGTAGCAAAATCAATGGACCACACTTGGTTACTCGAATGTACATCAGACCACAGTGGTTACTTTTTTAATACAACAACTCTTTTTAGAAAGTTTTCATATGATATCATAAACATGTATAACCATGAAAGTGTATATGGGTCATGCAAGCTGTTTTTTTACCCGTTCTCTGTTTTGCACACATAGATACGTCGTTTACAACATTGCTTAGATATATTATTATCTCTTTAATAGGGTGCAACGTTTTCAAATCCATAATTACTGTTAAAAAACTTTTTTTAAACACAGATGATGAACTTTTATGACATAGAAAGTGTATAAAAAGCAAAAGATAGTAAAAACATTTTCAACCAATGAGTAATGCCCATGAGAGTGTTTTGGGTCAAGCAAGATTGTTTTGACCCGAACTCTATCTTGCGCACATAAATACGTTGTTTGTCTTTTCTCTTCATCGCAAATTAGGACCTTCAATGCTTGGTTTAAAAATGCGCGCATCATTGCGCAAATTGCACGCATCGTTGCATTGCATTTGAAATTTCGCATTATGGTGCCCAATGCAAGGCCATCCCATATTGCATTCGCATTAGACTGTAATTTACCGCATTTGTGTAATGCTAGCAACGGTCATAATTGTCGCAATCTAGAATTTAGGTCATTTTGTCAAAATAAACCATATAAAAGATATCCAAATATTTAAATGGGATTTTAAAGATAGAACTTATTAAAAAACGTACAAAACAAACACAATAACGAAAATATAGTATCTTATGTTTTGCTAAGTGTTTTACGTCAAGGTTTGCTTTCGACTTATTTAGTTTTTCAAATGAATTATTGGTCTAATTTCAATATGCTAGTAACTTATTTCGTAAGTTTATTACATTTACTTGATACCTGGTAGAATATATTATGTATAAATAATTTTTGTACTTTTTTTAATATTGAACGCAATGCGTCCAAATTGTGCTCGCATTCGCATCACGCATCACGCAATGGCTTTTGGGACCTTTAGCGCATTGGATCGCAAAACGCATTTTTAAACCAAGATCACGAGTCGAGAAGAGCAAAATCTACCTGATCATCTTCTTTCTTTTAACACCAAGCTCACAAGACCAATACCATTTTGTCTTTTGGATAGATTGATTTGGGGTTGTTTGGTTTAGGATTTTGGTCAAGGTGTGTGCTCGGCTTGTTCGACCCATGTATTCACGAAGAGTGTTTGGGTCTTTTGACGTTCAGTTTATGTTTTGTCGAGAGGGAGAGAACAATTAGTGACCCAACTAAGCTCCTTCCTCTCTTTCCTCTTGTTAATTTTTGTTCTTAAATTTTTTTAAGTTCAGTAATTGCTAACTTTTTTGGATTTGGGACTGTTATGGCATGTTCTTTGGGCTAGTGTTTGGTTGCATTTCTGGCCGTAACCCATTTATAGTTATAGGATGCGTTTGGCTTAAACTCGGGCCCAACTTAATAAGAAATAAATTATCGTTTTTAGCCACTGAAAAAGTTCGACATTATTATTCTAATCCGACTCATTTATGACTTTTATTAACTTAACCGAAATATATAACTTGAGACGTTAACATTTATATATATCAACATATTCATGATCAAATGACTTGTTATTATATCTCAACATAATTTACACTCAAATTTCATAACTCATCTTATATACGAGATACTAAAACAAAACTTACCATTAAAATTATAAACTTTAAACCAATCTAACGAAAACATAAATGACGAACTTATTTCATATTTTATATACCAGATTTCTAAAACTAAACACATTTTTCTAACTTCTGGAATCTCTTTTGAGTTTACTAAACAATATAAAATGACTTACCATACATAAATAAAAAAAGTTGGTACACATTTAGTTATCACGGATAGACTAAACAAATACACAGGTCATGATCGATTTTTATTCAAACATACATTTTTATAATTTATCACCCACTAATTTATATATTCCATTCTTTTTACACATATAAATATATAACGACATGTTCATATTTTCCCAAACAACGACTATTATTCTCGATACTTACTTGTGTTAGTTTGCGTGCGCCGTCTTTCAGATATTTTCTTGTAATGAAGTTTTGTTCGTCATATATTCTTAATATACCTACGTGTGTACTTGTGCATTTTTCCAAGAGCCAATACTTGCAAGCATTTTTACTTACAAACCCTTAGTAAACACCTTAAACTTAAATGCTGCCACACAAGCAACATAACATGTAATCATTGGAACTTTTAATTTGTTTAAAACTTCATTGAGTCTTAAACTGGAAATGTAAACTAAACTAGCCATACTAATCTAGGTCGCGTGTCGGTGCCATCCACAAATTCTATTTGATTACTGCTTCAGATTGCTTATACTGAGGTGAGTTCTCGTAGCCCCTTTTTCACAATGTTTTTCTTGGGGGAAAATGGTACTCAAATGATGTTTTAACTGTTTTTATGTTGTGCTAAACTGTTTACATGTTTTTGGACAATATGTGTGTTTGATTTCAATATGTGACTACTTTGTGATGATAAATTGTGTTTCATGTATGCGCAAATGTTTAACTCCGTTTGGAGCCGAAACAAGTTGATAGTACTATCTTGGGTAGCTCCCCACTATTGGTAACATGTGTGTAACATTATTGGTAGGTTCAGTTGTCGCTAGCACTGTGTTTCATATTCATATATCTTGCTCACTATTGTCCTACACTACTATGCACAGCTTCATGGTTTAACTCTTAAACCTACGAGCTCACCAACTTTATGTTGACGTTTTCGAGTATCCATTTTCAGGTGTTAAGAATGAAGTTGCATAGAAGGTTGAGTATTGGCCTGGCCTAGCAGACATAAGACAAGACTCTACCGGGCTGTGTTCCCGAGGAGTTGTGCATTTGGAAATGCCCCCTTAAGACTTAATTATTGTGAACCTATGTAGTAAGACTTGTATCCATCGTATTATGGATCATTGTAACTTTGACTTGTGTTGTGATGAATGCATTTAGTATTTCTCTATTTTGACACCTTGTGTTCTTGATTATGAAGTCATACCCCGTAAATGTCATTCCGCTGCGCCATTTTTGGGGTGTGACATCCAGTTAAGTTTTTGGATTAAAAGCTGAAGTCTTTATTGAAGTTTCAGTCTGAGATATACAGTAGCTTGTTTTGTTGTATGATATCATCTAGCAGATATCGGATGAATATATACAGTTGTATCTTTGAGTGTGTTAAAATCAGTTTCCTTGTGTTATGATGTAAAACATTTGGTTCAAATTAATATAAAGTTTCACCTTTTGCAACAAAAAAAAAAAAAAAAAAAAGTTTAAATTGTGTTGGTAAATGATTCTTCTACTTTAAATGGAATTGCTATTTGACATAAACCAAAAATTGAAGTGAAATGCTTGTGCTTGTAAATAAGAGTACTTTCAAAATAAGTAAACCAAGATTACACTGTTTCAAGAGGAAAAATCGATAATTTTTTTGCAAATAAGCAAGAGAACATGATCGTGAATTGGAATAGAATGTTTGATATGTGGCTGATTCACCCGAACAACATTAATTTTCGGGTCAGCTTATGATATTCTTCAACATAAAGCCTAATATTGTGCAGTAGATAGAAATATGCAGAAGTGTTACTTTAACGGTTCCAATCTCTATAGTTGTAAGTAAAATCTAAGCTAGATCAATGTCAAAATAAATACTTCCTAGTTTATTATAGATTTAAGAAATCATCGTAAACAATTATAAGTAAGAAAAATTTACATATGTGATAACTTACGAATCTTATTCATTGATTGCCTTTAACATGGGGAGATACAAGGCTGCGCACAAATATGGGAGCACCAATATATCTATGTGAGCTAGTTACGGAAATTTGCTGGCTAAAGGACTTGTCACTCTCACACGGAATGTTGTAATTTTGCGGTTCATGCGGTTCACACAAGGCGTGTATGACTTGATCACGCTCAGCCTCACAATCATGTGGCAACATTACCCAAGACTGCTTAACATTGTAGTTGTTCATTATCCATATGTTATCACTAGGATGAGGATCGAATCCAAAATAATTGTATATGGATAGACATTCGTTCATAATCCCTAGTCGATGATAAGACTTCCATTGATAGCGTGAATCATCAGGTTGGGGGATTTCTTTGAACTCTTCTTTAGACAAATCAAATGAAACAATTACAATCTTCTCGTAATGGTCTTTCATAAACCAGTGAAAAGCGCCATTAAATAAAACACCAACTTCACTAATAAACCTATACTCGACTTGAATAACTTTCCAAACATTTGATCTTAACGATAACACTTGAAAACATGTGTCATCGCCAAGAATAACCTTGTAATCATCCTTGAAGAAATCATAACCAAAACCACCACATAAAACCGGAATGATAATTGGCGGTCTTAGGAGTTGTTGTCTGACTTGTCTAATGGAGGGGTTGGCTATAAGAATTCGTTTAGCGTCCATAGTAAGTAAGCATACAAGGCCATTGGAAGAACCGAGGATAAAACATCTATTAGAAGTAAAACTACTCATGCTGCGTATGTAAAAACCATAGGGTAACCACTCCATAACAATCCTTCGAGTTTCATTATTCTTACGATCTTTGTTATGACTATGGATGAGATGTGTTTTAACAAAAAAAGGGTCAGAGATTAAGGATAGCCATGAGTTACACACGCATTTGCATCGGATCAGATCATCAACATCCAATCTTGCTAGTATTTGTTCAACTATATCACTATGGACACACACCTCCTCTGCCATGAAAACCCTAAACAAAAAAAGAGAAAGAGATATGGAATGTCTTACGATTTATATCTTTAATAGGACTTTAGGAACTCAAACGTGTAATTTGACCCCCAAAACTCCAACTTCTTACTTGGGCTCGGCCCAGTTAAAGTGAATCTTTTTGTAAGGTTGTGCAAAATTCGGGTTTCACCTACAAAATCAAAAACCGAATAGAGCTGAAAAAACTGAACCGAAACCGAACTGAATTTGTCAAAACTGAACCGAACCAAACCGAATTAAATATTTGATTTCCGGTTCGGTTATTGTTTTGGCAAAATAAAAATCGATCGAAAACCGAATTCGCATAAAGAGATATACTTTTTATAAATTTATGTTAAAAATATTAAAACTTTTCATATTATAAATATAAATTTTTTAAGCGTGAAATATTTTGGTGCAAAAATCTATATAATTAACTAAATAATAATTAAAATTATGTAATTAAGGTTATTCGCCTATTCGGTTCGGTTTAATACAATTTAAGTTCGGTTCGGTTCGATCTTCGATTTTATCGAGATTAACATTTAACAGAAGTAAATGAACCGAATAAATCTAGCACTGTCAATCGAGTCGTGTTCGGTTTGACCTAGTATTCGGGTTGGCGGGTCATTATACCCTCTACCCAAACACGACCCATTTATTAATCGTATTAGGAAACTCAACCCTAACTCAGACCTGCATAACATGTGTAACATGTTTGTGACATGTTTAACCTGTTTAAATAGATAGGTCAAGTAGCTAGTAAGGTTGGTGGTTTATTTATTTAACTAGTTTAAATAACATACAAATAATTATACGACAACTCAATGATATGTGAGTTATATTCGTAATTCACTCATATTAAGTACATAACAATATACATTTAACCCAAATCTAACATAAAAATCCAAGTTAAATATTTTATTTTTAGAGCTTTAGATATACTTAGACGGGTTTACGGGTTAACCTATTTAATACATACTCAACCCAAACACGGCCCGTTTAATAAATGGATTACGCGGGTTGCATGTGTTTTACTAAAGCTTGTTTATCCTCAACACAAACATGTTTAACTTAATTTCGGGTTCGTGTCGTTTATCGTGTCGTGTCGAGAATTGTCAATTCTAAATAAATCAAACAACCTGATAACCGAACCGAGGAACAACCCTACTTTTTTGTGAGATAATGTGAATTGTTGCATTACCCTACTTGGGATTAGGGTAACGACCCGAAATGAAAGTTCAAGAAAATGAGTGAGGGATTGGATAACCCTTATTCTAAAAACAAGGCTTTGTTAATGAGGCTTTATTTCGGTTGTGTAGTTCTAAATAGTGATTGAACAAAGAGCAAGCACTATCACGTCAACTTCATATTAGCATTCACTTTTATCACCAAACTAACCACTCTATAGTGGTGATCAACAAACCTACTACTTAAACATAAATATACCTTAATATATACACATATAAACAATGAAATTTCGTTCGAAAAAGAAGATGATTAAACGATCTCTAAAATTAAAGCACCTCGCTTGATTAAGGAAGCATGTAATGGTGTTTGAAGCGTAATTTAATGTTACACTCATAATAAGGGTACTTAAGCCCAATAGTTTGCATGATGTGTTTTCATTTTTATTCAATTTAATCTAGGGCAAATAACCTATTAAAGCATCATATTTGTCACAAATGTCAGTTCGACGTAGCGAACAAAAAAAATAGCCCTTTTGGTCACTTATCTTGTCTATTTTGTCTCTATGATACATTTAGTAACTTGTAGAACCGGTATCCGGTTTTTTAACCTCATGTTATCCTAGTTGGAAGTACACGTCATCATTTCTCCATCAGATTTTTGTCTATTTTCTCTAGCACCCATGTTTGACCATTTCTCCATCAGATTTTTGTTTTTCCCTTCCATTTATATCCAAGGTAGTTCCTCTTATATATGTTTCTAACATAGATCCTAAAATCTTTGTGTACATCACTTTCTTCTTTTTCATAAGCAACTAACCATTTCACCATATTCGTTGACCATCTACGGTAGCCTTAGGTCCGCCCCCTGGTTTTACCCAGAGTGAGTAAGAATCACCAGATCTGACAATGTTTGTTCGCGATGGTGATGGTGGTGCGATTGTAAAAGCAACAACGCCAGTTGTGGTTTTTAACTACCATAAAAAGAAAGAGAGTTATGGTGGTTGGTGGTGGTAACCGCGTCGTATGGTGGCGGAGGTGCAGACACAAGTTGGTTGAGGTGTCTAATACTCCGATCTATGTCAATGGGAGAAATAGAATAATACTCCGAGATGTGTGAAGGAGAAGAAGGAAAAGAAAATGGGAGGGTGAAAGAGAAGGTGTAGTTTACCTGCTCGTGGGTGAGGGTGATGTGGAGTTGTAACCGGCTAGGTGTAGTTTACCTGCTGTTGTGGGTACTCAATGTATCATAGAGATAAAATAGACAAGATAAGTGACCAAAAGGGCTATTTTTTTTGTTCGCTACTTCGAACTGACATTTGTGACAAGTATGATGCTTTAATAGGTTATTTGCCCTTTAATCTAACCCAATTGTGTTTAGAGTTTTGCCTGTCCAAATATTTTCACCGAGGCGTCCAGAAAGTTTACGAAAAAGTTTATTAAATTTTGAAATGGTTTATTATTCGAGTCACTATAGGAGAAAAATAATTTACGATAGCATGGGAATGACTAGGTCTAAACTTATAAACCTTTCCAATATACAACACATCAAAAGCATTGGTATCGTCATATGATTTTCGATAGTTTAACAGAAAATGCATACACTCTAAGTTTATTGCATACCCTATGACAAGCGACCGCCACGGATTGGGATACATTGGGATGGGTATGGAAAAGTCCATAAACGGCCACTAAAGTACCAGTTATATTTACTTTATTTGACGAGCTTTTAAATTTCTTGAAGTTTTATTAAGCTCGTCAAAGAAGAGACAAACACTTCCTTACATAATAGTTAGTTGATGATGCTATACTAATAGTTGTGAATAGATAAATATTTGTTGCCAATATTGGTTCAATTGTTTAAAGATGAAAATATGTTGCTAACGTAGGTGAACTGATGAAACTATGAATTTAAGTTGCTAAGATGATCTTACATGAGTTAAGTAGTTAAAGGTCGAAATATGTTGCTAGCATTGGTAAAAATATTACATGGCTATTCTTAGGAAAATTGTAAAACTATATTCCTATTTCTTGGTATTTAACCTGGTAACTAATCTTGAAATCATCTTATGATCAGGTATCATCCTAGTAGGCGTTGTCCCAGACCACAATGCCACAGTGACGCGGCATTGTGTTTGTCGCCTGTTGTCCGGATTCTTGTAGTGGTAGATGTATCAAACAACAACCTCCACCACCACAACCAGTCATCAACAGAGGTTTACCCAATGCCATTAATTAATTGGTTTAGATCGCAAACCAAATCCTGCCTTATACTAAATCCAACACATCAACGAACCGAAAGAAACTCATAAATTCTTAAGCTTCTTACTATTTTTCTTCATTTTGTATAAGAGATGTCGTAAGCTAGTGTATAAAAGCATCTCGGTCCGCTATTGTTCTATAGAACTTAGAGGTACAAGAACCACTCCAATCAAACTGTAGACTAAAGGAATTTTTAGATTTCTGTAATAATGTTTTTTTCTTCCCAATCAGCTGATTATTGGTTCTTAGAAGTTTTAATGGAAAAAAAAATTCTTGAAACAATATTGTTTCAATACTGATAGCATATATGTAGAACTGGTTGATGTAAAACACTTTAAGGACCTGCAGTCATTTAGCCCCCCTAGACAACCTTAGGAAACGGCAACAAAAAAAAAATAGATTGATTAAATGAGAACAGATGTCAAGGCGATCAAATTAGTATGCAAATAGGCTAGTCCTAATATAAATGCAGATTTCTCTGAACTTGAAATGGTGTTTCTTTTTTTTTCTAGACTAATAAATATATGTGGGGTCCACGTCTATTAAAGCTTAATGGGGGAGGTGTTAACATTTCTTGCCTTGTGTTTATAGATGATGTAAGAGAAATAAATGGGTCTTACTTTAAAGAAATGCTATTAAATGCATTTGTGGACCCACTCCCTTAGCTAAGGGTTAAAAGAAACACCCCAGCCTAATAACGATTTTAGTTAAGATCATTTTTTAGACATAAAAAAACTGACATGCTTTAGAGGCACAAATTCTTGACATGGAGAAGAGGGGATCAAATAACCGTAACCGGATCCATGTGTATGAATATAAAGAAGTGAAGAAAGAAAGAAACCATTGAGAGAGGGCGGTAAAAAGATAAAAGGAAGAGATTTCCCTTGAAAGGGCGCAGAGCTCACAAACACAAGGAAAGTAAACAATGTACCTCAAAGTGCCCCTTCGTTACGAGTAAGATGGACAGAATGCTGAGTGCTCCATATAACTTTAATTTCGCTACTAGTTTATACGTGCTTATATATCACATACACAACATGCTCTAAACAAACGACCACCATACAAGTATATAAAGCTTTCATACAAACCAAGCAAGGTATTTTACCAAATCTAGAGATGTAAAAGGTCTTTAGTATAGGATAGTCAAATGATCATAAGTATTCAAGTTTTGTGTGCATATTATGGACAGGATAGCAAACCAGATAAGCAATTATTGTCTGAAATAAATCATATTAGGGTAATAAAGATACTCTTTTCAATCCGTATTCATTCTCACCCGAACAATATTAATTTTCAGGTCAGCTTATCATATTCTATAACATAAAACTTTATTATTGTGCAGCAGATAGAAATATGCAGAAGAGTTACTTTAGTTGGTTGTAAGGAAAAAAATTAATAATAATAATAATAATAATAAAAAAAAAAAAAAAAAAAAAAAAGCTAGATCAATGTCAAAATAAATACTTCAATGTTTATTAAAGATTTAAGAAATCATCATAAACAATGATAAGAAAAATTCACACTATATGTGATAACTTACGACGCTTATTCATAGATTGCCTAGCTATAACATGGGGAGATACAAGGCTGCGCACAAATATGGGAGCACCAATATCTCTATGTGAGTTAGTCGTTGCGGAAATTATCTGGCCAAAGGACTTGTCAGTCTCACACGGGATGTTGTAATTCTGCCGTTTATGCTGTTCATACAAGGCGTGTATGACTTGGCGCTTAGCCTCACAATCATGTGGCAACGTTTCCCATGACTGCTTCACATTGTAGTTGTTCATTATCCATATGTTATCACTAGTATCAGCATTGGATCGAAAATAATTGTATATGGAAAGACATTCGTTCACAATCCTAGTCGATGATAACAATTCCATTGATAGCGTGAATCATGAGGTTGGGGATTTCTTTGAACTCTTCTTTAGACAAATCAAATGAAACAATTACAACTTTCTTGTTATGGTCTTCCGTAAACCAGTGAAGAGCACCGTTACATAAAACACCAACTTCACTGATAAACCTATACTCGACTTGAATAACTTTCCAAACATTTGATTTTAATGATAACACTTGAAAACATGTGTGATCTCCTACTATAACCTTGTAATCATCTGTTAAGAAATCGTAACTAAAACCACCACATAAAACCGTGACATCCGGAATGATAATTGGCGGCCTTGGGAGTTGTTGTCTGACCTGTCTAATGGAGGGGTTGGCTATAAGAATTCGTTTAGCGTCCATAGCAAGTAAGCATACAAGGCCATTGGAAGAACCGAGGACAAAAAATCTATTAGAATTATAACTATTCATGCGTGGATGGTAAACACCATAGGGTAACCACTCCATAACAATCCTTCTAGTTTCATTATTCTTACAATCTTTGTTATGATTATGGATGAGATGTGTTTTAACGAAAAAAGGGTCAGAGATTAAGGATAGCCATGACTTACACACGCATTTGCATCGGATCAGATCATCAACATCCAATCTTACTAGTATTTGTTCAACTATATCACTATGGACACACACCTCCTCTGCCATGAAAACCCTAAACAAAAACAAAAAAGAGAAAGAGATATGGAATGTCTTACGATTTATATCTTTAATAGGACCATATATAGTTTAGGCTGCATCTATAAACTCAAACGTGTAATTTAGTAAAACAAAATAGCGTGGGTGGGTTAATTTGACCCACAAAACTCCAATTTCTTACTCCCAGTTAAAGTGAAACTTTTTTGTAAGGGTGTGCAAAATTCGGGTTTCACCTAAAAAAATTGAAAACCGAAAGCGAATTGAGCCGAAAAAACTAAACCAAAAGCGAACTGAAGTTGTCAAAACTGAACCGAACCAAACTGAATTAAATATTCAATTTCCGGTTCAGTAATTGTTTTAACAAAATGAAAATCAAACCAAAACCAAATTCACATAAAGAGATATATATATATATATATTTTTTATGTTAAAGAATATTAAAATCTTTCGTATTATAAAATATAACAGTTTTAAACATGAAATAATAATTAAAAATTTCTATAATTAACTAAATAATAATTAAAATAATAATTAAAATATTAGTGAAACTCTTTTGCGCAGCACTATTCCCAACTACAATACCGAATAACAAAATTTAACATAACCACAAGACGAACGGCAAGTAATTATTGGGTCATTACATCAAACAGCTTATCTTGGTGTTTAGGATTGCTTATTAAACTGCTTAGTGTAAACAGTGTTGCGGCATGTCACAGCATGGTTAATTGTGAGCTTGTATATATGTTTCGTAGTGTTTATATAAAATTCACCTTTCACCAAAAAAAATAAATAAATAAAAATAAATAAATAAATAAATAAATAACAAACAACAAACAACGTATGGCCCTTAAATTATCACGTCCCGCTTGCAACTCAATTGTCACCGTTGACTCCAGCTGCTGCCACGGATGTTAGGCGAACTACAACTTCAACTTTTCAATCACAATTAGGTTATATATCTATTCTTTCTACTATCCTCCATTACTGGTCTTGATATGAACATTAAAAAGCTAATAAGTTTTAGATGACCAGTTTAAGACTTGTACCAAAGAACCATGTAGTTACCTGCACTATGAATATTTTTTTCAATAACTAACTGCAACTACATGATAGAAGTGCTTACGTACCTGATATGATTACTTTCCCATTTCCTTCATTGTTGCATTATCTACTTTCATGCGGTTTGCCTACAATGGTCCGTTCTCATTTGTTTAAGCCCCCCACCCCACCATTCATGTGTTAATCCTTGGACCACCAGAATATAAGACAATGTGATGCTGTAAGCATGCACGTTCGGGGGTACTAAATAGTCCCATACTAAAAACATATCCGAGAAAAATCATGGAAAACTTGACATGCATGTATGTGAAAAATATGAATTGCAAAAATGATTGTGTTGACAAACATGTGAATACAGGAATCGGAACTGAGCATTCTTTCTATCACTGATAGTTACAGGTCATGTTTGACCTGTTATACCAGACTTAACAGCAGCCCTTTTCAGTTTTATTTAGCTTTTAATGTTCATATTTTGTTTATTCGGTTCCCTACATTGCTTATTTTAAATAACATATTCATGAATATGGAGATGACAATAAGCATGCTTTTAATCTCATATCTATAATCATTTAACAGCAGTCTACTACTCATCTATTCGGATCATATATGTCTAATAACATCATTTAAAAATAATTTTGGTAGGTGCTGTTTCACTTATCCCGAATCAACCAGAAACTTTTAGACCAAGTTCTTCCTCTAATGCGTTCATGAGAACTCCACCTTCTCGAAACTCAACTGGTAAGAAACATATACATGTTTGTTATAGCATATGTTTTTAAAAAATGACAGTATTTTCTGAGTTCGTTAATTCAATTATTTATAGTACCGACAACGCCCTTTGATTCGAACTCGGTTGACACTGTTAATCGTGGTATAAGCTGCACTAATGCCTTGCAAAGAAGTTGTGATCAAGTTACACCAGTTTCGTCAACACGTACACAACAATCTCCTATGACTAATGTTTCAAACGGTAAGTTTTGAATCATAACATATTGCTAAGAGCAACATTTTTACATGTTTTATTTGGTTATAATTTTGACCATTTTTGTTGTTTTCAGTTTCGTTGCAAGGACCATCTATTCGTCGTGCTAATCAATCCGACAATATAATCTCAACGGCTTGTGTTACACCAAACATTCCTTGTAACAATAGACAAATCAACATATGAAGTAGGTCAATCATCAAGAAGCACAAACAGGTCTAAGAGACCGGTTTACGATCTCAAACGCCGATTAGTTTTAATCTTAATGTTGACTGTCGGGATGTGAGCAAAGAATATGACAAGTACATTGGTGTATCTGAAGGTAATTCCTTTAACTCATACACCAACGCCTCATCCAAAAAAAGTTATTATAAATTCCATATTAACGGTTACTAATAACGTAATTAAATTTGCAGAGTACTTTGATCATGGTGATCCGACGTACGAGTGCACAGAATGTCATGCTTTGGTATGGGAGGCGGAAGCAAGAAAAGGAAACGCTAATCCAACAAACAAATCCTATAGTATATGTTGTGGCAAGGAAAAGTGTTTATTAAACAACCGCGCCCTTGCCCTTGGCCGTTGCATGATTTGTTTTATAATGACGATGCTAAGAGTAAAATTTCAAAAAATGTCCGAACATACAATAGCATGTTTTCGTTCACCTCTATGGGTGGGAAGGTGGACGATACAATCAACAAGCAAGGTCGTGCTCCATATGTTTTCATTTGCTGCGGGCAAACATACCATAGTATTGGTAGTTTGCTTCGGAAGGAGGTGCTCCTCCTAAATTTGCTCATTGTATATATATGACACGGATAATGAGAATGAGAATCGAGCAAAAGCATTAAGGTAATATCGCCTTTGGAATTCTCAATTTCTTTGTGCATATTCATTAAAGCGTTGTTTTTAAGTTTATGAAGTTACCTCTAATGACATTAATGTTCTCATTTGCGTGGTTCTTCTTCGTAAATCAGTCATAGCACTTCAAATGACCGTATTGATCGAAACATTATTGCTTTGGTATAAGAGATGTTTTAGACTCCTCGAGTGATTTGGTTCAAACATTTAGAAGAGCGCGTGACCGTTACAACGAAGACAACGAGCAGGATATAAAAATAAAACTCATTGCAAAGAGAGGCAAAGATGGACGCAATTACAATCTTCCATCGTCAAATGAGGTTGCTGGTCTTATTGTAGGTGACTTCGATACATGTATAGAAGATAGAGATATTGTGATAGAAAAGCATCGTGAAGGCTTGCAACGTATCAACATTTTCCATCCTATGTACCTTCCTTTACAATACCCTTTGTTGATGCCACGGGCCCAAGATGGTTATTATTTGGGTATACCGCATAGAAAGAAAGCTGGGAGACGCCCTGTTCGGTCTTCCAACACCGACCCGTCCGTGGAAAAAACCGAAAAAACAGTCACTATGAGGGAGTGGTTTGCTTTTCAGATAATGGATCGCCCAAATCAAGAAAACTTATTTACGCGTGGAGGTCGTTTGTTTCAGCAATTTCTTGTGGACGGTTACACTATGGTTGAGACGGGCGTTTGTTTTACCATCGATCAAAACAGACAAAACTTAGATGTGATACGTACTCAAGCATTCGTCAAAGTATTGCGTGCGGTAACAACGACCCACTACCCTTGGAAAGCCCGTCATCTTGCCTTCTTCTTTACCGTGGACCAAGGTTCATGAAACAAAACTATATGGATGCCATGGCGTTGTGTAGATGGTATGGCTGTCCGATTTGTTTATTACCATTACTTGCAATTCTAAGCGGCGGAGATTGCAAGATACATGCGAGACCACAACCTATCTCGCTGGATCGGCTGATGCGCTTACAAGAGTTTTAAAATGGCTGGACCGATTAATGATTGATTTGAAAGAACAACGTTTATTTGGACGCGTTCAGCGGTAATCTACATAATAGTTTACTATATATATATATATATATATATATATATATATATATATATATATATATATATATATATATATATATATATATATATATATATATATATATATATATATATATATATATATATATATTTTATGTTTACTATAATCAATTTTAATTATGTCACCAATTTTATACATGTGTATTTTTCAAACTAAATGTTACAAAATTTTGCGATTGTGTACAGTTGAGTTCCAAAGCGAGGACTTCCTCATGCGCATGTTTGTTTGTTCTTGCACAAGGACGACAAGGTTCCAAATCTTGATCAGTTGATAAATACATTTCGCGAGATACCGGATAAAGGCGAGGACCCGGTTTGTACAAGTTGGTTTCGATTTTATGATGCATGGTCCTTGTGGTGAAGATGATCCAAAACAGTTTGTATGGATGACGGTAGATGTACAAAACACTTTCCTAAAAAATTCACACAACGCAGTTCTGTAGACGCGGAAGGATATCCCGTTTATAGAAGAAGGGACGATGGAAAGTATGTAGAAAAGAACGGTCATCAAATGCATAACGGTTATGTTATCCCCTATAACGCTATGCTTCTCAAGCGTTATCAATGCCACATTAATGTTGAGTGGTGTAACGGACCGGTTCGATAAAATATTTGTTTAAGTATATCAACAAAGGTCCGGATAGGGTGTCGGTACCACGAACAAGTTGTATAAGTCGGGTACCACCGTATTGAGGGTGAACAAGTTGATAAATGTACATGTATTACTAATACTAATTTCGATGAGATTGAGTATTCTTGGATTGCAGGTGTGAAATTTTTTTGCATTAATTATTATCACTTTGATTTTCAATTTTATTTAATTTAAAATGAATATACAACTCTTTTAGGAATCAAGAACATATGTAAATTGTTTGTTATTACGTAAAATATTTTTAAGTTTTCATTGGGGTAATGATATAAGAGATGAAGGATAAAGGGTATAATGGGTAGTTTAGAGTTATTCATATTAAATCGTTCTTGGATTGTAGGTACCTATAAAATGAATATACAACTCTTTTGAATTAAGTAAATTGTTTGTAACGAGTTATTCATATTAAATCGCTTGGAGAATATTTGGTTTTGAGGTTCATTATAGAACACCGAACGTTGAGAGGCTATCCTTTCATCTTGAAGGCGACGAGCGTTGTATATGTAAATGAGACCTTGAATCGGTTATTCAAAAGCCAATGTTGCCGCTTCTATGTTTGATGGTTGGATGCAAATGAATGAAGCCTATCCGCCGGCAAGAGGAATTAACTTATCTTGAGTTTCCTACAATGTTTGTTTGGAATGCGCCAAAAAGAATTTGGGCGCTTAGAAAACAAGGTAGATCAATCGGAAGAATTCATAGTGTTCTATAGGAGCAGGAGATGCTTACTATTGTAGGATCTTTTTGAACAGTGCAAAAGGGTGTCGGACGGCGATATTAGAAAGGTTAACGGTGTCATTTATCCTACCTACAAAGGCGCTTGCTACGCGGTGGCCTTTTGGAGGACGATAAGGAATATGTTGAAAGCATCAAAGACGCGGCCCATTAGGCGTTCCACGAAACGACCGTGAACTATTTGTAACATTGCTTACTCAAAAGGAACTTACAAGCGCCTTTGTGGTTTGGTGGAAACATGGCATCTGTTTGGCGCGAAGATGTTCAATACAAAGAAGGCGATTTTAAGGATTCGGTGTGTGCAATATACATATTACAAGTTTTTTACCATATTTTTAATTATAATACATTATGAATCACAAACTTCTTATAAGCTTGGTCCAGTATACTAAGAGCATCCAAATAATAATAGTCGGTTAAAAGTCTAAGAGTACCTTTAGTGCGTTATGTTGTGTTAAGCGATCGACTTTAAAAGTCTAAAACACAATTTCCCATGTAAAAGAGTAGCAATGGAAAAATTCTTCATAATTTCTGATGTTGTAGTAAGGGACTTTTATAAACACCATAGCTTCTTTCTAAATTGAATTGTGGCGCCTACTTTGAAAAATGTATATATAGGTTTGGAATTTACGTACGCATATTATTTTGAAAGCAAGTTAAGTTTAATGAATTATTGTGTTTATATATGTTATAATCACGTACATATCGAGGTATTAATATAAAATTTAATTTAGTTTGATAAAATATTATAAATATTGTTTATTTAAACAATTGAAGTTCATATTTCATGTACTCATGTATTTATTTGTATATCTTAATATATAGCATAACTTGCAATGAGTGTATATTATGTAATCCAAAATATTTGTGCTCTTCTGTTAAGGTACGTAAGATAGTGTCATCTTGCCGACTTATAAAAGTCTATAACGTTTGTATTAAATATTAACATGTCCTATTTTATATGCGATTTGATACTTAGCGATGAGGAAAAAAATATCGCTTTGTACTACATTGAAGAACTTATGCGATCGAGAGGAAGTAGTTTGAGGCGTTGGCGAGATGCCTTACGACGATGCGGATACATCAATGAATTTGAAACCGACTTATATATGATGGGCGATTATAACCCGGTCGAGATGGAATCGAATATCAACGTTTATGCGCCTTATTGACAATGGAGCGAAGGGTGTATATGACACAATCGTGAAATCCGTTGATAGTGGAGCAGGGGTATCTATTTTGTTTACGGTTACGGAGGTACCGGTAAAGCGTTTTATGGAAAACACTTGCGGCCGGCATTCGAAGAAAGGTGATATAGTTTTGAGCGTTGCATCGAGTGGTATTGCATCTTTGTTAATGTCGGGAGGCGAGCTGCTCACTCGGGTTTCATATTCCAATAGCGTTGATGAGACCTCCACTTGCTCAATAAGTGCTCAAAGCGATCCGGGAGCAATGTTAAAAAGTGCAAGCTTATTATTTGGGACGAGCGCCTATGACGAATAAGCTTTGTTTTGAGGCTTTAGATCGGTCTTTGAGAGACATACCGTAGGAACCGGTATGGCGCGTGTGATCGACCTTTTGGAAACATGACGATGGTGTTTGGCGGTGATTTTAGGCGAGGTTCTTCCAGTCATTCAAAAGGATCATGCCAAGACATTGTTGGTGCTTCTTTGAAACAATCATACCTATGGGATTCTTGCAAAGTTCTTAAGCTAACCGCTAACATGAGGCTTCTTGTTGGTTCACGCCGGAAGATGTTACCGAGATAAGAGAGTTTGCAGATTGGATATTGAATGTGGAGGCGGCAAGCTTGGAGGACCAAGCGAAGGAGAGGTTTCTATAGATGTTCGGAAGATATTCTAATTGATCTGCGATGACCCCATAGCATCTATTATTGACTTTACTTATCCAAACATGTTGGATAACATACATGATCCGCCTACTTCCAAGAAAAGCGATTTTGGCACCCACAAATGAGTTAGTTGACACTATAAATGAACATTTCTTGGCCAAATTTCCGGAGAAGAAATGGTCTACTTAAGTTGTGACAACGTGGATAAAAGTGAGCGGTGTTATCATAGATGAGTCTATTTTCTCGCTTTGAATTCATTAATGGATTGAAGTTCTCGGTGTGCCAAACCACGTGCTTGCTTTAAAAGTCGGAGTGCCGATTATGTTGTTAAGAAACATAGACCAATCAAATGGTTTATGTAATGGTACAAGACTTCAAGTACTTAAATTAACAAGAACCTCTATTCGTAGCGCAGATCATTAACGGAACCAACTTCGGAAAAAGGTGATTATTCCAAGGTTGAGGATTACTCCTTGAGATAAGCGTTTGCCTCTTAAGATTGTCAGGAAACAATATCCGATATCAGTATCTTTTGCCATGACAATCAACAAAAGCCAAGGGCAATCGCTTCCTAAAGTTGGTTTGTACTTGCCCCGTCCTGTGTTCACACATGGACAACTGTACGTTGCCGTATCAAGAGTAAAGAGCAAGCGGGGTTTGAAGGTTGTTGTTTGTGATCAGGATGGTAATCTCTCCAAAACCACAACAAATGTCGTGTATAAAGAAGTACTTGAAGGTCTTTGAACAAAGTTCATGGTTATATCATGTATGTATCATTGGTGTAATCACGTTATATTATACTATGGTTCATTATTTGTAATGTTACAAGGTTTGTTAGCAACTAAAATTTTCATTGAAATCACAGCTCATTTTATGTTCGTGTCAATCTATTCTTATTTTACCAACACGATGGTTGTAAATCGATTGTGACTCACACATATTTTAAATTTAACAAATTTACTTTATTACTTTTATTATCATCTCATTTATCTATTTTTTTTAAAAAATAACCCGGTGTCAACGGGTCTCTAAGCTAGTAGGACCATATATAGTTTAGGCTGCATCTATAAACTCAAACGTGTAATTTAGTAAAACAAAATAGCGTGGGTGGGTTAATTTGACCCACAAAACTCCAATTTCTTACTCCCAGTTAAAGTGAAACTTTTTTGTAAGGGTGTGCAAAATTCGGGTTTCACCTAAAAAATTGAAAACCGAAGCGAATTGAGCGAAAAAACTAAACCGAAGCGAATGAAGTTGTCAAAAGCGAACCGAACAAAGCTGAATTAAATATTCAATTTCAGTTCGATAATTGTTTTAACAAAATGAAAATCAAACCAAAACCAAATTCACATAAGATATATATATATATATATATATATATATATATATATATATATATATATATATATATATATATATATATATATATATATATATATATATACATAGTGCTCTTTCAATTTTGAGAGGATGGGCGAAATAGACCATGA
Organism: Chrysanthemum lavandulifolium; assembly: GCA_022545495.1. Taxonomy (NCBI): domain Eukaryota; kingdom Viridiplantae; phylum Streptophyta; class Magnoliopsida; order Asterales; family Asteraceae; genus Chrysanthemum; species Chrysanthemum lavandulifolium. The sequence continues at coordinate 290,146,082 of CM040240.1, forward strand.
AGATTCCACGATCATTGGGGGAGTAAAAGAGGCCCTGTAGGAACCCATAATAGGTAAACAGCGATTCGTTCTTAATACCTCAAAGTCAGACATATGATCTTATAATTCACAAATATATTGACATAATTTGTTATAGTGACTAGAAGGAGGGTAATCGTGAAAACATGAGTGCAATGAATGTCTTTAAGCTACACAAGATAGTTAAAATATATATAGTTTGATACTATGTTTATTTAACTTTTGAAAACTTGATTATTGTTGTTATCGTCTGTAAAAACGGATTATTGTAGCAATCTACTAAAAGTATTGAAATAAACTTCCCATTAAGCTCTAACTTGCTCGTGGATACACAGTTCATTCCGAACCTCCCGTGAGTCTCTAACTTTTATCAGTTTGAGTCGAATCCATTAAAGTAGTAGCTTTTTACTGAAATGACATGTTTCTTGATCTTGGCTAATAGTGTTATCTGCAAGAAAGTTATTAAACATACTAAATTCAGAGGTCAGTAACATGTTCAAGAAAATTGTAGATTTGGAGAGCAGCTACTTCGACCTTAAAGTAAACGTTATTCACTTTCACTTAGGTTTATAATAAAAATTTTGAACTGTAAGTTGTATTGTACACTGATTTGAATCAGATATATTGCAGATGATCCAAAAAAGGTGGAACATCTACTCACTTTTGACGGAGTTAAGGGAAATATTGCATTTTTATGAGAAACTAATTAATAAGTATCTTACTATAATCGGGGTTCCAGTTTTGATCATCAAGCACATCTAAGCACACGACACAATGCCTGATAGAATGTGCAAAATATTAGACATTCAAATAGGGGAGTTTATTTTTCTCAAAAAAGTAGTCATAAAATATCGGTCTATAGTCACGATAAAACACTTACTCGGATCGATATTTGGATAGTAAATTGGGGTATCGAAGAGATCACTGGAGCCTTTAGGGATAATCCACTGGAAGATCGACCCTTACCTTCCACACATATCCTTGGTAATCATACATTTTGATCAAATTCGTTGATAAATCAAAAACACAAACCTTCGTCAAATTATAATTTCTTCTATCTCATAAAACCCTCAAGTTATAATGTTATTTTTTGGTATATTAATTAAGGAGTTGAGATGCTCACTCGAGTTTATGAATCTCCAAATAATATGTGGTTCTTTATCTTTGAGAGCATACCTCCTAAACACCAGTGGCGATATAGAACACCTGACCGAGCGGAGGAAACATTGAGCCTCTCTTCAAACAAAAAGAGAGTGCGACAATGGGAGCACACCTGGTCACAACGCCCAAAGTTTTTGCACTCGATTGGATGGCTTGCAATAATGCACAAAGATGTGTTATAAGCAAACAAATGATACCATGAGAGTATTCAGTGTATCTGAGATATAAAGAAAGCACCACGAATGAAGATCATTCAATAACGTACAGAAATGACATCTCAAAGATACACTCACGAAGTATTTGTGACTAACCACGACCTTGTCGACCTGTAGGGCAACATTTCTAGCCGAACCGTCGTCTGCTGCTTGATTCATATTGATTGTATCTGAAATGTAATGAATGCACCACGGATAAGCGTCATCCAATAAAACACACAAATGACACTTTAAAAATACAATAATGAAGTATTTATATTACCGAGACGAGCTGAGATACGACACGTATTTTCTACAAAAGAAAGAGGAGGTGCTCTTTGGGGCATTGTAACTGTAAAAAAGCAGAAGATATAAGTATTTGAGCATAAATGATAGTGCTATGAAAATATTGATTGTATCTGAGATATAACAAAAGGAGCACAAATGACGATAATTTAATAACATACACAAATGATATAACGACAAAGTATTTGCAACTAACCACAATGCGGTCGACTTCTAGGGCCAGCATTTGTAGCTGAACTACCGGCAGAATTAGAGTTTTCAAGCGAAGATAAGATGGTTGGGGTCAAGACAACTTGTATGGATTAAAATTTAGCTTCTGAGCCTATGCTAGAAAAGAAGGAAACTCTATTTGAAGCATTATTTGACATTGAGCGGGTTTGGTGATAATGATCGAGTGTTTATAAAGGAAGGTTTATCTACTGAAAAGATTGCCAATCTTGAGAAACCGAACAATGCTTTGGACAATGCCCTTGTTGTTCCAGAAGATGAATGTGATCTACAGACCCCACATGCCAGTACCGAGATTTTTCCTGTAGTGCAAGGAAATCGTGATTAGCGGGTGTGAAAAGTTCAAATATCGAGCATAACGATAAAACGGTCCAAAGCAGGTCTCAACAGCCCCGTTATCCCTGAGTTGCTTGTGTTTCTTGGAGTACATCTGTACATAACACATGTAAAATTTTTACATCAATAATCAGTATTACATTGCAAACGGTGAAAGCTAATATCCTTAATATCGTGTGGTGAAAGCAAACCAAGTTTTGTAACCTATTTCCCCAGGAAGAGGAATAAACTGGTCACGTATGGTTCAAAGAAATTAAATGTGCTGTAAATTAACATTGTATTTTCGTTAGTGTGGATAATCAGCCTGAAATAAAGAAATCTTACGGTTTTTCCTGTATAATTTCAGGCTTTTCAATATACAGGAAATAAATATGTTTTAGCATTGTGTTTTCGCTTTCCTGTATTTTCAATATACATTGTTAATAAAGAAATCTTACGGTTTTTCCTGTATATTTTCAGGCTTTTCAATATACAGGAAATAAATATGTTTTAGCATTGTGTTTTCGCTTTCCTGTATTTTCAATATAATGTGTCGAAGATCTTGATTCAATGAATATGAATTTGAGCTACACTTTAGGGAGTCTCAGTAGCAAAAGGTTGTTGGATTGACAAAAGTTTTTTTTTTTTTTTTTTTTTTTAACTCAAAAGGCGGTCGACACAACTTGACCCATTTAATCGGCATAAATATGTTACTAAAATGACTTATTATCCTTATTAACACCTAGAATTCAGTGATACTTGTGTCAAAAGGCAGTCGACACAACTTGACCCATTTATACTTTAAGACTCATGTAACACACGGAATTTTCCTGTAAACTAAATTATAAAAGCAAGTAAAAAGTTTGTTATGTAATAAAATATTCATTTGAAGGACCACGGTACCTGTAGTTAGTTGTCTTGTAAAATACTACATTGTTAGTGGATATTTTCAATATAGGTAACCCAAATAATACCCGAGCAAAGATATAGATTCAAGTATGTCGCCTCAACATGGTACAGTGAGGGGCAGTGAGCTCCTCCTTCTTCTCAAGCAACATCTTTCTCGGTCACATAATATACCCTTGTATTTACTTTGAAGAACATCGAGGTTTCGCAACCTCATCTATTACAATACCCTTTAAAACTATCGTTCATATTATATGAAAATAATAAAGTAAGAGATTACCATAACGGAAGCAGCATGTGTTGTGACTTCAAGTATATCAGCACATGAACCGATTCAAGGACATACACTCTCCACAACAGATTTAGCTACATCTATAACTTCATGCCCACTAACCCGAGTATCATATTGTGTTTTCTTTCGGTTGTGGCGGTATGTTTAGTAAAATTGACTCATCACGGACCTACAATATATTTTTACAATTTTATAAGTACAAACATTTTAATCAGTAGTTATAAACACAAAACTCTTTCGACTAAGTTCTATTTTTCTCGAGGCATATATTTAAGCTCCAAACATACTAAAAAGTATTCAAATATCATAAACAAATTGTAATGATACCTCATAGTCTAACTCACACATAAAATCATTGCAAAGGCGATAGCATCTAAACATCTCGGCTATAATTCTTGTTACTTGTTGTTCCACATAAAATTATTGTTACTTGTTGTTCCAGGAATCGACCCGCTTGTAATTCTTGGAGGAACGTCATTAAGTCTTTCAGGGAACGGTTTTAATTCACCACCAGAAAAATCGTCTGAGTTGCTTGCCTCAGGATAAGGAGTCACACATTCTTCCATCTGCTTGTACTTGCACACAGGTGTGTTTTGATCATCAACAAAATCTGTATTTGTTCATCTGTGATAGGAAGATTAAGAGATTTAATTCAGTATTGAATTACATACCAGACATCATCTGGATTTATGGATTTACACATGTTAACACGATTCTCTCGTTTCGGACAACAAGCTTTATTGATTCTTTTCCTCCAGATAGCCGTTTCACCTTTTTCATATTTCTTCTCCCAGCAAAGAAGTTTAGCAGTCTCCTCGATGTTCCTCTGCTCTTTTTCAAGGTCTTCTCTGGGTGCTGCCATGATTTGAAGCTAGTTGCTATTTGTATTAACATTGTAATTTGTTACTTCTAACTATGTAGGAGTGCTTACACTAATGCGAAAGATTTGATGAACCCATGATCTAGGATCTTTTAAACAATGTCCATATATTCATTTATAAATTACAATGCCCATGATTACCTTAGCCATATGTTATCAAAGCTTCAGTAAAACAAAAACATACCTTATCAAAGCTTCAAGAAGCGCAAAACAAACGACTATTTTATTATAACTTGCAAAAACACATTAAAATCATTAAAACCTTAAAATTGTGATGGAGTTTTGGAGAATTTTGATAATTAGGGTTTTTTTATTTTGTGAAAAATAATAGTCCGGATTTTTAATAATGTATAAAATGTTTTGTATGAGATTATTATTGTAAAAGATTTGATACTTATCTCATTAAAATTTTATTTACTCTATGATACTAATAAAATTATAGCCATTTATATATTATAGTATGCAACATAATTATCAAAATAACTTGTTGCCTAAGTGGTAAACACAAGTTATTTATACTAATTCTTCAAACGACCCAAGTTCAAATCTCACCATGGTCATTTTTTATTAAAATCGATTTTCGAAATAATTTCTTAACAATTTGAAAATTAATACATTAAATTCGAAAAATAATTATTATTGCTTAGGTGGATGAAAAAATTGCTTAGTTGGACAAATGCTTATGTGGCATTGAGGTGGCATTGAGGTGGCATTGAGGTGTCATTGAGGTGGCATTGAGGTGGCATTAATGTCAAATGCCTCTTGTTATATATAATATAGATATATATATATATATATATATATATATATATATATATATATATATGTATTAGGAAACTCAACCCTAACTCGGACTGCATACATGTGCAACCTGTTTGTGACATGTTTAACCTGTTTAAATAGATAATTCAAGTAGTTAATAAGGTCGGTGGTTTATCTGTTTAACTAGTTTAAATAACATACAAATAACTATACGACAATTTCAATGATATGTGAGTTATATTCGTAATTCACTCATATTAAGTACATAACAATATACATTTAACCCAAATCTAACATAAAATCCAAGTTGTATATCTTATTTTTAGAGCTTTTATATATATTTAAACAGGTCACGTGTTAACCTATTTAATACATACTCAACCCAAACACGGCCCGTTTAATAAGCGGGTTACACGGGTTGATATGTGTTTCTGACTTGTTTATTCTCAACCCAAACATGTTTAACTTAATATCGGGTTCGTGTGTAGAAATTGTCAATTCTAACTAAAGCGAGCAACCCGATAACCAAACCGATGAACAACTCTACTTTTGTGAGATAATGTGAATTGTTGCGTTCTGTGACTTGGGATTAGGGTAACGACCCGAAATGAAAGTTCAAGAAAATGAGTGAGGGGATTCGGATAACCCTTATTCTGAAAAAACAAGGCTTTGTTAATGAGGCTTTTATTTCAGTTTGTGTAGTTCTAAATGGTGATCGAACCAAGAAGCAAGCACTATTACGTCAGCTTCATATTAGCATTCACTTTTATCACCAAACTAACCACTAAACACATGTAGTGGTGATCAACAAACCCACCAGTTAAACAGAATATACCTTAATATATACACACATATAAGCAATGAAATTTCGTTCGAAAAAGAAGATGATTAAACGATCTCTAAAATTAAAGCACCTCGCTTGATTAAGGAAGCATGTAACGGTGTTTGATGCGTAATTTAATGTTTCACACGTAAAGATCGAAGCCATTATGGTCTGTCTAACACACTAATAAGGGTATTTAAGCCCAATAGTTTGCATGATGTGTTGTCATTTTTATTCAATTTAATCTACCCAATTGTATTTTAGAGTTTCGCATGTACAAATATTTTCACCGAGGCATCCAGAAAGTTAACGAAAAAGTTTATTAAATTTTGAAATGGTTTATTATTCGAGTCACTATAGGAGTAAAATAATTTACGATGGCATGGGAATGACTAGGTCTAAACTTATAAACATTTCCATTATATAACACATCAAAAGCATTGGTATTGTCATATGATTTTCGATGGTTTAACACAAAATGCATACACTCTAAGTTTATTGCATACCCTATGACCAGCGACTGCCACTGATTGGGATACATTGGGATGGGTATGGAAAAGTCCATAAACGGCCACTAAAGTACCAGTTATATTGCGGACATTGAGGTAAAAAGGCTCGGCTTGGCAGAGCAAACTAAATAGGATCATTCTCCATTTACTCGTTTACTAAGTCCCTTGAGTGTTTGTTTACTTTATTTGACGAGCTTTTAAATTTCTTGAAGTTATATTAAGCTCGTCAGACAAACACTTCCTTACATAATAGTTAGTTGATGATGCTATACTAATAGTTGTGAATAGATAAATATTTGTTGCTAATATTGGTTTAATTGTTTAAAGATGAAAATATGTTACTAACATAGGTGAACTGATGAAACTATGAATGTAAGTTGCTAAGATGATCTTACATGAGTTGAGTAGATAAAGTTGATAGTGTTGCTAGCATTGGTAAAAGGATTACATGGCTATTCTTATGACAATTGCAAAACTATATTCCTATCTCTTGGTATTTAACCTCGTAACTAATCTTGAGATCATCTTATGATCAGGTATCATCTTAGTAGGCGTTGTCCCAGACCACAACGCCACCATGGCAGATATATCAAACAACCACCTCCACCACCACAACCAGTCATCAACAGAGGTTTACCCAACGCCATTAATTAATTGGTTTAGATCGCAAACCAAATCCTGCCTTATACTAATTCCAACACATCAACGAACCGAAAGAAACTCATAAATTCTTAAGCTTCTTACTATTTTTTTTCATTTTGTATAAGAGATGTCGTAAGCTAGTGTATAAAAGCATCGTGGTCCGCTATTGTTCTATGGAACTTAGAGGTACAAGAACCACTCCAATCAAACCGTAGACTAAAGGAACTTTTTAGATTTCTGTAATAATCTTTTTTTCTTCCCAATCAGCTGATTATTGGTTCTTAGAAGTTTTAATGGAAAGAAATTCTTGAAACAATATTGTTTCAATACTGTTAGCATATATGTAGAACTGGTTGATGTAAAACACTTTAAGGACCTGCAGTCATTTAGCCCCGCTAGACAATCTTAGGAAACGGAAAGAAATAGATTGATCGAATGAAAACAGATGCAATGCGATCAAATTAGTATGCAAATAGGCTAGTCATAATATAAATGCAGATTTCTCCGAACTTGAAATGGTGTTTCTTTATTTCTTTTTTTCTAGACTAAGAGGCTTATAAATATATGTGGCATCTACGTCAATTAGAGCCACTTAATGGGGAGGTGTTAACATTTCTTTCCTTGTGTTTATAGATGATGTAAGAGAAATAAATGGGTCTTACTTAAAAAAATGCTATTAAATGCATTTGTGGACCCACTCCCTTACCTAAGGTAAAAAGAAACACCCCAGCCTAATAACGATGCTAGTTAAGATCATTTTTTTACACATAAAAAAACTGACATTGCTTTAGAGGCACAAATTCTTGACATGGAGAAGAGGGATCAAATAACCGTAACCGGATCCATGTGTATGAATATAGCAGAAGTGAAGAAAGAAAGAAACCATTGAGAGAGGGCGGTAAAAAGATAGAAGGAAGAGATTTCCCTTGAAAGGGCGCAGAGCTCACATACACAAGGAAAGTAAGCAATGTACCTCAAAGTGCCCCTTAGTTACGAGTAAGATGGACAGAATGCTGAGTGCTCTATATGACTTTAATTTCGCTACTAGTTTATACGTGCTTATATAGCACATACACAACATGCTCTAAACAAACGACCACCATACAAGTATATAAAGCTTTCATACAAACCAAGCAAGGTATTTTACCAAATCTAGAGATGTAAAAGGTCTTTAGTATAGGATAGTCAAACGATTATAAGTATTCAAGTTTTGTGTCCATATTATGGACAGGATAGCAAACCAGATAAGCAATTATTATCTGAAATAAATTATATTAGGGTAATAAAGATACTCTTTTCAATCTGTATTCATTCTCACCCGAACAATATTAATTTTCAGGTCAGCTTATCATATTCTATAACATAAAACTTTATTATTGTGCAGCAGATAGAAATATGCAGAAGAGTTACTTTAGTTGGTTGTAAGGGAAAAAAATTAATAATAATAATAATAATAAAAAAAAAAAAAAAAAAAAAAAAAAGCTAGATCAATGTCAAAATAAATACTTCAATGTTTATTAAAGATTTAAGAAATCATCATAAACAATGATAAGAAAAATTCACACTATATGTGATAACTACGACGCTTATTCATAGATTGCCTAGCTATAAAATGGGAGATACAAGGCTGCGCACAAATATGGGAGCACCAATATCTCTATGTGAGTTAGTCGTTCTTGAAATTATCTGGCCAAAGGACTTGTCAGTCTCACACGGATGTTGTAATTCTGCCGTTTATGCTGTTCATACAAGGCGTGTATGACTTGGCGCTTAGCCTCACAATCATGTGGCAACGTTTCCCATGACTGCTTCACATTGTAGTTGTTCATTATCCATATGTTATCACTAGTATCAGCATTGGATCGAAAATAATTGTATATGGAAAGACATTCGTTCACAATCCCTAGTCGATGATAACAATTCCATTGATAGCGTGAATCATGAGGTTGGGGGATTTCTTTGAACTCTTCTTTAGACAAATCAAATGAAACAATTACAACTTTCTTGTTATGGTCTTCCGTAAACCAGTGAAGAGCACCGTTACATAAAACACCAACTTCACTGATAAACCTATACTCGACTTGAATAACTTTCCAAACATTTGATTTTAACGATAACACTTGAAAACATGTCTGATCTCCTACTATAACCTTGTAATCATCTGTTAAGAAATCGTAACCAAAACCACCCCATACAACCGTTTCATCTGGAATGGTAATTGGTGGCCTTGGGATTTGTCTAACCTGTCTAATCGAGGGGTTGGCTATAACAATTCGTTTAACATCCATAGTAAGTAAGCATACAAGGCCATTGGAAGAACCGAGGATAAAACATCTATTATAAGTATTCATGCGTAACCGGTAGAAACCGTAGGGTGAGTACAACATATTAATCCTTCGAGTTTCATTATTCTTACAATCTTTGTGATGACTATGGATGAGATGCGTTTCAACAAAAAAAGGGTCAGAGATTAAAGATAGCCATGACTTACACACGCGTTTGCATCGGATCAGATCATCGACATCCAATCTTGCTAGTATCTGCTCGACTATATCACTAGGGACACACACCTCCTTTGCCATGCAAACCCTAAACAAACAAAAAAAATAAGAAGAAGAGATATGGAATGTGTATGTTTGTATTTGTGTAACCTAGGACCATATATATAGTTTAAGCCGCATTTATAAAAGCTTGAGCTCAAAGGTGTAATTTAGTAGAACAAATTATCGTGGGTGGGCTAATTTGACCCACAAAATTCCAACTTCTTACTTGGGCTCGGTCCAGTTAAACCGAAACTTTTTAGTGTGATGACAGGGGTGCACCGAAAAGACCGAATAAACCGAAAACCGAAACCAAACTGAACCGAAAATAACCAAACCGAACTAATAACCGAACTGAATTTGCTAAAACCGAACCGAACCGAACTACTAATTCGATTCTCGGGTTGGATATGGGTTTAGTAGTTTGAACCAAAACCAATTCATATAAATATATCTTTTTTTATATATTTATATATTTATATATTTTATGTATTTTATGTATAAATAAATACTATTAAAAGTTATCATAATATAATAAAATATGCTTGAAATATATTTTTGTGCTAAATATCTATGTAATTATTAATTTTTTTGATGCAATGCGTATAGTCTATATCCAAGAGGTTGTGGAGCAAGAGAACGTGATCTAAAATCAATGACTAACTTGGCTTTATATGCTTAGGGATGCCTCGATGGCTAAGCTAAGATCGTGGAGACGTTTGGGCTCGTAAGCGATTAAGCGTTGGGCCATGAAAGCAAGCCGGATCTATTGATAGAATAGATATCCGATATCTTTCAAATAGATAGATAATCATTCCCAACCGACTTAGGCGGGATCGCCGAAGGTTGAGGAACACGGAACCAACAAGGTTCCGTGCGTATATAAAGGAATCACATCCTCGTTTAAGTACGATCTACAAACCTAACTCTCCTTAAACCCTAAACCGATTACTTACTCACGCTTGGGAGGATAATCGTGGAAACAATCCCGATAAGCCTAACGGTGTCTTTTATCTTTAGTGCGCGGTCTCAAGCAGCGATTCTCAATTGGTGTAGGAGGCGGAGCTCCGAACAAGGCGTCCAACTTTTGCATCAACAGTGGCGCCATCCGTGGGACCATTCACTAAGAACCAAGAACTAGGATGACAAAGCGATCGCAATCGGACTTTCTTTGGAAAGAAGGTGCAATGCGGGGCAACCCCAGCGGATCCACGGGACAACCGGTCTTGCTAAAAATCGGGATCGGGCCGAGTTGGCCTTCCTGCGGTGGAACCACTCTGGGGACAACCCGGACAACAACTACCACCACCGGTGCGGAGATCCGGCTGCGCGCTCCTTTTACTCCACTCAATCGGTGCTAGAAGCTAACCATAAAAGCACCCGGCGCTTGACGCGCCGACAAGAACAAGGCGTGTTGATAGAAGCGGATACCCACTGTCTGGGGAGTCGTTCGGAATTAGAGCCAAGTAGTTTTGTCTCTCAAAATTCGAAGCCTAGCTATCCTCATGCAGAGGAAGCAAAGAAAAGACCAAGTCGGTCTGCATGCTCGGCTAGACTTTGGCGGAGTTTGGGACATCTCCACCGCGTCGTCGGAAGGAGAAAGCGGGAGGGATGATCGCCGACCCCAGTGTTCAATAGAATCGGAAGGAGAGTCGAGGAAGATGATACATCGACTCACGACCTATGAATGAAAGTGAGGAAGGCGAAGCGCACCAATGTCACACTAGACTTGGTAGCCGTAGAGTACAAGATAGGCGGGGGCGATATTCCCAGTGAAAGTCCCCAAGCACAAATTCGAGGACAACCGGCGCGTGCGCGAAGGAGAGGAACTATCTTCTAGTAATTCCTCGGACAACGAGGACGGTGAGGCCGGACATTGGAAATCGGAAGAAAAACCGTGACCAAGAAGAGGAGGATATGTCTCTCCCATGGCGCCGTCGGAAGGTAGATCGTTCACTAGGCGCATCGGTGATTTTCGGAGAATAAAAAGAGGCGCATGCCCACTAATGTTAAAACCTATGATGGAGCGGTGACCACGATGATCACCTAAAATTTTCGAATCGGCCATGACCATTGGCCAGCACACAACCTGTATGGTGCCACATGTTCAATTCCACCTTTGGTGGGAAATCGCGGGCGGTTCAACAAGCTTCACGCGAAGCATCAATGGCTTTGAAGAATTGAGGAAGGCATTCCGCCTAAACTTTACTCAACGAAAAAGTCGCTAAAACCCCATTGAACTCGCTAGAGTCAAAGCAACGCCAAGGGAATCCTGGCGCTTTCATGGGCGCTTCAGGATGAGTGCATGCAAGTCAAAGCATGTCCCGAAGTACTCAAAATCTCGGGGTTCATGAATGGGATCAACAACCGGAACTTATTAAAAGATTGAATGAGCGAGATTCCCCGATCCTTGATGAGGTTATAAGCGTACACGGTCCTTCGTACAAGGAGAAGCCGCTGCGGCGGATAGCAAGAAAGCTATTCAACTACGGTCACAGGAACAACACAGGAGACAATCCATAGATCGAATAGTAACCGTAATGAGGAACTATCGCAACCGGGGAATGGGCGCGACAATGACAAATATACCCGCTTACCAAATCGCCAAAGGAAATACTACATAGCAGGCGCTAACTTCCGAGACCACCACAATCGCACTCAGGAGGATAGGCGTGTCGGCGGTGGATCTTGTGATTACCCGCGCGGAAGGGCCACACCACTAATGAATGTGTCCAAGCTGCGCCAACTCATTGACAAGATGGTCAAAGAGGGTAGATTGGACCATCGGTCAAGAATATCAAGGAAGGAAGGACAAGCGGAAGAGTGGCAATAAGAAAAGCGCCTAAAGACAAGCCCGACACCATTTACATGATACAATCATGGCGGTGGTCCTAAGCGGAAGGTAAGCGAGTTTTCACGGGAAAGGAAATCTCGTTCCCCCTTAACATGAACAACTTGATGGTGGAACCACTTACTATAGAGATAAGCGGGGGTCGCGACATCCACCGCATGTATGTTGATGGTGGAGCTTCGCGACATCATGTATGAGCATTGTTTCAAGCATTGCGTCTGAAATCTGTAACGGTTAACCCCGGTCGAGCAGCGTTGGTGGTTTCTGAGTGAGAAGATATGGCCTATGGGACAAATAAGATTACTGTCGACATTGGAAGCGAAGAACACTCCATAGCGGCACGGATGGAATTTATGGTGATTAAATCTCCTCGCCATACAATGGCATCATTGGGAGACCGAGGAATTTCGACTATCGGCGGTGCCATCAACGGCGCATGGGATGCTTAAGTTCCGGTGGAAGGTGGTATTGTTACTCTTTACAACGCCACTATACCACATAGAGAATGCAACACGATTGCATGCGAGGCGGCACCAACCCGGCCTGACGGGACGACCGAATTCCACATCGAAAGTAGCGATCCACCGAATACCGAGCAGAAATAGCCATCGGAGGTCACTATCGGACAACGGCAAATCGGTGTGTGTGCGCTCTTGCAAAGAACTTAGACATTTTGCATGGGGCCAAAACACATGAGCGGGTACGCGCTCAATCACGAGAACACAACTGCGAATCCGACAAGGGTACTCGCCTATCCGCCCGGAAGAAGCGGCCAAGCCCGGAGGCCAGGCAAGCGATCTGGCGAAGTACACAAGTTGGTCGATCACGGGAATTATCGTGAAGTCTACTACCACGGTGGCTTTCTAACCCGATAATGGTCAAAAAAGCGACGGTGGTGGCGAATGTGTTGACTTTCTTGATCTTAACAAAGCGTGCCAGAGGCGCTATCCATTACGAGATAGGCGGAAAATAGAGTCTCTATGCGGGTATCCATTGAAGTGTTTCCTAGATGCGTACAAAGGGTACCATCAAATTCGAGATGGCTAAAGAGGATGAAGAAAAGCGGCCTTCCACAGGCCAAGGTGTTTCTTGTTACACAAAATGCCCCGACTTGAAAAAGCGGGTGCCACCTATATCGGTTGGTGGATAACGTTTTCGAAAAAGCAGGTGGGCATGACCTAGAAGTCTATGTCGATGATCTAGTCATCAAGAGCCATCTTGAAGATGAGCTGTCTGCGACATTGAGAGCGTTTAAAACTCTACGAGAGATAAACATGGTGAATCCCAAAAGTGCACATTTGGCGCTCGAAGGCATGTTCCTTGGATACACGATTGAACTGACGGTATAAAACCATGTCGAGAAAAGACAAAAGCGGTCATCGAACTTCCTTCACCGCGCGCGTTGAAGGAAGTCAATCTCTCAACGGAAAGTTGGCGGCCTAAGCGAGTTCCTATCGAATCGGCGGAAAAATCGTTACCACTTTTCAAAACACTCGAAGTGCATAAAGAAGGGTGATTTTAAGTGGACTACGGAGGCGAGAGGAAGCCTTCACTCGGCTTAAACGACATCGGCAACACTCCCAGCGCTCGTCGCACCCGACCGGGGAAGAGCGATCATGTACTTGTCATGGCGATGGAGCAATCGGTAGCGATACTACTAACGAGATAGGGATTCGATGCAAACCCTATCTACTTTGTAAGCAAAGCGCTAAAGAAGGCGAGTGAACTACACGCCATGGAAAAATTGGTTCTTGCATTGGTGTTTCTTCGCTAAGCGGCTACGCGGTATTTCGAGAGCACCCGATTGCGATAATCACCGATCAACCAATCAGCGGATCATCTCTAAACGATGCATCGGCCGACTCGAAGTGGAGTGTATTCTTTGGCGAACACAACATCTCCTACGAGACCACGCACGGCAATTAAAGGGCGATTACGGCGATTTCATCATTGAAAAGCGGACACCGATGAGGTACCCACACCAAATAAGGCGGAACAACATGATCCATGGATCTTGTTTACAGATGGATCCTCATGCATTGATGGTTCGAGGCGGGCCTTATCCTTACAAATCCGGAGGAATGGAATTCACCTATGCTTGCTGCGCTTTGAATTCTGACGACAAACAATGAGGCGATACGAAGCTCTACTTCTTGGACTACGCATTGCGGCTCGAATGGGTGTACATAACCTAGAAGCAAGCGTGGATTCCGGCTAGTAGCCAACCACGTGTTGGGCGAATCGTGGCTAAGGAGGATAACATGATCCAATATCTTGCCAAGACCAAGACGATCAAAGGTTTTGTGAGTTCACCATCAAACGAGGTTCCTAGAGGGAAAACCGCAAGGCGGATGCACTAAGCAAGATTGCCTCGACAAGCTTTGCACACCTATCAAAGCAAGTTACGGTAGAAACACTGAAAAGCAAGTCTATCTCGAGATGGAAGTCTCCACAATCATAGAGGAGGGCGGTCCTACATGGATGACACGATAATGGACTTCTGAACAAAGGAATGCTACCCGGGAGGCGAAGGAAGCTCGCGAGGATCTGGCGCGCAGTGAGATTTGAAATCGAGACAACATCTGTCTGGCGCTCCTTCCTGCAACCATGGCTCCAGCTGTGTAGGCCCATTCTGAGGCAAATTACGTCTGCGAGAGATCCATGAAGGTTCATGCGGTATGCACTCGGGACCACGATCCGTTGTGGCGCGCGCCATGAGATCGAGGATACTATTGGCCTACCATGCACCGAGATCGCGGGACTTAATCGGAAGTGTAACGATTGCCAAGTGCATAGGCCCATCCGCGCCTACCCGGCCACGAGCTAACGCCAATAACATCACCATGGCCATTCTACAAGTGGGGTATTGACATCGAGGTCCTTTTCCCGTCGCGTGGGGATTAAAATTCCTCATAGTCGCTATAGACTACTTCACCAAGTGGATTGAAGCAAAGGCGGTGGTAACAATCACGGCAACCGGTGAAGCGCTTCGTATGGGATAACATTGTATGCGTTTTGGTCTTCACGGGAAATCATCTCGGACAATGGAAAACAATTACGTGACAACCCTTGAGGGCGGTGTGAAGCTAAGCATCACGCGACACTGCGTCGATTAAACACCCGCGAACCAATGGCCTAGTGGAGCAGGCGAATCGAAGCTTAAGCGAAGGAATTAAAACACGCTGGACAAGCATAAAGGAGATGGGTGGAAGAGCTATCACATGTTTTGTGGGCGCATCGCACCTCGATCAAAACCGATCAGGAGATACCCCTTCTCTCAGTCTACGGGACGAAGCCGTCATACCGGTAGAGATCGGTATGCCAACCATCCGCCTTCTTGAAGTAAATGTGGCAACTAATGATGAAGAGCGGCGTCTTGACCTAGATCTGATGGAAGAAAGGCGTGAGCAGCGACTATCGTGAAGAAAAATCGAAGTCAAGAATGAAGGGATACTATGGCGCTAAGGTAAGAGGTGTCTCATTCGGACCGGTGACCGTCTATCGCGCTAATGATGCAAGCCACGCGAAGAAGACACGGTAAGCTTGGACCAAAGTGGGAGGGACCCTATGAGGTTCTTGAAGCACTAGGAGCAGCGGCGTACAAGCTACGGGGCTTGGATGGTCGTGGTGCCATGCACATGGAACATCTGCAATCTCGAGAGGTGCTACCTATAGAAATGGCTACTGACTGACGCACAACTATGTATTTTTTTTTATTTCCTTAGTATCATGTTTTATTTCTTCACAAACACTTGCAAGTATTAATAAAGCGTTGCGGTTTCTAGCTAACTCCGTGACACACTTTAATTTGTTACTTCCATATCTTGTATGTCTTAACAATTTTTTTTATTTTTGCCTACAAGGCGTGCATGCAATATATAAACCCGCGATGGTAAAAGGATAAGTTAACCTAATAAACAACTTGTTGAGTAAGAGGGTTGCAAACCCATCGACCGGATCACGTATCCTTGTTAAACACCTTGTTCTCGAGGCGTTGGAATAAGCTTCGATGCGCACCCCACGACGGATGCGCAATAATGCACATGTCTTGCGTTTAACAACTTTGGAACCAAGACACTTGATTCCTTAATTTGGTATTCTGATCTGTTGCATACCATTAACATACGATTATGATGATACTTGACAATTTTTAGTATCTTAGGATCTTCATACATGATTATGAATTTTTGTACTATTCACACTTGCATATGCAGGTAACAACGAATACTTCTTTTGCGCAAAGACAAACAAGATAAGCGTGTACATCACAAATTGAAAAATATATTTACAAACACTTAACAAAGGGGTTTATTTCATGACTACGAGTTATTTCTCACAGATATTCTGACACGAGAGACAATCTAAAACTATGACTACGCTTCAAGGAGGAACTACCCGTGGCTAGTATCATTCCCAATCCTATTCGGCTCTGTAACAAGTCCGCATCTCGGCGAGCTACGGTGGCAACACTCACGGGCACCCGTCGGGGCCAGGGAGGTGCGCCGGCGCCAACACCACACATTCTGCCTTGCCTTAACACCTTTCTTTTCGGCAAGCCTCGTAGCATGCGCTTCAACACTTGTTTCAAGGGATCTCCCTGTCGGGACAAGCGGATTCGGGATATCTCTAGGGGGCGTGAATACGAGGCGTGCGGTTGGGATGCATCGGGTTTAAGATAATAGTGCAGGCTGCCATGACTTCTCCACCGAGATGCGGGCTAGAGTCGGACTGCAAAAATTACATTTATCGGATAGTCTGATCACGCTCGGTTCGGCAATCTTGGGAGTTCAAGTCCTCATCTTCTTCATGGCGGCGACAGTTGTCATAAGCCTTCGCATCATAAGTAGGTACACGCTCAGCGGGTACCTTTAGAAGCTCGACCTCTTGCGACTTCTCAATGGCTTCGACTTTCCCGCTCCGGTAGCGCACTTAACTACATCCCCGAAGGAATCAACCACCTCTTGCGACTCTAGGGTACTTAACGCCGCAAGACGGAGTCCATGGCTTATGAGCCATCTGCGCTCAGCAATGGTTGAGAGAAGTTGCGGGTATAGCTCCTCGTCGTACTCTATGCTTAGTTTGCGCAACTTCTCCTCCTGAGTTTCCAGAGCACTTTTCACAGTAGCGCCAAAGTCTTCAAGCTGGGAGGTCAGTGCGTCTTTGCCATTCTCCAAATATTTTATAGCCCAAAGACAAGAAGACTTATAGCTCGCGGCCTCCGCACGCTCTTGATTTATTTGACACATCAGTGCCATTTTCTCCTCGGCGAGTTTTTTAGCATATGACCCAAGAGTCTCTGCTTCACCTCTAGCACTAGCCAATTGAGCCTCAGTAGTGCAATTCGTTGGTCTTTTTCCGCACCTTGGCTAGTCTCGCCGAGTACTTTACCTTTAGCCGCGTCATAAGTGAGACGGATCATCGACAAGTTGTTCCATGGGTGAATCCCCGTGGTCTCGGGCTCGCGCTTTGGCTCTTGACCCGGATGATTCGGCATGAATTGGACTTGCTTGGGGGCGACTCTGCGATTGTTCAAACCTACAAACATGATGAGATAATCACAGTTATTCAGTGCTATCTAGCTGTATTTTGATACATAATCTTTCAAGGATACTTACGCAGGAATGGATGTGTCAGGTGATGGTGGGCGCGACGCAACATCACTGGAAGATGACTCCACACTAAAAATAACTGGGCGCTTCTTCCGGGAGGTGGCAGCGCCATCGCCGCTGCGCTTCCTTTTGCGCTCCAATTCTGGACTCTCTTCTTCCTCATCTATTTCTTCCACGTGCTCCGCCGCTATGGGCGCTGGTTTGCGGGAGGTGTCTGTATTGTTGTACTCGGCATACTCTGTAAGGGAGTTGCTTGGAGCGCCACGGATGAACTTTCACCTGCCTCGCCTAGGTCCATCGCTAGGGTACGCCCGGCGACCGCAACAAGCACGGGCTCTTCTCCTCGCCCGGTCGAGTTCCCACCTTTACATCCATAGGCTTTGTCGGTTACTGCTTGAGCAGGTCCATCTGCGCCACAACAAAGAAATACACGATTCACAACAAGTACAGCAGAACAAGCGGTGAATAACTTACGGTAATGTAATTCAGCGGGGTGCGAAAGCATGAGCACCCCCACGACCATCGGCGTCTAAGAAGATAGGAACTTCTTACGAGCGCCAAAATAGTTGTGGCTTAGGCCAATATGCACCAAGAACTCCTCGGGGTAGGAGCTTATAGGGATGCGGTTTGCATTTATTGTTTCCGCATCCTCTGCATTATATGATCCAGGGAGGGGGCGCTCATCCTTTGGCAGTGTCCCCTTAGCGTAAAAATCGAAATGAGACGGAAAACAAGTGTTGTCAATCCAGAAAAAGGTTTCCCTCCAATTTCTGAGCGCATCTAACTTTTCCGTGTAGCATTGGAGTGATCCCGGGCGCTTCGCGAAGGAAACCCACCCGTTTGACCACGTGGTGTGGTAAAAGGCCCGGAACAGGTGGATTGTGGGGTTTATGGCCAATAAGTGGCGATTCACCTCGAAATTAATTAATTTCGCCGCACCTATCTGATGCAGTTGGGACAAGTGAATCGGTAATAATTCAATACATCACTTAAGAATAATGATATGGGTATCGCGATTTGCGAATTCAAAAATCGCGTGTATACACCAATCTTCCCATCGGAAATCCGCTATTGATGCATTCGCGTGGAACTTCGGATGTCTTGCGCTAGGGATATAATAATCCGATGCTGTTGTTGTAGTTCCTCTTCCGTTATGTCGGATGTAAAATCGGATAATTCATTAACCATGGTATTGTTATAACCAAGAACAAAGCGCGGTAGCGATTACCTAGGGGTATTCGATCTGAAGGCTTGGATGTGTTGGAAGCTTTGCTAATGGCGGATTGTTTTTTTCTTGTGTGTTGAGGCGGTGAAAATGAAGTGAAGGGTTATATAATCTTCTTCCTCCGCGCGATGATCGACACGTGGACTCCACTAACCCTACATATGTGGTGGGGATTGTTTGATGGGACATGGGTGCGATAACCTTTCCCCGATTCTGAGGTGCCCGTTTCCTTTTTATGGCTAGATACAATGTATCACGAGCATCTTTTCTTTAGCTTCTTGGCTACGCCGTTTATTTTTCATAGAATACGATAATTAGTCTAGCATCCGTAGTTATGCGCTGCGCATACTAGGCGGGGGACATGATGACGTATAGTCTATATCCGGGTCGTGGACCCGACTAAAGTCAATACTAACTTGGCCGGTGCGAGGCGGGCTAAGCAAGATTAAGCGTTTGGGCTCATGAAGGCCCAAGCCGGATCTATTGATAGAATAGATATCCGATATCTTTCAAATAGATAGATAATCATTCCCGGTTAGGCGGGAACCGAGGTTGAGGCGGGATCCTTGCGTATAGAAGGTTGTTTAAGGTACGAACAAAGGAACTCTCCTTGAACCTAAAGATTACTTTCCGGAGGATGCGTATATAAACGGTGAATCACATCTCCTCGTTTATTGGTGTACGATCTGAAGGCGTCCAACTCTCATACTATAAACCTTAATGCTTTTGCCGTCTATTACTTCGACTCGTTTCTTAGTAGCATTTGGTTGAAGAGAGGATAATGCGTGAAAATGTGGGAAACAATCCATATGAGTTTCTAAATCGATAAACCTAAAATATCGGTTGTCTCAAATTTCAATTTGCAAACCTACAAGACACGATTAGTCATTTGAGGTCCATACCAGTAGTGAAACCAAATGCTACCGATTCTCGACAATTGGTGTAGAAACTCTCCGGAGCTCTTTTCAAACAATGGAAATTCGTACAAAAACAACTGAAATCAAATTGTAGATCTAAAGAAACTTTTTAGATTTTAAAGTGATTGAATAGTTATTGTCTAAACATTATTCATTTCTGGTTATTGGTTCTGAGAAGTTTTAATGGAAAAAAGTTTCTTGAGACAATACTAGGAAACATTGAATGATACAACTCAACCAACAAATCCCTTAGTTTTTGGTTCCACACCTGAAAACAAAGATTATGAGATAAATTTCAATTAAAGTTTTCATGAAAATGATTGAATTATGAATAAGGAAATATGTATTTTGATAAGACTTGCTATTTTAAATGTATCATGTTTTTTTCCTTTTTACTATGATGTTTTGGTCTTCAAGTTTTAACTAGATATAAAACTTTATGGCCTCTTGGTTTTTTTTGTGTTCTACTATCCCTAATGATTTGTTACCATATGTTTTCAGAATTTTTTAAATCGACGGAGAAACCACGACCGTGTGCCTTAACGATTTGTTACTAAATCTAATAGACAATTTTTCTTTAGCATATATGCGTAATGGATTGATGTAAAATATGTTTAGGGACCGGTCTAGTCGTTTAGCTCCTTGACAACATTAGGAAACGGAACGGAACTAGATTGATTTAACAAAACAGAAGTTGACACGACTAGTAGATTGCTATATGAAATTGGCTCGTAACACAAATGCAAAGTTCTATAACCTTGAAATTTCGATTTAAGCGAAGCCTATTAACAATACTAGTTAAAATTTATGTTTTGACATGATGATGTGATCCATTGTACAATTAATCATTGATTAAAGCATGATTTAATTTTTCCAACTCAACTTGTCGAGCCATACATTTATTTGTAGCTTAAAAAGATGAAACACATTTTCAAAATAAATGTGAAGTACAATCACTATGTTCTTAGCTTCAATTTTTGTATGTTTTTTCAAGCGTAATTAATGCCTTTTCTCTTTAGTTATGAAACCATGTTTATGCAAATCTATCTTACATGTAAAGGAGGAAGGCATTTCACTCCTCTATTAAATAGATAAAACTTAATTTTAAAGATTACATGTTATAAGGCTGGTAGCAGTGGGACGGAAAAAGTCGTTCTTGAGCTTAGCTCGGCCGTCTTTGAAGTCGGTCCCCTCACTGTGGGATCTTGGTCAAATATCGGTCGAGGGCTGGAAAAAAAAAACAATCGGTCTAAAATTCGACCGATTATTACACACACACTTTTTTTCTTTCTTTCTATCTACCTTTTTTTTAAAACTTGGTTACTGATTGTGGCAACTTGATCGTGTCTGATCATCGGAGAGAAAAAGCTCATATGGCAAGAGTTGACTCGGGTCACGACTGTGTCCAGCCTAAAGTTTATTGTACAAATATTTATTTCACTTCTAAACTTAATTGTTTCTTTTTTAAAAAGTCAATAATATTATAGAACCACCAAAAAAAAAGTATCTCACTCCAAGAATCAAACAAATTAAAAGGAGAAAGGGAACCAAAAGTTCAAAACTAAGAATACACTAAGGAACCTAAACTTAATTTTAAGTAATATATGTTATAAAACATTATGTACAATTAACTTTGCACAACTACATTCATAAATTAGTTAGTCAATAAATACAATTAATGTGGTTATTAAAACACCCATTATATAAAAAATACAAATTATCAAACATATTGAACAAACAGCTTAAACACAATTCTTGCATTAAATGTTATTAAAATACTTGAAACTTAAGATAAAATAATACAAATAATTAAGTATATTATACAAACTATTCAAACACAGACAATAATTTAAGAAATACAAATAATAAGGCTAAAATTACAAAATATTTTTCTCTATATTTTATACTACTGCACTTATTTCTAACTCAGCCTCAATTTGCTTAAAACTGCATGTATATAAAACACGGTTCGATTCGGGTAACCTTTGATATATTTAAAAATAAAACCGAAATCAAACCGCAATAAGAGGTTTATCCGATTTTGGTTTTGATTCGATTTCTTAGTTATCGTTTTTGCTCGGTCGGTCGGTTTCACATATTTTTTAACACCCGTATCCATAAAACTTAACTTTATATAAATCAAATAGATATTTTGAGCGGCGAAAAACATTACTCACTAAAATATTTATTATTACAATTGTATAATGAAAAACATTGTCATTTTTAAGAGTTGGAATGTCGTATGAAATTAACGATATTTGTAAATTCATTGTCAAAAAAACATAATACATTGATTGTACCGAGCATTGTTCATCACTTGTCATCTAAGCGTCAAGTTATCATACTATTCTTAACAATTTTTTTTAACCATTTTTACCAGCAATCATCACTACCCGCTACTAACTAATTTAAAAATTCAAAATAGAAAAAAAGAGAGAAACAAGAGTTTTGCTCGGGCTTGTGACCACGAGCCACTCGACTCGAGGCCACCACTAAACATCCACAATGGTCACCTGTTGAGAATTATGATCCAATGCTTGAATTTAATCGATTTGTGATATCCGAGTTTATATTTGTTTGTGTTTGTCCAGTTATAATTGATGGAGAGTAATCAGGGATTGATAGTGGAGGTTTGATTCTAGAAGGACTGGAAGTGCTAAAGATATTGGCTTGGATAACTTTGGTTGGTTTAAGACAATTATAGAAGATGAAGGGCCAATATGTAATATTTGAGGCTATATAATCAAGAGATATGCAGTCTTCATTATCTCTGCTATCATTCTCTCTCTATATTTTTACGATATAAAAACTCTCTCTCTAAAACAAAACCCTAGTTCGTATTTTGATTTCCTTGATCAAAATACTTTGTTACTTGTTGATACTGATTCATTGTTATTTGATTGAGATCAAATACTGGTTGTTGGTTGTTTCTATTTGAGAATAGAAGATTTGGTTTGTAATATTGTTCTGAAGTAATAAAAGTGTTTTGTTAATCATTGAGATCTGTTTTTCTTCATGGTATCAAAGCCAGGTTCTCTGAAAAACGTTTTTTAAAAATTAGGGTTCTTGATAAAATTGGGTTTTTTAAAAATTAATTGGTTCTTGGTCAATTAACTTGTGTTAATTGATAGATCTTGTTGTATTTTTAGTTAATCTTGAAGGATTCTGGAAAACCCCTAATTTCTGAAAAATTAGGGTTTGGTTATATTTGGGGCTTTTGTGATTGAAGGCTTCTGGTGTCGATTAAGTGTGATTAATCGATAAGATCTGGTGTTTGGTAAAGATTGGAAGTGGTTCTGGTTATTTTCCCTAATTTTGAAAAATTAGGGTTTGTTGGTTCTTGGTTCTTGGATCTTGGTTCTGGGTTCTTGCTTATATCTGCTATATCTCTAGACTAAGTGAATCTAGAGTATAGTAGGTTTGTTATTCCGCTGCTGGTTATTATTGCGTGCTCTGTAAAACCTCTCACACTCTCTCTTTAATTTCTGTACTTATTTTTCTGTCTAGATTGCCGGAGGATAGGTTTTGGGATTGATTGAAGTTGTGATTGGTTGAGGTTGAGATTATTTGTTGTTTTAGTTTTTTGTTTTTTTGTTTTGTTCATGTGTGCTTGTGTGCGCCCTTGACCTACCACTCTAGTGGCAAGGAAAGCCTGGGAACTACTTTCTTTACTTTTCTTGAGTGTCTGATTATCTGTTCTTGAATCATGTCTGTTCATAATTTTGTTCATGGTTATACTGATGATGAATATGAACCTGAAAACCCTGTCACTTTAATAAGTAAATTGGATTTGAGTCATCCTTTACATTTACACCTAATGATTGACTTCTTTGTTGTGGTTTCAATAAAACTAAAAGGCCGAGAATTATAATGTCCGGTCTTGCCTATGATGTTAGCTTTAGAAGGAAAAAATAAAACTGGTTTTATTGATGGCACTTGTAGAAGGTCTAATGTTGATGAAGTTTTGGGAAGACAATGGGATAGGGTTAATCTTTGTTGTGTTGGGATGGATTCTAAACTCCATCTCGAAGAATTGTTTCTTGGCCAAATTTTTTCCAAAAGAGCTTCTAGTGTCGGAATGAGTTAAAAGATACATTTGATGGGGTTGATGGTTCATTATTTTTAATTTGCATCATAAAATTCACTCTTTAACTCAAAATGGCACTACTATTTCGAATATTTTAATAAGCTAAGTACTTTGTGGAAACAATTTGATGCTATGGTTCAATTACCTAGATGTACTGTCATCTTTGCGATGAGTTTAAAAGCATAACCAACTTATGAAACTTATGCAATTCTTAATGGGTGCGGATGATACTTACATGCAAATAAGAAGTAATATTCTTTCTAGAGATCCTTTGCACGATGTTAAAGGTGTTTATGCTATTATCGATGAGTGAAGAAAACCTTAGGAATATTGTGTCTGGTAGTTCTAGTAGAAATCATAATTCTGCTTTTGCTACTAGAGTTTTGAATACTCAGGTTAATAATCCTGTTAGTCAGAATGTTAGACCTATTAATCAGAATACTCAGACTAATCCACCTATTGCAAATTTTAATAAAGTATCTGATAATAGAAGAAACACTGGTTTTGCTCTTGTTTGTGATCACTGTGGTTTTAATAGACATACTCAGGACAGATGTTTTAAATTGATTGGGTATCCTCCAAATTTTGGAAAAAAGGGTAACAATAACAGACCTCAGACTTCTCAAAAAAGATTTTCTAATAATAATTCTGTGGGGTCTAGTTCATCTTCTGGTTTTACATATGAACAACTTACTACTCTTATCTCTCTCATCAAAGACAACTCTGTTAAGGGGAATAGTGTGCAGGCCAATATGGCAGGTACTTATTTTAATACTAGTAAGGTTTTCAATCAAAATTTTCACAAGTTTTTTTCCACAAATACCAATTTAAAATCCAAACTTAGTTCTGTTGGAAAAATTTTGGATTCTGGTGCTAACCAGCATATGACACATTCTGACAAGAACTTGGTCAATGTTTTTGATATTTCTCATCTTCAAATAAAAGTTGGTCATCCAAATGGGCTCAAGCTTTGATTACTAAAATTGGAAATCTTAAACTAGTCGATTCTTTAATATTATATGATGTTCGGTTATTCCAGAATATTGTGTTACCTTAATTTCTGTTCATAAATTGGCTAAAGATAATAAAATTGTAGTTGCCTTTGATGAGAACAAATGTTATTTCTTGAATCAGGATTTGAATCTGGAAATGTTCTGGGGACTGGTAATCAGTGTGGTGGTTTATATTATTTCAATTATGGAGGTACATCTTTTAAAAATAATAATTCACTTTCTTACTATGATCGGCTGCGCAGCTTGGTCACCCCTGAGACCACTGTTCTAAGTGTTTTAAAAACTAATTTGAAGCTTACTTCAAAGAAACAAAACTTATTTTGTGAAATTTGTCAAAGAGCTAAGCAAACTAGGGAACCTTTTCCTTTAAGTGATCATACTTATCTTGTCTTGGGTGAACTTGTTCATTTAGATTTATGGGGACCTTATAAGGTTGCCGAGAAGGAAGGTTACAAGTATTTTTTGACTGTTATGGATGATTACACTAGGGCTGTATGGGTATACTTACTTAAAACTAAGGATGAAACTATCCATTATATCACTATCTTTTATAATATGATTGAAACTCAGTTTGATAGAAAAATTAAGAGTTTTAGAAGTGATAATGGTACTGAATTTGTTAATCATTCTTTCTCAAAGTTATGTGATGAAAAAGGTATTACCAATCAGACTTCTTGTGCATACACTCCACAGCAAAATGGTATTGTTGAAAGGAAACATAGGCATCTTTTGAATGTTGCTAGATCCCTTATGTTTCAGGGGCGGATTCCACTTAAGTTTTGGACTGAGTGTATTCTTACTGCTACTTTTCTTATTAACAGATTACCTTCTTCTGTGCTTAATGGAAAGTCTCTTTTTTAGATGATATATAACCAAAAGCCTACTCTCTGCAATTTAAGAATGTTTGGTTGTTTGTGTTTTGCTACCATTGTTAATAACAATGATAAACTTGGTAGTAGATCCGAGAAATGTGTTATGATGGGGTATTCTAATTCTAAAAGGGATATAGGTTATATAGTCTTGATAAGCATCGGTTCATTTTTCTAGAGATGTTAAATTTTTGAGTCTATCTTTCCTTTTAAAGACTCAATGCGATAAGAACAGTTCTAATTCGAAAATGTTTTCAAGACTTAAATCAGTTGAACTTTTTTGATAATGAAACTCCTGAACTACCCAATAATGAAGAGAGAGTAGACCCTAATCTGAATAGTGACATTGAGTCACAAAGTGAAGGTGGCTGCTCTCCTCCATCTGGTAGAGACCATGTTACTAATAATAGTGACAATAGTGTTTTTGCTGATGAGGATGAGGTGGTAACTACACTTGATGATAATAATATTTCTGAGGGTAATTTGAATCTTGATCCAAATTCTCCAGTTCAGGCATAAGTACCTTTGAGAAGGTCTTCTAGACCTTCTGTTTTTCCTAAAAATTATAATGATTTTGTGGTTGAGTCTAAAGTTAAGTATGGAATTGAAAAGTTTGTTAACTATTCTAAACTTAATACCAGGAACTATTATTTTACTGTTCAATTGAACAAAAGTCATGAACCAAGAAATTATTTTAAGGCTGTTAAATCTATCTATTGGACTGATGCTATGAATAATGAGATCGAGGCTTTATATAGAAATGATACTTTTGAAGTTACTGTTTTACCTCCTGGTAGAAAAGCTATAGGAAGTAAATGGGTATTCAAAATTAAGTATAAGTCTGATGGTGAAATAGATAGATATAAAGCTAGAGTTGTTGCTAAAGGATATAATCAAAAGAAGGTATTGATTATGAAGAAACTTTCTCACCTGTTGTTAAAATGGTTACAGTTAGATGCTTGCTTAATATTGCTATACAATATAACTGGCCTATTTTTCAACTTGATGTGAATAATGCTTTTTTATATGGTGATCTTGAGGAAACTGTTTATATGAAGTTACACGAGGATTCTTTCTGAAGGAGACAATAGAGTTTGTAGACTTAAAAGTCTTTATATGGTTTAAAACAAGCTCCTAGACAATGGAATGCTAAACTAACATTTGCTCTTATTGAAAATGGTTTTGTGCAAAGTAAAAGTGATTATTCTTTATATACTAAATCTAAAGAAGATGTTTTTATTGCATTGCTTGTCTATGTTGATGATATTATTGTTACTGGTAATAATATTGATGAAATTAACAGTTTCAAAACTTTCCTTAAAACTAAGTTTATGATTAAGGATCTAGGAAAGTTGCAATATTTTCTTGGTATTGAAGTTGCTGATACTGATAAAGGAATTTGTTTAAATCAAAGAAAGTATTGTTTAGATTTGTTAAGTGAGTATGGTATGCTTGGTTGTAAACCTTCTAAAACTCCTTTACAGTCTAAATTGGTTATATCTAATGAGGCTACTGATAATGATCCTTTACTTGATAATATTACTGATTATCAGAAGCTTATGGGAAAACTTATTTACTTGACTAATACTAGACACGATATTTCATATGTTGTTCATTCTCTAAGTCGGTTCATGCATTCTCCTCTTAAGTCTCATCTCGAATAGCTTTAAAGATACTTAAGTATCTTAAGGGAGCTCCAGTTTGGGTATTCATATTACTAAAAATTATGGTATGTCTCTTCTTGCTTATTTCGATCTTGATTGGCTAAATGTATTGTAACAAGGAGATGCATTCTTGGATATTGTGTTTTTCTAAATGGGTCTCTAGTATCTTGGAAAAGTAAAAACAACCTACTCTCTAAAAGCTCTATTGAAGCGAGTACGAGCTCTTGCTTGATTACCGATGAAGTGATCGGGTTCGAAAATTTTAAAGATCTTAAAATTTCGGGTCTTTTACTGTTCCTCTTCATTGTGACGATCATCTGCTATAAAAATAGCGACCAACCCTATTTTCATGAAAGGACAAAACATCTTGAAATAGACTTACATTTTGTTAGAAAAAATTTTAAATGGTGTGGTTAAAACTCGAAAGTGGATTACGCAAATCAAATTGCGGATATTCTTACTAAGGGTTGGATACATTACAACATGATTTTTAGTTAAAAACTTGGGATGTTTGATATATATCACTTATCGAGTTAAGGGGGTGTTGAGAATTATGATCGAATGCTTGAATTTGTCGATTTGTGATATTTGAGTTTATATTTGTTTGTGTTTGTCCAGTTATAATTGATGGAAGTGTCGGGGACCGATAGTGGAGGTTTGATTCTAGAAGGACCGGAAGTGCTAAAGATATTGGCTTGGATAACTTTGGTTGGTTTAAGACAATTATAGAAGATGAAGGGCCGATATGTAATATTTGAGGCTATATAAGCTTGAAGAGATATGCGATCTTCATTATCTCGCTATCATTCTCTCTATATTTTACGATATAAAACTCTCTCTAAAACAAAACCTAGTTCGTATTTTGATTTCCTTGATCAAAATACTTTGTTACTGTTGATCTTGATTCATTGTTATTTGATTGAGATCAAATCTTGGTTGTTAGTTGTTTCTATTTGAGAATAGAACATTTGGTTTGTAATATTGTTTCAAGTAATAAAAGTGTTTTGTTAATCATTGAGATCTGTTTTTTCTTCCTTATCGTTATCTTCTCTGTTAGCTCGATGGCAGCGTTAGTCCAATAACCAAATGATCGTTTGCAACGTTAGTCCTTTATACTAACGACCGTTAATTAACTCAAATTTTGGTTTCTTAAAGAAAATTCTTTTCACGCGGTTTTATCGTTTCTTACGTTTTCACCCGTTTTCTCATTTTATCGTTACGTTCGTCTTTATTTTCGTCTATTTTTCCTACGTTTTATCTGCTTTTTATCGTTTCTTATGTTGTCATACGGTTTTGTCCGTTTTCATACGTTCTTGTCTGTTTATATACGTTTTCATTCATTTTTTATGCTTTTGTCCATTTTTCTTATGTTTTCATTCGTTTTTATACGTTTCATCTGCTTTTAAACATTTTCTTACGTTTTCACCTATTTTTATACGTTTTTATTCGTTTTTATACATTTTCGTCCGTTTTTATACGTTTTCGTTCATTGTTTACGTTTTTCTTGTGTTTTATTTGTTTTATACGTTTTTTAAATATAGTTATTCTCTGACACTTGTATGTCCATCAGTCCATATAATACAAAACCCACCATAATATGATCAAATTGTTTAATTAAAACATTCTAAAAAATAGGTGAGTACCCGCGCCTGACGGCAGCGGTTCTTAGTGGTAGACAATTAACGATATGACTGATAACAATGTTTTTAAACCCAGGTTGACCCGACCGGTTAAATCGGTGCAAGCTCGGACCTTTGGGTAGGATAGGACCGGGTTTTGTTTATTTGAGAATTGGATTAAATCGTCGATTTGTACATCATGCAATAGAGATAAGTTTTCAAGTTATCAAAGATAATTTTCTAAGTTACAAAAATAATTTTCCACTTTTCATATTTTCACTTTTCACTTTTCACATTTTAACTTTTGACTATTTTCTTATTTTATATAGTTAAGATTAAGATCGAATAAGACACAATATAAGATAAATATATACCCAAAAGATTAAGATAAGTATAAATTTTTATGATATAAATTTTCAATAAAAGGAGATATAATTACCCCTAAATATAATTACCAACAGGAATCAACATTCTAAATATAGTTATTCTCTGACATTTGTATATCCATAAAATACAAAAAGAACATACGTAGGTGGGAGAAGAGGTCAAAGGATATGTTAAAAAAAAAAAACTTATTTAATTATCAAAAGGAGCATGATCTTACCATATAAACTAATGTTTTACATTTGAAAATTACAATGTCGGTTCCTATAAAGTAGTAAACTATGTAAAAAGATGTCAATGGACGTAAAGTATGATGATGTTTATGTTTATTGATTCTTCACCATTCACCAATATTATACCTTTGACTCACAAGAAAAAAAATATGAATGGTGAAGTTGTTCTTGGTGCACGTGTAATATATTTAAAGGACACCATTGTCACGTATATATATTCTCGAAACATAAGCTTTTAACGAACCAAATATTTTATATTTTTATTTGGCGCGAATATTAACTAACAACCCAAAGAAAACTCGTAAAACAAAAAGTCAAACACGTAATTAGTTGTATATATTTTTCGTGAAAATTAAAATCATGTATGGCTAATTCTTATTTTAGGATTATGACATGATATCAAATTTGTTTAAATGTTGAAAATATAGTATCTATTAGTTTGGTTAAATACATACATCATCAATAATACTAAGGTACTACTCGTGTATCATTTTATTATCTAAAATTGTGTATATAAATCTACTTGTAACAAAAATAATATAATTAGTAAAGATAAATATAAAATATAATATCACTGTCGAGAATTTTTCTCACTACATAATTTTAAACGGTAAGAATGTAAAGTTAAAGTAAGCTTGGTATAAGTTGTTGATAAGTAAAATGTTGTGATACTTTCGCAATTTCACTTGTTCGTAGTGTAACGTTTTCAACTTTTTCAATCGTCACAAACTAAAAGTTCATAATCACAAACTGCTAGTGATTTTTCCGATTTCACAAATTTACAACATGTTGATTAACGTTGTCTTGAGTTATTTTAAGTGAGAATAAAAGGATAAATAAAATACAAGAGAAAGAAAAATGAAAGAAGTTTGTTTTCTTACTTTATGTCTTGAGTTGAAATGAAATGAAAGAAAAAGAAATAATTTGATGTTATCAAGTTGAAAAAAAAGATAAAAAAAAACATAATTTATATTGGTTATTATATTTTTAATAGTTTGATGTAGTTTTGTTTCCGCTTTTCAATTTGACGGAAAAATTATAAACAAAATGTGAATTTTTTCACTTCTTTTGTTTTCTTTGTTTTTGTTAAAAAAAACTTTAAAAACACAATAAATTTTACTTTTTACTACCTCTTGTCTCAAAATATGAATTAATTTGATTTTTTGTTTTTTTTTTTCTAATTTTAAACTTAAATATTTTTATTATATAATATCCGATAAAACTATACAAATTAAATGAAAACATTTAAAACTTAATCAATTTATATATTTTACATTAAAGATAATATAGCGAAAAAAATAATTAAAGTCAATTTAAAATAAAATAAGTATCATTTATTTTCATTTTCTCAAAAGAAAAAATAATAAATGAGAGAATCGAACAACAAAGAAAGTTAAATGAATCGATTTCGAGCAGGAAAAAAAACTCGTGTTTGAGCCACGTTTTGATCATGACTTAATTTTAATCATTTTTTTTGTTTTTTACGTCGTCAGAGATATTCAGACGCACCCAAGTGCAGGCTTAAGATCTTGTATTAATCAAGTTGAACGTCCCAATCAAGCGGTTCGGTAGAGAAAGGAAAATGAAAAACCTCTTATTACTTGTTTACCGCAAAAAAACAATTAATTTATCTTGCTATTTTTAACTTTCTAAGCAAGCTACTTATATATTTCTATTTTTAAAAAAAAAAAAAAAACAACAAAAACAAAAGTAAAACAAAAAGGAGAGAGAGAGAGAAAACCAAACCAAACCAAACCCAAAACCATACACAAACTCACAAACACAAAGTGTGTAGTGTTGTGTTCAGTTAATGTGTGAAAACAAACCCTCAAAACCCTCTTCTATTTTTTCACACTTTTAAACCCGATCAAGTCCCAAAATCACCACAAGATTTTACCCTTTTAACTTTTGTTCATAGATTGCTTATTTTCTTGCTTGATCACACACATATCAATATATTTGTACACTTGTTTATATAAATAGTATATTTGTATCTACAATGTCGGATCCAGTTACAGAATGGAGTCATGGAATAGGCCTAGAAGGTAAAACTACTAAATTACTGTTTTACCCTTTTTGTAAATTTGGTTTGGTAGATTTACTGTTTTATAAAGTTTGGTTTTTATGGATGTAATGTGGATTTGGAGTAATGGGTATGTTTTGTTTTGTGTGATTTGGTGATAAATGGATAGTCTTTATGGAATTTACTGTTTTACTAATTTACCCTTTTGGTAATTTTTGTAAAATTTGGTTTTTATGGATGTAATGTGGATTTGGAGTAATGGGTATGTTTTGTTTTGTGTGATTTGGTGATAAATGCAGAGCCTTTATGGAAATTACTGTTTTACTAATTTACCCTTTTGGTAATTTTTTGTAAAGTTTTGGTTTTTATGGATGTAGTGTGGATTTGGAGTAATGGGTATGTTTTGTTTTGTGTGATTTGGTGATAAATGCAGAGCCTTTGTGGAAACTGGGGTTAGGAGAAGACGAGAATGAGAATGAGGTGTATCCTGAAAGACCTGATGAAGCTGACTGTATTTATTATTTGAGGAATGGTGTTTGCGGGTATGGTTCTAGGTGTCGGTTTAATCATCCGCGTGATCGTGCTGGATCGGTAAGGTTTTTGGATAGTTTTGTGTGAATATTTGTGGAATTTGTTATGTTGATGGTGTGTTTGGATGTGTGCGTTTTGGCGAGTTTTTGTGTGGCTTGGTTTAATTTGATCATTGTTAGCATTTTGTCGCCTCGTTGTGTGTTTGAGTGTGAGCATTTGTATAATTCTTGAAAAGGAAAAGTTTATCTTTAGATTTGATTATTTGGGTAGTAATTGTTGGTTTGTGGTTTCGGTAATTCGGGTGCAACCACTAATTCTTGATAGTTGATTGCTTGATAGCTTGTTGGAGCTATGAGGGGTAGTGATGGGGAGTATCCCGAGCGAATTGGTCAGCCTGTGTGTCAGGTACTTCATTTCAAAATTTCTGCCTTATGCACTAAATAGAATGTATATATGCTTCTCAATAGTTCGTCTTTATTAATGCTTCCAAACATGAAGCTGTTTGATGCATGTTCTTGTTAAATTTGGATTATTTATGGGCTCCTGTATAGATCTTCTGATCTAAAGTTAGCAAGTTCGTCTTTTTCTTTGTTTCCAAATTAGCAATTCTACTCTATTAGCTTGTTTATCTTTTGGATATAGTTACTTTTATCTACTGATTCGTGAAGAATTTAGATATTTAAAGTTATCTAAATTAGTTAAATTATATCTTGCCTTTTTAACAAGGAGTAAAAAATCGAAAGTCTTGGATCATGAACAATTAGATGCATCTAACCATTCATTTTAGCAATTTTGATCTGTGTACTTGTATGATTGGGGTTTTATTTTATCTTAAAAAGGTCAAATGGGTCTAACGGGTCGAAAGTCATGTATACTGTATCGAAATGCAGAACACGTCTTTTACTGCTTACTGCTCTATTAAAGGGTGTTTATTTGATTTATAGCTTATGGCTTATTTGGTTTTAGGCTTATGTTTCATAAGCTCACTTTTGTGGCTTATTTTGAAACTTTTCGACATATAAGCTTTATATGACATAATAAACTTATATAAGCTGAAAAGTTTAAAAGTAAGTCACAAAAGTGAGCTTATGAAACATAAGCCAAAACCAATACGCCATAAACCGCCTATAAGCGAAACAAACACCCCTAGCAAAATTAGACAACTATCGTATTAATATAGTTTTAATCATACATACACTTTAATAGATTATAAATATTAAAAAGAAGTTATATTAATGACCGGAAACCATTTTGGAACTTTTTTCACATCTGTAAGTAATGTGCATTAGTTGAAATATTATGAACTCTATGCTAACTACGTGACACAATTGCAGTACTATATGCGAACCGGATTATGCAAATTTGGTTCTTCTTGCAAGTATCATCATCCTAGGCAAGGCACTGGATCATCCAGCCCAGTGGCACTAAATGTATCTGGATATCCACTTCGTCCGGTCAGTTCCTATATTCTCCTAAATCCATTTATGCCCATATTGCAAATTTCTTGCCTAATTTTTTCTTTCACACAGGGTGAGAAAGAGTGTTCATACTATGTAAAAACAGGTCAATGTAAGTTTGGTGTCACATGTAAATTTCACCATCCTCAGCCTACTAGCATGGTACAGCCACCAGCACCAGCAGTCTCAGTTGGACAGTTGTCTCCCTTGCCTTCTGCTGTTTACCAAAATTTGCAATCTTCTGTAATTTCTTCTCAGCCTTATGGTGTATTGGCGGCAACTGGCCCGTCGCTAGGCCTCCTGTCCTTCCTGGCTCGTATCTTCCAGGGACGACGGTCCAATGCTGGTTCCCCTGGAATGGTTCCGTTTCCTGGTTGGAATCCTTATCAGGTAGTAAATTATTTCCGAACACCATATTCGTATTTCCAAAATGTGGATTCAAACATCCTCTAATTCACGTTTGTACCTCATTTAAAGCAGGCACCTATACATCCGGCAGTCTCTCCTAATCCACAGCCGATTCTTGGAGGAGGATCAGTTTATGCTATGACTCAGTTATCTACTTCCTTTCCTTCATACTCTTTGACAAATAGTCAAAAGGAGAATGTTTTTCCACAGCGACCTGGTGAACCTGAATGTCAACACTATGTCAAGACCGGGGATTGTAAATTTGGTTCCTCGTGTAGATACCATCATCCACTAGACTTGATTGTACCAAACACTAACTTTGGCCTTAGCCCCATGGGCCTTCCTCTTCGTCCTGTAAGTATCCAATCTTAACATTGTGAATGATAAAGAAACGACTTCGTTAGAGTCTAAACATTGGTGTATTGTTCTAATAGTGTTGATCATATTCCTCGTTCTGCAGGGTTCACCTCTTTGTTTACATTATGCTCAAAATGGGGTGTGTAAGTTTGGTCCATCGTGCAAGTTCGATCATCCCATGGGAACACTTAGTTATAGCCCATCTGCATCTTCACTATCTGATATGCCAGTTGTACCTTACCCTGTCGGTTCTTACGTCGCCACTTTAGCACCGTCATCCTCTTCATCAGAACTAAGGCCCGAGCACACTACCGTTGGATCAAGTTTCTCAAAAAGCATGCAAATTTCACAATCAACGGGTAGCAGTAATAGTACTACTCATGGTGGCGGTGACACTCACTCAAACTGAATTTTACGAGGCTAACACATGATCTTCTTTTGTTTTTGTTGTTGTGAGAATGTGAGCCTTTTGATAGAACCCGAGTTCCTTTTTTAGTCACTTCAGGGTTCGATGACAAGTGGTGTGCATATATTCATATGGCATTCGTATGCATATTCTAATAAGCCATGTCGAACCCTTTAAACGTTTAGGAAAAACCATTATCTGATTCCCACAATTAGCTCTCATTTAGTAGAAGAAAAACATCCCCAGATTTGGAAAATTCCATTTCTTATTCTTGGAGGTTGTGTTTGGATTTGTTGTAAACTTTTCATGGTGAAAAAGATTCAACCATATTTTTGTTTGTTATTCTCATAATCTCATCATTTCTCATCTATTTGATCTATGTTTAATACAACTGACAGTATGATACACATTTATTTATACTACATGTGAAAGAGAATATATTTGCTTAAAATTTAAAAATTAAAAAAATAATAATGTTAGATTAAAATGCTCTAACTTATAAAAAGCAATGCAATATAAATAACTATTTAAATACTTAATTAAAATTTAAAACCACTGACTTTATTCACTGTCATTTACTCCACATTCATGTATACATAAAAAAAAATTGCACGCACAAATTAACGCTACTCGTAACCGTCGCCATAACACGCGGGTAATCATCTAGTTTATCAAAAGTGAGTAAACAAAACACACAATCACTTGGGAGCTTGTCTTTTTTTAAGGATTAAGTGAAAAATACCATTACAATTTAGATGTTTAAAGAAATTTTTAATTAAGTCAGAATTTAAATGTTTAAAGAAATAATTTCATTGACTCACAATTAAAGGTCCTTAGGTCCATCTAAAGACTACTTTGCCACTTTCAGAAGAACCTAAATTTTTAAGGGATTTTGCAAAAAGGTAGATGTAACCTCTTAAGAAATTTCAGAAAACATAACAGCATGGATTACAAAGAAATAAATAAGCTTTTGCACTACTACAAACTGTACCCCTTTCCAACATTTACAAACTAAACTAAAACATGGAAAATGAAGTAAAGATAAAACAACAAATGTGCAGGTAGCGAAGAACACTGTTGAGAGGAAGTTTATTTCACTTTGCTAACAGCCTTATACTTGTCATCTTTCTTCACCCACATTGTAGATCGGGTTCTCTTCACATGTTCCACAAAAGGCGATGTCTACAATAAAACATAAGATCAATTAAACCAATCATTCCACTAAGGACTCATTGTTGGCCAACAGCTAATTATATGGATATCAGACGTGGCAAAGCAGGCACGCTTGGTGATGGGTCACTATGGGTAAATTTTATGTGTGGGCCAAACTAGTAGGGTTAGGTTAGACCAACCCATCAACGCTCTTATGTCCTATTTTGTATTTTAAATAAGAAATACAAGTTTAGAAATGATAAGATCAGTACTTTTAGTTAAACACTTTAGTTAAGCATTTCAAAATACATTGTGCAAGTTTTGACCCGTTATCAACAACCAGCGGGTTGTCGCCCATTTTCTAATAAATGCCTTATATTTGCCACTTGCACCAAATAAAGTTATAAGGACCCACCTTTCGTAATCTAGTCTCTGGGTAACAATGCCATTGAGGAGAAGCTCTGAACTATAAACTGCTGCTCCTGCATAAAGATGACATTAAACGGTTCAACTAATGTTAACATAACTCTGTATTTTACTGAAAGTATTTCAGAAAAATTATAAAGACCTTTTTCAAGGAAGGGCGCACAGACTGCATAATCTTCTTCACATGAGAGAATTAATAATCCCTCAGAAATTTTATCATCATTCATGGCAGTTCTGCCCATTCGCTCAACCACCTGAAAATAAATTTACACTGTCACCCTTGTTGCTCAATATATAACATCAGAAAAAGTTTATACCAAAGGAAAATAAAATAAACAATTCCATAAAAATATCAACATACTTTTTTGTACATGAGTCATTCAAAGACGGTTCTGTGTCATGTTTGGGTCATTGTGCAGCTCGCAATGTTGGTGTTTTTAAACAATATTTAACAAAAAATATATAAATCTATCATCAGTATACATCAATCTAACGGTTTTTATAAGAAAATGACCCAAACCGGACACAGACCGACTCAAGATGTACATATAAGTACAATGACTAAGAATCAGAAACATGTAAACGTTGAAACTCTATGAACAGAAAATTAAATCAAAAGTTCTTCAGTTATTTGGTAGTCCCAATAAAAGTGAAATTCAATAAACTTGTCAAGACCAAAATACAGCAAAAGAAAATTATGTACCACTCCATGAACTGCTTTAACCAAGCTGGATAATATCTCTTTACCAGGCTTTGTATTTGGTGTAATCAAGACTCTTTGCCCCTACAAAATTTACAATCTGTTATAACAACTGCAACTACATTATATGATATACATCCAATAACAGTAGTCTATTACCTTTAACAGTGGACTTTGCCGTGCACGCGCCAATGAAGTAGGAAGACTAAACCCGATTTCCTTTTCCTTCTTAGCATCTCTCAGTATGAAACTTTTCTCGTCAATATGACAGCAAGCTTCTCCACAGCTCTGGAGCCAAAGATGTGTAACTACTGGCTTCCCAAGCGCAATTGCTTCCAACATATTCCTTGTACGTACAAAATCATCTGCTATGAAGTGTGTTGCATCTGACATTGACGATGTCTCAGAAGCTCCCAAACGAGATAAAATCTGTAAACAGCCAGTAAACAATTAATGGTTAGCGGGCAATGATTTTTTGCAGAAATTACCAACATACTTTTTTATCTGACCCATTTTAGGCACGTTACAAATTTTTTGTATATCCAAGTCATTAAAGATGAGTCTGTATCATGTTTGGGTCATTTTGTAACCCCACAATCTTAAAGATGACGTTATACACAAATCAGCCACTAGTATACATTAACTCAAGAGTAAATTACAGAAATCGTCCATGCGGTTTGGTGACCATTTATGCAAGCAGTATCGAGAAGAAACTATTTTTGTTCTTTTTCACCGAACCACAAAGACTATTTAAGAAACTTACTCTACATTTGACATTTTCACAGAAAAAACACATCTGGAGGCCAATTTTACAAGTTAGTCAGTAACAGAATGACCCAGATGGAAAACAATGCCCTCTTTTGGCGACTCAGATGTACAAAATAACAAATGAAATGGTACGTAAGATTTACTAAAGTGGGTGAGTCAAGAACATATCACCTTTTTGCCTGCTTAATGATATCGCCATCTAAGTGGCGACTAAACAAAACATGAATCAAAGATATATCTCGCCTCTCGTGTATCTTTGCTTGGAGACAGAATCGATGTTCCCACAGGAGACAAGCTACGGACTTCTTGTATAAGTGATGCCCGTATACGACTCTTCCTCCATGATTGCTTAAGATATTCATCTCCCATACAAACTGGAGATGATTCTTTAACAGGTGTTGCGCGGTTGACAGGTGTAGTACACGTTGAAGAAA
Organism: Chrysanthemum lavandulifolium; assembly: GCA_022545495.1. Lineage (NCBI taxonomy): Eukaryota > Viridiplantae > Streptophyta > Magnoliopsida > Asterales > Asteraceae > Chrysanthemum > Chrysanthemum lavandulifolium. The sequence goes on from CM040240.1 coordinate 290,184,791, forward strand.
CTGGCTCACGTCTTTCTTTTAGTGAGCCTTTTTCTTGCTTAGTAGAAATAGCAGCTTTTGACCGTGTTAATCTTGTGGATGATGATTTTGGGCTACTTCTTTTGCCTTTCGGATGAAATCCAATTGGAATACTGATCTTCTCTGTGGGACAACTAGGAGCAATTTCGACTTTGTTTGAGTCCTTTACTATGGACTTTCTAGTCCGACAAGCTACTGGTGTAACATTTTGTATACACTGTTTCTTGACCGATGTTTGGTCAACAATAGTTTCAGGTGCAACAGCTGCGCGTCTTTTCAAAGACAAATTTCCTTTTCTTTTCGCCACGTCAGATTTGTCAAGATTCTTGCTTTCACTGACAGCAACTTTCCTTTTAGCAGTTGACTTGGTCCACTTCTTCACTTCCTTTGGCTGATCACCTGTCAACTTTGACTTTGACTTTGAACGTGTTGTTCTGGTTCCCTCGTTACACAAAGGTGGGGCCCGAGTTTGAATTGCGCACAGGTCTTCCATTGCTTCGGCAGCCATTTGTGTGTCGAAACGAGCCTCTATGTTTTCTTGAATATCTGTGCCACGTGGCAATGGTATATCTGTTGCTTGTTCATCCAACTCATTAATAAGATTTTTCCGCAATGTCAGATCCTTTATGTGTGTTCCTAAGCTTTTCTTTGGTTTATCACTTGATTTTGGAATACCCAAAGCCACCTTCGAGTCAGAGCAAACTAAACCCGTCATGTTCTTGCGTCGCGGCTCTCCCACCTTCCGGCCTTTTCCGGAAGAAACGGACGATTTTCCCTTCCGACTTCCACTACCAAAAAACACTTCCTTCTTTTTTTTGAAAAATTCAGGTTCTCCGTCATCTTCACAGTTATCATCAAAATTAAAAATCGATCTTTTATCAACTGCACTAATAAGAGTAGCACTTTTAGCAAAGACTTGAGTCCCTTTAGCAGTTAAAACCGGCTTTGACTTTCCTCCAGTTGACTTATTGGTGTCACATTTTTCACCAGGCTCGATATTAACTTTCAAAAAGTTATCCACAAAGTCAAGGGCATTTGCTTGTGATGCGTCACCAGGCTCTTGAGAATCAATATAACTCAAGCCACCAAGGGCAATATCGTCATTTGTATTTTCAAGTGAATCATCAGAAAACAGTTTCCTTGCAGTTGACCTACCAAATCCAGACTTACTTCCATTTCCAGGTCGATCGATTAACTTGTCATGCTCCGGTATTCTTCGTTCAATGTCTGGTTCCGTACTTAATTTAACACATGATGGACTCTGACTTTCTTGAGAAGCCTTTTTAAGTGCTGCGAGGCCAGATGCCCTAAGGGATGCTGCACGAATCGAGGTAAATGTTTTCAAACCACCTCCTGTCACTTGAATACCATAAATATCATGTCAGAAAACACAGATATGTCGAATAGAACAAATGAAAAAGTACGTTAGTGTTTGATGTAAATAATCCTTTAACAAACTACCTGATGTAACTTGTTCACTCGTTCCGCAATTTGTTTCCGACACATGTTCCTTTCTATCATTCTTGCATAGGCGACTTGCTGAATCATCATCAGTCTCCTGATCAGAGACACCCAATACTTCAGTTCCTTCGTTATCAGTATCTGCAACTTCTTCAGTATCACAATCATTAAATAACTGTGTCTCGTTGTTTTCAATAGTGTCAGCAATATCCATCTCTTCAATGTCGTCATCAAAGTTCACCACTTGGGTCTCGCCTGCAAGATTAAACAGTTGGGTTTCACCCTCGAGATCCATCACTTGGGTTGCTAACTCATCTTCACACCTGACAGTGTCCTCAAACGGAAGAGTGCTTTGTAGCGTATGAAACGGGTCAGCCTCGTCACCATCGAATTTATTACCTAGTTCAAGAGAAAAAAAAAATCACTCATAAAGTGTTGTTCCAACTACTAAGTTGATTAATATACTTATGAGCCAATCAAGTGGCACTAATGCCCTGATCTTGACAAAACTAAGGGGTGTTTGGAACTGCTTATTTTAACTGCTTATTGCTTTTTAAACAACAAATAAACAGTTTTGAGGGTACCAAACACTGGATAAAGAAAAGTTCATTGTAAGTGAAATGAACAGATAAGTAGTTTTAATAAGTATACCAAAGTAGCGGATAGATGAACATTTAACTTTTACTGTTGCATTTGCAAGAACCGAATCAAATTGCATACTATAGACACTTCCAAACCACAAAATGCACAAAATAAAAGATGTTGCAGGAAAGGGATAAATTTATGTATACTAGTCAGAAAAACGTTTCCGTAGCCTGTAATATCCTATTTCCACTAAAAAGACCCCTAATGTGATTATGTTCATTGTGCACGACTTACTTTTAGAGTTCATATACTGGTAGAAACTAATCAATAATTTGAATTCAAATGACATAAGTTGGCATATCTCACTTAAAGTGGATGATACAACTTCAAAGCATTATCCATACAAAAAGTTGAAACGATCAACTTGTTATGTGTGGATTGCGCTCCAAAGTTTTATCAAATACTACAAATGAAAATATAGAAGTGTAAACTTTGTCATTTGTCGACTTATTTGATCATGATTTTGTACTTAACTACAACTCAAATTCTCATTTGCATACAATATTATCTAAAATAATAACACTGACATACAAACACATTTACACTTTTTAAAAACTTTATGTTACAATGTTGTCATTTCACTATATACGGTTTAAACCATAAAATAGACACGTACTTTTAGTAATGTCCCATTTCTGAGTATCTGAACTTAAAAGTGTCCCATCAAATGTTACAAACTTTCAAAAAGCGTTCCAATATACACATTTTAGCGACGTGTCATACCCCCAAACGTGGCGCGGCACGCGCCACTTTTCTTTTACATGACACGTCACCAAAATGTGAACATTGAAACACTTTCTGAAAGCTTGTAACATTTAACGGGACACTTTTTGGTTCAGATACTCAGAAATGGGACATTACTGAAAGTACGTGTCTATTATACGGCGTAAACCCTATATAGCGAAATGACAACATTATAACAAAAGTTTTAAAAAGTAAAATGTGTTTGTACGTTATTACATAAATAAATAAAAAAGCGTAAAATTTTTCAATACCAAAAGAAGAATTAGGCGACTCAAAGATCTGGGTTTCTTCACCACCAAAATCCCAAGTAGTACTACTATCAGATTCATCCTCACCACCCATATTATCAATCTCACCTGCAAAAAAAAAAGTAAAAAACCCATTAATTTTTATAAATTTGATGAAAATGATGAAAATGATGGAAATAAAAGATGGGTTTTGTGTAAAGATTGGAGATATTACATAAAAATGTGAACTTTTTATGAAATGAAGGTTAATTTTGTGGGATTGAAAAGTTAGGGTTAGGGTTTTGATTTGGGGGAAAAGTGGAGGGAAATTGAATTGGTTTTGGGGGATTTGGTGAAATTTTTGGGGTTTTTTTAGAGGGAAATTTTGGGGATTTAATTGATTTTGGTTTTTCACGTGTTTTTGGGTATTTTTTTTACTGTTTGTAACGTTGTACTAGTAAAAAAGAGAAAGAATGATCTTTGTGTAATGTTAGAGCATGGTATGGTGATTTTGGTAAAATTTTAACATCGTATTACGTCGGTCTGTATTGGTTTTAACGTTTCACTTTAAAAATTTGGCGCGAAGGTCAAAAGCGAACCGGACCGACAAAGCCGTCGAGCCGAGCAAAATCGAGCCGACCAAGCGGCTCTTCGGTTCGGTTTCGGTTTCATGTTTTCGGTTTCGGTCGGTTCGGTTCGCCCCGACAAAACATACCAAAATACATCTAAACCGAACCGAGCAAGACGGCCCGACAAAACCAAACCGACACGGCGACCCGTCGGTTCGGTTTCGGTTTAAATTTTCATATATTCGGTTTCGGTTTTGTCGGTGCGGGTCGGTTTTGAATGACGCTTCACCTATTTCACCTTAACTTTAAAAAAAAAATCTCTTATCATAAAACCTAAGTTAAATCTTAACACACCAACAATTTACAAAAAAAACCCTTCATTAAGAGGCAAAAATGAAAAAAATAAATATATAAAATAAAATAAAATAAAAATAACAAACTGAAAATAGCCCTTAACGTGGCATTAAGGTGCTAACATGAGCATGTTAACACCCTTTTAAATTGGGAGACGGTATGGTTAACATGCTCATGTTAAACCTTAACCCTCCCTTGACTAGCACCACACCTTGTGCTTTTATAAAAAAGGTTGTCAAGATTGGATCCTACTCTACTTTGAATCGTTTTCATTTTTGCAAAATTAGAATTGTAAAATCGGATCAAGATTCTATTATAATGTCATTTTCTTAATAGTCTTCGTAATATTACTCAAATCTACAAATTATTATATATCATTAACACAAAGTTATATGAATGTTTCATGAAAAATGTTGTTTTAACATCTTTTTTTTTAATTCAATAAAACCCGATTCATAACATTTTAGTTTTTTAGTTTGAGGTTTAAAAAAAATAAGATCGGATCAGATTAGATATTACAATCCTTTGGTCAAGATTCATATTTTATAAACCTATTATCACTATGCTTAAACTTGTTAAAACTTTATCATTTGATGAGGTATTAAATGAATTACATGTGTCTAGTTGTAATGAAAATGCCTATAAACTTATACCTATTTTATTTCATGTCATCATAAACCTCATCTCGATGACTCAATTTATAAATCTCTTCAAATTTTATAAACCTTTTCATGAACCTTTTATAGTGGATGTCTAATGAAAAGAACTCTTATTATTATTACTTGAATCGAGCGTATTTTAGTTTGGTAATGTTTTTACTTGTTTATTACAACTGTTCAACAGTGAAACTAGTAAGAAAATGGTGATTATTATTTATATTTTCATTAAACGATATTTATTTTTTCTCTTTTAACAAGAAAAGTACTCATAAAAGCCCGATATCCATTTACCAACCTACAAAAATAGTACAGTAATGGTTATATGATTGTTTAGATACCATTTTAATATTTTCACAAGAGTAAACTGCAAAAACCGTTCATTTAGTTTCTTCATTTTAAGTTTTCAAAATAACCAAAGTGAGTTGACTCAAATACTTGTATTCAAACCAAAAGTTCACATCGATAAGATGAACTATGCTTTGCAATTTCAAAGTTAAAGAGATAGTAACATTTACAATATGAAAAAACCACCAAGACGACTTTTGCTATTTACTCTAAAGTTAATACAATGAAAAAACATAATAAATGCATAGCGGTATCCAATCAGGGGCGACTCAAGCTTTTCAGTGATCTAAAGCCAAACTTTAAAACGATGCCTTTTGAATACTACCTTTTTAGGGGTTTTTGTTTGGTTTTCAAACTGTTTAGATCTATGGAATATGCATCTATGAAACCGATAAAACTATCGAAATTGAGATTTACCGGTTGAAGACCTTTTTGCAGAAAAAACAAGATGAGAAACGGATAAAATCAAACATGTGGTTATCAATCTATAATTCTATATCATCATTTCTCCATTTATGTATAAATTTGTCTAAAGATTAAATGTATCATACTTGTAGAACTTAACGTTGTTTTTCATGTAAATGTAATTTATGTTAACTTTGAATATCAAAGCTCATGTTTATCAAAGCTCATGTTTTTCTTTTTTTTTAACGGCTGAATTTGTATTAAAAAGCTGCTAGTAAGGCACTAGAAGCTGAAGAAATCAAGTACAAATATAGAAATCAATAAATTACACAATCTAGAAACTACTCGAGAACTTTAACTGCAAGGACTGCAAAAAAGGATTAAAAAAAACTCTTGCCGCTTACAGCGAACCGGGACAAGAGAAAAATCCCCACCCACGAAGGCCGAGCCACCGGTTTTCACTCCGGGGGTGTTTTTTATGCAGACCCAAACAAGCCTCGGGGAAAAGAAATAAAATCAAATCATCTAAACTCCTTGAGAAGACTGAAACGACCACCAAGAAGAGACGATAATCATTAACTCGATTCCATACTCGAAACCATCAAAGGAGATTTAAGCCAATCAACCCAACTACAAGACATACGACCTCTATGATGAATCCAAGAGAAGGTGGAAGAACGAATATTATCGTAAATGTCACTTCTCCTAATTGGATGTTGGCAAAAAAATGATACTATTACGATACCTCCAAAGCCACCAGAAAGATGAGGCAAATATAACGGATAAACGATGAGTCTTCTCTTTGGGCGCTTGCCAAGAACCAAACCAATTCTTCAAATGCTCATACGAAGTAAAAGAAGGAAACGAGATGTCACACCAGATACGAACAATATTCCAAAGATCCTTAGCAATAACACAATCGAAGAAAATGTGATTTAAGGATTCCACATTACCATTACAAGAAGGGCAAGAGATCGTCGATATATCAATGCCACGAGATGAAAGATTAAATCTGTGAGGAAGACGGTCAAGCATAAATCGCCACATGAAAATATTTACCTTTCGAGGAAGACTTTTATCCCACTGAGTCGGATAATCCAATGAGGGCAAAAGATTCGAGTCAATGTGATTCCGAGTGATGCTAACATAAAAGACACCATCGTTAGCTATAGGCCATATGCTAGCATCCGAGTCAGAAGATAACTTAACATGATCAATCTCGTTGATAAGGTCGTTGAGATATGCAGAATTGCGAGCCCCCAAAATAGGACGAGACCAGTTCCAAGTCCAATGGTTATTTATAAAGCGATCAGATAGGAGACAATCTTTGTTCAAATCAAGACGGAAAAGTCTATTATAACGAAGATATAAAGGAGTATTACCAATCCATAGGTCTTTCCAAAATCGGACCGAGTTACCACAGCCAACTTGAAATGTTTTCAAGATCTGGGCTACTTGCAACTCTTACGTGACATGTATGATTTGATTATATAAAAATTCCATGGATAAGATATAGTGTACCATAAAAGATTATGAGTTGATCGAGTACTATGAAGTATGAACACGTATTATACGCAGGAACCTACTTAATGTTTTTAGAGAGTGTTACACAATTTTTTTTAAAGGTTTTGCACAAATTTCTTTTCTCGTAAGTATTTGAACAATAAATAATTTTGTAGCTAAACTTAACTAGCACAAAAATATTACTAGTATCATAGATTGCAAAAAAAAAAAAAAAAAAAAAAAAAAAAACAACTTCATAACCTAAACACTACATACCAAAGAGCTTAAAGCCCTTAGGCTAGTGCTAATGAGGACTATAAGTTATAGACCAACCACATGGTGGACCGAGTCCCTTCCATTAGCAAGCGTTGAAGTAAAAATCGTAGCTTACTCCAAACAAGCTAAAGGCCTTCCGGATGACTCGAATTTGGTCCTTGGTTACTTGTACAAGAAAATCACGCGTGAGCCTCGCCTTAGATTTTATCCAAGACCAAGCTCGTGAGAGTAAGTTTTAATATGAGAGGATATACGTGTGAGTAAAAGTGAATGAGAAAAAGTTACCTCGGTGATAAATCTCCCTCTTTATATAGGTGGACTCTTCTTATCCATATCGATGGTCACATGTAGCGATTGTGATGTTTTGAGCGGCAAATGCAATATTTCTCTTTTTGGGTCATGCTTGGATCAGTCCATTTGTTCTAAACAATATTCCCTACTCTTTTGTCAAGCATGGTTCCATAGCTCGAGTGTCTGTTTTCCTCGTTTGGCCAAAGTGACTCGTGAGGTCATTCAGCAATTATGTCGTTCATTTGGTGTGGACCGTTCTGCCACATACTCTAACATGCCCCCAAAGTATCATATTATTAGTGGTATTAATGATGTGATACTTGAGTTGTTATTATCTCTTTTCTTTTTCCGAGCGTGTGGGCCGTTGCGTCTCATTGGTCGGACATTATGTACATGGCGACAAAGTTTATAATTGTTTCGGTTTTATAGGCGTCGTCTTTTTTATCTTGGGATTTAGGATTTTGACACGTATCGCGTATGCTCCATCGTGTGGTGCGAGCGTGCCACGTTGGTATCGACATGACACGGACGTTTTGTCTTGTCGGTTTTCCCTATAAATAGTCCTCTTCCCTTCATTTTTAGCACTGTAATTTTTGCACGCACTCTTCCGTGTGACTCATATTTTTCTACTACTTTTTTCAGGTACGTTCCTGCCCTTACTCCTCTTTTTTGCTTTATTCTTTTCCGCTATGCTATACCTCCTTTCCCACGGTTTTCATCATGTCGGCATCACCAATATCAAAACATATGGAAAATGCTCCAGAAAATGCTCCGGAGATAGAAACCGAGATGGTCAAACCTAAGTTTGATGTACACATATACACCTCGAAGATGGACGAAAAGGTACTAAATTAAGTAGTGGGTGAGTCCGGTGTGCGTGGGATTTACATCGAGACTTCCATGAAGGGTTTAACCATGTATAATCTTCGAACGACTCCATCGGTTTATATTTAGAATATATATATATATATATATATATATATATATATATATATATATATATATATATATATATATATATATATATATATATATATATATATATATATTTAGTGGGGGGGGTCTTAACGTGCCCTTCTCATCTTTCCTCTTAGAGCACTCCCAATCGTAACATCATAACACCAATAACACCGTCACGTCGCCACATCGACTTTAACATTTAACATTAACATCCCAAAAACACCCACAACAATAACATCCCAATAACATCAATAACATTCCCAACAATTTACAAAAACAACCCCTCATTTAGGGGTATAAATGAAAAAAAAAAAAAAAAAAAAAAAAACACCAAATAACGGGCGTTAGCCCAGTAACGGGCAGGGACTAACGCCGAAGGTCCAAGGGTAAAAACGGCATAACGCCGTTATTTTGGCAATAACGCCGTTAAGGCGTTAGCTTTGTGAGTGCTCTTAGGAGAAATTAAATACTGAAAAGTACATATTTCACAATTGTTAAAATGGAACTCGTATGACGTTGCTGTCATTTCGATTGATGATGAAAAGTTGTCAACGTCAATCGCTAAACGTTACACAAAACACTTAACCACAACATATCAACTACTCCCTCCATCTCAAAATTATTGTCACGAGACAAAAAACACGTAGTTTAATAACAACAGGACCGCTACAAATTTCAACCACTCAAATAAAACATTTTTCACTAAATTATCTTTTTATTCCTAAAAATGAAAAGCGACAATTATTTTGAGACATCCGAAAAGAAAATATGGTAAATAATTTTGAGACAGAGGGAGTATATATATTTACCGCTATAAAACCCCGTCGTTATGTATACATCTAGTATCTTAATGGGAGGTGATTTGCACACTTACAAAAGTGATTGACACATTCAAATTTAGAGTGTTTAGACATTTATACCCTTACAGGATTAACATGACTAAATATAATGTGAGAGTATAAATGTTCAAACACTCTAAATTTAAATGTCACAATCATTTATAGGAGTGTGCTCCCTATCTTAATTGGTCCAACACTTGAAAGATCCATATTTTATCTGGATGTGATGTAGTCGATCGTACAAAATATGCAATAACATTCACCATTAGGCTTGACTTGAAAGACATAAGTTAAGTTTTACACTTTGAAGAGTAGTTACATACACACTTCATCAATAATTCAAATATGAAACAAGAACAACATTTTACACATTTAAAGAAAGTGAATTGTCGAAAAAGAAAAGACAATATAATTATCACTAAAAACACATCCACAAACTGTTTACATAACAAGATGGCAGAATGTATGAAACTGAATAATTTAAAGAAATGTCACATGTTTAACTTACACACATTTGTGCTATAAAATAAATCAGGACCAGCTTGGTTCAATCCACCCATGAGGGCTGAGATGATGTTTCGTCCCAAAGAAATCCGAAAGCTGTCTTGGTTATTCAAAGTGTGAAACCTGCATGTTTCGAGTGAATAGTACATTATTGGAGAAGTTGGAAAGTAGATCTTGTTCTCCATTTGTGGTGTTTTGGCATCAAGGCAGACAGATGACTGCCGCATATAAATATCATATGTTTCCTTAACTTAACTACTTTCAACCATTTTGTGAAACAGTCAATATGAATACCTCAACTGATTCTCCAAACTTGCCCACGATGACTCGTAAAATATGCGATCACATCTCAAATGGAAACACTCTGGTAAAGATGTGCAACAGCTTGCTGGGGCTTTAGCTAGATCACGCCACCATGCATGTTTTTCTCTGCCCATTTCCCTGAAAACATCAAATCCTCCATCCTCCCTCAAGGCATAAAGATCTCGGCCATAGAATTTTATAGAGTTAATAAACTCATCACCAAAAACATTTAAAAAAGTTCTACGCCAGGATGGTTCTCCGCCTACAATATGGATGCAAGCCTGACACGGAGTTGAACCATTTAATGTAATTCCAACAACCATGCAATCGGGAGAAGTTGGTGGTGCAGAGAAACAAATTATATATGTATCAGGCAACTCTGGAAGCTTGAGGATAACACTTGTGAAAGGGTTAAAGAACATCAATGATCCACCAGGTTTTAAAATCAGCAACCAACCAAACCTCGAACACATTATTTGGAAATCATCGCAGATCAACTCTTGAGGTGTGTTTATAAAATACTTGTCATCAAACACAGGATCGGTCAAAGTGATAATGCCTTTATGTTTGTCAAACACTATCAGCCACGGTGAAGGTAATGAATATTTTTGTATTATCTTTGATGCTTTACCGTTGTTCCATGGTATCAAAGGTGCAGCTAAATGACAGCGTTTGCACGTAGAACAGAACTTGAGGTATTCGACACCAGCACAAAACTCCACTAACATCTCCAAAACATGAGGTGGAAGATTGAGCAGGTGTGATTCATCATCATCAGCCTTATCACTTTCTAACCTACAAAATATATTGTACTGAAAATCAAATTTATCTTTTGTTGTTGCAGGAAAGAGTTAGAGAGAAAGAAGTTATGCTTTGAACGTGTTACAAATACAATACTAAAAATATTGTTTGTCATGAGAATAGTGTTTTTGTATTACGATTATAAATGACTGAAGTGATCTATGATAAAATATAAATCACATTTCATAAGTTGAAAGAAAATTACCCGTTGTTAATTTCAATCAGTCCATTTTATCACCCATAATATGTATTGTAAATTACTAAAACCAATACAATACCTGCATTCATACCCAACATATGGAATGGACGACAGCTTAAGGCATTCGACACCAACACAAAATTCCTTCATTTTCAAAAGACCATTTCGAAGGTGTGATTCAGTCTTATGATTACCTTTTACTGATCTTACAACTATCTTATCCTCCTTGTGGCCCTCTTTATCTTGTTTAGACTCAAGATGCACACGATCACCTTCTAACCTACATCGAATATGATTTTTCAAGGAAACTAAAGGTATAAATATACAATTAAGGCAAATAAGCAATACAATACCTGGTGCATTCGAGCATGGCCCACGCTGACACATGGTTTGTTCCTGCTACACAAGGAATAGAAGAGAAGGAGATGGTTTTGTCTTTGGCGTGGTGCAGTATATGATTTTTCCCTTATCAGCAAGAATATGTATATAACCCCCGAATTCTGATGAGGCAATTGCTGGGCTGTAAAATATGGGTGAACCAGTATCAAGTTCGACGGATAATATAGTGTCCTTGAGGTCTTGGATTTCTTCCCACGTCTTATTATTCATGTCCAGTTTCAACAATTCCACAGCACCAACTGTTTTAGGCTTGTCTTTTAAGCCTAAAACAACAAGGAACAGTTCTGTTGAAGATCCTTTCAGTAAAGGTTGAATGCAGCCACAATCAATGATGGGATGAGCAACGAATTCCAAAATTGGCAATAAAGTTATCACAACTTCACCTAGTTTCTTACTTTCACAATCATGAATCACAATGTTAACCTCCACGATAAGTAGAGTACCATGAAGATTGCCAAATAACTCAATGTAAGCATATACTTTACCATTGCAGCAAGTTAGGCAATGCAGTGAACCATCACAGCCGGTTATCATCTTTATTTGGTTTGCATATGTCGATTCCGTCCATCTTAACTCCTTTCTATTATATGAATCGATTCCGAGCCTACGGTAGATAAAATTGGGTTTTCCGTTGCTTGTTAACAAAAGAACCGAATTAGGATCTTCAGGAGGGGCCGACAAACAACATTCACTTATATCATCCCCTTTTGATCCGCTATATCTTATAACAAGTATGTTCAAGGGAGGGAGGCTAATGATCTTAGATGTAACTGGGTTCCAAAGAGACCAAATGACGTCACGTGGATGGTTGGAGGAGAGAACCGCCCAACAGCCATGGAAACACCCTCGGAGACGTTTTCCAAGTAGCTCAGGGATTTGGCACCGATAATGAGACATTGGGTCATGAATGTTGAACAAAGTATGGAATTCTCCTTCATATTCCACTTTCTGTGATACAAACCATGGATGTTTAATCTCCGTATGCTTCGCTTCCATCTAAGATTCACTTTGTTGATTTAAATTAATGCCACTCTGCAAAGTGTCACAATTCTATTAATTTTAATGCAACACTAATATCTTACAACAAAGGAAGTCTGCTTTCATACTATGAGTACTAAGTATCAAAAACCATATATAAAACATCATAATTACATGAATCCCTTAACGAATGTACCCCTAATGAAGCAAACTAATCCTAGACATAAATTAAACAAGAAAAAAACCTTAAATCACTGCTCAAGTTTTATTTGTTTTCTTTTTTAGTAGAAACCGAAGCATAAAATTAAAAGAAAACACTAGCTGAAATAGACAGAATATGAAGCAAACTAAATCTTAGACATAGAATGCATGCCGCACTGAAACCTTGTGAGGAAAAGTTAAAAAGTTGGTATTTTTATCAAACTTTTTAGTAGATATCAAACAAGAAGATGAGTTGCGTGATAGTCATGACATCAAATTACTTGGTAAAAACCAATCAAAGTTGCAGAGAACCTATAAAGGCTTATTCTTATTTATTTAAAAAAAAAAAAAAAAAAGATTTATATAGAAATCTAACATATTAAGGAAACCTTAGTAGGAACATAAAACATATGAAGCAAACTGAAGTAAGCATGAATGAAACAAGATAGCATAAGTGATAGCAAACACCTGATAAAAAAAGTGAAAGATTTTCATCGGGTTTTCAGTAGAAATTGAAGCACCTGCGTAATTTTAGGATGGGATAATAGCATCATAACAACACAGATACAGAGCATAACTAATCCTAAAAAGGCTTGATTTTCAATATAGAATTCCACGCATATAACATATGGAGCGTTATACCTCAAAAGATGGGATTTTTATCAAAAGATTATAAAAATCAAGCATAAAGAAAACATCAGTGGCAGCAAAACCATCAAACGGGTTGCATATGTTATGCAGGTTCGGGTTAGGGTTGAGTTTCTTGACACGATTAATAAATGGGTAGTGTTTGGGTTGAGCTAATAGTGACCCGCCAACCTGCAAACCCGAATAGGTCAACCCGAACACGACTCGATTGACACCCCTATAAAACTTATAAAAGTGCAGAAAGCTTATAAAGTTTGGATTTTTATCAACAAATTAATCAAGCATCACATTAAATAGTAAAGAGTTATAAAACCTAAAAAAGTTTGGATTTTTATTAAAAACAATTACAAATCAAACATCTAGAACACATCATAGACAGTAAAAACATCAAATTAATAAAAAAGATTGGATTTTTAGACATGGACAAAACTATATAGGTGCAGGGGAGGGTCCCGGCCTACCAAAATTTGCGGCACCTAATATAAATATTATATGTTTTAGGGGTAATTTAATTCAGGTTACAAACAAATCTCCGATTCGGCCATCTCAAAATAAATTCGGCCCCTCAAAAAAAATGTTCAAGTTCCGCCTATGTCTTTAGAGGATTATTATAGGAATCAAGCATTAATAATACATCAGTGACAGTAAAAACATCAAATTGATGAGTAAAAACCTATTAAATGGGCAGAAAGCAAACATGAGTGAGAGTAAAAAACATGAATTAAATTAAAGAGTAAAAAAGATTGGATTGGTACCTCAAAAACCGAGTGGATCTTGACAAGTAGTTATTTATTTATTTATTAGGTGGAATTGCATATATACCTATTAAAACTTATAAACTTGTATATTTTCCGGTAATACAAGTTTTTTTTTTCACACAATGTACAATGCAACTTAAGCATGTTTTGAATATATATGCAAATATGCAAGTTTTAATGGGTATATATGCAATTGCTTATTTCATTTAATACTACAAATAAGTGAAGAAGAAGAAGAAGTTTCTTTATTTTGAATTATTTGCTAAAATTAAGCGGGATTGTCTTTTATGTATGTTTTTCATTTGTGTGGGTGGGTAGGTGTGTGTTGTAGCTAAGGGTGAGCATCGGTCCGGGACCGGACCGGACCGACAAGACCGAAGACCGAATTAAGGTAAAAACCAGGACCGAGACTGAGACCGAGACCGAATGTGGTCGGCCCGGTCCGGTCTCGGTCCGTCCGTCGGACCAGACCGTTTGGAGTCTACTAAGGCCAAAATAGTCGGTTTGTGGTCCGGACCGGACCGAAGACCGAATTAGCCCAAATGCATAGACCGAGGACCGGACCGAATGTGGTCGGTACATTTGGTCCGGTCCGGTCCGGTCCGGTCCCGTCTCGGTAGGTCCGTCGGTCGTTCCGATCCATTCAGATCATTTGCTCACCCCTAGTTGTAGCATTATTTGGGTTGACTCGGTCGGGATCGGGTCAGGTCAATTCGGGGGATCGAGGCTAAAAAACCGTACTTGAACTTGACTTTTTTAGAACTTGGGTCAAGTCGTTTCGGGTCTATGTAAATTATACAATTTTGATTTTTACATACAAAATAGAAGGAAAAAGAAAGAATACTCAAACCCAAGTAAAGAGACATTTATTAAACCTTGTTGAAACTAGCAGACCTTGATAGATCTTGAGCTCGTGGATCGTTAGCTATGCCTATATAATCACAAGCACAGTAAAAGATAATCTCTACAACTTGTATTTAATAGCGGAATTATAAACACAAGCAATCACAAATAACTAAGAACTTCTTTGATCCTCTATGGATCTTTTAATTGACTAAAACTTTAGTTTTCCAATCGGTACATAACTCGTACTATTGTGTTCCTTTTATAGACAAGGAACCCTAAACAAAACCCTAAACCGTTTCCCAAGAAACGTATCAACATAAAACTAAATAAGATATACACAATCACTTCCTAATAAAGCTCATGTATATCCAAACTAAATATACTAAACACGAATAACAACTTCCGAGAAACAAACTATCAACTATTAACTTCAGAATTATGTCTTGGCAGATTCCACGCTACTTCAGTGAGAATCCTTCTAAGCATTAACTTGACATAATCCATACTTCACATAATTCCCAACAAACCTGAACCCGACTTTCAGGTTGACCCGAACAATATCTCAGAGGGTAAAAGATATAAAATAGCCGTGTATTTTGTGAAATTGTCCGTCTGGAGCAGTTACTCTTTTATTACCTTACTTCACCAACGAACATTAAAATTTTTTTCTAACTTCACCCATATGACCTTTGTAGAATGTGTGAATTCGGAACAAATTTTGAAAGTTCGTTGGTGAAGTTAGAATAAATTTTAAAGAAGACAAGGATAATATAGTCATTTCAGTTATTGTTTTAATGTAAACCGGTCATATGGGTGAAGTCGGAACAAATTTTGAGAGTTCGTTAGTGAATTATGGTAATATAAAAGTAAGTGGTTCTAGACGGGCAATTTCAAAAAATATGTGGCTATTTATAGCTTTTACCCTATTTTAGACCCGAGTAACCCAACATGAAAAGTCATATTCTGGTTCGGGTCGAGTTGACTTTTATTACACCCCTAGTTGTAACTTATAAGACCAATGCTAATCACCCCTGCCATCTCGGCATCATCATAGATTTCTCTCTCACAGACTATACACAGACCATAAACAAGTAGTATAGCGACTGCAATCATAACAAAAAATATAATGTCAATACATAAAAAAAAAAACTTTACAAACACAAACACAATTGAAAGTTATAGTAGGGTACCAGACCACAACTTCATTTCAAAGGAGGGGTACGCGGTCTAGTGTGGTCTTCTTGTTGCGTATGTGGCCGAAAGGCCCACACCAAACGAACGACATAATTGCCGAATGACCGTCGCTAAGTCACTTCGGCCAAACGAGGAAAACAAACACCGAGCTCCGACGAGTGTCAAGCTCTCGGGTTATCATGAAAATAAGTTAACTTATGAGAATTTGAAATAAAAATTTCGAGAGTGAATAGTAAAAATGAATAGTACCTGAAAATGCGAATTGTTACAACTTAAACATACGATATTAGGTTTTATCAACGATAACACTCTTTGTTAAACTTATCACACATCTGATATACTTAGTTAGAGTATATTGATAAGTTTTAACATTTTTACAAGTATTACATTTTTACGTTGCTCGATTTTTGGTTTCGTGACTTAAAGGTTTACCGTTAGTAATTACCGGGACCAAACTATATCCCGTAAATCAAAATCTATCTAAAACATAAGCATCTCACCACCTCATGCCTTAAGGTGGCGTGCCATAGATAGTCAACAAGGCCATGTGGTCTTGGCTTAACACCCCTTGCTTACTAAATTGATACCTAAATCTCTAAATTCATATATAAGCTTTTACTAATTCATTTATCACAAAGTAAACCCTTGCAAAACTCTCTCAATATCTCTCTTGTCCTCTCTCCCTACCGTACACCATAATCACCATCACTATCATTCACGTTTGATTCAAGATATAATTTGTACAAGAAAGATGATGGTGTTGATAAGCTATACATAGTTCAAGAGTTGTTTTTGAGATTACTTGGGTGAATTTGATGTTATACAAGGTGTTAAGGGCTGAGTTAGAAGGATTCATACAAGGTTTTGTTAAAGTTAAGAGGAAGCTTGGAATCAAGGAAATAAAGTGGGTTGAAGATTAGCAAAGTTAGGATAGATTTGTTCTTGTGATTTTGTTGCTTTTCATCCATGAACCTTGTAAGATTTATGTTTAGTTTCCATGTCTTTCTTTCACTTTGGTATATTTCGTACACTGTATAAGTTACTGTATTATGACTTGGTTGTATGTTGTACATAGATAAAAAAAAGAAAGAAAAACTTGTTTAGAACCCTTTTGGTATCACTAGTTTGAAATAAGAGAATTATTTTTTTTGGTAAAAGGTCAAAGACCCGGTAAATATATTACTCCAAAAACGTTTTAGTACAAAGGATATGGGTGAATCTCATATCTCAGCCCGTTACATAGGCGGAAAAGCTTACATAACAAGATACTTCCTATTATTTAAAGAAGAAAATAAACTACTGTTGGAAATGTATATATTTACAATAGGTAAATGTCCGGATTCGAACTCGTGACCACGGGATTGCACACTTTACGTATGAGACTCGATGTTTTAATAATTAATATAAAATATTATGTTTAATTATTAAATTCACAATAAACGACTAAACGAGCGATAAGAACTTATCGAAAGTGACTATCGGTCGTTAAAGTCAACGGATATGAAGAAAGTAAACAAGCCAAGAGCGGTTTTAGGAACCTCTTTTGGGCTTGTTTTTGCGAAAACTATGGTATCCCACATCTGAAACCATAGTAAACTTGACATCTACCATAAGGCTATAAATACATCCCCATGTATTCATCCTTTGGTACACTTGATTTCATTAGAAGGCCAAATTTCTTCTTTTCTTCCTCTTATTCTTGGTCGACGAGTGAATCCCCATTGTAAGGGATTTACGGTGACTTTGAGCATAAAAGGTGTTTGGTTATTCTATTGTGATCAAGAACTAGCATTAGCATCGAATCGCTAATAATGCGTGTGTACAAGAACGTGGTTGTAAGACATTATTCTTACACCAATAAGTACTTCTTTGGTTTGCTTTGCTCGAGGGTTGTTTTGCTTTGCTCGAGGATTTGACATTCGCAAGAAGTGCGTTACGCATACTTTCGATTAATTAATTTATTTGTTATGATCTTTAAGTCTTCAGCTGTACTCTTGATGTCTTTATGTTTTATTGTATTTATATATCATAAACTCAACGGTGGCATCACGAGCCTTGTATAACAAGTAATTAATTATCAAACACATAATTAAAATAAACATGAATGTGTTATTTTTGTATGCATAGATCTAGGGTTTGCAATCCTAAACCCTAATTTTTTATAGGGCGTTATTTTGGTACCCTAATTAGGGTTTTGTAAACTAAAGTTTTAATTGGATTAGAAACCCTAAGATGCATGCAACTTTATAATATATGCGTAACTCGTTTTAATTGCATTAATTGTTAAGTGTAATTTTATATCCATGATAATTATCTGCATGTTTTATCATGGATCCGCTTTATTGTATGTCTTTCATGTTTTAAGTGATATACATTAAATTATGATAGATCTTAAATTGGGAAGACCTCAATAATTATTAATTTAATCAATTATGTGCTATGTGGTATATATTTAGTTTTGACTTACATAATCGATGAATCGATGCATGGTTCACCTTGTACATAGATGAAAACGGGTGGAAGTCTTAATTAAATATATGCATATTGATGAATCTAGAATTGGTTATTAATAAGATTTATCAAAACCGTTTGCATGTGGCTATTTGATATGCATGACTTTTATTTGTTATGCTTTCATTGTTTATTTGTTTATTTTTTCAAATACTTGCTTGTTTGTTATGTGTAACAAGGGTATTTTACAAGAAAATAAACCGACCTAAACAATGGTGAAACATGTATTTTAAGAATAGTAATCATAATCGTTTAATTGATTGATGACTTTGGTACAAATGGTGAACGGCTCACCCATGAGAATGAACTAATAAAGGGGTTTAAAGAAGTGCGCAGTCACACCGAAAGGATGTCTAAGGTTGTGCTTTAGCGCTGCACAGTCCTCTCCCCTCTGTAAGTTCGAATGGAGCTACTTAGTAAGTCATTAAATGTGCAAGCTCGTCTTAAGGGCGAATTAGTGTTGATTCCATGCGCCACTTAGGTGGTAATTATCCCAAACACTAAGTGTTTACACTTATGCAAAAGTACGGTATAATGGATGATAATTAACACTAAATTCCTTGATTGGTGAAACCAATACCTCAATTAAAGTTTGATGATGAAAAACTTAAACATTAAAACAAGATATAAATGTTTTAATAAAACCTATGTTACGAAGATGAATGCATGACATCTTTGTGCATATTTGATTTTACATCAAAACTATTACCCTTTAATTTAAGTTATATGCCATCCAACGAAACGAAAACACCTAAGATTATTTTTTATTTGCGTGAGACCGTGACTTAGATCGTAATCAAAGGGTAAAATGTCCACGTTGTCGTGAGAACGGGCATGGACGATTTTGCGTTTCTTAAGTTGGACAACTTAATTGAGTTTTGTAGTGAGCGGCAACTCAAGGCATAAGATGGGATAAAACATGTTTACATGGCAATTGAAATTGGCTATATGTAAATCCCATAAATCTAGGAATTGCAATGAAATTGGCAATTGAGCACAAGCTCTACCACTTTGTATAAGGTTCATTACTAGCGGATCAACCGACGGATGAGATTATGACAAATTGGATCCTAGTTTTTCAATGAAAATTAAATGGTTATATGTTTATGAACCATGGGTGTTTAATTTTCTTGAAAAGGTTAATTATCGAAAATACTAAAATTGAATTTTGTAATTCTTTTGAATGTATAATTGCAACATTTAACAGTAAACGAAGTTTAGTCTTTGATCAATAAATTGTTCCATTACGCTTTCAAACAAATGTTTGATCGAGAATAATTTACCAAAAGACAAACGAAGTCTCTTTCCATGGGAGAAGCATGAGACTCAATCCTATTCCTTTTCATGAATGAGAAAGGTATAATAGGAACATTTGAATTGTCTAAATTCTAAATGTAACTCATAGCAATGAATTGCACATCTTATTTTCCATAAAGATTTCATTACCTTCATTTGGTGAATGAATTCTTTTGTAACAACATGAATGTTGGTTAACCGGAAAATATGTATGAGTTACTAAATTAGAAGCTAGACTAATTACGAAAAATTGGTAAAAGGCAAACTAGCATATTTTATCTAGTTGTTTTGCTTTAACCTTTAAAGGTGCTACATACCATTATGGGCATGGTAGGCTCATTAAGGAAGAAATTGCATACCCAATTTTCAAGTTAATAACTTTGATGGATAACCCATCATTCATAGAGTAGAATACACCTTTAGTACCTTAGTAATGATTACGTATGGTTCTTTAAAGGTGTAGGAAAGTAAAAGCAAGCAAGTTGTTTTAATCGGTTATGCAACACTTACAATGTTGTCGATTCGGTGGGAGCATTTGTGTTGCATTCTTGAATAAGAAGTTGTTTTAATGATTTCTAATTCAGCTGGAGCTACAAGCCTTATTTCCGTGTAGTAACCAGCATTATCTTCAAAGATAATTACTTTCCAATTGTAGACACTTATGTTTTAAGGATAGTCGCACGCTTCCTTACTAAACAATATAGTTCTACATCTACTTGTTATATCTATGACACAAATCATATTAATCAAATAAACGAACGTGCATCGTGTTGTTTATCTGCTACATGATGTTGTTCCATGCACAAGTGGGAGAAATCTTTATTGTGCAAGATACAACACATATAAATATGATTTAAATGGATTCTCTTGATCGCAAGTAAGAGAGTTACGCTCTAATAGAATTATATATTTTATATGTATGATTGCTCGATTAAGAACATGTGTCAAGATGATAACAAAGACTACTTTATTTTCAAAATTTATGTCATTCAATATTTAAGAAACACTTGTAGTTACAATTTATGTTACGTGAGAACGTGAACTAGATTATAGCCCAGGTAAAATATCCACGTGTCGTGAGAACGAGCATGGATGATTTTGCGCTTCACGTTGAATTTTCATGGAATGACATAATTAAATGAAGTAATCTAATATTACTTTGAATTTAAGTATTCGTTGAATGACTTAAATATATGTAGTAAGTATTAACTTGAAATATTAATTGAAACCCGAGGTGGTGTTCATAATTACTTTAATTAAAAATGTTTATGATTTTGTAAAGTCACAAACATGAAGTCTTTTAATACAAGACTTACAATATAAAGTAAGACTTTAACTTGCTATGTTTTAAGACATATGCATGAAGTCAATGAGGTGATCAATGACTTATAACGATAGTGGGATTATAAGCGATATGTCTTTTGACTTGGTCAAAAATACTTGTGTTATAATACATGCAATTGACTTGGTAATTCTATTGTACCATTAAGTTTTACTTTGTTGGTAAATAGATGAGCCAAAGAGTAGATGGTTATCTTAAATATTGTTAGATTATCTTACAATATTAATTCTAATGAAATACCATAGTTTTATGGTATGTTCAGTTAGAAGAATCAAAATCTATTGGCATGTTTGATTCAAGATAACTATAGTTTCTTCCAAAAGTTATCAAGGTTAGAATATTGAGTATAGATTGAATATACTCAATAAGACTCCAACCTAGAAGATTAATAAGACACCATTTGTTTATGGAATGTGATGAATCACATTAAGTCTTATAATGAAGTTCGAATTTGTTAAACCGCTTGTATAGTGAGTTGTAACAAAATAATGTTAGGAATCATCAATGTTTTTGTAATATCCCAAAAGAGAACAATGTATTGTTGTTTCACTTGCTAAACTATTTAAAGGTAATCTTTAAATTGTTAAAGGCAAGTGGGAGTTTTGTTTAAGATCTTGAAAGATTGAATTACAAAATACATAATCTTCTAAAATACACTAGCAAATATCATGATGAGGTTAAACATGTAAATGATAGACCTCAATATGATGGAATTATCGTTCATAGATCCGAAAGGATATCTCAGATATTTAATATGCTGAGAAATATGAGTTACAGGATCATGGTAAGCCAGATAATCATAATGATGAATTTACCAAATGATGAATTGTGGTAAATCAATCATACTATGAATGTTGAGATGTCATCCATAAAGATAATCAACTTTAGATACTTGGTTTATCTTAATAATGAATATGAGTTTCTTCAAAGGATGGAAACCTTAGTGGTTTAAATCTTTATGTAGAAATCATATGGACAATATTGTACACATATTTAATGCATGTCTAGTGATAATAATATTAATCATATTTAAGCAATTAACTATGTTTGAATATTCTTTTCTAGATACATTAAATAGAAGTATAAAGATTATAATTGTATTACTTAGTTTCATTGATATGAAATTTTGACAATGAATATCAAAACTCTTTGTTGTGAATTACTTTGCGAGGACGATAAGTAATACAAAGTAGTTTATGAATTCAAATAATCTTTGAATTTGTACAGACTGCAAGAATCCATGAATGGATATATACATGCATCTAGGAGATGATTCTTATGTTTAATATTAAATCCATGTTTGATTTAATAATTAAAATAAAATTGCTCATAAGTATTCCCGAAAGCTAGTGGGAGTATTATTTATTTTCTTAAATCTTATATGTTGTATGGGCAACTACATTCCACTTAAATTAAGTTTTAGTTGGGAATGAAACTTCGTTTATAAGATTTGGAAATAATATATACAACCTTGGAATATATGTTTATAAACATATGCGGTAAAATAAATGAGTCTAATAAAACATGATAAATACATATCTTTGACAAGATATAATATGAATGAGATCTTAAAGTTTAACTTGAAGATTCATCATGTACATCATGTTGTGTATAAGATTGTTGTGTCATGCTTGATTACAAGATGATTTGACAACATTGAAAGTTGTTAGTGTAATAAATATTTTAAAAGGAAAATGTTTGGATTTAGAATCACATTCCACAGATCGGAGATGCTCCTAGATTCTATGGATGGAAATATGGCAATTATTTCATAATTGTCATTGCCAACTCGAGTTTGGTAGGCACCAACATTACACTATAACCTGCTCAAGTTTACGGACGTTTAAAGAGCATATTGTTGTATACAATGATGCTTTGGTATAATTGAGATGACACTCAATTCTAGTCATGGTATCCTTGATGATGACCATGTTGACTAGTTATGCTCAACTAGAGTATAGTTGCATTATACATTAAAGAAAAGAATACTTTAAAACTTTAAAGTTTTGAAAGATGATTGTCATAAAAGGGTGGTTCAGGTTATCACGCACCTTATGGAATGATATGACAATATCAAGATATGTGTAAACATATACAAGAAATTCACTTATTGAATTTTTGAAATAAGTATTCTCAAAATTTTATAGATCAAAGTTAATTGAAATTATGCCTTGTCAACAAGTATGATTCTCATGACTTGTGGCAAAATTCATTAACTAGTATTATCATGCATTGATCTATTTAGTATTTGGATAAAGGATGTTAAACAATTATTATTTATAATGAATTAAAGTACGGTATACGCTTAATTTCATTTATAATATTGTGTCCTATGTTTGCATGTTTAAATCCATGAATAACTTAAGTTATTCTAAATAGTCCGTTGTCAATCAATAACATGGGAATGATATTGAATTAAGACAAATCGAGTATTAGTTAGAATATACTTGAAAGTATATTGATGCGTAGCATGACTAATTTCGATGATATTCAATGAATTGAGTATAGGACTTATCCCACCCACATGATGATACTTTATGGATCTTTGTCATTAAGTATATCATGGATATTTATCCTCCGACTTGAGATACAAGAGATATGTCATGGATGTAGTGCATTTTGTGAAGCAATCTAACGCTATACGAATCGGTAGTTATAAGGGTTGTTTTAAGTGTTGCGAAATTTATGAATCCTCGCTTGTAGTCAAAATGGGATTTGTTTCCTTAAAATTTATTTTGAAGTATAATACTCTCGGGCCCCTCGTAGGGTTGTTAAGATGTTTGCATGGCCATGCCCAAGGTCTTCGGAATATGTTCGTAAGAATTGGTAATCTTAATCAATCACATAAAGCGAGAAACAAAATAGTTAATTAAGAAATGAGTAAGATCCATATTCTTATTAACATGGTATTAGAAACAAAGGATGAATATGATGATGAATCATCAAAACTTGGTTTTCTCCGAAAACCATACACGAGTTGTACCGGGGCATTGGCGTGTTGCTAGACGCTAACCAATGTCATTTCACGCTTTGTAAACATATCCAAGTGGGAGTGTTGAAATGTATATATTTACAATAGGTAAATGTCCGGATTCGAACTCGTGACCACGGGATTGCACACTTTACGTATGAGACTCGATGTTTTAATAATTAATATAAAATATTATGTTTAATTATTAAATTCACAATAAACGACTAAACGAGCGATAAGAACTTATCGAAAGTGACTATCGGTCGTTAAAGTCAACGGATATGAAGAAAAGTAAACAAGCCAAGAGACGGTTTTAGGAGCCTCTCTTTGGGCTTGTTTTTGGCGAAACTATGGTATCCCACATCGGAAACCATAGTAAACTTGACATCTACCATAAGGCTATAAATACATCCCCATGTATTCATCCTTTGGTACACTTGATTTCATTAGAAGGCCAAATTTCTTCTTTTCTTCCCTCTTATTCTTGGTCGACGAGTGAATCCCCATTGTAAGGGATTTACGAGTGACTTTGAGCATAAAAGGTGTTTGGTTATTCTATTGTGATCAAGAACTAGCATTCGCATCGAATCGCTAATAGTACGTGTGTACAAGAACGTGGTTGTAAGACATTATTCTTACACCAATAAGTACTTCTTTGGTTTGCTTTGCTCGAGGGTTGTTTTGCTTTGCTCGAGGGATTTGACATTCATAGAGAGTACGTTACGCATACTTTCGCTAATTAATTTATTTGTTATGATCTTTAAGTCTTCCGCTGTGTACTCTTGATGTCTTTATGTTTTATTGTATTTTATATATCATAAACTCAACAACTACTACTCAGAAGATAATATTAGACTCTTATGAAAACAAAATTACTTCTCACCAAGGCCTTGGAGCTTGATACCATACGTGTCATAAAGAGCATCCAAATTCCCTAAAGATCTTAGACCTGATCTGCATAGTCATCATAATCATAGTCATCATAATTATCTTCACGATCATGACCACCACTAAATAGGTTCATTGACTCATCAAAAGTGTTCAGAACCTATTCTTCATCACTGTCGGAATCAATAATCTCTCCCACCTTAGAGAATGGATTAACCCTCTTAGTAGCAGAAATAGAAGGAAAATCCTTTTTATTAGGATTACCATCATCATCCACAAGAGTAGCTTTCCCATCAATAAGAAGCTTTTCAAGCTCCCTAATTTTCTCAACAATAGGGGTAGGACCAACCTCGTTAGCTTCCACTGAATCACTCACAAGCGGTTTATGCAATGTATTACTACTTTTTAGAGACTCATTATTCTTTTCTTCCATTGTACTACCAGCATCCACATCCTTATTCACTTCCTTAGTAGGAATACCAAAGTCATCAGTATCATCCATACTAAGGGCATCAAATTTATTGGATGTAGCAACCTTCGTTCCACTCGTACTAGGCACATTAGCAGCCTTTTTCTTAGTAACATCAACTTGCTTAAGTTCACCAGGAGGCTTTTTAGGTTGATATTGGAACCTCTTACTCACATTAAGTTTCGTAAACCCTCCTTGACCCGAAGTAGTTGGACCACCTTGCTTACCCTTCTTCTTGTTGTTGAAAGTTTGGAAACCATCAGTAACACAAAATAAGAGAATTATACTAAGAATTGACATGAAATTATGGACTTTAGAATTGTACAAACATATAGAAGTTGTAGAGGAAGTTATAACAATAATATGGTATGTGGAATTGCGTAAAATGGGCTTATGGTTTGAAAGTTGTGGCTAGTTAAAAGTTACTAAAAGAAAAATTGGTGTTGGGTTTAATAGCGCACTAATCTGATTTTAAAACAAAGTTTTGACCCCTTTATGGTCCGAACCAGCTAAAGTGTAAAGCACGAAAGTTGTTCGAAATGATGTTTTACTAGGGACTACGCGGGATTATAAGCCTGAAAGTGTAAAACAAGGGGCCGTCACCACAAAAACCAACAAGGGTTGTTTTACCAAAGTTGTTTTTCCAAAAGCTTTGTCGTGATAAACCATTTTCCCAAACTTGGTAACTTACCAAACTCACCATATTTCATAAAAATACAACAAACAATATTTTCATAAAACTTCATCGTTTATTTGACCTTCGAATAATGGATTTCATAATTGACGAAATATGACCAAAACCATTTTGACTCATTTTTCATGACAAGTAGCTTTACTACTTAAGTATTACATTTATGCTTATTAAAGACCATAATCATTAACGTAATAACACAAACGTTTTCATAAATATTAAGTCACGTTTTAACTCAAAATGGGCATAAGAGAACATTTAGACAAACGACACTTTAAGATACTTCATACTCGTTAAACTTTTGCTATAACGACTTATTTGACCACTATAAGCTCTATATACAACATTATAATCAAAGTTAATAACTATTTATAAACTTGTTACACTTTCATGTTATCATACCTTATTCAAAGACACGATCACTATACTTTCGTAGGTCATCGTTAAAGCTTGTGACTTCACGATACACTATATATCACTATAATCCACTGCTTGTCACTACGGTGAGTTCAAGCCCCCATTTTTATATGTTTTGTATTAAATTTGGGGTGAGAATACATGCTCATTTTTACTTAAACTCATTATTAGTTTTAAATATGGATACAAGTACATTAAATATTTGTTGATTGCCTAATTACATAGATTAAGCGTGAATATTGTGAATAGATCTATTGGGGGTAAACTCCCCCGTCCGTGTTGGTCGCTCCAACAGGAAACAGACGCATTTAATTTGATGTTGTACAAGTGTAGGGCAAAGCACCTGGTTGGGGTGATACATAACTAACTGCCAATGCTTCGGTTTCATGAGCTTAGTGCAATAGAAATACATGAACATATTTGAATTACAATTGTCATTAAATTCTTGTAGTCCACACTGCTTATGCATATAAACCTATGAACTCACTAACCTTTGTGTTGACACTTTTAGCATGTTTATTATTAGGTTTCGTAAGACATTACTTTGGATTGGAGCATTACAGTCGCATGGCATGTTTTGAAGACGGGGATGCATTATATTCGCCATTCCATAAAACTTTTATAAAACATTCATGTAATATTATACTTTGGGACCTCTTGTTATAACTATGATATTTTTTTATCGAAAGGTAATTTTCAAAACGTCTCATTTAGAGTACATTTTCTATAACTTGTACTTTGTGCTATGAAGTAATACCCTAGTGACACTATATTCTGCTGCGATATTTTGGGGGTGTTACACCAAACCATGGAGCTTATTTGAGGGCTTATTGACTTATTTGTGTAGATTATTTTTGGGGATTTTTAGAATTGCTGGTCACATTATAATTAGTTATGGATAGAAGGAAAAACACTAGTTACCTCATACACAAAGTTACCAATTGCTAATGTGATAACACTCCCCCGCAGTTGGAGCGGGAGGAGGCCGAACGCTCAAACTGAATCGAAACTCTTTAAATAATGCGGAAGGTAGTCCCTTGGTGAAGATATCT
Organism: Chrysanthemum lavandulifolium; assembly: GCA_022545495.1. Taxonomy (NCBI): domain Eukaryota; kingdom Viridiplantae; phylum Streptophyta; class Magnoliopsida; order Asterales; family Asteraceae; genus Chrysanthemum; species Chrysanthemum lavandulifolium. The sequence goes on from CM040240.1 coordinate 290,212,555, forward strand.
ACATACTGATAATGAGAGGGTACATGTAGAACCCGCACTTGACCAGTAGTAACCATGTCACGAACAAAATGTATGTCTATCTCAATATGTTTGGTCCGTTCGTGTTGAACAGGGTTAGTAGATAGATAAACGGCACTAACGTTATCACAGTAGACAAGGGTGGCAGTAGACAGAGGAGAGTGTAGCTCACGGAGAAGATTACGAAGCCATACAGTCTCAGCCACAACATTAGCAACATCCCGGTACTTAGCTTCATCACTAGAAAGGGAGAGGGTCTGTTGACGTTTGGAAGACCAAGACAATAAATTATCACCCAGAAAAACACAATAACCTGAAGTGGACCGTCGTGTATATGGGCAACCCACCCAATCAGCATCTGTATAACCAACAAGAGACGTGGTGGAAGATGAATATAAGTGAAGATCGATGAGTGTGCAAATACTCATCATTTTATACCTTTAGATCGCAAAACATCCGAAAACACTCGAAATGCATCAAAATGATAAAATATCACAAATAAGTGTTTTATGTGTTTCAAATGCAAAAATACCAAAATCAAATGAAAACGATCAAGTTTGCATAATTGGCGCTTTAGTCCCTCAAGTTTCAAAAGTTGTCAAATCTAGTCCTCGGTCATTCCAAAACTTATAAAAAGTCATAAAAGGTCCTTGAGATTCAAAAGTTGTAAGAAATTGTCCTTTGAAGTTTAAAAATCACAATTTACACTTTGGTCCCTCAACTTTACAAAAGTGTCAAAATCAGTCCCTGGGTGTTCAAAAATGGAAATTATTCAAACTACACCCTTGTACTATTCAAATGTGGCATGATTGGTCCTTATATGATAAGTTTTGAGAAAATTACAAGTTTGGTCCCTGGAGTTATAAATGTGGCAGCTTTAGATAAAAATGGAACTCATGGAAACCACATAAACCAGTCCTTGTTTTATAAAAAGTCAAAATTAGTTATATCTTGCCTTACTTGTTAACTGTTAAGAATTTGGAGTGCAAATCTCATCAAAGTAGCTTGTAACTTTGTACTCTAGCTTAAACCCATCTTATTACAGCTTAATATAACATAATTAGTGAATATAATTGATTTAAAGTTCATCAAAGTCAACTTGTTAGTATAATATAAAAAGTCAAAATCTCACTTAGACAGTTTTTGAATAAAATAGATAATTTTATATAGGATTTAATATTGAAGTTCATGCTTTGTGCTTTTGGAATATTAAAATATAGCTGCTCATCTTAATCAAAGTATTTTTTATATTTCCTAGCTAGCTTATTACACAACTTATTTCTTAGCTTCTTTTAAGACCCTTGTCTGAAAAAGTGCCATGTGCACAGTTTTACAAACCTTTTCACAAGCTCATAAAAAGCTCTTTAGTGAGTCCCAGCTTGTGCATTTTAGATTTTTGTGTAGCTTACCCACCATTCTCTTTAGTCTAGTGCTTATTTTAAACTTTGCAGCTTATCTAATAAGCCTGCTAGTGGCTTTTAGTTTTATCCATTTCATCTAGTACTAATCAGTCATGGTTTTCCAGCTTTTTCAAAAGCTCCTCACAAGCTTATAAATGGAATCCAAACTTTGTAATTTAGCTTTTTGGATAGCTCAGTTGGTTAACTTGTTAATTCCAGTCTTTATTTTAATTTCCTAGCTTATTAAAGTACTTTAATTTAAGCTAGAAAGTACCTAGAAATCAAAATAGTGTCCTGTTTAACAGTTAAGTTTGTGCTTATTTTGAGATTGTTAAGTGCTTATTTCTTAGTAATTTTGCTTATTCAGTTGTAATATTAGTTTGTTAACATTTGTTTAGCTTATTTCAGTTACCTTTTGCTTAATTACCAGCTTATTAGCCACTTGGCTAAATCTTTGAGCTTATCTCATTTTTGCCCACTGATTAGTAAACATAAGCTTATTCTGAGCTTATTAGTGGTTTTCATAAAAAGTTTTAGTTTTATAAATTGCTTATTTCATTGTGCTTAATTAGTTTCAAAAAGAAAAATCCAAAAAGAAAATAAAAAATAAAAAAACCAGTGCTGGGATTCGAACCCTGGCCACCCAGCTCACCACACAACACACTCACCATCTGCCCTTGGGTCTTTGACTGGTTATACATTGCATCATTTAATTCTTAAGTCATATCTCTAGTTTAGCTTATACGAGTAAGATAGCTTATTTACAGCTTATTAAAATAAGCTTTCACACCTTTTATATTTTTCTTAGCTTTGTATTATAAAGTATTTTATAAAAAGTTTTAATTTTCTCGAATAGTTTTAGTATTTTAATCATTTAATTAATTTAAAACAAGATTTAATACATAATAAAAATATAAAAGTCAAAAAATATATATCTTTTTCTAAAATTTTCTTTTGTCATATAGTAAGTAAGAAAATTGTTTTACACTCATAGGACTTTTTTTTATAAATTTTACGTTTTTTCTTGCACTGCGTAATTTTTATATATAACGACGCTTTCATTCTAGGTCACGCTTTTAGATAATTTAGGTTTACGCTTTAATTAAAATAGTTTATTTAAGTTATTTTATTTTATAAATCAAGAAAAATCAACTTTAAAAATAGTGATAGCGTTTATTTAATATATTTTAGCTTTTTAATTTTCTTTAATTTGCATTTAAGCACGTAATTTACAAACTTTTTCTAGATATAATTATTCCAAATCATAACTTTTCCTATTCAATATCACCGATCACTACATGTTTAGATTTAATCGCATACTCGCTGGGACTTAACGACCGAGAAAACACCGTACTCTCCCGGATCTAATTGCATTTCGTTTGATCGTTTGACTTTTATTACGGTTGACCATTCTGTGGTTGACTTGTGTGATAAAACCCGACCGTCTGACTCGAATCAAAGACCAAAATCCCAGTCCTCGAACGTATCGTGAAGATACGCTTAAGGGCGACTAAATGTGGCTCGGGATCATGCATGTAAAGACAAATTTGTTGCATCGCATAAGATAGATCCGGTCGTGTAAATGTGAGATACTGAAGACCACCTGCAAGACTGCGATATAAGGTAGGATCCTGAACACCTTCGTGACCCAGTTTGGACTCTGTATCAACTGGTGTTCGAGAAGGGTTACAATTAGCCATGTGTGCACGCTCAAGAAGCTGAATAGCATACTTCCGCTGAGATAGAAACAACCCTATAGAATGGCGAGTAGCAGATATACCAAGAAAATAATTAAGTACCCCAAGGTCAGTCATGTCAAACTTACTATGTAGAGAAGCAATGATCTGTTGAAGTAGAGCAGGGGAAGAAGCTGTAAGTATAATATCATCCACATAGATAAGTAGATAAGCAACCTGAGAACCCTGTCGCAGAATAAATAATATAGAATCACAACGACTTTGGTAAAACCCGACTCGAGTGGCATAACCTGAAAACCGCTGAAACCAAGCACGAGGTGCTTGCTTCAGTCCATATAAAGATCTCTGCAAAAGACAAACATGATGAGGGTATCGGGAATCCACAAATCCTGGTGGCTAATGCATATAGACAGTCTCAGATAAATCACTGTTAAGAAATACATTCTTAACGTCAAGCTGATGGATAGGCCACTTGCGAGATACTGCAAGACTCAGAACAGTGCGGATGGTAGCCGGTTTAACAACCGGACTAAAGGTCTCATCACAAATCAATACCAAGTTGCTGACTACTTCTACTAGCAACCAAACGAGCCTTGTAGCGGCACAAAGTCGCGTCAGCATGAAACTTATGCTTAAATAACCACATAAAACGAACCATATTAACACCAGCGGGCCTTGATACAAGAATCCAAGTACCATTTTTAACTAACGCATTATACTCATCATACATAGCATTACGCCATTGAGGATCTTTTAGAGTGGAGACGAAGATTTAGGTATATGTGAAATGAGAGACGTATGTAAGGATAATCGATCAATGGGTTTGGCAATGCCAGATTGAGACCTAGTGACCATGGGGTGAGTACGAGGGGCTTCGTTAGTGGGTTGAGAGGAATGGGCCGAGGCTGTTGATGTGGATTGTTCGGTGTTGGGCTGCATTGAGGGGGGGGGGAGGTGCTATATTGGGTTGCGGTGAAGGGTTGTGTTGGTATTGTTGGGCCTGTGTTTGTGGCTTTTGTGGACAGTTTTGTGGGTTATGTCATGGGTTGGGTGTAGTTTTGGGTTGTTTGAGTTTGATCAGTGGGCGGGTATTGGTTATAGGTTGTGTGGATGTTTGGATCGGGTTGTTGGTGGTTGTTTTATGCATTAGGTAGAGGTTGTGAAGAAGGGGTAGGAGTTACGAGATTAGTTAAGACATGGGAGATGAGGGGGGGAGGTGGAGTCTAAGAAGGTTTAGGATGGTGGCGACGTGGGTGTCATGTATCGGTACAGAAATTGTGTTTCATCGAAGGTGACATGATGAGATAGAATAATTTTGTTTGTTTCAAGGTGTAGGCAACGAAAACCACGGTGATAGGCAGGAAAGCCCAAGAAGATGCACGGGGTAGCGCGGGGCGCAAGTTTGTGGGTTGAGTGAAGATGAGGGTAACAATGGCACCCAAATATGCGTAAACGGGAGTAGTCGGTTTGTTTGTTAAAAAGTTTTGTGAAGGGAACTTCATTGTTAATAGTGGTTGATGGTAGAAGGTTTAGGTAAGTAGCCATGTGGAGAGCCTCGACCCAAAAGGAGGGGGTAGGTGTGCTTGAAACAAGAGTGTACGAATGACGTTATTTATTGTTCGTATCATTCGTTTCCCCTTGCCATTTGTTGAGAGGTTTTTGGGCAAGAAAACCTAAGTTGAATACCATGATTAGCAAAAAGTGTATGTATTTGGTGATTATCGAACTCACCACCATGATCACATTGAAAACTCTTGATTTCACATTTAAATTGATTTTTAACATAGTTACGAAAATGCAAAAATTTGGCGAACATGTCAGATTTATTTCGAAAAGTATATATCCACAGATAGTGAGAGAAATGATCAAGAAACATAACATAATACTTAAAACCACTAGAACTAACAATAGGAGATGTCCATAAATCAGAATGAATAATATCAAAACAATGTTCAACAATAGAATCCGAACTATAAAAAGGAAGCTTGACATGTTTTCCAAGTTGGCAAGCATGACAAACATGAGAAGACTTTTCTTTATTACAAGAAATAAATTGACGTGAAACAAGAGAACGTAGCACTTCGTCACCGGGATGTCCAAGGCATTGGTGCCACGTGGAGGAACTTGTGGAAAGTAAAGCAGTATGGATAGTGGACGGATTGGTAACTGGATAAAGGTCACCCGAACTGTCACATCGAAGGAGGATATGACGGGCCAGGAAATCCTTTATAGAAAAACCAAAGGCGTCAAATTCAATAGTGCAATTATTATCCCTAGTGAATTGACGAATAGAAATAAGATTTTTAATGATGTTAGGAGTAACAAGAACATTATGAAGGTGAAGTGGGCGATGAGGAGATGGAATAATGCTATGGCCAGTATTGATAATGGGAATGGAATTACCGTCACCAACGTGTACATATGGGTATAAACGTTTATTAAAAATTGTACCTAAATTACTTGCATTAGAATTTAAATGAGAAGATGCATCTGTGTCCATATTCCATGTGGTCTTGAAGAGTCATAAATGCACTTGGAAGAGCAGTCCGTGTGTCGGAACGTAAATGTGAGCCGGACCTAATATGCCATTTTGAATTGGTTGTGCTACATGCCGCGGCGAATTAGGATTGGTATAGTATGCATGTTGTTGGGCGTGTTTCTATGTTGGTATAGCCCACGAGAACCCAACTTGTTTGGGTCGTGCATTTGGACCAAAATTAATGCCACAAAGGTTATATCCCATATTACTCCATCGACTGAGACACTTTTTCTTCTACTATCATGGATGAACTTGCATTTATCACCAAATTTTCAAAACCTTTCGCAAAATTCGACAATAATCCCGGACGAAGATTAGCCATTAGTACCAAGCAATATATAAGACGAGCGGCTAAATTAATATCTAATTAAGATGGTGTCGAAAACTATGAAGAAACCACTTAATGCTACCTGTAGAAATTGGAACATAATAATAGAACGACTTTTTCTTTTCTTGAACAATCAATTGAATAATTGATACAAGACCAAGAGTAATAAGTCAACAATTAATGGCACACTTGTAGAGATTGAACAAATGGAACATAACACACTCTTGTCTCTTATATAATCAATTAACAATTCATATATAAATATCTAATAGGTCAACAATAGTCGCTTTTGGAGAAAACAGATCATTGACTTTAGAAGGAGATTAAGGGTGTGTTTGTGAGAATGGGCAAGAGAAATGGAAATGGTTCCATTTCTCTTGTTTGGCACCGAGAATTGAAAAGCTTGAGAAATGGGGTAGAAATGGAGAGAAATGGAGAGAATTGGGTAGTGTAATTTGGTTAGCTCCATTTCTCTTATTTTGGTGGAGAAATTGGAGAAATGGATTAATTTTTTATTTTATTTATTTATTTATTTATTTTTTTTTTTACATTTAAAAAATTAAAAATATTTAAAAAATATATATTTTTTAAAAAATTATTTTTTTTAAAATAAGTTTTTTTAAATAAATACATTTTTTCAAAATTATTTTTAAAAATTATTTTTTAAAATTTATTTTTAAAAATATTTTTTAAAATATTTTTTAAAAAATAAGTTTTTTTTTTTAAAAATATTTTTTTTTAAAATTATTTTTAAAAAATATATTTTTTTAAAATAAGTTTTAAAAAAAAATATATATTTTGAAAATTATTTTTTAAAATAATTTTTTTTTTTTTCATTTCGGTCAAGTCTCTCATTGTTACTAAACATTAGAATTGAACACAATTCTCTCGATTTCTATTCTCGAGATTTTATTCTCACTTCATTTTTTTTTCTCGAATTTCTCTACCAAACGCACCCTAAGGGATGAGAACTAGAGAGAAATAAGGAGAAAAAGTAGATGGCTTTGATTACCATGAAGAAAGCTAATTATCTCCCTTGATTTTCATTAGGTTACACAAAACCAATCTATATATATATATAATAAACAAAAGTTTTTTTGAAATTTGTACATGTCATTAAATCCATGTGGACAACTATGCCACCTCATTAATGCCAAGTCACTAAAGCCACATGGCACATTAAAATTACAATTATGCCCGTTATTTATGTGATTGACAAAAATATAGAAACTCAATTGTAAATATTGATCTCTTTCCAATTTTGTATGTTAGTCTTCGGTTTAAAATGTTCACTTGCCATATCTCCGATTTTGTAATTAAATCCCACTCTTAATGGTAAGTTTTCTCTTTAATTTACATCTTTTTTGTTTTCATACTATGTGTCTTTATTCTCATATTTTTTCTGTTTATGGGTGTGATTACTAAACTACATCCACTTATTTGTTCTTTTTCGCAAGACACGCTGATTTTTTTACTTTATTTTTGTGATAATGGAGCATGCATCCACATCTTTTTTATCCAAGTATAGTTCATCTCAATCTTTATTAGGTAATTTTTCTTTATTATTTGTGTTTCTTTTTTCGAATCGCATAGAAGAAACATCTATCATGTGCTTATCTTAAGTTTCCTATTGGTTTTCTTTTTTAGGGTTTATGCTATTGCCATGGGTTAAAGTTCAAGTACAATTTCAAATATTGTTGGTGTTATCCCTATTAGTGATGTGATCAACAACAAATAATCGATTAGTGATAATGACCGCGCATGATTATTCGAAGCTTATCTGGTTCGTTTCATTGATTATTTAAAGGTTGATTTCATCATATCACATGTTCATTTTGTTGGCTTCCTTTGCATTGTTGGCAGGATTATTCGCCACACATGAGGCCCTCTCTCTGTGTCAACGCTCCAACTCTCCAAAAGACACAAATGAACCATGTTTGAATCATTTTAATTAGTAATTTTAAACCAAAGTAGCTAACGTGGTCGGTGACACTTGGTCACCAAAAAATTTGATACTTGGAAAATGGCTTATTTGAATTGTTTCACTTTTATATAGGTTTGAAGCCGTTAATTCAACAATTGATGAATGTGAATGTGCTCATGAAGCAACCGGCATGGTCGAATAGGGTTAGGTAAGTACTTTAGCCGCTTGAAGATTGTTTTATAAATTGGGATAATGTAACATTGCAACTTAATACTTATACCATTATATGTTAAAATGTTGGGCAAATGACAAAAAAATGCATCGAACTTGACCCTTTATGTGATTGTGTGTAACCAACTATTTTTTTTCTTATTGTATGTACTGAACTTTCAAATTTCAATCATTATGTGTATTTTGTGACTATTCTGCCATGTAAAATGACCATTTTACCTTTCAAAATTTGAAAAAATTAAAGGTAAAATGGTCACAAAATACAACAATAATCGAATTTTGAAAGTTCAGTACACACAATAAAAAAAAAATAGTTGGCTACACACAATCATAGAGAGTGTCAAGATCGATGAATTTTTTTGTCATTTGCCTAAAAATGTTTGATGTCTTACTCACACGTTTGATGTCTTACTCAGACGTGTTTGGTTATAGCTGCGCTTTTGTCGATTATTATCTAATAAACCAACTTTCTATCTAAATAGGTATGACACCACGGCGGTTTCGTTATTTAAGGAACTTAACATTTTTAGTTAGTTGAATCGTTTTACTGATTTAATGGGCATTTTAATCATTTCGGCAGTGATGATTCTTCCCTAAACTAATATCAGGAGTGATTACATCGGGAGGCTTTATTCATTTATTTGAAGAAAATTGTTATAATCACATAAACTTAATAAAAGAATTTTCCCCAAAGAACTTTTACATAATGAGTTGGCATGATGTGATATTTTAAAATAATAGTGTTTCTCTATTCTATTTATTTGTTCAGTGGATGTACATTGTGTAATGAAAAGGTTTTGTAAAATTATGTGATGTAGCAATTCAAAGAGCTTATCATGCTTGGTGTGTTTTTGGTTTATTATTACAGTATTATTTATTTATATTTTATATATTGAGATTTGAGAGTGTTTGGGCGCGCATGCATTAAAATAACTTATTTGGCTTACTGTGTTTTCAAAAATGCAATAAGGTCAAATGATATTGTTGAAGGGATAATTTGCTTGAGTATTAAGTTAAAAAGAAAAAACTTTTAACAATTTAGAAATAATTTAAGTTGTTTCAACTAAGCTAATCTAAACATCCCTAATTAACTCTTCCTTTTTAGTCGTCTAACACTCCTGCAAGTGTCATGAAACTATCTTTTATATATCTATATTTTAAACCAAACTCATATATAATCTTTTAAGACATATAATCATATAAACATGTTCATTAATTGTTGATACATTATTTTTCAGGTGAGAATTCGATGTACAGGTTTCAGGAGGATATTAACACAGTGATTAAAATGCCATATTAACACAATGTTAATGAGAGTATATTTGATTATTTTTATGAGTATTAGGTATTTTACGTAAAAGTCAATTATTGTACAGCTCTTTTTTTAACTTTGTTAAGCATGCGTCTACATGCTAAGTATTTTTGTAATGTTACCTTTTTTATATAGCTGCCCGTGATTTATCATGGGTCTATAGGCTAGTAAATAAAGAACATAAGATTATTCTAGAACGCATGGCTAGGCCTACATAATAAAAATACTAACAGGCCATGTACAATATATCGTCTAACAGTTACCTCATTATAGCTAGCATTTGCTATAAAATATCACAGTATCACGAACTAATTGTAATAATTAACTGTAAATCTTAAATCTTATGAAAGTCCAACACTATAAAATTAACAATTGAACCAACATATGCTATAAAATATTAGTATTTAGTAAACTCATAAAAATGATATTATTTTTTTTTATTATTTTTTTTATTTTTACATCTTTTATATAATAAAGGAATTACATCATTTCGGAGTAACTTTGAAAACTCATTCTTTATCAAGACCAATAAGAAAGCTTAATTTTGCCACCTAAGCAAAATCGAGCGACATGATTGGGCAATTAAAAGTCAAAATTGAATCCAATTTGGTCAACATTAAACAAAAACGTCCATCACCACTTATTTATAACAAAACCGTGCAAACACATGGGTTAGAAAGGAATTATTTAATTATAAAGGCTGAATCAGAATTTCATAAAAACAAAACCGAAACAAGGTTCGAAGCTTATCACTACATCCACAGTAATCTAAAACCTAAAATCATAGACCAAAAGGCAAAACACAAAACACAAAACACAAGACATATTTCACGGACGAAGAACATATTTCACAAGACACAAATCCCTCCGTTCGTAAAGGTATGAATCGATGGGAATTATATGAATTTGTGATGTTCAACTATATAATATATGTTATGAATTAGTATTACATATATTTTAGTATTAATTAGGTTTTGGTAGATTTACGGGTTTAGATGATGATTTTGATGATGATTGTTTCGATTTAGGGATTTAGGGGTTTCGATTTAGGTTCGTGTACCAGGTCACTTAATTGGTGTAAGTAAAATGGACCACGTTTATTTTGTCACTAACGACATCGTTTAATAGTCTTTACTCCCTTTTTCAGGCCTATGTTCAGTGGTGGGGTGAATAAGTATCTACCTCTTTGTGAGCGCGATATTTGTCATCCGGTATTCAACGTAGCTATTGTGGGGAAGGATGATATCAAGGGTAATCAAGACACAAGCTTAAACCAATAATGCCAACCTTTGTATGAGCATTCATATTTATAAATGTAAGCTCAAACATCAAAGGAACATTGCCTTTCACTAATATTTATTGTATTTCCGTGTTTTTGTGAGCATGTTTAAAGATTATTTATTTACTTTTTACTTCTTGCGCTTTGGATGTGCTATATGAGGCTTCCAAAAATCATATATCACGACAACCTCTCTTGAATAAATACAATAAGGTACTTTTATGTTTGATGACATTCTTGAATGGTATAAATATTTCTAAGGGGTGTTTGGTTTGTTAACATGACCTACTATGTATATTGATATGCATATAGGTATAGGTATATGTATAAAGTATAGGTATAGGTATAGGTATATAAAGAAGCACACAATTTGTTACAAATATGGAAACTTTAGTCATAAATTTCCAATTTACACCAGATGATGGTCTTTTAAGTTTATTAGTTGTTGTAAGGAGACATTGAAGCCTATAATTAATCTAGATCTTATGGTGTGTAAAATTAAGAGTGATATCAAACTTGCTTTTGGATGGATTCTTGGTTAGAGACAAGGCTCTCGAATCTTTTGTGCGGATTGATGGTTTTAGAAAGTGTCACCGAGGGGAGAAGGGAGCCTCATGGTCAAGTAAGCGGAGTTATCCGCTCTTGATAATCTTATTAGCGCCTTACTTTAGAGGGTATTTAATGAGGACAAATGGGATCGCCCCATCTTTCTACTGAGGTCTATACGGAAATAGGTCATGAGATGACCCGTAGTTAATGACCGAATTTATATGTTTCGGTCAAGGACCGAGATACAAAATTTTTGGTATTTTGGGATTTCGGTGGTATTCGGTAATTTTAATATTATGCAATATCTATATCTATATAATAATTAATACTTAATACTTAATCAAATACAAAATTCAAGCTTAAAAGTGTCGATTTGATAGATTAGTGTTAATACTTGCAAAATTAGTGTTTATTATGTTGTGTTTAAGTTTGGACAAAAAAATTAAAAACCTCGAAACCGTATACCATGTAAATTTGACCTAATTTGGACCAATTTCGTGAGATTTCGTAATTTCACCGAAAATCTCGGACCGAATTTGACCTAAATTACGGACCGAAATACCATCTGAGGACCGAAACCGAATACCATCGCGTATACCACCAAATTGACTACTTAGATGACGTTATCTCGAGTAATTTAATTCGGTTAGGTCTTAGCATGTGGATTGACAAGTAATGTATTATACTTTGACTCTAAGGAAACAAACATACCAAAGATCTTTACCACATAATTTAACTCATACCATAAATTTGGACGCCAATGTTGCTTGACAGATTCTTTAGAAGTGATATAACAATAAAGTGGCGAGACTTATTATCTGAAAATTGTGAAACCGAAGAAGAACCTTTGGGACTACTAGATTGATAATAAAGGAGATATAAATACTATGCTTAACAACCTTTTATGATAGCCATTCTGATCTTCACATAACAGCTTTAAGTGTTATTATGCATACGTATGTACGTAAATATATAAGTATATCTAATGAGGTTGTTCTTAAAATGTAGAAAGTTTTATAGGTATAGTTTGACCCAAAAACCTTAGTTATGCAATTCTGAGATCTATAAGTGGCACAAGTTCACCTGACTTAAGTACAAAATAAGTGTTACTCCCTTTTGCTTTCATGTAATTAAACACTTTAAACCTACCCTTCTATAGGGATTCAGTTGTCTTTGCCCAAACGGTATTATTAGGAAGTGAAATTGGCGTTTTTTTGTCAAATTGACCATCAACAGTAGTCTCCACTCAAAGTGAAGTATTTTCAGATGGCAAAAATTATAACGTCTTTTCAATTGCTTCTGCACTTTGTCATGTACATAGTTGAATGTACATGGGGGTTGTTTGGATTGAGAGTTCTGGAATGGGGGACTGGGAGTGAATGAAAACTTATTTGAGATGCCAAGACACTAATCCATCAAAGCCTGGGAAATATAAACGAGCTGGTCATTTTTTTATCTACAAGCTTACCATGTAATAAGATTATTAGATTTGGTAAAAAGAATAAAGTTTTTTTTTTTTTTTTTTTTTTTTTTTTTTTTATATTATCTATATGCTTACCATAAATTTTTGCGCCTAAGCTTCAAGAAATAAGTACAACTTCTATTAGAATTATTTCATATATGATGAAGATCTCATTGTTCCACATGTAAGCATTATTTGCTTAAATGTTTTGTTTGTCAAGATTGGCAATGCTTTATTTGTTTAAGGTAGAAGTTGAAGAGATCGATCGAGGTAACCATTTATATTTCTTGGTGTTCCTCCTATAAGGGATTAGTTCATCTCTTTATTTGGATATTTCAAATTATAGAGTGTTTGGTCCACATTACTAAATTTATAAACTATAACTGGAGAGGGCTGAAGATAAGGTCACTTTAATTAGGCATGTACATATGACTCGAACACAAGAATCAGAAAGTGTGCGCAACAAATTAAAGTGGTTGTTCTACGGTTTCCTAATATATGTGGAAGGAAAGATATGGTATAATATTTATACTTTACAGAATGACGCGGGTGTTTTACTTTGAAGTGATTTTGAATATGGGATATGGTTAAAGATTGGATTTTCCTAGGTACTTTATGTTTTATGAGTATCCGCGCCTCGATATAAATCTTTCTAGAATATGTTTAGATTTCTATTGTGTAAGTTGTGAACATAGTTTTAAACAGCCAATTTAAGTACAAGTTAAAACTTCTCGTGTTAGGTTGGGTTAACCGCAAACAATAATTTGTCAACTTCTTAAATGAATAGTTGATACTTGATATGTTAATTATGATTAGAAAACTGCATAAATAAACAAAATAAAATAGAACGCATAAGTTACTCTAAATTTGACTGTGTGACACTTATTAGGCTGGAGATGTCAAGGCCTACCCAGCTGCGGTTGAGAAATCGGTTGACTGGAAAGTTGGTTTCCGTATTGATATTGCAGACTATAACTGTGAACGTGAGTAGTACATATGTAATGCATTCAAGATGATAGGTGATAAGTGTTGGAGAGTTGGTGAAAAATATTTTCAAGAATAAGGTATGTTGCCTTCTAGATTTAGTTGATCCATGTCTGTAATTTAGTGATGTTTCATGTTTTATAATTAATCATCCGAGAAAAGAGGCCATAATTTGTATATTTTTAATCTTATTGAAAATGGCCCAGAATGTGTCCAATACGTGGTTTTAAAAAGTTAATTAGATTTTTTCTAACTTTAGTTCTGAGCAGTCTAATAGTTTGGATATGACAGAGATGCACATATGAGAGACCTTCTAAAAGTCTACAATGTAGATGGACAGATTGATAATCGAGCTGAAATGGCATGTGAAAAAGGTCAACCACTTGAAGAATAGTTTAAAATTCGGCTCAAAATCTAAAAAAGAAAAATAACTAGGAAGTTATACAAAGGTCACGAAATGTTATAATAGAGCTATCGATGCACTTTATGCAAGGTGCATTTGCAGTGAAGATGCCGAAATGACCGAAACCTGTTTACTTGCTCATAATTAGATAGTATTCATGATTGGAAAAGTTGCTTATTTGTTATGTTGGGTTATCTTTCGGATTATCAAAGGAAATGCATTTGAGATCCATCTATATAGATAACGTTGTACATCATATGTTTATATGATTTACGAGTGGTGTCTTATGCCAAAGTAAAACAATATGAGATTGTTATTAGACACCATAGATAGATGTGTATTTATCGTGAGTGCACATTCTTTCTTACTTTTTCACTTTGACTATTTGCTAATTTTCTTTCTGTGAAAATGTCTCAATGTTTCGTGGGTGGTCAAGGCACAACTTAAAGACAATTCTACTTTACTTTCTAGGAAGCATGTTAAATAGAAAACTGAATTGTAAATGATGATAAAAAAATGTGATCACTACTACACCTTATAATTGTTCAAAATCACAAAACTTAAATCTCTAATTCAGTTAAAAACGCAATTACTTCGATATACCGAAGACTCATTTACAAATAGAGGTAAGCACTGAATTCAGCTAACTAACTAACCTAATAGAGCACTAAATCAGTTCAAATGTATGTTGCTTCTAGAATTTGGATTAGCTTATTGGTTTATAGTAGTATATGCAAGTGTGATATACTGATATGTAGGAAGCATCCTTAAGTGACATGGTTTCAGTAGGTCTATGTTTTAAATTTTATACTTATTATAGGTAAGTGTCATATACTCATATGTAAGTGTGATATACTTATGAGATGAAGAAATACCTGAAGGCAGAGATAGACAGTTAAAAATACACCAATAGATCGTTATATATTTAAAAAAACACAAAAGACTCTAAGGTAAATACTAAATATTAAGACCAAATGTCGACTAAACTATATCATCTAAAAACATCTTCAAAAGTTTTCAGCCAAATCATTCAAGTCTAATACGATGCGATCGAAACCATTCAATATCACAAAACACCAACAATGGATATTCGATCAACGACATCAAAAAAAAAAAAAAAAAAGAGACGCACTAACATAATAACCTAAAAATATCCTTACCAACCAAAATTCATTATCTTAAAGAGCTTAAACCAAATGCAAAGAGCTCACATTTTTCTTTAGTTTTACTCATTCTCCATTATAATTTCTTTAGTTGTTCTCTTCATTTTGCGTGGTTGTCGATTAGGAAGGCAAGAGGCAAGGAACGTGCTATAAAGAGCTTAGTCGAAAGTTGGGATGAAGAGTTTTCGAAACCGGAATGAATCCAAAACGCTAAGAATCGTTGGAAAAATTGAAAGTCAAATGGACGAATGTTCGGTTCATCAATATAATACAACACACACAAGCCACAAAAATGCACATCCTACAATCCATTGAAAACTATGGCGCCCCTTAATCGACGAACAAATAAAGAACCCACATCGCTCTTCCAATATTACACATTGTTAATCAACCAAGTAAACCTACTTAAGAGATGTTAAGTTTTTGCTTTCTAATCGACAATAATACATAATTAAACTTTTATGAAAAAACTGCAAAGTGCATCGGTATTATAACTAGTTTTTAAACTGCGGAGAATATCCTGAATCAAAGAGTATAATATCATGCTCATGCTCTGTTTAACACACTTATAATCTCATTTAGAGTTTTACCTCTTAGGAACTATTCTAAGATTAAAGCATATATACATGTCCACACATCCAACTTTCTGATGTCCAAACAGCATGTAAACCTTTAAAAGTATCTAATTGCCAATTGCTGTAAAAAAACAACATGCCAACATATAATTGCTGCAAAAAAAACATGATTGCTGTAAAAACTGTCTTGGAACAGCATATAAAGCTGTAATTGCTGCTAAAAACAACATGCAAATATGTAATTGCTTCAAAATGTGTTTCCAAACAGCCATGTAAAGGTTATGTCCAAACAACATAGAAAGTGTTTAAAACAGCCCATCTTTCTGCTGTCCAAACAGCATATAGAAAGTGTCGAAACACCATAAAACCTGTCTAAACAGATTTTAAAGCCTTTAATAACTTGTAAAAGATTTAATGACAAACTCAGCCGGAATTATAGAAACAGGTAAAACCCGCGGGTCACATTAGGTTTTAAATTTTAAACGGCTTCTTTGACCCGTTATATAAGACGGAACCGGTTCGACCGGTCGAACCAGCCGGTCAAACCGGGTTTCAAAACATTGAAAAAAGTGGTATAGTAAAAGTACTTGTTGATGTCTTCAAACATGTGAACTATGACCACCCAACCAAGATTTTGATAGGACGCTCGCAAACCTTTATATGAAACCGGGGAGTGTCCTGTGCTTGCTGAGTTACAAAGTAAAATCAATATTTTAAAAGTAGTATAGTTATAAAATCTACTGTAGTTTAGCAAGTTCATTACGATATACACAAGGTAGTATGTATGCCTTGCACTGTAGCTTGTCCACGCAGAGATCAAAAGTAATTTTCTTCAAAATTACATGTAAACTTAAACTTTTGTGGACTCTAATCTCCTAGTATTTTCACATTTCAAAATTATCTACAAAATAAAACCACAAATATTAATGTACTTATGACGATTCAATGGAAGAGAAGCAACTTCCTTATACGAGTTCGACTCATTTACTTGTAAATTTGTCACCAAGGTTTGTCTCTATGTGGCGATTCAAAACGACATCGTTAAGACTTGATAGTCACCCGAGCTCCTTATCAATATTGTATGCAAGCAATGGGTAACAATGCTATGGGTCATATGTGCCTTCTAATTTCAGCCGTATTATTCTTTATCAGTATTATATAAGCGCTTATCGCTTGACTTTTGGGATTACTTGTAGGGATATGTAGTAATAACGAACACCAACGGATATGCTTAATCTCCGAAAGCGCGTGAACACTTTCAGATCGAATCAATTTGGCGGTTCTACCAAATTATTCAATCGGATACAATTCAGAGTTGAGAATTTTCTGTATGTTTGTCTGAGATGTATATTGAACCGTTAGTATAAAATAACGACCAAATAACCATATATAATGAAGATATGGATAATCGCCAAAGCGCGCTTTAGGGTTTCCAAGTTGTCAAATTATGTCCTCAATTTCAAAATTAATCACTGAGGAACATAACTCACAGAATAAAGCTTCACAGAATCATACTACTTCAGCAGAATCACACTACTTCAGCAGAAATGAACCGCCACCGACTCCCGGCTGGGTGGCCGCCTGGACTCAGCTGGGCTGCCGCCCTGACTCAGCCGGCCGCCTTGACCGCCAGCCAGGCCGCCCTGACCACTGACAGGGCGCCGCCTCGGACTGGTCCTTGGGGGTCACCTAAGATCATAATAAATTCAAGAGTATGCACCGACCTCCAAACCTAAATGATGTATTATTATGATGAAATTAGTCAAAACAAGTTAATCCAATTACACTAAAATATCCAACATTACTTATCTGCTTTGAAACATTACCTTGCCACTTTTCAAGGCTTTCCATATAGTCCTTCAATTGGTCCTTGGTATTATGGGTCCCCTTCTCATACGCTTTGGAAAATTATTTTGTGCCTGAAACAAGAATGAGTAGTATATAAGAACTGGAATGAATGCAGGCATGCAGCAATAGCATAATCATTTGATTTAAAAAGTCTATAGAAAGATTACTCAAACTCAATAGATTTCATATTTCGCTAATGGTAAAGGAAAAATCTAAATGAGTTCCATAGAGATCAAACTTATACAAGCTCTTGATCTTCCTCAACAGTTTTATATTCAAGTTCCTATGACTTTATGAGATGAACATAACTTAAGTATATGCAGTTAAATGTGATGAACAAATCTCAAAGTATGAGTTGAACATCATCAACCTGGAATATAATTATACTTTCCTTCATATTCATGTGTCTCATTGCTCTCCAATTTCATATCTTACTGCTAGTTTTTCTTTCCACAACAGGAGAGTTCTTCCCTTTCAAAATCAGCAACTTGGCTTTAAAAGTTTCCATTACAACATTTAATAATGTCTCTCCATTCCTTTCAAATAAAGTATCCTGCAACAGCTACGAAAACATGTCACTGGAAACAACTTCAAACATCAAATGACTTAACATCAGCAAAAAACCAAAGTATATTGCAACGTTAAAAAATTTACTGTTACACAAAGCACATGCCATAGTTTTTTTCCTTCTGAATACCACAAGACGAAAACATGTCTTTGAATGCAATGAGGGAACAAACAAGACAATTCCAATCCATATTATCCCATCAAAACTGCATCAGGTAGACAAAGTATCGCCCATGTAGTCCATACTTACATCATCTGATTCAGGAATAAATGCTTTAAAAAACACCTTAGGAGCAAATATTGACTACATTAATCAAGACCGAATATCAACATGAAGTCACTCACCAAAAAAATGATACTTAATAAGACCATTCATTTGATCACTTCCTAAACTTCTAACTAACATGTCTTAGACATGGTTCAGGAATTTTATCAAACACTTTGTACGCATTATTAAACTGCCTTTTTGTAACTCACATTTTAACTTAACTATTTTACAGATAATGAAAGAATTTGCTCACCTCAGAGTCCCCCTTGAAAATATCCTATCCGCCACAAACAACTTTACTGAAGAAAATGTCATTCTAGAAGATGGATTTGAACAGAGATACAAGGGACAGCTCTTGTGGTACGGTGAGTTGATTGATATCCATGCTCAGAGGTTAAAAAAAGAATGGGATGGAGTAGAACAACGGTTTTGGACAGAGATTTCACTGCTTTCTAGTCTCAAGCATAAAAATGTGGTTTCTCTTGTTGGGTTTTGTGATGAGAATGATGAGAAGATCATCATTATCAAGGTTGAGACCAGATTAAGTCTTAGCAACTATCTAAGTGACTCGATGTTGTTGACATGGGTGCGAAGATTGGAGATATCTGTCGGTGTTGCGCATGCATTGAGCTACATTCATTATGACGAGCCACGAGATTTCAGTGTAATCCACCGGCTCATTACCAGTGGCAGAGTTCATTTAAATGATGAATGGGAACCCAAGTTATCTGATTTTCAAGGGTCCATGATGATCAAAGCATCTCAAAGGGACCATTCATTTCATAATAATGAACTTGAGTATGTGGATGGGTATGGAGACCCAACATATATTGAGACAAAAAGTGTGAACCACAAGTCAGATATCTACTCCTTTGGGATAGTATTATTTGAACTACTCTGTGGTAGGGAATCAATAATTGACAGCGATAATAACAAGTATTTGGCTCCTCTGGCCATTACCCATTATAGAGAGAAAAGACTCGATGGAATAATTGATTGGGACCTGTGGAATCAAATGGACTCGCAGTCATTCGACATTTTCATGGAAACAGCGTATGAGTGCTTGAATGAAGAACGATCGCAGCGCCCAAATATTGAAGAGATTGTCACAAGACTTGAGAAAGCGTTGGAACTTCAACTCGAACATCAAAATGAGGTAAGACAGTTTTCCCTCTTCCATCTTTTTACAAAAATAAGTACTACTGTTATCTATTTGTTTGAGTGTATACACCTTCACTCTATCAGTGTACAGTTTATCTAGACCCTATAAAACTCCTAGTACCTTATTAGCCTTTGATCAGTTTCCAAACAGCATGTAATTGCTCTGAAAAACAGCATACAAACCTTTAAAAGTATCTAATTGCAAATCGCTGTAAAAAACAACATACAAACATGTAATTGCTGCTTAAAAAACATGGTTGCTGTATAAAACTGTGTTGGAACAACATATAAAAGCTGTAATTGCTGCAAAAACTTCTCTCCAAACATTCATGTAAAGGCTATGTCCAAACAACATATAAAAGCCGTTAAAACAGCATATAAGCCTGTCCAAACAGCCCATCCTTCTCTTGTCGAAATAGCATATTGAAAGTGTTTAAAACACCATAAAAACCTGTCTAAACAGCTTTTAAAGCCTTTAAAAACTTGTAAACAGCTTTTAAAGCCTTTAAAAACTTCTAAACAGCTTTCAACGGGTTGTGCAAAGTAATTTTACGACCCTAAGTCACAAAATTTCATTTTAGTAGAATTGGTTTTGCCATTCAAAGGGGTTGGTACGACTTGTTGCCCGCTTGCTCGCCATCTTATTGTAATCCGTTATAAAAGTCTGCTTTTAATGGAAGTAGTATATATGTGGAATTATAGACACAGTAAAACCAGCGGGTCACACCGGTTTTGAATTTTAAAACCGGTTTCTTTTAGATTTTGATAGGATGTCCCGCAAACCTTTATATGAAACTGTGGGATAGCTGAGTTACAATGTAAAATCAAAATTTTAAAAGTAGTACAGTTATAAAATCTACCTGTAGTTTAGCAAGTTCATTACGATACACACAAATGTTCAAGTCAGATCAAAACTAATTTTATTCAAAATTACATATAGCTACATATGAGTTGTCCATCCTCTTTTTGTTTGTGTCTTTAACCTCAAAACTTAAACTTTTAAAGACTGTAATCTTCAAGTATTTTCCCATTTCAAAATTAACCCCAAATATTAATAGACTTATGATTAAAAAACGAATAACTGATAGGAAAAAAGGTCAATTAGGTCACTGGTTAAGACTATCAGTTTTTCTTGGACAAAATTTTTTTTCAAGTCAACCCAGCCTGACACACACTTAAGTTAATATAAGAGATTAAACACAACATACCTAGTAACCTCAGCCAATATAAACCGACATTTCAAAAAGACGAAAAAGGTAGCTAAATGATGGCCAATAAACAAAACATCATGAAAACAAAATAACTACCTTCTCAATATCACCCATAATAATCCTTTTGACCTTGGTTATCTTAGCCTTCAGTTTTGACAGCATACTTAATATGATCCATTGGTCTCTTTATTCCGCCTAACAGAGGCATAAACGGAAAATATAAGACATGTATTAGTTTCAAAAAAGAATACTCAATGAAATAACTTATGACATCTAAACTCAACACGCACCCGAACTCCTTATCAGTATTGTATGCAAGCAATGGGTAACAACCTTTTGGGATTGCTGATCTACTTTGAAAGTTGAAACAATGCTACGGGTCAAATGGGTAACAACCTTCTAATTTCAGCGTTTATTCTTTTACTGTATCATATAAGCACTTATCAGTTGACTTTTTGGGATTACTGATCTGCTTTGAAACATTTCCTTGCCACTTTTCAAGGCTTTCCATATAAGAACTGGAATGAATGTAGGCATGCAGCAATAGCATAATCATTTGATTTAAAAAGTCTATGGAAAGATTACTCAAACTCAACAAATATCCGATTGCTAATGGTAAAGGAAAAATCTAAATGAGTTCCATAGAGATCAAACTTATACAAGCTCTTGATCTTCCTCAACAGTTTTATATTCAAGTTCCTATGAATTTATGAGATGAACATTACTTAAGTATATACAGTTAAATGGGATGGACAAATCACAAAGTATGAGTTGAACATCATCAACCTGAATATTATTATACTTTCCTTCATATTCACGTGTCTCATTGCTCTCCAATTTCATATACACTCAATTTCAGATTACCAAATATCAGCATCTTAAAAGTTTCCATTACAACATTTAAAATCTGCAACTTGGCTTTAAAAGTTTCCATTACAACATTTAATATCCTGAAAAATCCTCCAATTCCACTATTGTCAAATAAAGTATCCCGCAACAGCTACGAAAACATGTCACTGGAAACAAATTCAAACATCAAATGACTAAACATCAACACTAAACAAAAGTATATTGCAACATTAAAAAATTTACTGTTACACAAAGCACATGCCATAGTTCCATAGAGATCAAACTTATACAAGCTCTTGATCTTCCTCAAAATTTACTGTTACACAAAAACATGTCTTTGAGGGAACCAAACATCAAAACTGCATCAGGTAGACAAAGACCAAATATCAACATGAAGTCCATACTTACATCATCTGATTCAGGACCAAATGCTTTAAAAAACAACTTAGGAGCAAATATTGACTACATTAACCAAGACCAAATATCAACATGAAGTCACTAACGAAAACAATTCAACTTAATAAGACCATTCACTTGATCACTTCCTAAACTTCTAACTAACCTGTCTTAGACATGGTTCAGGAATTTTATCAAACACTTTGTACGCATTATTAACTCACATTTTAACTTGACTATTTTGCAGATAAAGAAAGAATTTGCTCACCTCAGAGTCCCCCTTGTAAATATCCTATCTGCCACCAACAACTTCGCTCAAGGAAATTTTAAGGAAAAGGTTTGTTTGCAGATTATTACATGGGGCAGCTCTTTGGTCTGGTGAGTTGATTGAAACCATGCTCAGAGGTGGAATAAAGGATTGGATGGAGTAGAACAACTGTTTTGGAGGAGATTTTCATGCTGTCTAGTCTCAAACATAAAATGTGGTTTCTCTTGTTGGGTTTGTGATGAGAATGATGAGAAGATCATCATTACCAGGTATAATGCCAGGGAATGCTCAGCCAGTATCTAAGTGACCCGATGTTGTTGACATGGGTGCGAAGATTGGAGATATCTATCGGTATTGCGCATGCATTGAGCTACATTCATTATGACGAGCCACGCGATTTCAGCGTAATACACCGGCTCATTACCAGTGACACAGTTTTATTAAATGATGAATGGGAACCCAAGTTATATAATTTTGAATATTCCATGAAGATCAAAGCATCTAAAAGGCACCATTCATTTCATTCTAATAAAGTTACGGGTGTGGTAGGGTATATCGACCCAACATATATTGAGACTAAAAGTGTGAACCACAAGTCAGATATCTACTCCTTTGGGATACTATTGTTTGAACTACTCTGTGGTAGGATAGCAGTAAGTGACCATCAAGATAATAAGTATTTGGGTCCAATGGCCATTTTCCATTATAAAAAGAGAATACTCGATGAAATAATTGATCCGGTTCTACAGAAACAAATGGATCCACAATCATTCAAAGTTTTCGCGAAGACAGCATATGACTGCTTGAATGTAGAAGGATCTCGACGCCCGGATATAAGTGAGGTTGTCACAATACTTGAGAACGCGTTGGTACTTCAGTTGGAATGTGAAAATGTTGTAAGACGGTTTTTCCTCTATTTCTTTCTGTATCATAATAACTACTCTGTGTTTCTTAATCGTAACTTACTTATTATTGTATTTATGATGTTAAAGGAACACTCAGTGGCTGCTGCCGAAGTTGAAGGCACATCATTCAGTCATGACAAGGTATTTATCTTATTTTATTTAATTAAACTCTTGTTGTAACTTACAACTTGCAAGTCTCTGAAAATTTTAAGAGAGGGGAAAACAGTTAATTAAAGGATAAAGAAAGATATATGTTCAGATTTTGACAAGGGGAAGATCATATGAACGATAAACTTTACTAAGCCCAATGAGAAACATGCCACAAGTCATTTAAAGTGGGTGTTGTGTTCAGTTTATAACGTGATGACTGGGTAATTAGAGTGAAAATTTTGACAAGTCACATATATATGGGTTACTTAAATTATGGACCTTTCTTATCATATCTTTCACCCTTCCGAACATCAACTTGCCTTGATCTTGAAGTGGTGTCAACACCCTTCATTCTTCCTTCAAAAGCTTTCAACCTTCCAATTGCTTCTTGAAAAGACATAGTATTCAAGTCGACAAATTGTTCTATTGAGGCAACGATTGCAACATACCTATCCGGAGCGGATGCAAGTAGCTTCTTAACAAGTTTCTTGTCTTCATAAATTGTTCCCAAGCTATTGACTTGATTTACAATTTTGCCCAACCTAGCCGCAAAGTCATCGATTGATTCACGACTTTCATCTTTAAAGATTCGATTCCGTCTCAAGGTTTGCAACCTTGCGTCTCGAACCGATCAACACCCACATACGGTCTTCAAAGCTCCCAGTTTCTTTGGTTGTGTTGAATTGTGAAACTTGAAAAACAAGTTCTTCCGGAATCGCTGGAAAATAGCTTAAGCGCCATGTGATCTTGCTTAGCAACAACTTGTGTTCCTTCCCCTGGTTCCAGTGCATCGAGTATTCCATGGACTCGGAATACCGCTTTAACTCTTATTGCCCATATGTTATAGTTCGTGCTTGTTAACATTGGACATTGAAGAGCCGTTTTAGAATGTTCAATAGGTGGTTGACTCGACTCGCCTTGCACCATCCTTCTTGAACGCCTTTTGTAAGTTACCGGTGTAGTTGGATTGACTTCCAGCCCTAGAACACGCTTGTTTTACTTCTTGCCTAAGTAAACCAAGTGTAAAGTTTGAAACTTTATCGACTTCTTGGAACCCTTTAGTCGACTTGAGTCGATTGACTTGGAAACCCTTTAATCGACTTGTGTTCTCCGATCTTGGAACCATACGTGATCGACTAATCTTGGAACCCTTTAGTCGACTTGTATGGAAACCCTACGTGATCGACTACTCTTGGAACCCTTTAGTCGATTGCTTGGAAAACCCGGTGATCGACTAAACTGAAAACCTTGATGATCGACTAAACTTGGAACCTTGCTCTTGATACCAATTCAAGTCCCAAATCTAAATCGAAGTTCAGCGAAAACACAAAAGCGATGAATCGGATACTAGAATACGCTCACTAGTATTAATCAGAAAATATAAGCTCAAACAACTGATATTGAATACATACTGACAAACCACAGCTCGGTTTGTATATATAGGGAATAGAACAAGCTTTCCTAATCCTACTACAATTCTAATATAACTAAAATAGTCCTTAACAAATAAGGAGTCCTAATTAGACTAGAATTGTAAAAGTAATTATCCATGTGCTCGGTTTGTTTTGTTGTCACTCGGATGCCTATATTAATATAAATCTTGAATTTTGGTTACAAATAAAAAGATATAGGTGCGAGGGCCGTAAGAACCACATAAGTAGGTGGATGCTCAAAACAATTAAAATACATGCCGTATTAGTTATAGGATAATGATATGCAATGTGAGGGCACGTGACCATTCATACAGACTATGCAAGTATCCGTACATAACATCAAAAATTTATAATGGCAACTAATTGTAGTTACGATATTGTGGTTAATTAAGTGTTTCGTATAACGTTTATGCATACAATGTAAAATAATTAAAATACTATTAAACATGTTGTAATATACGATAATTAAAATCGAACAAATTTAAATTTTAAAACAAAATATTAAACATAGCATTAAATTAAATTTTAAAACAACTAATCTTTTTAACATAAATATTATTACTCACTTTTTATGCATTTTAAGCATTTAAAAATACTTATTCACTCTTTATTTCTATCTCATAAAACCAATCCACCCAGACGAAAATGATGTTGGCAAAAGTATAAACTATTGTTACACAGATTAGGTAAGCATATCGACATGATTATGTTTTATATGAATATTCTTTTACAATTATGCTGCACCAGTTGTGCTTTTATTCTTGAGAGCTCGTATTATATGTACTTAGCTTCTCACCATTTGGTCTCTTTATTAAATGTTTTAATTGATCAGTTAACCTTGGTAATGCACACTTGTTAATCTGCAAACTTGGCAATGCTGTCTTGTTTGGTACATATAGGTATCATTGACCTCCATATCTAGTCATGTTGAATCCAATGTCAACAAAAACACCAAGTCTTTCCTCAAAGATCTTTCTCACTTAAAACTCACTTTCAAGATATAGAATCAAGAACAACCAATTTTGATGAAGAAAATATTAACAAAGATGAAATGACTTTAAGAGGTCATCTCGGCATTCTAAACAATTCATCGATATCTTTGGAAAGGTTTACCAATCTAATTCGAAAAGACGAGAGCAAAAAGATTTGGACGGAAGTTTCAATGCTTTCTAGTCTCAAACATAAGAATCTAGTGTCTCATTATTGGGTTTTATGATGTGGAGGATCGGAAGATTATCATATACAAGAAGGAGGCCAATGGAAGTCTCAAAACCTATCTAAGTGACAAGACCCTCACATGGATGCAAAGGTTAAGGATATGCGTTGGTGTTGCGAAGGCATTGAGTTACATCCATTATGATCCCGGGCGAGATTTTAGTGTCATACATTGCAACATCAAGAGCTCGAATATTTTACTAGATGACAAATGGGAACCCAAGTTATCTGGTTTTGAACTTTCGTTGAAAAATACAGTAGCTCGGAGGCTCCGTCTTCTTCTTACTCGTGATATCAATAAGAATGCATACCTAGACCCAAAATATAAAAAGACCGGCGGTGTGACCCACAAGTCAGATGTGTATTCATTCGGTGTTATATTATTTGAAGTCTTGTGCGGAAGGAGTGCCGACGATGAAGATGAAGAGAAAAACGGAGATGAAGACGAAGATGAAAGCAAAAACGAAGACGAAAACGGAGATAAAGACGAAGATGAGTTGGGAGGGGGGTTATTAAGTAAACTGGCTAAATCTCATTTGGAGGATATGATCGATCCACATTTACAAAAACAGATGGAGCCAGAAGCATTCAAAAACTTCTCAGAAACAGCATATTGGTGCATAAAAGAGGAAAGAGCAGATCGTCCATATATTGATCAGGTTGTCAGAAGACTTGAGAAAGCTTTGGAACTTCAGTGGAACCACGAGAATCCAGTTAAACGTACCTCATCCATTCAATTGAAGGTACGCAACTAATTTACTTTAACCTTTAATTTAAGGCCGATGATCCTTATTAATAAAAAGAGTGTTACCAACAATACGTTATCATCTTGTTTAACCATATAACCACTAATCCACTATCTATGCTCGCTACAAATAAGACAATTGAATGTTTCTTCTAAAGTATTAAAAAACTATTACCTTACTAAAACGTTTATGTGATTTTATTTTACATTATTATAATCTTTTTTATTAAAGGGCAATTTTAATATCTCATAATATTTTCACATGTCTTGAGCACATGATTTGAACTCACAATTATTCAGTTTGAACTTCTCACGCATCATGGGTTATTGTTGTGATACAAGCTCTTTGGCCATTATTATAATCTTTTAACATTGTATTTTATATTTCTTGGAATATAATATCATAGAACTAAAAAGTATTATATAAAACTAAGATTTTTATGATAAATGGGGTGAACAAGTGTTATTAAAGTAAGTAGGAGTGAGAAAATATATTATTTGAGCTAAGCATGTAATAAAAATATGTACTATGTACATTTTCAATATATATATAAAAATAATTGATTATCTCAACAAATGTTAACCACGATGGCATGATCTTTGTTTTATTAAGCGAATAATTAGTTTAAATAGTTATTGATATGACTTGTTGTAAATATCGTAAGTAAGTTAATATTAATATTTTCAAAGAAGTAACGGTCAAATCTTATATAAAGGAAACAACAAATAAACTAATTACTACAACAAAAGCATAATATATACACATATTTTATAAGATATGTAAAGTGTAAACGCCAATTCAATTATTAAAGCCACGCTTTGTGTTGCATGGAGAATATTGGCGTCACAAATTTTTACATGCTTTATATAATGGATAAATCAAATATTCACACCAGTCACCGTCACAACTTACAATCCAAATAGACGGAAAAAGTGTGGAATGTTATATAAAATACACCCTTGAATGGGGTTAAACACTTCTTTACTTGTACAGTTATATTAGTGTCACAAATTTCTTTGATAATTCTACAATTCTCAAACAATACGAAATATATTTTTAATTCTCACCCCTAATACGAAATATATTTTGTAATTCTCACCCCTGTACACACATCAAACTATTATCAGCACAAATTCAACATAAAAGGTACCAATTTCTTATAAAACATAATATACTTCATTCTGCAGCATGACTAGCTGTGCCCATACAAGATTTCTATGTACATAATTATGCCCACTGATATAAACCAAGAAAAGTAGATAAAAGATTTCTAAGTATGTTTACAAAACATCATCTGTTATTTGATCTCTCATATATCAAATAACATCAATCAACATATAAATTTATAACATTAAAATATTTACCTGGATAGTGATCCATGACGGGTGACTAGTAGTGATCCATGAGTGGTGATGCGCTAGAGGGGCTGAAAAAACATATCATACTTCAAACAAGGGACTGAAAAAACATTACTATATGTCTCACACAATGCATCCCAAGGGCCTAAACAACATTCAACTTAGCAGTGCAGCCTCCTCGCCAAATCTTAGAATATTTTCAACACAAAAGCCTCTAAATCCTTATGTGACAAAACATATACCATTGGTCCTATTTGTATTTACACATCAGCCTAAACAGACCATTAAAACCACAAATTACTTACGAACACATAGAAGCAATAATGACAAATAACAAACGCGACTTTATGAACATAAGAATCTTACAAATTCTGCAATTTACAGAGCGAAAAATGAGGCACGTTTGTTCAGTTTCTTCTTCAATTACTTGATATTCGATAAACTAATAGCTAAATAATGAATCAAGATGAAGCTTACTAAAGAGGAATTACAACAAATTAACACAAACAATTGAAAATGCTTGAATACGATCATAGCTTTACAACAGATGAACACAAACAAACGAAAATTACTTCAAAAATAAGCAAAATTTATAGAAAATCAAGTGCATGAGTCACGCAAACAGATTTAATGTACACTAATTTCATTCAAGTTCCTGTTCAACTGCTCAATAAACTAATAAGAAAGTTAATAATCTAGACGAGACTTATTTCATTATAAGTTACAACAGATAAATACATTATACCAAATGTATCTTCAAATTCGCGCAAATGCACAGCAAATCAAGTAAGCAATCACACAAACCGATCATTAGTTCAAATACTCGATCAGATGATAAATTAACAAAACTAACTACATTATCATAAAACACTAAAAAATACTTTGCATAAGAAATACCATTAAACACCAAATCACAACAAATAAAGTATAATATTCATTCAACTAATTGATCAAACAGTAAGCTACTAATAACAAATGACATAAATGAAATAAAACGTACTTCGCGATCATAAAAATGAAAACGAACTCACAACTCCAGTAGCATATTTCTTAAACAACTCATATTACAACAAATTATACCAATCGATTTGTTACAAAATTTTGCATTCATCAATAACTCACACATATTTCGTCAATAAATCGCTTAAACAACTCATATTACGAAATTTCGATTCATCAATAACACATATTACAACTCATTTTACGAAATTTCGTATTCATCAATAAAAGCTACTTGTGATGAGGAGTTCCCAAAACCTGTACTTTTAGTAATGAATTGTATTCTTAAATTCAACCACCATCCCCCCTCCCCTTATTCCAAACATCTATCTTTTCTTTTATTTCATTACTTAAATCCAAAAGTCTATAATCAAACACACCTTGAGAGTTTGTCATCTAAAGGTTAGTAGAACTATGGTAAATAAAGTAAGAAACCTTTAATCTAATAGCCTAACTAGATACGTTCAAATGCATTTTTAAAGGAAAACATGTGTTCATTGAATACACTTTAACATGTGTATAGTGGGCACATATTAGCAAAACTTTTTAACTAAAAGAAAAATTTGTCCTCCCCCCATTATATAATTAAGTCAGCTAACTAAACAAAAACAATAAAAATTACAGACACAAACTTGATTCCGTTTCATAAATTTATAGAACCTACAATGAAAGCATATTTAACAAAATTACTTTTTCCGTTTCAAAATTATAGTCCAATTTTCTCTTTTAGGATGTCTCAAAATAATTATTTACTTCTCATTTTAACCAATCAAAAATGATCTTACTGGATAGAAATGATATTTGATTGGTTGAAAAGCGTAATGTTTCCACTTTTCATAAAGTGTGTTTTTTTTCTCCTGATAATTAATTTAAAACGGAGAGTGTAATAGCTTAAAATTATAAAGTGCACTATTGATAACTTGAGATAAATAATATTCTTCAACTAATTTCCAATTCAATAACCATTTGAATCATTGCATATGTATTATCTTCTTAATCTCCATTCTCAATCTTGTCACACATGTTGATCTTTTGTCAGATGAGGCGTTAGTTTTAGGGATGAAAATCATCTTCTTAATAGTTAACTTAAAACAAATCATAATAAGCGTTAGTTTTGGGTGGTGCAATTTTTTTAGGTTTTATATATTTCCTCAAAATACTTGTTTTCAAAGGAACTTAAATTTAGGGATAAAACCACTTACCATTTTATAAAAACTTATCATCTATTAATATCACTCCAATCCTTACTAGCATTAATGTGGTGTTGTACAGGAGAATCTGGAACACTTGAAGATTGGACTAGATCTTATAAACGAGGCTACCAAGAATTTTGACGATACATATTGCATCGGGTCAGGCGGATTCGGTAAAGTGTACAAAGCAGATCTTGAACATTTTGATAGCAGTAATTTCTCGTCGATAGAAGGTGTGGATAAATGCGATGTACCCAGAAAACGAAGCACGGTAGCCATAAAGCGCATTAAGAATCAAGAAGGACTACAAGGGTTCATATCTGAAATTGAAACTCTAACTAGTTGTAAGCATGAGAATATAATATCTCTTCTTGGTTTTTGTTATGAAGGTAACGGTGCAATGATCCTGGTTTATGAGCATGCATCGAAAGGAAGTCTTGAAAGCTATTTGGGAAGAAGTGATAAAATGGCTAATCTTAATTGGTTGCAACGTCTTAACATATGTCTGGATATTGCACATGGCTTGAATTACATTCACAACAACACGGATCATGGCAAACAAAAGATGATACACCGTGACATCAAGAGCGATAATATTCTATTGGGAGATAATTGGAAGGCAAAGATTGCAGATTTTGGGCTCTCAAAATTCCACCCAGCCGACACTATCTTTACCAATATGATTGCAGGTACGTATGTGTATTTGGATCCAGAATATCAGGAGGATGGTAAACTAAGTAAGAAATCAGACATTTACTCGTTTGGAGTAGTGTTGCTTGAGATCTTGACTGGGAGGATGGCCTATGATCCTGAATACATCAAGATGAATGAGAAGGGAATTGCACCCATTGCAAGAGATCATTTTGAAAAGGGAACTGTAATGGAAATAGTTGATCACAAGATAAAGGAGGAGACAGATGAACATGTCTTTTCTTTAAGTAAAGGACCCGATAAAGAGTCTTTGGACGTATTTTTAGATATCACATTTAGATGTGTGGCAGAAACTCAAGCGCAACGTCCAACAATAGAAGTTGTCATCAACGAACTCAAAAAAGCATTAGACTCTCAAGTAAGTTGATATTTTAAAAGAAAACTTTTTGATTTCTTCATATTCTTGATAGTAATATAAGACATTTCATACAATATACTTTGTGTAAACAAACATTTTCTCAAACTTTTACTCAATATAGATTTTATCGTTTAAGTTTTTTCTTTGTTCTTAAGTTTTGCGATTTTTTATCATAAACTTTATTTAACATAGTAATTTAACTTTATGGCGTGCTACGATTAGCCGGTAAATCTCGTGACTCTTCTCTTCCATGTATTTATGTTTTGGTTTCTTTAATTTGGAAATTGCAACAACCAAGCTTGATTTAAAACCATTACATTGACATGAACTTGGAGACTGAGAATCTAAAATGCAAAATAAAAATTGAACAATTCTAGATAGAAAGTAGTTTCATTCTGTTTTTAAATTAACAAATTGACTGACTATCCAATAATTCTCAGGAGAACCACAAGGACAACCTCAAACTGTCACTTGAAGACATAAAGTTGGCCACGAAGGCTTCAGTAAAGACAATATCATTGGACATGGAGATTCTGTGAAGGTATACAAGGGAGCTACTCATAATACTCATGGAGATAACATCATTGCTGCAAAGCGGTTGGATAAAAATTCGGATCAAGGAGATTCTGATGTTTTGACGGAGCTGGCAGCAGCTAAATTCATGGCAGAGTTGGATATCCTTATGATGTATAAACATTTAAATGTCATTGATCTTGTAGGCTACTGTGATGAAGAGGATGAACAAATTATCGTATATGAGTATGCATCCAGAGGTAGTCTTGATAAGTACTTGAGCAATGATAGTCTCACATGGGTGATGCGGCTTAAAATATGCATCGATGTTGCAGTCGGGTTGGAGTTTCTTCATGGAACTGTTTCAAGTCCAGAAATGGTAATACATAGGGACATCAGCAGTAGCAACATTCTACTTTTTGATGACTGGAAAGCAAAAATTACCGGTTTTGGGCTTTCCTTAGTATGCCCAACAAATCAGAATGTAGACTATGTCATCGACAATGTTACAGGCACAATTGGCTATCGTGACCCACTGTACTCAAAAACAGGCTTCTTAACCAAAGAGTCTGATATATTCTCATTGGGTGCGGTCTTATTTGACATATTGTGTGGGAAACTATCATCCGAAAAGCTAGATGATGATTATCTTTATTTACCCTTTTTGGCTAAACACCTCTATTATGTTGAAAAACTTGATAAGTTGATGTTCGAGGGTATTAAAGAACAAATTGTGCCACAGTCATATTTTACCTTTACAAGGACTGCCCTTCAATGCTTACATCACCAGAGAGAAAGACGACCAACTGCTCATGAAGTGGTCAAACAACTCAAGAAAGCATTGGAATTTCAGGTATATATGTTTCTATATAATGACAAAATTGGCTAACTTTTGATTCATATATATCTAAATTGTGGCTTTTAACTGTTTTATAAACTGTAAGAAAGTAACTGTATGAAACATGAGTTTATTAACTGATAAATGTATGTACAGGAGGATTATGAGATATGGGAGCCCAAATTGCCTAAAGACTACAAAGAAATAGTCCAGATGTCAAAGTGCCCTGAAAAATATTCTACCATCAAGAAAGAGGATCTTTACACCATATTTTCAAAGGTATCCTCCTTCAACAAGACGTAGTGGTAATCAGTGTATCTCGTCTTATTTGGTGTTTTCAGTTTTCTTTATATCTTTTCCTTTGTGAGGATAATTTGAGATCACACATGCGTTTGCACATGATTAAAATTGAATCTGATTTATATATTATTTTATGTAACAGTTGCTGTCATTCGATGGTAATGGAGAACGAAATAAAATGGTATCAGCGAAATGTTTTCTTACATAAACAGTTGTCCACATGAGTGGAAATCTCTTCAAGAATCAAGGTTATTCTCTTTACCTCTCTAAATTTATCAGTGCATAAGTCTAATAAGCATACATATGCATTTATGTTAGATGTATAGAGTTTTTTCTTTGGAAAAATGTTGTTACTTTACCGGATTATGCATGACAAGCTATTTACGGAGCATAATAATTAGTTTACAGCCTACCTATGTATTTTGAACTTGCATTGTGGTTCTTTTTCTTGCAGTGTTGTGTATTATATAATAGAAAATTTCCAACAAATGTACTTTTCGCTAGTCAAAATGTGAGGATTTAACAAATACTATTTTTTGATAAAACATATTATCTTATTTTCATGAACTGGATTTCTTAGTCCTTCCGATGTGAGAGAGAGTTATAAATGCCCCATATTGATAAACTCGGTGCTTTATGTATTATACTATTAACGGGTAAATAAACCCGAGTGGAACAACATCAAATTCTTTGTTGCTTAGACTCCTACATGAAGATGGTAGATATCTAACAAGGTTTCAGTGTTTTCTCGACTAATTATAAAAGTCACATATTTGGTATATGGGTATTATGTTTGAAGTTTCGTAGCTGGATTTTTTTTTCAAAGTAGAGGGGTACAGCATATCCCCAATTTTGGGTCCTCGGTTCTAATGACTGATTTTGCTAGCATGTTGCTGGTCCATTTTTATAACAAAAGCTTCTGTAATATATGCAGATTTGAGACAGCAGTGGAGATGATTGATATTTCCAAATTGAACATCGAAATAAAGACAAACGCTCAACTTTTATCTCCAAATGTTGTTTATGGGGTCTATTTAGTCTTCAAACTTAGTGATTCAAAAGATTTTCAAGTAAACCGATGTGTGTTAACCTAAAGTATAGAAAGGGACTCGAAAGTCTACATGCATATTTCGCAACATGGAGAGACAAGGACTGGATGATGATTGAGTTGTACCAATTCTTGAATCAGAATGAAGATGTTGTTTTTGAGTTTCTACTTGAGAGCTTTTCATCATACTATTGTGGAGAAACTGCAGTTTATGTTGAAGGCATTGAATTTCGAGCAATTGACAAAGTAAGTTTGCAATTATATCCCGTGGTTCCATTCTACACTCTTTTGTTTATATTATATAAAGAGGTCAGGTGCATACCAAAAATTAAACTAATAACCATGTTGTGTATTGCATATTTAACATGGTTTGTGTACAGGTGAAACATGAAGAAATCGGAAAATTGAAGGAAGTCCAACAAGTCTTGAAATCAAACTTCAATGTGGATCAGGTACAACAATTGCCAACTAACTTTGAAGAAATATTTAAGACATGCAGAAACTACGACGAGTTTTTCTGGTTGGGCGAGGTCAACGGAAAAAACTACTTGTGCTTTCGGCAAAGGCAGTTTTATACAAATTCTCTAATGTGGATCTTTTACTTCAAAAACATTAGCCGAGTCCAGGTTTGCTTCATTATAGCTATTTTTATTACAGTTTCCTTTAACTAGAGGCGGCAATTCCTGACACTACATGAAACACGACCGAGACGGATACAGAAATAAACGGGTTATGGTTGGGTGTAAACTGATTTCGGGTTGTGTTTGGGTTGGGTTGGGTTAGATAAGTAGACTCGACAACCCGCTTAAGTGTTTTTAAAATAAAATACTAATTTTATACAGCTATATGGGTTACATGGGTTGGCAACTTGCCAACCCAATTAACATATTTAACCAGTGTAACTCGCTAAACTGCCAACAGAGTTAGATAAGCAGGTTAAATGGGTTGTGTTTAAGTTATGTTTAAACAAGTTGGGGTTAAATGGGTCGTGTTCAAGTCATGTTTAAACAAGTTGGGGTTGACAAGTTTTTTTATTAACCCACACAAATTGCCAGCACTACCTTTAACCAGCAAACTATCTTGATGGTACATCCAAATATGTAGATGTCACACGAAAAAGTAGATTTACTAACCCAATGTTTTTTTATTTGTAGTTGAGAATTAAATTTTTGATTAAATGGTTGACAAAAGTTTCACTTCTTGGACGTAGTTTCCTGTCAGTATAAATAACTTCATTCTTAATCTATCCTACATGCAGATTTCAAGAGGTGATTGAGCTTTTACCACAACACATATTTCATCTTAATTGCACGATCAGAAGTCAAATGTTGTCACAAGATACAGAATACGTGTGTTACCTTGTGTTCAAGCTTTCGGAAAACTGCCAGGGCTGCATTGTCCAGTAAAAGTACGAGACCTACTCCACAAAGAAAACAATGAGACTGAATTTGTTTATTTTACAACCCCAAGTGCATTGAACATAAATGGTATCACTCGGGTTCCAAAACAAAGGGAAGATGGATGGATGGAGATTCAAGTGTGGAAATTTAACTCAACTCATGAATTCAAGGATGACTCTCTTTCTATTGATATGAAGTTTACAAGTCATGAAGGAATCATGTCTGGCCTAATTGTATATGGCCTCGAGTTTCGACCGGTGTTAAAGAATTTTTCATGTTCTTATTAACATTCGTTTTTTACTATGTGTATTGAAAAAATGCTGAATGAAACCCGGATAGTTATAAAATCATGTAAGAGTGAAGGTTGATGTTCTTAATGTTTGATGTTCTACAAAGATTTGCATATATAAACACATGTATTTGCTATTGAAAGATCCATATTCTCAAATCTATGAAAAATTGTTGACAGCATCAGCTTACATGTCACAAGAATTTACTATTAGCAGAATAACTTTTGGAAGTCAAAATTCATCCAAATAAATAATGTGTCCATTCATTTTCTGAGAGTCATGAGTACTATGCCCGTAGCATTTTATAAAAATAAATTTAACTTTAGCAAAAAAAACGAGAATACAATGGCTGTCAAATAGTATAAAATTCCTTATTATGTCCCAACAAAAGTACTAATGATACAATAACAAATGATGGAGAAACAAGAACTATAATCACCTCCTCTGTGCTTCTTGTATGTACCATTTTGCACAACAGATGTTACTCTCGAGCCTCCTGCTTCTGTATACAAAGTAACAAATACTTCAGCTTTACGTAATTTTATAGAAATTTTGATCCAAAGTCAAAGTCTGCAGTAGAGATATTTTGACCCATTTACTTAGAAGTTGGACTGATTTGGGTAATATCCTATCTCCAATGGGTCAAATGGGTAAAGTTTAATAATTTGATTAGATGCAAGTCACCCAAAGTGTGTCAAAATCCTAAATCATTTTGTTTAGCGATAATTAAATTATTATGTTAAGGCTAATGATCGATAAAAGCGGGTTTTGTGTGAGAAGAGAACCAATGATTTCACAAAAAAAACAAAAAATAAAAAAAATCAAAAGTTCCACAACAGAGGAAGGTTGACTCATTACTTAACCCATGCCTATCTCGGACGAGACACTCTAGAAGCATTATATCTATTTTCGGATAATATAATAATTTTTAACATACGAGCAAAAGTGGTCAATTAAGATGGGGTAATCTATGGTAATGAAGATGTCTTAACGATGTGACAGATGATAAGCATTAGAATGTGATAGTATGTGACAATCAAATCTTTTCGTTTTACATAACTTCATACGATTGGACAAGGTATCGATGGCCATAACATTTCCAACTATTTTGCCTAGTTTATTGTTCCACGGTACCCATAAACTCAAAATTCAAGATAAAGGAACGGGATAGAAAAGATACATACCTCTGGCAGCTCCCAAGACAATTAAGATTTTTCCATAATCTCCCTAAATAATTCCTTTGGTCTTTGCAAATGAAAAGTAGGATAAACTCATAAGAGAAGGGAGATGGTAAGATTTTAGGCATGATGGACAGGCATGAAAAGTAGCTGCTCATTATCCACCCTGTCCTATAAACATCTCCACCCTTAACAATTATGGCTCCACACTCTCCAACTTCCAAGTAATCTCGTAATTTTGGTGTGTACACAACATCAAATACCAATGCATACAACTTTAAAGCTTCACCGCCATAAAAATAGAAAAACCGATCTAAGTGCATACCATTATTACTAAAACATATGACCAGAAAAGGTAGATAGGTATGGGAGAAAAGATCTAACGTGCATACCATTATTGGTGCATACCAATTGATGTAGTGTTTGCAAGTATCATACCACCTTCGAATGTAAGTGCTCAAATCGGCAAGAGATATAGCCTCTCCACCGATTCGTCAAGAAGTTCTCTAGCCACGATCTGCGAATGATGAGAGAAAAGTTTAGTTGATGTATTAACTAAGAGAGATATAGCCTCTCCACTCGAATTACCCTCTAAACATGGCGAGAACCATACGATTGCAATAAGAATGCAATAAAACTAGTATAATGTTTTATTTGCAATCAATCTCGAGCACTAGGAATGATAATGTGAACGATAGTAAAATCTAACCATAAGTACGATTGGCTATCACAATTCTTACACCCTTCGCTTTGCTCCATAAGCAAGAGCTTTTCCAAGACCGCCAAGACCAATAACCACAAATAGTCTACCGGGAAGGGTGATCATATGAAACTGTTGCACCATTTTGAACACCGAACTCGCAGACATTTGCAACAATTTGTGCTTTAAGTGTGTCAAATGGGTCAAATGGGTCGAATAGGCGAAAGTAACATGTGAAATCATATGAAACTTTTATAAGTGAACAAAAGGCATTGTTTTGACCCAACCACCCATATTATCACTTCTTTAGGAAGTATAGAAAGAAACCTCATAGACTTTCCTCAATAGCGAAATAGCACCTACATAGTCTCATTACACCTATATAATGTCCCATCATTTGGTCTCCTGATGGCACAATTGACCGCTCCTATTGACTGTAACATACAATCAATAACACAATACATTAAACGCCATACTTTTATCATTGTCTGCATATTGTTTGATGGTAAAGCTTTTTATGACAATGAAAATTACCTTTGCAACCGGATCAACCTCATCACAACATTGAAGTAAAGATTCTTTGTTAGGAATGGTACAACTGCAAACAATAATGATACATTTTACTCATTTGAATAGGTAGAAATAAGGGTTTTTTCCTTAAAATATCAACACACTTGCACATGAGTCCAAGATACTTTTATATAACATTTGAGTCAATAAAACATTTGAGTCACATAATAGGTAGAAATAAGGGTTTTTCCTTAAAATATCAACACACTTGCACATGTGTGCCCTGAGTCACAGTACTTTTATATAACATTTGAGTCAATAAAAGATGGCTTTGTATTCCATTTAGGCATTCGGTACCAAGTTACCCGACAGTCAATATGATTACTTTTAAAAAATGTCAACTTTATTTATATAAATATTAAATTTATATATACCAGTTATTAAATGACCCAACCGGTACAACAAAATCACCTTTCAATGACTTCTATGCAAAGAGAGTTAAGTAAGTACGTGCTACATCAGCTATATCTACAGCGATTGTTGCAAACTTGACAATGTCAGATCATGTTGACTGTATTTTGGCCACAAGGTTCCCAATCTTGCACTTTCAAAGGAGTATTTTGATAATTGTGAGAAGAAACTATGAGTTTGCACTTTGCAGGCTTGTCTCCATAAATTAAATTGTTGAAATCATCAACTGCCTGCATTTGAGCAACTAAAATCAGAAATCTGATAGAAATATTATGTCTGATAGTATAACGGAAAAATTTACTATGTCAGAACACTACTAATAGTACTTTAGACGGGCCCATGACACAAAGAAACCGATTTTATGTCAAGAAGAAAAAAAGCTCAACATCGATAATTCGATGTGATCGCCTCCTAATTCCATTGCTAATCGAAGAGCCAATCGACTTTCCAATCTACTTTGTTCATCTAACATAGAATCGACCACCTTCCCATGTTGGTAATATGGACGCAAAATAGCATAGAGTCGAAACCTTTTTGAAAGATAAAGTCTTACAACGTCATGTAATATGGTCTAGATTAAGGGATGTTTGGTAATGCTTATTAAACGGCCTATGCTTTCATGAAATAAGCAATTGCTATGATAGGCTTCTAAAAGAGATTGGCTTCAGAAACGAAAGATAATCGATATCACATTTGTTTAAGTTTTGGCAATCGACTAATTAGGGATTTAAGACGTAAAATAATCAGCCTATAATCATATCCAAACACTTATTACTACTGATCTACTGTATCAAAACACAACAAGCGGTGTTTGGCATTGCTAAGTTAAACATCTTATGCTCATAACCAGAAGATCAACTTATCCAAAACAACTTATTTCACCCATAAGGTTAAACTTAGCATACCGAATCCACTAACAATAACCAGTTCAAACTAAACAATCTGAAACTTCTTACTGAAAAGACTTTATTTCACCCCTAAACTAAGTAGATAAGCATAGTCAAATTTATGCATCTGCTCAAAAAACACAATAAGCAGATAATTCCCAC
Source organism: Chrysanthemum lavandulifolium (assembly GCA_022545495.1). Classification (NCBI taxonomy): domain Eukaryota; kingdom Viridiplantae; phylum Streptophyta; class Magnoliopsida; order Asterales; family Asteraceae; genus Chrysanthemum; species Chrysanthemum lavandulifolium. Next base: position 290,252,352 of record CM040240.1, read on the forward strand.
ATCAAGCAATTCAAAATGCTAATGAATCGACATTCATATCACGCAACGCAGTTCTAAGATATATAGAAAACCGCACCAAGAAAGTACTTAATTTATAAAGGGTTTAAAGTGTGATATCATATCTATCAATAAACCTTTCTTATTTCAAGCTATCCTGTCTAATATCGATTAAGTCTAAGACACACTTCCCAATCACTTATTTCATATCCTCTAGAAACCATCTGGGTAACGCATCATTCACACTTAAATTTTGCCGAATGAAAGGCGCCTATGCATATCCTATATAAACGTTTTATGCATTCTAATGTATAAATAGACCACTTTCATTTGGGTTACCACGCCACACCACCCAACCCAACCTCTTAAGTACTATCATCAAACGTTTTAATGCATTCACAATGATCTTGAAGTCGCAACCCATAACAAAATGATCAAACGAACCAAATACCAAACCCATAATAAAATCAAAGAAACAAGATACGAAAATACAAAGAGATCTAATCTTTTTTAAATCATCACTCGATCTAAAACAAAAGATAACATGCAATATAACACCTACCCAAGACCATTTAAATGATCTTGAAGTCGAATCCTTTGCCACTGTGGCCACTGGGAATGGTGCAAGAAAGATAAATGTGATTCAGTTATGGTTGATGAAGGAGATGGGGACCGACAAAACACCATGTGCTTTTTTAGGGGACCGGGTTATGGTTTGGACTGGGTTGTAGTGTATTGGATTGATCCGAAAATATAGGCCATGGTTAAATGGGTTAGTGTTGGGTCATGGCTATTACTATAATAGTTTGTATTGGTGTATGTTAAGTAGTTTTCGGGTTAAAGACAATCAGATATTCTTGTTTTTCTGAGTTTTGTAGAATGTCAACTTTTTGTTAAACAATGTTTTGATAGAGCCGTATAAGTTTAAGCTTCATTTAACTCAACTTATTTTCTAACTATTTAGCTAAACATTAAGCGGCATGTTTCAATTAGATGCACCATCTTACTTACACTTCAACAATTTACACAAATATTACGCAACGAACAATTAGATATAGCCTGTGGGCATCGCACTGGTCTGATGCCTTGTAATAATAAAAGTTTATGTTTTATGAAATATGAAATGAATTAACAAAAAGCTTATGAATTTGTCCTACAATAAGACCATATATAAGTAATTATAACATTGTTGAAGTATAAGACAAAAATACAAACTATTATAAAAAATCATGAGGAAGATCATATATACGTTACACTCCGTTTCAAAGAAGCAACACCCATGCTTACCACTCTTGTGAGTTAAACTTATTCCAATCCTCCTGCATAAAGATTATAAAACAAATTTTTATCGCACTTATGAAGTTGTTAAAATGAATCATAAGCATGGGAGTTAATCTTAAGTCTATAATGTTAGCTCAAATTGGTACTTGAGTTGGTAACCATATATTAGATGAGCAAAACCAACAATAAAATTAGAAGGGTGCAAGTGACAAACCTTAAGAAGATCAAAAATCTATTTCACGATTAAATGTTTTAGTTGCCTTTTCAAGTGAGATTATGATTAGAGAAACAATATTTACATAATGATAAGAGTTAACCACATTTTTGGTCCTTGGGGTTTCATAGGTATTTCATATTTGGTTCATTTTTTTCAAAAAATTTTGGATTCAGTCCAAAAGTGATACTTTCGTTCCAGGTTCGGTCCAATTTTATTAACACCATCAGTTTGACTTGTTTGACCGTTAGTTAGAAGGGTATTTTTGTCTTTTTATTATATTAAATTAGAATAATAAAGTGAGACTCATGAACGCTATCTCTTTTTTCCTTTTTTTCCAATTCTTTCCTCATAACAAAAAAATATGTATATCTTTTACTTGATGAAATCTACCAATCATCAAAATAAAGTTGACAAACCAAAAACACAATTAAACATAACAAACTGTTTTAAATAAGCTAAATCCCAAAAAATTTCATTTGAGTTTGAACCAACACAAACACAAATAAACACATCAAAAACCCCAAATCAAAAACCTAACTATCAAAAGTTGTAAGTGTTCTTCAAATTCTTTCCATATTAAAACAACCATTCAACAAACCACAAAATAATATTAACCCTAAGTCAAAATCCAAAAACCCAAATCATTCGTCATGATTTAACCTATAGTCTTTGTGTTCTTGTTTTGAATAAATGATAGATGTAAACAAGAAAAACCACAAAACACAAAGACAAACACAAATCCCAGATTCAAACAAGAAATTATTGACGAGCTACAACACTTGCGCCGATTAACGCAACTAAAAGAATTATTGAAACCAAACACAAACACATACCTCCACATGTCTACCACCCCATGTCGCCACCGACTAATCCTGCCACCAAACCACCACCACACGTATCTTCCACCTCTTGTCGCTAAACCTATAGTCTGCTTCCGCCACCCAAATAGATGTAAAAACCCATAGTTTCTACCACCAAACCATCACCACACGTCTACCACCTCCAGTCACCACCGACTACTACGACAACCCCTCACCACCATCCACGCCCACCAACGTGACTGCTACCATCTTAACCTTCCACCACAACCATTACCATCTGGTTTGTGTTTATGTGTGTAAATAACGGATGGTATCAAAATTTGTGGTTTTGTTGTGTGGAAGATTTGTTCGGTTTTTGTGTAAATATCATTTGGGGTTCAAGATTAGAGCAGAAGGTATGGTAGACCTTTAATGTTCCATTCGTCGATTTTCTTCATGCCATTCGTGAGCCACCATACCGGCCAACATGCCAAAGTTGAGCCAAATGAATTTGAGTTAGTAAAATGGCTCACGCCAATGGTTTCTTTTGTGTTTTTTTTTTATTTTTTTATTTTATTTTGTGTATTGTGAGTGAGTGTGATACGACCCGGTTAGGGTTGTATCGGGATAAGGCACCACTTCAAGCGGGCGCGGGCTCCTTAAGAATATTTAGAGAAGAGAATTATTTGTTTGACATAACTATGATTTCATTCATTATAATGACTCGGTCTTTATAACCCTTACAATGACCTAAACAATGACAATGGGCTTAGACCCAATTAGACTCGAACATGACCTAACGAAATAAGATAGATAAAGATAACTTAGCCCACGACATAATCCTTATGTCATATGTACGGAACTAGACCCTTTTTAGAGAAGAGAAGAGAATTATTTGTTTGACATAACTATGATTTCATTCATTATAATGACTTGGTATTTATAACCCTTACAATGACCTAAACAATGACAATGGGCTTAGACCCAATTAGACTCGAACATGACCTAACGAAATAAGATAGATAAAGATAACTTAGCCCACGACATAATCCTTATGTCATATGTACGGAACTAGACACCACCCTCTTGGGTCGACCCTTTTTAGCTGTCCCGGTCATAATATTCCCCACTCCTTCAAAAGTCACCTTGTCCTCAAGGTGTTGCTTTTAACGATCGTGATTCCCGGATCCCATGTTCTTTGTTGACTCCCTTTTGATGACACCAAGGACAGGTAGTATTCATGAAATTGTTTTGCAAATTCTTCCCAAAGATATGCAAATAGGAGGTTTGTTTCTAGGTCCGTCTTAGGCTCTAACTCCTCTTGAAGAAACAGACCAATCCTTCCCTTCGTAACGCTATTTCTGATGTTAATACTTCCTCCTCCGAAGACACCGTCATCGTTCCTGGTCACAAGTTTCCCACCATCTAACGGTTCCACCTTAGTGTCGGTACTACTGTTGTGATCAATTCCTCCTTGCAACCCCCATGACTCGACAAGTGGGTGCATATCCCCATTGTTATTGTTGTATTCAACATCAATCACTGCTCCTTTCTTCTTTTTACTATTATCATCATCGTAAGTCTCGACTTCTATTCCCGCCTCGGATGTGCTTGATCCCACGTTGAAATATTCTAAATCTTTCTTTTTCTCCACTGCCATGCTTGACTCAACAGAATTATGCAGCAACAAAAGACTGGCATTATTTGCTGTTACATATTGATTTGTTTCTGTGGGTACCTCCATGGTTTCCAGTTGAGGTAGGTTAACAGTAGGTTTAGGCGGTGTTGGCAGCAATGGTGTTTTTATAGGCTCATGTTGAGGCGTAGTAAAACAGGACGTCATGGGTTTTTGGTCTTGGAACCCACTGGTGTTACTGTAGGGTTTGGTTCTGGTTGAAGGCGACCACTGGTCTTCCAAACGTGCCTCTGTAACGCGAGCCAAAGAAAAAGCATCGCCCAGAGATGTCGGTTTAGACACCAGTAGTTCGAGTTGAAGTATTGGTTTAAGCCCCGAGATATAAAATGATATCAATAAGTTATCTGATATACCTGTTACACGATTCATCAAATTTTCAAACTCACTTTGATATTGTGCCACCGTCCCCATTTGCAATAACTTAGAAAGCGCGCTATGGATCATCGTATTTACATGGTCCAAAACGATTATGAACACTCTCCAAAACAAATCCCAAGTCGTGATTAAATTGTTACGCGTCATCCAACGAAACTACTCGCGCGTCTCCTTCGAGATTAAAACCCACCACATGTAGTCGTTGCTCGACCGTGTGTTAGTAAAGTACTCACTGATAGAGAATATCCAACTATCAGGATCGGACCCCGAGAACTTCGGCACATCCTGCCGCAAGGAACGTGGTAGTGTCGAAGCAAAGGCGTCACCACCGCACCCCTTTGGACTTGCGACATGAATCAACTCTTTAGTAGCCTGTTCTTTGAGCAATAGTCGAACAGCGTGCTCCTCCATGTGATCGATTTAATTGTTTACACAGATCCAATGAAGAAAAAAATAGACGCAATAAAGGAAACCCTAACTGGATAAACCCAATATGTAGATTTTCACATGCAAGATGACAAAAGAGCATGCAATATATACGAACAAATATTGATGCCAAAACTCGAATGAATTAGAAGTTGCACTTGATTTTAAAACCGGATGAACAATACTTCAACTTTTTTTTTTTTTTTTTTTTTTTTTTTTTTTTTTTTGAATTGGAACCCTAATCGTAAGCCCTCTCAACGAAAGCTCTCAATGAAAGCACCAATTGATACGACCGGTTAGGGTTATATCGGGATAAGGCACCACTTCAAGCGTGGGCCTTAAGAATATTTAGAGAAGAGAAGAGAATTATTTGTTTGACATAACTATGATTTCATTCATTATAATGACTCAGTATTTATAACCCTTACAATGACCTAAACAATGACAATGGGCTTAGACCCAATTAGACTCGAACATGACCTAACGAAATAAGATAGATAAAGATAACTTAGCCCACGACATAATCCTTATGTCATATGTACGGAACTAGACACCACCCTCTTGGGTCGACCCTTTTTAGCTGTCCCGGTCATAACAGAGTGGGTATTTTTAGTGGGGTATTTTATGGGACCTAATAACATGTCTATGGTATGTTATGAGGGAGTGGTGTTTTAGTTATTAGTGTGTTATTGGATGGAGACGAGGTGGCGCTATGTGGCATACCAATAACGTGTTATCGGATAACACCACACCTAGTGCTCTTATTGTTGGTGTGAGTTTTAGTATGATGAAAGTTGTTCATGTGTTTTTTTTTCTTTAAGTTTGTGTTTGAAAACAAAAAGTTTTTATGAGTTTTATTAAAATTGGTGACTGATGGTAAGAGATAGTAGGAGACAAATTATTGATGGTGATATGAAATGAAGAAGATGAAGAGGGTTTATTGAAATAGATAAGATGGTTAGTGGATTTTTGGTTGAGGAAGATCTAGAAATATGTGTCAACAACAACAACAACAACAATAATATAATGAAGTGGAGGGTATTTCTATCATTTTATGTTGGTTAACTGGTCAAACTAACAGTCAACAACAAATTGGAGCAAACCTGGAATGAAAGTATGAGTTTTGGAGTCAATCCAAAACTTTTTGAAAAAATGGACCAAAAATGAAATACCTAGCAAATCACAAGGACCAAAAATGTAGTTAACTCTAATGATAATCTACATCTATTAACAATACATTGTAAGAAATCATGGGTGAAAAAGGTGAATTTATATAGTAACAAAATTTACAAAGTTAAGGCATTTATCCAGGGACTTTCCTTTTGTTAAAATGCAACTAATAATACTATAACATCATAAGCAACTATACACCAGACCTATTGTTCACATTTTACATCCCACTTTATTATACACCAGACCTTAAAATCATACTACAAACTTTATGCAACATTACTAATCTTATTCCAACTTACAATTGGAAAAAAGCAAGGATGAGGTAGTCCCATGCTGCATGACATACCAAATCTTTTACAACTTAAATGCGGACCATCGCAAAGCAAATTCAAGTTCATTTCATTTAGTATCTTTTGAATTCCAAACTAATTATCCATTTAAAAAAAATGATAATCTACATCTACAAATAATCCCTCTGTCATATAAGTCCAGTTTGACTTTTTAAATATAACTTTGATCTTAAGTATATTTCTTTGTAGTATATAATACTTGATAAAAATTATAACGATGAAAATGCATGTAACCACAATCCATTTATATATTTTGCATCAAGTATTATATACTACAAACAAAAATATTTAAGGTTAAAGTTCGATTCAAAAAGTTAAAATAAACTTATATTTTGGGACAAAGGGAGTTTAGAAAATTATGTATTAAATATAGACTTTAGACATATTTCATCCATTCAGCCCATGTTGCATTTGCACGTATATTTGATTTAAAAAACCTAGAAACCAAATCGACCCATTAAAAAATAAATAGGTCGTCAAGACTGTAACTATATTTAAGAAAATATAACAACCTTTAGCAGCATAGACTTAGTCAGCTTCATCTTCAATAAAAACCTCAGCATCATTTAACATCTTCGTGTCACATGGATAAAGAAAAATTTGAATACACTTAGAGCATGTTCAACCATAACGCCCCAACAGCGTTAATGGCCCAAACAACGCCCGTTAGTGGCGTTATGCCCTTGGAAGTGCATCATTATCACGCCGTTAGTCCCTGGGCGTTACAGGGCTAACGCGCATTAAGGTTTAAATAAAAAAAAATATATTTCACCCCCTAAACCATTTCAAATAAATTTTCACTTACACCCCCTCAACCTATTCAAATTCAAATTTAAATTATACTGGTCAATTCTGAGCGGGATAAATTCAAATTCAAATTTGAAATTTAAAAATCAAATATGAGCGGGATTTATTCAAACTCAAATCAACTCTGCCTATATATACAACTCTACCGAGTTGTTTAGAACACACAACACACACAAGTTACACACACAACTCACACACAAAAATGTCTCGAAAGATTTTTCTCAAGAATTCCCAAGTCCGTAAAAGTTGCCAAAACCAACTCTCGAACTCCAAATCACTTGCCGAAAACCAGCTTTCCAACTCTACCGAACTCGAAGTTTACTCTACACCACCGTAAAATGTCTTTCCGGTGGGTTTTGAAACATCCTATACCTCCCAATTGTTCCAACTCCACCAATGAAAGTCACGGGTGGATTTTCAAACCACCCCATGGTTAAGAGAGGCTTCTCCCAAGAATCGGAACAAGATGAATAAAACGTTAGGAGATTATGGAAGAAGAAAGGTGCACGTGAAGAGGCGTCGCCGTGAGCAAGAAGCACGGAAGCTCAAGACTTCCAAGACAACTACTTCGACATAATGGAGCGTCGATACTATAATGGGGAGTTTAATTCTCCGAACCGCCTGAGGGTGGGACTCAGATGATTCGCTTTTTAAGTTTTAGTAGTTGTATTTTCATCAAGATGCCTTGTATCTTTAATTTTAATGTAATTGTGTTTAACGCTTAATGTACTTGGTGTTTTAATGTTAAATGTAATATGTGTTTTAATAAATGAAGTGTTTGTTTTAGTTTAGGGTTTTTTTTGAACGGCGGATTGCAATTAAAACTAGCAAAAGCTAGAAAGGAAGATTACATAGTTTTTATACTAGCTATCGGGTTTTGTAACCAACCTATCCAACTAACTTTACATTTGGGATTTCTAGAAGAAAACCACAAAAAGGATTGAAAAACAATAAAATCCCAAAGAGTAGCCTTCTTAGGAGGGGGATTAGTGAAGATAAGCTTATTCCAAAAACTCCAAATAGCCCATATAAGAGTCCCCCACTCCTTCAAGAATCGGCCGAATTTTAGAAGGAACACAAACATCGTCAATCCAACCATACCATTCCGAAATGTTAGAGCAAAAAGGAATATCCAAATCCCACCACTTAGCCAAAAGAGACCAAAGATCTCTTGCCATCTCGCAATTGAAAAAAATATGGTTAACCGTTTCGACATCAATTTGGCACGTAGGGCATAATAAAGAATTAACCTCAATGCCTTTCCGATCTAAGTTCACCCTAGACGGAAGTTTATTAAGCTATAATATCCAAAGAAACACATTGACTTTAATAGGGATATGCCGAATCCATCTAGTGGCCTCAAGACTTGAAGGTAATAATTTTTCATCCACTAGAACACGAGAAGAAGCAACAGAATATCCAGCAGCAACATCAATAGACCAGGACCAAGAATCACTTTGATTCGAGAGAGTAATGTTCCCGATAGCTTCTTTAAGGGCCACGAATTGGATCAATTCAGCACCTCCCCTAGGAGGGCGTCTAAGAACCGAATTCCAGTCGGTTAAAGGAACTCTTTTGGAAATTAGACAAGACTTGTCATTATCCAAGTTATATATTCGAGGATATTGGAGCTTAAGAGGAGTATTGTCGCGCCATATATCATCCCAAAACCGAGTAGAATCACCATATCCAAGTTTATGAGAACATAGGGAGAGGAGATCAATACCTTTGTCCTTGAGATGATTAACCGAAGACAAAATTGTGCCCCATGTAGAATGTTTAGACGGACGGTGCGTATCAATAAAAATGCCTCCATTATGACCATAGATACTCCTAATAACACGAGCCCATAAATCCATAGGACGAGTGAGAAGACGCCAAATCCATTTGAATAAAAGACCGATGTTAAGGCTATAAATACTACCAATACCGAGCCCACCCTTCTTTTTACTCGACAGGCATTTGTCCCACTTAACCCAAGAAATCTTATTATCATTTTGATCTGCTCCTCTAAAAAACTTGCTACGCATCGACTCAAGTTTTGAACGAATAGAACCGGGCATCAAGTAAATAGACATGTAATAAGTAGGAAGATTACCAAGCACCGCCTTGATGAGCGAAAGACGACCTCCAACAGAGAGAAGCCTAGCTTTCCAAGAGGATAATTTGGAAGCAAAGATATTAGTAACCGCATTCCAGTTGGCGCATCGATTCATGTTACAACCCACTGGCACACCAAAATATTTAAAGGGACACTTCGAGATTCCACAGCCAATAATATGTGCCATTCGAGCTGTCTCCTCGTCAGGAACACCCACACCAAGAACTTTGCTTTTTTCAATATTAATCTTAAGCCCTGAAATCAGATAGAAACAACTAAGCATACTAACAAGATTTTGAGCATTAACCCAAGACCATTCACCGAAGAAAATCACATCGTCAGCATACATAAGATGAGAAATATTCATATTGTCAGACCCGATAGAAACTCCTTTAAATAGACCCAATTCTTCGGCCTTACACGTGAGGGAATGCAACCCTTCCATCGCCAATATGAAAAGAAAAGGAGATAAAGGGTCTCCTTGAAGGAGGCCTTTAAAAAGCTCAAATTCATCAGTCGGAGAGCCATTAACAAGAATAGAGGATCGAGCCTTATGAAGACACCCCGCAATCCATAAGCGCCATTTAATACCAAAACCCATCTTTTCCATAACCGTGTCTAAGAAATCCCAACGCACAGAATCAAAAGCTTTTTCAAAATCAACTTTAAAAAGAATAAGCTCTTTATTTTGATGCCGATACATATCCAAAATCTCATTCAATATAAGAGGGCCGTCAAGGATAAACCTCCCTTTGATGAAAGCTGATTGAACGGGACTAACACAATCTCCAATAACTTTACTAAGCCGATTAGCTAAGAGTTTGCCAATGATCTTGTATTGACACCCTATTAAACTAATAGGACGAAAATCAGAGACAAACTTTGCATTCGGAATATTCGGAATTAAAGCAATGAAAGACGGGTTGCAACCCTTAGGTATTTCGTGAGAGATGGAAAACTCTTGAACAAAACGAACCACATCCTCCTCAATTATATCCCAGAAAGTAGTAAAAAAACGAAACGTGACGCCATCAGGACCTGGGGCACGGTCACCACCACAATCCCAAACAGCCCTTTTGATTTCATCACGTGAGAAAGGAAGTTCCAAATAGTCACGATGGGTATGAGAAAGAGTATTGAAGGATAGAGAGTCAATACCAGACGGGGGCCCATTATATTTCTTAAATCGATCGCGAAAATGAGTCAGGAACTCCTTTTTAACAATATCAGGGGCATCAACCCAATCTCCGTCCTTCAATATACCTCTAATAGCTAGCTGCCTTCTTTTTTTCTTGAGGGTGCCCTGAAAAAACCTTGTATTTTTGTCTCCTTCTAGGGCCCATTTGATTTTAGCTTTTTGAGCATAGTATTTGGCCTCAATACGGTCCATACCGCCCAATATAGAAAGAGAGTCTCGCCGAGTCTTAAAGTCCTCCTCGCTAGCACTACCTTGGTCGATTTTAGAATCAATTGTGGTAAGCTTTTGAAGGTGAACTTTCTTTAACGCATGAGCATCAGCCTTCCAAGAAGTAATCCACACTCGAATGACTTTCTTGAGATTTTGAAGCTTCTTTTTAAATAAAACAAACCCGTTCCCATCGACTATACCATCATTTTTCTAAGTCTGAGCTACCAAATCATGAAAACCATCTATATCTAGCCAAGAGTGAAAGAATCGGAAAGGAGTGGGACCATAGTCAACAGTAGATTCTTTAATGAGAAAGGGCCGATGATCCGGAATACCATTCTCCAAGACAAGGCCAATAGCATGAGGGAACACCTGATAAAAATTCTCGGAGACCAAAAATCGATCAAGTTTACTCATTTTAGTCCCCCACTTATTCGTCCAAGTAAAGGTATAGCCTCCCAAAGGCATATCAATAAGAGCGTTATCAACAATAAACTCATTAAAAAACCTCGCTTGTCTATCACAGTAAATCGAACCATATATTTCACTCTCATCTCCGACCTCATTAAAATCCCCCATAGTAACCACGATACCATCCCAGTTTCTAATCAAATTCGAAAAAGCAGACCAGCGAGTAATTTTACCAGATAGATTTTGGGGCGCATACACAACAATCCATCTAACTTGAACATTATTGGGAATCCACAAGCCATCAATGACAACATAATTATCATTACAAACAATATGATATTTGCGAAAGACCAAAGAATTCCATAAACAAATGATTCCTCCTGACAACCCACGAGCTGAAGAAGTCGCAAAATCAAAATGAACATTAACCGAAATATGCCTAAGCGTCCAAAGCTCAACTTGAAGCAACTTGGTTTCTTGAATAGCTAAGAAGTTTACATTATTAACATGACATAAATCACGAAGCCAACTCCGTTTATTAAGGTCTCCAAGACCTTGGGAATTTATAGAAATGCAATTCATTTTTTCACTGCTTTATCGCCAAATTCATTGATAAGGGACTCAAGAGTTTTTTCGCATCCATCCATATTAAGACCTAAAGCCAAACCGACTTTAATAGTTTTCCCTAGACGTTCAAGCATAGAGAAACCATGTTGTTTAAACTGCCCTCCTTCGGAAAGATAATGAATAGAATCAGAAACAACTTGTTCGCCTTTTAGGATAGATGAAAACCCTGGCGGATATTCAGGTGTCACGGATTGGCATGGTATATGAGATTTACCACTCTTTTTAATGAGATCTTCAAGCTCGAAAGGATCACTATCGGATTTATTCTCTTTCCGCCCATCAGACTTAGGAGAAGCAAGTATAGTATCCTGATCTTTGTCCCCAATGTAATGATTATTCACGAAATCTTTAACCTCTTCATGAGCATTAGTACCCGCGACCAATTCAATATCATTGTCCTCATTAAATACATCATCTTTATTTTCATAATCACCAACAGAACCCGCGACTGATTCAATATCATTGTCCTCATTAAAAACATTATCTTTATTTTCAAAATCAGCAACAGAATTATCATCATCCTTTTCATTATCAAGAGTAACAAATGAAGGTGTCCAACTACAAAGTTCCCTTACCCGAATGGTATAGGTCACATTATTCAAAGTCACCATGGTAGAAACAAAAATCAAGTTCGCATAGGTCGATTTAATGCACAGTCTTTTGCTAAGTCTATTGCATACATCGGTGTCATCTATGAAGATGACTTCGCCCCATTTGCTACAAATCTGACTGAAAACATGATTATCCCAAGCACGAAGTGGAACGCCTTCAATCTCCAGCCAAACGAGGCGTTCATCCACCACAAAATCATCATACCAAGTTTTCAAAGTAGAGAACCAAGACAAAATATCTTTGTGGTTAAGAAATTTGTCCCTGGTTTCCGAGGATTCAAAATCGAAAAGAACCCATAAACCTCCCAAATATTTAAAATCCACGTTCGAAAAACCTTCATTATGGCACATACTTCTAGTACTAGCAATTGACCGAAAGTCCTTATAACACCCAAGTAAAGCTAAAGGGAAATCATTCGGTTTGTCATGCGACAATATAAATGAAGGTATGTGTGAACCAGCACCTTCGTCCACCGTATTATGAATTTTGGAATCGACATTGAGATGTCCCCTTGCTGCATTAACATATGATGAAGCCACTGTTGTTTTTGGAATAGTCGTGGGACTTGCACGGGTTGGTTTTACAGCCTGAGCCCTAAGGGGCGGTGTAGCCTTCAACATCCTATCAAACTTTGCAACGTTCGCATATAGCCTCATCTTACCAATCCAAATCTTGGAAAGGAAATTAATAAGACTATCCTGGTTAGACACCTTAATGAATCTGCAAAAGCCAAACATCTGCCCCAAAGCGTTTTTGTGTTTGGCAATATAAACGTCCACCAAAGTCCCTGCCTTACCGCATATGTTCCAAAGCTCTCTAACTGTGAGATGTGAGGGAAAATTGGCCACATACACGGATAGAGAAATCTTTTATAAATCATTCATCAACGTCAAATCAACGACGGTTTATGGTGATATGACAGATCGATGACAGTTTATGGTGCTTTGTGTGTGTGTTTGGTGAGAAAGAGAGTGTGAAAAAACAGGTATTACAAGAGTGAAATGAAATGAGAACAGGAGGGTGTACCAACCCTTTAATTGATGTGTTTAGTTACAAAATTGCCCTTCAATAATTAATTATATTAAAATGAGGATTAATCTTAACCTTTAAGTTTAAAATAGATGGGTGGTTGAGATCTTTTGATTTGATCTTTAGATAATTATTGTTCTGCATTGAACTTTTGTCATAATACTATAACATCATAAGCAATTATACACCAAACCTATTGTTCACATTTTACATCCCACTTTATTATACACCAGTCCTTAAAATAATACTACAAACTTTATGCAACATTACTAATCTTATTCCAACTTACAATTGGAAAAAAGCAAGGATGAGGTAGTCCCATGCTACATGACATACCAAGTATTTTACAACTTAAATGCGGACCATGGCAAAGCAAATTCAAGTTCATTTCATTTAGTATCTTTTGAATTCCAAACTAATTATCCATTTAAAAAAAATGATAATCTACATCTATAGATAATCCCTCCGTCTCAAAATATAAGTCTAGTTTGACTTTTTAAATATAAATTTGACCTTAAATATATTTCTTTGTAGTATGACATGTAAAATCCATTTATATATTTTGCATCAAATATTGTATACTACAAACAAAAATATTTAAGGTCAAAGTTCGATTCATAAAATTAAAATAAACTTATATTTTGGGACAAAGAGAGTAATATAGTTTAGAAAATTATGTATTAAATATAGAATCTAGACATATTTCATCCATTCAGCCCATGTTGCATTTGTACGTATATTTGATTTAAAAAACCTAGAAACCAAATCGACCCATTAAAAAATAAATAGGTCAAGACTGCAACTATATTTAAGAAAATACAACAACCTTTAGCAGCATAGACTTAGTCAGCTTCATCTTCAATAAAAACCTCAGCATCATTTAACATCTTCGTGTCACATGGATACAGAAACATTTGAATACACTTTGGCCAACTTTCTACCCGTCTATCACGTTTCATTATAACTAAACTTTTCAAATCCAGCAAACTTGACTTGTTAGAAATAACGTTCGACCAAATCCACCTGGTATTTGGTAAACAAATCGAAAAATGAACCTCTATAACAGTAGTTTCATATTGCCACCCATTATAGCCATCAAAGCAAGAGTAAATAGGCATACGGTAAAAATTTATATTAAAAGATTAAATGTGGGATGAAGAACTCACCATTATCAATTTGGACTCTGCAACAACACCAATGATCATCAAATTAGTTAGTCGAGGTAGAGATCACGAACTATAGAATCAGTACTAAAGGCAGTGGTAGTTGCAGAAGCGGCTCCCAATAGAAAACATGACAAAAAAGATAAATGCAGAAGCGGCTCCTGAACCTGGTAATGAAGACAGTGGCAATTGCGGTTGCGATGTCGTTATATCCTTGGAAGAGACGAAATAATGGGCTTTCAAGTAGCATTTTTGGCGGTCTTTGGCACCTCGATGTCGGCTCTTTGCCACAGGGTTGTTCGCCCATTAATGGTGTGGACTCCAGAAACTCAAGAACTGATTCTGAAGCGAATTAACTAATGGCATCGACTCCATTTCAACCTTAATTCTATGCCTACTCCTAAATAAATGTTCAAAAATAAAAATTTACTTTCAAAAATTCAAATGAAAGTGAATAGTTAGATACGTTGAAAATGGCTAAAGACACTAACCTGGAGGTACATAGTCATCAACACTTTAGTAATATTTAGTTGGTCAACTACCTTGTTGTTGCTCCAATATTACCTATTTGACCAACATGATATAAAACACAACTCAGTTTGATCATTCATATGACCTGATTCTTTTCCTCTATTCTAGGCAATTTTTTCCCATGTTCCCAGTAGAAGGTGCAATTATGGCCAGGAGTAAAATGCAGTTTGTCAAATCATAATCAACACATCAACTATTCAAAGAAAAATTTGGACAAAATATCGTTTGCGGGTTGACCCCACCCTGACTTGATTGGTTTTGACTTGATTGGTTTTGACTTGTACTCAGATTGACCCATTTAAAAATGTGACCCAACCCACTCGATCTGCCTTCATAAGAATACAAACTTACTAAGAACAGCCAACAATGTTCTTAAATCTGGAAAATAAAATAAAATCATATACTTGCCAATTACCAATATCGTTGAATGCAAGACTGTCAATATCGCGATCCCGCGCATGATCGTTTTTGTCTTTGTAAGATCGAGATCGTAGGATCGGATCGCGATCCTGCAATCCTAACAATTTGTCATATTTTGTAAACAAATGATATACGAGTCAAGCACTTTAACATTTCTATTCAACGTCAAAGATAACTTCATATAAAATCCTCTTGAAAATGACAAAATTCAAATTTCAAACACCAAAGTAATACTAAAACACAAAAAAGTCAAGTTTCAATCGTTACATTAATGATTTAGTGGAATAATATTACATAACATAAGTCCTAAATGTCTCAAAACATACGAGCCATCTACATGATTTCAAGAAAACAAATGTTTCATAAGTGGTATTTTAAAACATACCCTTTGATTAGTTTAATCACAGTTAAGTAAAGTAAATTAAACTATTGAACACTTTTAGACTATAATGTATTTAGAAAAGTAGAAAACTATGTATAAACTATAATCTATTTAGAAAATGAAACCACAGTGGTTTACTTATTAGACATTAGTAAACACACGTTTTTTTTTTTTTTTTTTTTTTTTTTTTTTTAATTATTTTTTGCCAAGCAAGTGGGATGGACTTAAAAGATTAAAAAAAAAAAAAAAAAAGTGAACTCGGATCGCGTGTCAATCTTACGATCTTACGTGCGATCTTACTTACGATCCTACCTCAGATGCAATCCTACCTCGATCCTACACGATTTTGACTCATGTGCACGTAAGATCGTACGATCTTATGTGTTAACTCGCGAGTTTGACAGCCTTGGTTGAATGTGCTAATAGTCATAAAAATCAGCACAAGTTGATGTTAATCTTACAGGCAAAACCGATTCATTGAATAGCTTTTTCTTTACAACGAAGTATACCAGGACAGTTTTAGCTTTCCCAATTAAATCATGACCATTATAAACAAAACAGAATATTTAACATTGAACCGGATACAACTCCTTAGTCCCCCTTAGCCGTTAGGGTGTTCTTTAGATGGTCCAAGATCCCAAAACATGGAAACGGCAGTAGAATTTTCCACTTTAGCCTCGACCATCACTTAAAGAATTTTCCACTTGATAATTAGATCCATATAAAGTTTTCAATATAAGGGATCAAGATGTAATATTAAGAAGTAAATAGTTTACATCTTAATATTAAGATGTAATAAACCACAATGATTGGACCTGATAATGAAAAATGGACTGAATCTGTAAAACCCGGCAAACCACAACGACCGTTTATGTAGTTAACTCTATATTTAATTTTGGAACCTAGAGTTGGAGAGAAATTATACATGTACAATTGTACAAATGCTACACTGATTGATATACTTACCCATATTACCAATCTAAACTCTTTCCGTGATGCTTATATGGCGTAAAAATAATGTTATCCATTTCGGTGATGCTTGTTATGCAAAAAGAAGTAAATTTTGTATAAACGATTTTCGCAAAAAGCCCTGCTCAAAAACTTCGCTTGAGGCCCCTGCTACTACTACCCTACATGATACATGAGGCAAGGGTTGTGATATATATTATGTTCGTTGTATTAAGGTTTTGTGATATTGTTTTAACATTTTTATACCGTGATGTAGACCTTTTTATGTGACATTGTACATATATGGTATTCAACTCTTACTTCTTTTTTTGGTTTAGATCTATCTCTGACCATCAATTTGTAAACTCTAAATTTAAACATGTAATATCACGGTCAAAACGAGTTTGGTTAGGCTACCCACAGTCGTGACCTGGGTCACCGGGTGCCACATCAGCTTTCTCTCTCCGCGATCAGACACGACTAAGTTGCCACAGTCGATGACCGACATTTTTTTTTTCAATTCAAACATTTTAAACAACAAATTTAAATTCATTAAAATTAAAAAATTACAATACTAAATTCAAATAAACATTAAAAATATTACGTAAATTATTCAAATAACATTAAAAACATTACAAAAATTCTTCATCGTCTTCCTCATCGTCATCGTCTGTAACACCCCAACCCGACAAGGGTAGAAGTGTCACATTCTGGTGTCATATCAGAACATACAAATAAAATTTTACAAGCGAAAGACTTAAAGAATAAAATACCGAGTCATATAGACAATGACTTACAAGGAAAAATACAAAATCCAATATGTTGTAAAATAAAATGAAATCTCCAAA
Organism: Chrysanthemum lavandulifolium; assembly: GCA_022545495.1. Taxonomy (NCBI): domain Eukaryota; kingdom Viridiplantae; phylum Streptophyta; class Magnoliopsida; order Asterales; family Asteraceae; genus Chrysanthemum; species Chrysanthemum lavandulifolium. The sequence goes on from CM040240.1 coordinate 290,269,954, forward strand.
CAATAGCCCAACAAAGTAAATCCGAATAATAAGGTATCTAGGGTTGGTCCACTCAAATAATCAAACTCTCACCCATCAAAGCCCATCTTCAACCTAACACCGCAGAAAAGAAATGCGGCCGAGCTTAAAAGCCCAAAGGAATGATATAACAAACGAAAGCTAAATAAAATCAAATGCGAAATGAAACAAAGGAAACGGATAACAAAGTCGCAATAAATGAGAACAATGAGTCAATGAGGATCCCGCAGAACACAATTATACGATATCCGAAACGAACAGATAACAAGGAGAACGAAGCAAAGCAAAGCATCGATGACATTAAACAAGCACATACAAACAAGACATACAAGAACTGAAACATAAACCACATAGCAGGCGTAGCATCCACACAACATATATGTCATAAAATCAATTCAAGAAATCAGGAGACATACAAGCCAAACAAATGTCTACAGGAAAAGCGGAAGCAATTAATAATAAGTGAGCATGGCAATTCACACGTGTCAAAACCCTTAGTTGAAAACATAATCAAGATCATAATGGCGTCAAAACATGGCGTACTATACGTAACAAGTAGGAATACAATATGAACACTATAATTAAATGAATTAGGGACATAGCGTAACAAGCCGACGTCATAAGTTGAACCATTTACCCAAGCAAACCGTAGCATAGATGAATCGTAAACATGGCAGTCAATCAACAAGCGATAAGGATACAACGGATAGTCACAAATTACCGAGATTAATCGAACGAAGTAAACATAATAAATGTATAAAACTAACGACACATGAGTATGGTCACCGACAATTCAAAGGATCACATACAAGAAGATGGCATATCATCGATGACAACAGTACATCTTATATCGCATACATACATATCATACGTAATAAACAGAGTCGATAAACATGAATATCATAATCAATCCAATGACATATAATAACCCTGACGTGAATGGCACCATAGTCCAAGCAACGAATGAAAGTGTGATGATCAATGTAATGGAGTATCTATATCTTGGTACAAGTAAATCATATAAGGGTATTGAGTAATGAACAAGTAATACAGATTATGGTGCGTTGGGGAACATGTAAGGTACAATATAGGTTTATCAAAAGTGTAAGGGTTATCGAAATCTACCCGAGCCCGTAAACATATCATATCATATCATATCATAAGTAGCCATTGTATTCGGAGGGTGACCTCGAATACCATACATAATAGGAGGAGACCTCAAGAACAAATGGAGTAGCTAGCTCAGAATGTGAAGATGCGGATTGCACCCGACATCATTCACCGCACAAAGCTCCAATCGATCAAATCCTCGAAACATATCATATCTAGGATGCATCCATACGCCCCGAAACATAGTGGCCAAATCATATACATATAGTGAGCTCATAATCATATCGAATGGGGACGGTGTGTATCATCACCGACACATGAAGTCATGCCATTGGTGCATCAATGACACGGCCAGTTACCTTCGACTAGGAAACGATTTGGCTCGGGTATCAAACCGATGTGTCAAAGCATAATCATATCATATCATAAGGTTTCATATCAGAATTCATATCAAAGTTCATATCAGAATTCATATCAAAGTTCATATCGAAGCTCATATCAAAGATCATATCAAAGGAAACATAGCAAAGTCAAAGGGAAGCCCTAATAAAGAGGCTTAGAGTAACGCATAACATATCAAACTAGAATCGAAAGATGAATACGAATCATGAGAAACCTTAAGAGGTAAGGTCAGAATATCTGTACCTTATTCGGAGCAAATCACAATGAAAGTAAAATCAAGAAAGAGATCAATCCCGTCGCCCATAACCTATATGAATTAAGTAACGTTCTATAAGAATCAAATTACTCGTTTAAGACGGCTTTCCATTTTTAGTAATCTTTCCATTTTAAGTACTTTCTATTTTAGGCAGCTTTCTATATTTAGCAGGTTTCCATATTTAGTAACTTTCCATAATTAGCAGGTTTCCATATTTAGTAAGTTTAGTTACTTATCTAAAGTTAAATAATGAAAACGAGTGTTATTATGATTTAAGGACCATTTATGACAAGTTACAAAAGTTTAGGGTTTAAAATGTCATTAATGCAAAGTATAGGGTTAAAAATGTAAATATAGCAAGTTTACTCATTTTACTCATTAAATCCATTTAGTTACTATATTAACAAGTTAATCCATCAAGTTTCATAATTTACAAAACAACCCCTTAACTTTATTAAATCATTTAATTACAAAACCCTAGTTTTAGATTATGATTACGTATCCGTTCTAAACCATTTTAGCTCGGTTATTACAAGATTATAATGCTCCTTATGTGATATCATTTTAATTCGAAACATCCCTTCCAAAACAATATATATATACGCCCCATGTTTATATCAAAACAAATCCGTAAATCATTCGTTATCAAATCCATTAATCACATACGTATTCGTATAGTTTCATAAGGTCATTAAACCCTTAAACAAAACATAATTGTGTCGATATAAAGAGAACCCAAAAATCAGTTTTGTAATCCTATTTCATACCACAAACCATTCGAATTACATAGATTAGGAAACAAGGTTTTATGTATACTTGTGTTATCATTTTATGTGACAATCAAAATCATGATTTTATGTGGCCATATTCCACATAACAAGCCCTAGAAACATAATCCATAGCCACGAATTGAATAGGAAACAAAGAGGAAGATACGAGAGGTGATGATACGTTACCCTAGTAGCGTGCACGTGACAAAGAAACAAGAATCAAAGCAACACGATCAAAACCAAGCCTCCTTGGCTTTATATAAACCCACGGCTACAATTTCAAACCCACGACCAAGCTTCTTTTCGAACCAAACAAAATCCCCACGTCCACCAATCGATCACACACTATCACGAGCCTCCTAGGAACCTTTGTTTGTATGAATTTCGGATGGGAATGATGAAATAAAAATGATGGCCGCCAATAAGAAGATGGAAGAAATACTTTAGGGTTTCTTGTGTTTTTTGAAATGAATAAGTAAGAGATAAATGTGGTTTAATATAATTGATTGAGGGATTAAATGAGGAGCCTCAATTAGGCCGGCCACATAGGAGGGGGGAGACCAAGTTTCGTAACTTCCAATCTTATCTCTTCATAATGTATTTAGTCCCCTTTGTAGTCCAAGTTAATTGTGTACACTTTGATATGTTTAATTGTTACTTAGACTATAATCATTTATGCTCTTATCATTTATATCATAAGTTAATTACTTTCATAATGTGTATATATTATTTATGATATAACTTGTTAAACGATGTTGAAGTGTTTCCCGAGTTTGTATGATTTTAAGTTTGAGGGCAAAATTGTCATTTCACGCGATTGAGATTTTAGGGTTTTACATCGTCACTATCGTCTTCGTTCTCCTGATTGACTTGATTTCGAAAACTTATCCAAGTGTGTTCGATTAGGTAATAATATTACACGACATCGTTTACCTAATCAGAATATTATTTTTTCTTTTGCTCGCTGCCAATCTCCCCGAGAGATGACATTGGAATCATGTCGTGCATTATCATCATCACTAAACGATGACGTAGAAATTAAGGACTATGGCAGATACTTCGATTAACATTGTTGTTGTTGTTGTTGTTGTTGTTGTTGTTGTTGTTGTTGTTGTTGTTGTCGTCGTCGTCGTCGTTCTCGTCGTCGTCATCGTTCTCGTCGTTCTCGTTGTTCTTGTTGTTCTTGTTGTTGTTGTTGTTGTTGTAAAGAATACTGAGACCGTCGTGGAAATTATTTGTGATCTACCGGTCGTCGTCGTCGTTGTCGTTCTCGTCGTTCTCGTTGTTCTCGTTGTTCTCGTTGTTCTTGTTGTTCTTGTTGTTGTTGTTGTTGTTGTTGTAAAGAATACTGAGACCGTCGTGGAAATTATTTGTGATCTACTGTTAAAAATGTATCTTCGTTAGCTTTTATATTATGTAGAAAGGAAGAGGAAGTATTTCAATATTATATTAAATACTTTTAAAAATACACACTTTCTTAAATACTTTTTTAAAATACTGTACTTACTTAAAAAACTCTTTCTCATCATTATATTGTAATTTTCTTTTAACAACCAACTTTATTACTACGTATTTACAACCAACTTTATCATCAACTTAATAAGATAATGAAATTCACCACTAAAATACACCCACTTAATAATATATACCCTAGCAAAACTTACACACAAAAACACAAAACACACATAGTCACAACTCTGTCTTGGCCAAGACCGAGTGTTGCAAATTTGTTATGCAAGATGCATATCATGGTCTCTCCATAAATACTGTCAACATGGATGAAGACTTTGTCTTGGCTTTGTTATTACGGGTGCACTACTACACAAAAGGCTATAAACACCCCTAAATAGAGACTGGTTATATAAAACCCTATTCTTTAGATAAAAAACTAGCAGGAATGGAAGGAATTGAGATTGGTTTTCTTGAAAAAACCAGTTTTCATAATACAAAACGCATAAAAACTGGGTTTGCGGGTAAAAACCGATCTTTTTACACAACCAAAGACATTGGTGTGTAGGTAACCACATGTCTCTATATATTTATGTTATAGACATCGTTTTGAAGAAATAACCGGTGTGAGTATACTCTAACTTGAACTTCCATCCCTCAACGACTCTTCACCCCTTGTACACCTAAATTCCGAAAAAAAATGTGCAAATACTTGGGAAAATAGTTGTTTACTTGAATAAAAACTAAAACACGCCATAAATGTTTATATAAAAATAAATTAAAACCACGATAATTTCTCAAGAAGACCTAAAGATAACACATTTTGTGTAAAACCCGTTGTTTTGATGTTTCGTATCTTTTGCTTTTCTACAACATGTTAAGTTGTTAGACTTTAGATATGATTAAATTACAAGGACTGTAACCGTATAATTAATCCATAATTAGTAGAGGTATTGGGTTGTTATACATATCGGAATGTCGGCAAATATATGAATTGGTTATATATACGTTATCACTATTAAACAATCAAATTAGTTGAACCAGAGAAAGGTTTAGAGACAGCGGGAGGCTAGCAACGACTTTAGCATAAGGTGAAAGAGTTTGTTGATCATTGTTTATGGTAAGCTTTTCCTTAGTTAAGGGTTTCGTTTAGTTGCGGAGGTGTTTAGAAAACTCAGCAGTGGTGTTAACCGTGTTCCAAACATAGTTTTTAGGTTGTCATGTTTTTCCGTTAAGGGGTCACATTGCTGAGTTTTTTTTATATGAATAGAGAAAAGTCTCAATCCGATAAGGCCGTGTCCGGTAGTCAAAAGTCTCGCCCTCCCTGAATAATATGAATGGGAAAAACCTCACCCGCCCGTTTTACTCTTTTCCACCGTTACCAATAATATGTGCTTTATTATAGCACATTTTACTCTTCTTATTTACATAGACTGAAAATCAATTCCCTCTTAAATTTCCCCCTAAAAACCAAAACCAAAATTCATTACCCTCTTAAACTTTCCCAAAAATATCAAAAGTTCAAAAGCAAATAAAATTCCCCTAAAACTAGGTTTTGCAACACCGCCTCCCCCAATTGATGGCTCTCTCACTTCTTGTTTCACCCCCAACTCTCCAGCCACAAACACGACTCTTGCCTCTCTCACACAGTCTTGATATGTCGTTTGATTGGAAAAAGGTAATAGTTCATTGGTACAAGGTTGTACGGAACTGATTTCTTGATGGTGGATAAGGCTTCTGAATCTGTTAGCCCCTTTACAGAATTACAGTTGTTATTATTATTATTTGTGTTTTGTCTTTCAGGTGTTTGCTACAAGGGCTAGAAGATCCTAATTCCAAGAGAATTTATTGAAACGATTATCATTTATCAGTCATCAGGTAGTGCCTTTACACCTTTAGAATTATGTATTTTTGTGATTTGATAGAAAACTGTCGTTTTAGTGATTTGATAGAAAGTGCTTGTTAAATACAAATTGCATTCTCAAATGTATTTTTGTGAGCGAAATTACAGAAACTAGGCTTGCATACTAATTACTTAAACACAAAAACACACTTAAACAGATAGAATTAATGGAGAGTTTAATAAGTTTAGTGAACAAGTTACAGAGAGCATGCATGACATTGGGAGACAATGGTGATACAACATCATTGCCTACTTTTGGTATTCTTTAGTTCTTTACCCTCCATTGCTGTTGTTGTTGGTCAGGTTAACTATCTTTTAAATGGATGATATGCACGCAAGATACTTGCTTTAATATATGCATGTACCTAAGGATGAGCATTTCAACCCGAATCCTGGTACCTAACCGGAACGGTACCGGTACTAATTCCCCATATACGGTACGGTACCGGGACTACGAAATAAGGTGAGGAAAAAACGGCACCGTTAAAATATGGTACGGTACATAGGCGGAAATTCCATTTGGTACCGGAATAAAAAAGGTGTTTTTTTTATTAATTATAGTGATCCAAACTCTCCTATCTACTGTTGGTAACCTCAACATGTTTTGGCATCAAATGTATACATCTAATATTTCTGTGTCCTTTTTAAGTATTGGATAAAACAATGTATGAATCATAAATTATTTCGCCTTTGAACGGTGTGAGGAATGAGTAGTCGTCAAAGAAACAATCCTTGGATACGTCGTTTCCAAGTTACTTTACATTCTTTTCATTCATGCATTCATAGAACAGTTGTATTGTATCTGATAGAAATAGTGCATAATTAAAATCTATGATGTTCATAACTGACGTTATGTTGGTTCTGTAACAAAATGATGTGCTTCTTTGGTTCTCAACACTACTTAAGATGTGCTTCTCCAATAGCAAAATGACATGACCAAGTATACTAGTTGCGTCTATGCAAACACTTTAAGTAAGAAAATATTTAACTATCTTTTTAAATAGCGGGAAAAACCGGATACATACCGTTTTCCGGTAACGGATACCGGTACTGGAACCCCATTCGGTACGGTGCCAGTACACACTTTCATGCTTAGGAAAAAAATGGTACCACCAATTCAATAACTTTCGGTACGGGATTGATACCGAGCTCATCCCTACATGTACCACTTATCTTTCATTTATATAGTTGTATGTAAGTTGTAAGTTCGGTTTGCTTCTCTAAATGACATATTGTACGTATCTGTTGTATAAATTTGACAGATTTCTGGGAAGTCTTAGGTGTTGGAAAGTATCGTTGGCAAGGACTTCTTGCCAAGAGGATCAGGTGTGTCAATATGTCATATTATCTATAGTAACTTTACAGATATTTGACATTTTATTAAAAAAAAAATCTTAATTGGGCAAGAGCTTAGGATGTGCATTTGTGCTTTTTTGCAGCTTCATAAGATAGAAAATGGCAAAGAACACGCAGAGTTTCTTCACCTTCCATCAAGAAAGTTTTATGATTTTGGTATGAGTTTTACTTCGTAAATAACTGGTAAAATATTTTTACATCCTTGTTATTCTTTAAGGATCAATATAATTTCATTATACTACACAATACCATATCATATTTGTTTCAAGCAACCGCAGTACAAATAATAGATTTTATTTATTGCATCATGCACTATATAACAATTGTGGCGATGTTGTAATGTGTAGCTGCTGTAAGAAAAGAAATTTCAGATGAGACTGACAGGGAAACGGGGCAAACCAAACAAATTTCAAGTGTCCTGATTCATCTTATTATCTACTCTCTAAATGGTAACTTATGATAATCATCATCACCATTGCAATGTAAGTTTTACTAGCATAGGCCTATAGCAAATTGCTAAGCATTTTTTAATGATAATTTTGATCTTGACAGTGATCAATTTGATGCTGGTTGATCTTCCGGGCCCCACAAAAGATGCTGCTGGTAAGTTAAGCCGAAAAAATTTCACTGCTAAAACAAATCTTTCTGATGTGAAACGAGCTAATTCTAACTAAAAATGTTGAATGAAAGTAGACGTCAATCTGATAGAATCGTACAAGATATTGAGAATATGCTCCATACCTACATTTAAAAGGTAGTACGATTTCATATGCTGACTTGTATATGCTCATTGATTTCTTTCTACTAATGAGATTTTCTTGATGCAGCCAAATGCGTTCGTAGATCTTAGAAGGAAAATCTTAGCGCCTAAAGTTTTTGCGGGTTAGTGTTAATCGTTCGCAACAAGATATCAATAAAAAGGTTGACATGACTTCTGCTAGACGTAAAGAAAGGGAATACTTTTCTAGCAGTAGAGAATATGAGCATCTGACTTAAAGGATGGGCTTTGAATATCTAGCAAAGATGCTTTCAAAGGTAGGCCATTTAAAAAAAATTGAAACTGTTTTCTTGAAATGAATTTTGTTGATGTTTTGTTTAATCTAAGTAGCGTTGACATATGACTTGATTTGGTTACAACATTTAGAAGGTGTTATTAAATCCCGAATCCCAGGTTTACAGTCATTAATCAGCAAAACTGTTGTTGATCTTAAAGCTGAACTGAGCCATCTCAGAAAGCCTATTTTTACCTGCTGGTGTAAGCCTTTTGTAACGATTGTTGTAGAGATGTAAAAAATCAATATTTTTATTTTATTGCATAATCGTGATGGATCGTTGTTACATGTGCAGGGAAAGTTACTTGTGAGCGAAATTATTGAAACAATTATTAATCAAAACGACAATTTCCTGAACATAGTAAGTGCTTAGTAAATAACTTTGCAATTTGTTTCTTGCACTGAAAACCATCTTATTTGTTTTAGATTGCTGATGTGTATTTCATTAAATTATGTATAGGTACCTTGGAGTGACGAGCATCCGTTAGAGAACAAAGAGTTGAACGTCATTATTGGTGCATGGTTTACATTGTGGCATGATTGATTCTATGGCTAGTTATGTTGAATTCTAGTGTTTTTCTTTATAATTTGTTGAATTCTAGTGGTTCAATTTGGATTTTGTTTAGGATTCATGTTTTGCTCAATTGAAGTATCATCTTAATCTACTTTGTTGATTTTGGCATTTGTGGTGTATTTAAATCACTTTATTATGGTGAGTCAAATTGTAGATTATGGAATTTTAAAAAATTGAAAAATTTCCAATTTTTTTTTTAATAAAAAAGTTTTACAAAAAGATAGGTTTTGATATAAAAACATATCTTTTTACTCAGATAAAGACAGGTTGGATGGTTTTATAAAGACAACTTGTGGGAGAACAGGTGTCAATGTCCAGTAAAAACATGTGTGTTTACTCTAATATGGAGACCATTCTTAAGAGAAAACCGGTCTTGATGCTTCTAAAAGAGACAGGTTGTGCAACCGGTTTCTATATGTTTCGATAATGGAGATACCCCCCTTGAGAGAGTGGTCTCAAAACCACTCTTCATGGGCCATTTTGACCGGTTTCTATGAGATTTTTTGTAGTAGTGGTGGTTAATATTAATAGTGTCTTAACAATTACTATTATAGTATCCGTTTAAAGAGAAAGTTGTAAAAACTATACTAGAGTTTTTTAAAAGGCGCAATTTGCATAACTTTGAAGTGCAGACGTGATATTTGTAAAAAGAATTGGTTTAATTTTTAGCTCTGGAAAAAGTGAAGTGACTGCAATATTTGTATTGAACCTTTTACCCAAATGAGAGTAAAGTCAGTATTTGCGCATTATGGTGATAGGTACCCGTGTAATTAAATTTTTTGGCGAGCAAATATTTATGTTTTCAAACAGTAAATAATTTGATCACCTTTGAATAATAATTTTTAGACTCGTGAGAATATAACATAGTACTCGGCGTAAAAGCAGCGGGAACCAGATAGTTTAAAACGGTTTTTGATTTTCTTGATATTTGGTATCAATGGATGACGGTTTTCGATGTGTCAACTATTTTTGGTGGTGGTGTAAAAGTGAAACATTGAGAAAATTAGTATATAAGAAGATGAAATGGAAATTTTGGTGGAGAAAAAACTAGAAATTTGCATGGCCTTATGAGCTTTTTTTTAATTTTGACTTATGTAAATAAAATTCATATTTTTGATTAATTAATAAAATACGCATGGCCTTGGTGGTGGCGTAAAACATTGAGAAAATTAGCGTATGAAGTTTAACAACTAGTTTTCGCTATTCATGATTTTCAAAAACTTTATTTACTTGTCAATTTAGGAATATTATTCATTTTATGGATTTTTAGATTATCATTATCTTTATCTTTTATATGATAAAATAATTACATTATTCTGAATGATTTTGTCAAATTAATCTAAAAAAATTGAACCAGTGAAGTTGCTTTATTTTTACATGTGGCTAATAATGAAACTTGTAAAAGCATGTCGAGTATTAGATAAAGTATTATGTAGTTAATAAGGCTGGACGCACTCAAATAAAAAAGATCGGTTGGTCATCAAACTTGACCGATTTCAACATCGGTCATTCCCAGTGTGGAGGTTTGGTCGGAAGTCGGGCGAGCAAGGGAAACAAATACAATCGGTCGAATTTTGACCGATTATTATACACTCATCATTTTTTTTAACTTGGTCACGGACTGTGGCAACTTGGTCGTGTCTGGTCATCGGAGAGAGAAAACTGATGTGGAAAGGGATGACCCGGGTCACAACTGTGTCCAGCCTAATGAAACTTGTAAAAGCATGTAGACTAGAGTAATAAGATTAAAGTATGAGAAAAGTACAAAAATAAGCCAAAATCTTTTTAGAAGTCTCTTTTGTGGTCACTTTTTAACTCAATGTCCAAAATGGTCATGCGCAACCACTGACCATTGCCCACCTAAAATTAAGATCAGAGAATTGATTTCAGAGCCCACCCAAAATTCGCCACGTGTCCAAATGAAAGTACAAAAGTACAATAATAATTAAAAGTACAAAAGTGTACTTTCATTGGACACGGCGAATTTTGGGTGAGCTACTGAATGAGTGGTCACAGTATGACCATTTTGGACATCGGGTTAAAACTTGACCATAAAGGGACTTCAAAAGATTTTGGCTTATTTTTGTACTTTTCTTAAAGTATTATGTATGGTCACTAGTAGGGTCATTATTCGGGTTGACCCGGCGGGTTTGGTCAATTCGGTCGGTTTCAGTCAACTCGGTCAAGCCTCCAAAATATATTCGAACCCGACCGCTTAGAACTCGGGTCACTCGCGGTCGGGTCAATTTGGGTCGGGTCAACTCGGGTTCAGGTATATGTCCAATTTTCTTCAATACATTTAGCGAAAATTAAGTCGGGTTGGCTGTGTTCGGGTCAATTCGAGTCAAGGCTAAAAAACCATACCCGAACCCGACCTTGTTTAGAACTCGGGTCAATTCGGGTTGACCCGATTGACCCGAATATAACTTTGAACCCGATTGACCCAACCCGAATTGACTCAGGTCAGGTTCAGGTTCAGGTTCGGGTTGGGTCAGCCCGAGTGACACCCTTAGTCACTAGTGGCAGACGAATAGACGATGGTCATTCAGTAATGGCAAAATCATGTGGAGTATTCGATTAAGTATGGCAAAACCATATTCTCCTTTTGTATAAAGTTCACCTAAACAATAAACTAAAACCACTACGCACTAGCAGCCTTTTGTATAAAGTTATGCCAGTCATACTTGATTCTATACTAGACACTATACACTATATTGTGATAAACATGAATAGCCATGACTTTGAATTGTGTCTAAAAGGCCCGATTATTGCAATATGTTGTGTTTTTTTAGGGAAAAGGAAATGGAGATGAGTAAAAAAGATTAGGAGTTGGTCCAAAGCCACCTCTCTAGCTTGGTTTTGAAAACCAATATATGGGATTTTATACCTATATTTGATTCACGCCTCAATGTACTTTGCTTCTATTGTAATTACTTTTAGATTCGAGAACGCTTATCCACTTAAATTTAATAAAATGTTTTCACTAAATGATGTGTCATCAGAATCATACATCTATTTGGCAATTAAAAGAAGAGAAGTAATATCCAAAGTTAAATTTATCATGCCACATCATTTTATGAAAACGTTTTACAAAATTTACGCGAATGTAACATTTCTTCATAAAATCATATTCATATTTTCAATACCAACTTTCTCCAAAGTGTTTTTTCTTATCTTCTGGAACTTTGGATTATTTATCTATATTTATATGTAAAATGATTCGTATTTTCAATACTAATTTTATTGCAAGTTTTATCTTCTTGTACATTTATTTGTAAATGCAAATTTTTTCATGTTACAAATTTCAAAAATTATATATAAGCAACCAATAATCATGATTATTACTCTTTACTGAACGTCAAGACAACCCGCCATCATCTCTTACACAACTATACTCGCTTTGTTGTCTCTTTTGTCTAAAACACACTAAATATCTCATTTATGGTCAACTATACCCCCTTCATAGTTGATAGTTCATAGTTTCATACTAAATATCTCATTTATGCATATATTTTGTTGTGTTCGAGATTATTCATATCTAATATTTAAAGGAGTATTGTAGGTTTTTTTTCTTTCTTTCTAATTTATCATTAAGTTTTATTTGTATAAACAAAAAAATACTATAAGCATCTTTCATAAACTAGTGTCAAAGATTTTGATATTTGCTACTAGTAATGTTTTATTTTCTAAGTAATACGGAATACATATGCAAGTTGAAAACCATTTGTTTTTAACTTTTTACCATTTGCAAGAGTAACTACTAGCTAGTATAACAACTAAGGGAAGTTTCCTATACACTGCAGAAGTCAATATGATCTTTTATTATTAATAGTAGAATTTATGTAAAGACTTATCCATACTCATCCACAACCACATATGTACACCTAAAAATACCACCACATTCACAATTTCACATCACCACCAGCTACTCTTTCATATCTCCTTCATTTCGCCCTCTTTTACTTCACTTTTAGATAAAGACAGAAACATGATGTTTTCATCTGACGAATTTGATCACCTAGAAATACCCCTTGAAAATATCCTGATAGCCACCAACAACTTCGCTGACGGAAATGTCATCGGCACAGGTGACTTTGAAAAACGTTACAAGGGACAGCTCTTGTGGTCGGCTGAGTTGATTGATATCCTTGCTCGGAGGTTTACTAAAGAATGGGATGGAGTAGAACAAGTGTTTTGGACGGAGATTTCGATGCTTTCAAGTCTCAAGCATAAAAATGTGGTTTCTTTTGTTGGGTTTTGTGATGAGAATGATGAGAAGATCATCATTTACAGGCATGAAACCAGATTAAGTCTCAGCAACTATCTAAGTGACCCGATGTTGTTGACATGGGTGCGAAGATTGGAGATATCTGTCGGTATTGCGCAAGCATTGAGCTACATTCATTATGACGAGCCACGTGATTTCAGCGTAATACACCGGCTCATTAGCAGTCGCACAGTTCTATTAAATGATGACCGGGAACCCAAGTTATCTGGTTTTGAATGTTCCATGAAGATTGAAGCATCTGAAAGGCACCATTCATTTCATACTAATGAACTTTATTATGTGAATGGGTATGGAGACCCAACATATATTGAGACTAAAAGTGTGAACCACAAGTCAGATATCTACTCCTTTGGGATTGTATTGTTTGAACTACTCTGTGGTAGGAAATCAGTTATTGACGGCCAAGATAATAAGTATTTGGGCCCAATGGCCATTTTCCATTATAAAAAGAAAATACTGGATGACATAATTGATCCGGTTTTATGGAAACAAATGGATCCGCAATCGTTCAACGTTTTTGCGAAGATAGCATATGACTGCTTGAATGAAGAAAGATCTCAACGCCCGGATATAAGTGAGGTTGTCACAAGACTTGAGGAAGCCTTGAAATTTCAGTTGGCACGTCAAAATGTTGTAAGTAAAATTATTGATAATATTAACACAAGTAAAATTATTTCTTTTATAAATAATCTCTATTTATTGATAATATTTACTTATTACTGTATATATGATATTAAAGGAACACTCAATAGTTGCGGCTGAAGTTGAAGATATATCATCCAATCATGACAAGGTAATTATTACTATTGTTGCAAGTAGGGTCTTAATCGGGTTGGGTTCGGGTCAATTCAGGTCGAGTCAAAGCTAAAAATAATACTCGAACCCGACCCTATTTAAATTCGGGTTAGTCATGTTCGGGTCAATCTGGGTCGAGTCTATTCAGGTTTCGGTCGACCCGGATATGAGTAAAACGGTAACAAAATTACCTGTTTGTGCTAATTTAAAAGATTATTTATAAAAATTATATTAATAAAATTGAAAAATCCTTACGTGTCAATCGGGTCGACCCAAACCCGAGTTATCCAAACATTTTCAACCCGATACTTGACCCTATTTAGTATTCGGGTTACTTGGTTGACCCGAATAACTTGATTTTTTTACCCTAGAAACCCGATCCGAATAGGAGTTAATCGAGTTTGGTCGGATTCGGGTCGGGTCGGCTTTTTTACACCCCCAGTGAATGTGAACTCCATATCTACACACATTGAGTCCCATGTCAACAAAAAGACAAATTCTTTCCTCCATGATCTTTCATACTTAAAACTCAGCCGGGAAGTTATAGCATCAGCAACCAACAATTTTGCTCATGAAAATGTCATCACAGTATTTAGGCATGCTGCGATTCTCAAAGGTCATCTCTTACATTCTGAACAATACATCGATATTATTGCAAAAGTGTTCAGTTTAGAATATATAACAGTTGAGAGCAAAAAGATATGGACGGAGATTTCGATGCTTTCTGGTCTCAAACAAAAAAATCTAGTGTCTCTTATTGGGTTTTATGAGGACGAAAAAAATAAGATTATAATATACAAGAAGGAGGCCAACGAAAGTCTCGCAAAATATCTAAGTGACCCGTCCCTCACATGGATGCAAAGGTTGAAGATATGCGTTGGTGTTGCGAAGACATTGAGTTACATCCATTATGATGTTGGACGTGATTTTAGTGTCATACATTGCAACATCAGGAGCTCGAATATTTTACTTGATGATGAATGGGAACCCCAAGTTATCTGGTTTTGAACTTTCGTTGAAAAATACAGCAGCTCGGAGGCACCGTCTGATTCTTACTCGTGATATTGTTAAGAATGTATACATGGACCCAAAATATGAAAAGACTGGCGGGGTGACCCACAAGTCCGATGTGTATTCATTCGGAGTTGTATTACTAGAAGTCTTGTGCGGAAGGAGTGCAGACAAAGATGGAGACGAAGACGAAAACAAAAACGAAGATGAGTTGGGAGAGGGGTTTTTAAGTCAAGTGGCTAAATCTCATTTGGACGAAATGATCATGCCGCATTTACGAAATCAGATGGACGAAGAAGCATTAAAAATCTTCACAGAAACAGTATATTGCTGCATAAAAGAGGAAAGAGCAGATCGTCCACATAGAGATCAGGTTGTTAAAAGACTTAAGAAAGCGTTGGAACTTCAATCACTGTATGAAAATCCGGTAAGAAAATAAACTTGCTTATCAACTTTATGTGATAACTGTTATATTTATCTACTAATCTCCTATTGTTTTGCAAATATTATTTTAGGAACTTCCAAAGAGTGCAATTGACAATACATCATCCAATCACCTAAGGGTAATTTACTTCTTTATAGTTTTAGTTCGAAGCTGGTCATCCTAACTAATAAACAAATAAGTAAATTACATGAATGGTCTTATGTGGTTAAGGGCTTTTTACATTTGATCCCTGTTACGAAGAAATTAGACAAGACATTTCTGATGTCTCATATTCATAACCCTGGCACTCTAAAATGATAAACGACCGTTAACAAATTTATTGAGATGATCACCTCCACACCACACGATCAACACCCAAAAACCGGAAATCAAAACACCATCTGCCAACTACCATGGACCTGCACACTAGTAACAAATCACAAATCATTTTTAGGCGTAAAACAGTAACTCATATCGAAGCTAACGGAATCCATTGGCTGAGAATAAAGTGTTGTTGTATCACTTTTTTCTATTAACATCACAAATTTGTACAGATTGTGAATCTTTTTTCATTCAATTATTTATTTAAGTACATTGTTATATGTTGAATGTCCACAATGTTGCAGTTGAAGAACTTGGAACACTTGAAGATTGAACTTAATGATATCGAGATGGCAACGGAGAAGTTTGCTGACAAATATTGCATTGGGTCAGGTGGATATGGTATGGTATACAAGGCACAACTCAAACATTTTGATAGCAGTATATCTTCGTCAATAGACGGGGTGAATACATGTGATCTTCCCAAGAAACAAAGCATGGTAGCCATAAAACGGATTCACAATCAAGAAGGAGAACAAGGGTTCATTACAGAAATTGAGATTCTGACTAGCTGCAAACATGAGAATATAATCTCTCTTCTTGGTTTTTGTGATGAAGATCGTGATCACATGATCCTTGTCTATGAGCTTGCTTCTAAAGGAGTCTTGAGGATTATCTGGGAAACAGTGAAAAATGACTAATCTTACTTGGATGCAACGCTTGAAAATATGTCTTGGTATCGCACATGGCTTGAATTACATTCACACCGACACAGATCAAGACAAGCAAAAGATAATACACCGTGACATCAAGAGTGCGAATATTCTATTGGACGATAACTGGAAGGCTAAGATTGCCGATTTTGGGCTTTCCAAATTTCATCCAGCTGATCAAGATGCCAGTACTTTCAATGCCAGTACGATTGCAGGTACACCTATGTACTTCGATCCAGAATATGAGAAGTTTGGAAAGCTAAATAAGAAAGCAGACATTTACTCTTTTGGAGTGGTGTTATTCGAGATCTTGACTGGGAGGTTGGCCTATGATTTTGAGAAGGGGATTGCACCCATTGCGCGACATCATTTTGAGAAGGGAACACTAATGGAACTTGTTGATCGCAAGATAAAGGAAGAAACTGATGAGCATGTCTTTTCTCTAAGCAAAGGACCCGATAAAGAGTCTTTGAACATATTCGCAGAAATTGCATTTCGATGTCTCGTGGAAACTCAAGTGCAACGCCCAACAATAGATGTTGTAATCAACGAACTCAAGAGAGCATTAAAGTGTCAGGTAAGTCAATGCTCTAAAGATATTTTTGAGTATATTAGGTAGATCTCTATGTGGTATATGTCAAATTACAGATAGGATCCTTTATAGTATTATTATTTTTTTCATATTGACGTTACCTTTAATTGAACTACTACCTCAAACTTCGCTAACTAAAAAAAAACACTTTACAAACAACATAATTTACGAGCTAAAAAAACATATATTATTTAGCATTATGTGTAGTTTAAATAAATAACTAGTGAGAGACTATTTACAACTACTCATTTATGTCTTTGGAATTTTGATTTTAATGTAAATGTATCCAATGAAAAATATACAATTTCACTAATTCATACTCCGTATAATACATTCCCTAGATATATAAAATATCAAAAAATTCAATATCATAGCAGATTCGACAAAAATAATTTCCAGTTGTATAGATTTGACTAATTATAGTTTAGTAAAAAAATAACTAGCTATTTATTAATTTAATTTAGTCAATGGTGGTAAAAAGATTCCAGTTTGCCAAATTGAGGTGTACTATCAAATCGACTAACTGTCTGATGATTCACAGGAGAACCACAAGGACAACCTCAAACTGTCACTTGACGTCATAAAGTTGGCGACGCAAAGCTTCAGTCAAGACAATCTCATTGGACATGGGGATTTTGGGAATGTGTACAAGGGTAACACTCATGAGCATAACTTCATTGCTGCAAAGCGGTTGGGCAAGAAATCTGCTGAAGGAGAAGCTGAATTTGTGACAGAGCTGGAAATCCTCATGGAGTATAAACATGAAAATGTCATTGGTCTTGTAGGCTACTGTGATGAAGAGGATGAGAAAATTATTGTATATAAGTATGCATCCAGAGGAAGTCTTGATAAGTACTTGAGCGATGATAGTCTTACGTGGGTGATGCGACTTAAAATATGCATCGATATTGCAGTCGGTTTGGAGTTTCTTCATGGAACTGTTTCAAGTCCAGAAATGGTAATACATAGGGACATCAGCAGCCGCAATATTCTACTGCTTGATGATTGGAAAGCAAAAATTAGTGATTTTGGGCTATCCTTAGTATGTCCAACAAATCAGGATGTACACTATGTCATCGACAATGTTAGAGGCACAATTGGCTATCGTGACCCACTATACTTGAATACAGGCTTCTTAACCAAAGAGTCCGATATATTCTCGTTGGGTGCGGTCTTATTTGACATATTGTGTGGGAAACTATCATCCTTAAAATTAGATGACGAGTATCTTTATTTACCCTTTTTGGCTAAACAACACTATTATTTAGAAAAACTTGATGAGTTAGTGTTCGAGGGTATCAAAGAACAGATTGTGCCAGAGTCATATATCACCTTTACAAGGATTGCCCTTAAATGCTTACATCACAGGAGAGAAAGACGACCAACAGCTGATGAAGTGGTCATACAACTCAAGAAAGCATTCGAATTTCAAGTAAGTTTCTATATTTTGACAAAATTGGCCAACTTGAGATTCATATATATCTAAACTATGACCTTTAATTGTGTTATAAACTGTAAGAAAGTAACTGTATAAAACATGAGTTTATTAACTGATTAATGTATGTACAGGAGGATTATGAGAAATGGGAGCCCAAATTGCCTAAAGACTATAAAGAAATAATCCAGAAGTCAAAGTGCCTTGAAATTTATTCTACCATCAAGAAAGAGGATCTTTACAACATATTTTCAAAGCGAATCCTCCTTCAAAAAGACAAAATGGTTGTCACTTCATTCTCAAATCTCATATATATTTTTGTGCATCTTGTGTCCAATTTATCCTTTAGTTTAGGGGTGCATCGAAATCATACATGCATTTACAGATCCTAATGTTGAGTCTAACCAGTTTTTTTGTTGTATTACAGTTGACGTCATTCGATGATATTGGAGAAAGGAATGCAATGGTTTCAGCTACATTGTTTTCCTACAAAAATAGCTGTCCACATGAGTGGAAATCTCTTCCGGAATCAAGGTTATTCTCTCTACCTATGTTGGTACATATATATTGTTGTTAGATGCACAAATTTCTGTTCTAATCTACAATCTAATATGATCAACAACTTTAAGAATAAGAAATATAAAAAAACTGAGTTTCATAATCAGATATTATACAAAATTGTTTGTTTATCAAATGGTTAATACTTAATAGGCTCGAAGAGAACAATAAAAGTAGATGCTTCGTAACATTTTCAGGTTCAGTTTGAGCTTCTTAGAATTTTTCTTATCAACTCTAAAGTCTCTTCAAGCTTTAGTTTATTTATACGCTGAACCTGGATATTTACAGAAAATACACAAAAAAATCTCTTTAAGTTTAAAACAAAAGAATGATCAAGCTTAAGGTTGCATGACATGTACTTTTTTGCTCATCAAAAGGAATGGAAATTCAATCTTAGAAAAAATTACATTTGTTATAGGAATTGGATTACATAGTGCCGGTTTTGAAAAAAAAAAAAACTGTATTTTATGTTAACTAAAATGACTATTCTTCCTATATAACACTAATGAAAGGTGAATAACATGAGTAGAGCTACTTCAAAGTATGCTTTATGGAATTCTTATATAAGATTTTTAGTATCTTCTTGACTGATTCTAATAGTCTCAGATTTGGAATCTAGGGTGTTATATGATACTAACATGTTGCTTGTAATCGATATCTACTATGTAGCTTGATATTGCATTTATTTACTTTTTCAAAACATGGTAGAGGTACGCCCTGTTTTCGCCCTCTATTTGCACGGCTATGAATCATAAATCTTGCTAGCATCTTACTTGTGTATTTCAATATATTATCCCTCTAAAAAAAGATAACTTAATGGTTAAAACATCAAAGAAGATGATCATAGTTGATTATGTGTTTATTGATTCAATAAGTTTCAGTTTTGACTTTAAGTTTTTTCCCAATTTCCAAAGAAATTGTTTTCTCATTTATTTGGTTTAGAGAAATAGTACTAAATTGTAAAGTAGAAGTGTACATACGGGGGAATAATGGTTATGACTGACCGGGACTTGAATATTTATAATATGTGCAGATTTGAGTCAGTAGCGGAGATGTTAGATATTTCCAAATTGAACATCAAAATAAAGACAAACACTCAACTTCTATCTCCAAATGTTGTTTATGGGGTCTACTTAGTCTTCAAACTTAGTGATTCAAGAAAATTTTCAACTAAACCGATGTGCGTTAACCTAAAGTATAGAAAGGGACTCGAAAGTCTACATGCATATTTTGCAACATGGAGAGACAAGGATTGGATGATGATTGAGTTGTACCAATTCTTGAATCAGAACGAAGATGTTGTTTTTGAGTTTCTACTTGAGAGCTTATCATCATACTATTGTGGAGAAACTGCAGTTTATATTGAAGGCATTGAATTTCGGGCAATTGACAAAGTATGTTTGCAATTATATCTCGTGGTTCCATTCTACACTCTTTTGTTTACATTATATAAAGAGGTCAGGTGCATACCAAAAAATTAAACTAATAACCATGTTCTGTATTGCATATTTAACATGGTTTGAATACAGGTGAAACATGAAGAAATCGGAAAATTAAAGGAAGTCCAACAAGTCTTGAAATCAAAATTCAATGTGGATCAGGTACAACAATTGCCAACTAACTTTGAAGAAATATTTAAGGCATGCAGAAACTACGACGAGTTTTTCTTGTTGGGCGAGGTCAACGAAAAAAAACTTCTTGTGCTTTCGGCAAAGGCAGTTTTATACAAATTCTCTAATGTGGATCTTTTTACTTCAAAACCATTAGCCGAGTCCAGGTTTGCTTCATTATAGCTTTTTTAGTTACAGTTTCCTTTAACTAGAGGCGGCAATTCCTGACACTACATGAAACAAGACCCGAGACCGATACAGAAATAAACGGGGGTTATGGTTGGGTGTAAACTGATTTCGGGTTGTGTTTGGGTTGGGTTGGGTTAAATAGGTCGACCCGACAACCCATTTAAGGTTTAAACAAGTTGGGGTTGACAAGTTTGAATCCCACACGAATTGCCAGCACTACCTTTAACCACTAAACTATTTTGATGGTACATCCAAATATGTAGATGTCACACGAAAAAAGTAGATTTTCTAACCCAATGTTTTTTTGATTTGTAGTTGACAATTAAAATTTTTGATTAAATGGTTGACAAAAGTTTAACTCTCTTGGATGTAGTTTCCTGTCTTTATAAATAACTTCATTCTTAATCTATCATAAATGCAGATTTCAAGAGGCGATTGAGCTTTTACCACAGCACATATTTCATCTTAATTGCACGATCAAAAGTCAAATGTTGTCACAAGATACAGAATATGTGTGTTACCTTGTGTTCAAGCTTTCAGAAAAATGCCAGGGGCTGCATTGTCCAGTAAAAGTACGAGACGTACTCCACAAAGAAAACAATGAGGCTGAATTTGCTTATTTTATAACCCCGAGCCCATTGAACATAAATGGTATCACTCGGGTTCCGAAACAACGGGAAGATGGATGGATGGAGATTCAAATGTGGAAATTTAACTCAACTCATGAATTCAAAGATGACTCTCTTTCTATTGATATGAAGTTTACAAGTCATGAAGGAATCATGTCTGGCCTAATTGTATATGGCCTTGAGTTTCATGTGTAAAAGAATTTTCATGTTCTTATTAACATTCGCTTTTACTATGAGTATTGAAAAAATGCTGAATGAAACCTGGATAGTTATAAAATCATGTAAGAGTGAATGTTGATGTTCTTAATGTTTGAATGTTGATGTTCTGTTTACAAGATTTGCATATATATGAAAAATTGTTGACAGCATGAGCTTATATGTCACAAGAATTTACTATTAGCAGAATAACTTGGAAGTCAAAATTCATCCAAATAAATAATGTGTCCATTCATTTTCTGAGATTCATGAGTACTATGCCCATAGTATTTTATAAAAATAAATTTAATTTTAGTATAAGAAAACGAGAATACAATGGCTGTCAAATATAAAATTCCTTATTATGTCTAAACAAAAATACGAATGATACAATAACAAATGACGGAGAAACAAGAACTATAATCAACTCCTCTGTGCTTCCTGTATGTACCAATTTGCACAACAGATGTTACTCTCGAGCCTCCTGCTTCTGTATGCAAAGTAACAAATACTTCAGCTTTTTACGTAATTTTATAAAAATTTTGATCCAAAGTCAAAGTCTGCAGCAGTAGAAATTTTGACCCATTTACTTAGAAGTTGGGCTGATTTGGGTAATATCCTATCTCCAATGACCCAAAGAGTGTCAAAATCCTAAATCATTTTGTTTAGCGATAATTAGATTATTATGTTAAGGGTAATGATCAGATAAAAGCGGGTTTTTGCGTGAGAAGAGAACCAATGATTCATAAAAATAAATAAATAAATAAAATACTATCGAAAAGTTCCACAACAGAGGAAGGTTGACTCGTTACTTAACCCACGCGTACCTCGGACAGACACTCTAGAAGCATTATATCTATTTTCAGGATAACTGAAGTATAATCGAGCAAAAGTGGTCAATTAAGATGGGGTAATCTATGGTATTCCGATGAAGATTAACAATGTGACAGAGATAAGCATAAGAATGCGAGTATGTGACAGATAAATCTTTTCATTTTTTCATAACTTCATACGATTGGACAAGGTATCGATGGCCATAACACTTCCAAAGTCAAAGTCTGCAGCAGTAGAAATTTTGACCCATTTACTTAGAAGTTGGGCTGATTTGGGTAATATCCTATCTCCAATGGGTCAAATGGGTAAAGTTTAATAATTTGACTGGATTCAAGACACCCAAAGTGCGTCAAAATCCTAAATCACTTTGTTTAGCAATAATTATATTTTTATGTTAAGACTAATGATCGATAAAGCGGGTTTTTTGTGAGAAGAGAACCAATGATTCTTCCCAAAAAAAAAACGTAAATTTCACAACAGAAAGGTTTACTCATTACTTAACCCATGCCTATCGAGATGTACACTCTTGAAGCATTATATCTATTTTAAGGATAACTGAAGTATAATATTTTATTTAACTCCATGCTCGAGCAAAAGTGGTCGATCACATCAAATTCCTCAAAATTTAAACGAGTTACAGAACACAAGTGGTCAATTTGATCATGCCAAATAAACAATGGAGTATAAGGTATTCCGAGGAAGATTAACGATGTGACAGAGACAAGTATAACATAAGAATACGAGTATGTGACTGTCAAATCTTTTCATTTTTTCATAACTTCATATGATTGGAAAACAGTATCGATGGCCATAACATTTCCAACTATTTTGCTTAGTTTATTGTTCCACGGTGCCCACAAAACTCAAAATTCAAGATAAAGGAAGATAGGATAGAAAAAGATACATACCTACGGCAGCTCCCGAGACAATTAAGATTTTCCATAATCTCCCTAAATAATTCTTTAGGTGCTGCAATTGGAAATTATGACAAAAACTCATAAGAAATATCATAACTTTGCATTTAAAACCTTACCAGGTAACCCTGTAAATCTCTCATATTGTTCATACACCTGTCCTATAAACATCTCCACCCCTGTAACGATTATGGCTCCACATTCTCCTGCTTCCCGAAGTAATCTCGTAATTTTTGGTGTGTACACATGTTAAATACCAATGCATACGACTTTAAAGCTTCCGCCATAAAAATAGAGAAACTGATCTAAGTGCATACCATTATTACTAAAACATATGACCAGAAAAAGGTTGATAGCCGTACCTTAGAAATAGGAGTAACGTCTATATTTGGCTGCATATAAATTGATATAGTGTTTGCAAGTATCATGCCACCTTCTGGACTGTAAGTGCTCAAATCGGGAAGAGATATTGCCTCTCCACCAATTACGTCAGCAAGTTCTCTAGCACGAGAGGTAATGTGAACGATAATCAATTTTTGATGTTTTGATAAACCACTTAAATCCAAACACCCTCTAAATATGACGAGAACCATGACTTTCTCCCATACTGAACTGATAAGAATGCAATAAAACTAGTATAATGTTTTATTTGCAATCAAGTACGAGCACTAGGAATGGTAATGTGAACGATAGTTGAATCTAACCGTAAGTCCTATTTGCTATCACAGCTTCTTGCACCCTTCGCTTTGCTCCATAAGCAAGAGCTTTTCAAAGACCGCCAAAGACCAATAACCACAAATAGTCTACCAGCCAAGGGTTTGCACCATTTTGAACACCTGAACCTCCGACAGTTGCAACAATTTGTGCTTTAAGTGAATCTCAAATGGGTCAAATCGGTCGAACGGGCAGAAAGTAACATGTGAAATCATATGAAACTTTATAAGTGAGCAAAAGGCATTGTTTTGACCCAACCGCCCATATTATCACTTCTTTTAGGAAGTATAGAAAGAAACCTCATAGACTTTCCTCGATAGCAGAAATAGCGCCTACATTGTCTGTATTATACCCATATAATGTTCCATCATTTGGTCTCCTGATGGCACAATTGACTGCTCCTATTGACTGTAACATACAATCAATAACACAATACATTAAACGCCATACTTCTATCATTGTCTGCATATTGTTTGATAGTAAAGCTTTTTATGACAATGAAATTTACCTTTGCAACCGGATCAACCTCATCACAACATTGAATAGGTAGAAATAAGGTTTTTTTTTCCTTAAAATATCAACTCACTTCCACATGTGAGCTCTGAGTCACAGTACTTTTATATAACATTTGAGCAATAAAAGATGGCTTTGTATGCCATTTGGCATTCGGTACCAAGTTACACGACAGTCAATATGATTACTTTTAATCAAAAATGTCAACTTTATTTATATAAATATCAAATTTATATATACCAGTTATTAAATGGCCCAACTGGTACAACAAAACCACCTTTCAATGACTTCTATGCAAAGAGAAAGTTATAAGGCACGCTACATCGCTTATATCTACAAGTTGTTGCAAACTTGACAATGTCACCTCGTTGATCAGATTTTGGCCACAAGGTTCCCAAGCTCTTCTATCGAAGGAGTATTTTGATAATTGTGGGAAGAAACTATGAGTTTGCACTTTCTAGGCTTGACTCCATGGATTAAATTGTTGAAATCATCAACGGCCTGCATTTGAGCAACTAAAACCGTAACTGATAGAAATATTATGTCTGATAGTATAACGGGAATTTACTATGTAAGAACACTAATAATAGTACTTTAGACGGGCCCATGACACAAAGAAACCGATTTTATGTCAAGAAGAAAACCTTAAGCTCAACATCGATATGATCACCCTAATTCCATTGCTAATCAAGAGCACCAATCGACTTTGTTCATCTCCATCAGATCGACCACCTTCCCATGTTGGTCTAGAAAATGACATGGAATCGTAAACCTTTCGGAAAAATAAAGTGCTACAAAGTCATGTAATATGGACTAGGTTAATCAAGAAACCAATAGCCCTGATATTCCTAAAGAAAAATATAAATGTCCCTTTTTTGTAAGAAGGATTCATAATACTAATATCGACGGAGTTGTCTGATGTCAATTCAGCATACAACATCAATACTTGTATGATAACATAGACTTCAGGGGATGTTTGGTAATGCATATTAAAACTGCTAATGCTTTCATGAACTAAGCAACCGCTATAATAAGGCAATGCCGCAAAAGTGTGTAGATAGTAGGGTGAGCATCGGGTCAAACCCACCCAACCGCAAAACCGACCAACCGAAACCGAAAAGGAAAAACTCAAACCGAAAACCGAACCGAAAATATATATCAAACCGAATCAATAACTCGGTTCGGGTCGATTCGGGTTTTGAGCCTTAAAACCGACAAAACCGAATCGACCAAACCGAACCGAAAGACAAAACCGAAATAATATATAACCAAAACCGAACCGAAAAATTCGTTCGGTTCGGTTCGTCGGTTTGTCGGCTCGGTCGGTTTCGGTGGATTTGCTTAGCCCTAGTAGATAGGCTTCACAAAGAACGAAACCGTATAATTAGATATCGCATTTGTTTAAGTTTTCGCAATCAACTAATTAGGATTTAAACGTAAAATAATCATGATCGATATGTCGCTTGAATAGGCAACTCAAATCACTGTATTTATAGTTGTTGTTAAACAAGGGTGTTTGGCATTACTAAGTTAAATAGCTTATGCTCATAACCAGAAGCCTAACTTATCCAAAATAGCTTATTTCACCCATAAGGTTAAACTTCCGATACTGGATCCACTAACAATAACCAGTTCAAACTAAACAATCTGAAACATCTTACTGAAAAGACCTTATTTCACCCCTAAACTAAGTAGATAAGCAGTCACATTTCTTCATCTGCTCAAAAAACACAATAAGCAGATAATCTGTAATAAAAACAATTCAAATTCTGAAACAATCCAATTCAGTATACTATCAGAAGAAGACCGCATTCGCATTATAACAATATCAAGGAGATCATTAGCATAAGCACATATCACATCCAAACACTCAAATCTGCTTATCTACCACATCAACGAAATAAGGGATGTTTAATATTACTATTTTAAATAACTTATGCAAATAACCATATAATCAACTTATTCAAAATAACTTATTTCAATCTAAGAGTAAAATTATAATACCAAATCCAATTCTATTCCTTTAGTATAACATTTGACTCGTAATAAGATCAGCATTATAAAAATGTGAATTTTTATGAATGGCCCAAACTGTACACAAAAAGACTTTGTTGAAAAACCCCTAGAAATAAATGCTCTAAACTCCATTAAAACCAGCTGATCTGAAAGCTTTATTGTAATATTGTATAGTAAGAATTTTAATAAATTGATGAAATTAAAAGATGGGTTGAGTGTAAGAAGTGGAGAACTGGAGATATTACATAAAAATGTGAACTTCTTGTGAATTCAAGGTTAATTTTGTGGGATTCAAAAGGAGATTTTAACAAATACCATTAATGCACTTTTTAATACACCCATTAAGTGAAAAGAACAAATTATTAAGCCTATGGTACACACTAGGTATCACAAACTTCTTTCCCATGGTCACAGTTTATGCATCATCGACCAAGTCAAGTTTCAACAACTTCAACCACAAGCCAAGAACAACAACGTACAAACGAAACAAACTACTAGACACAAAAAATAAACAATACACTATCCTAAATCCGATTCAACCTCATTCCATCTCCATCACCAAACAACAACTAAAAAGATCTCAGTTACCACTTATCTCATGAGAAATTGAGCAACCAAACCATGAATTCAACACACCATATCTCATGACAATTTGTGGTATTTTGAGTGCAAGAGGAGTAAAAGAAAGACCCGGATATTCGCTAGACAAACTCGACCTCAAGAAATGACTCAAACTAACACGAAACCACATAAAACCCGTTTTTTTTTTTAATAAAGAGGCTCTATTAAGGGGCTTTATTCCATTTTTCAGATCCGTAGTAGTGGCATCTACTATTCCTTTAATTCTCAACTACACTTCACAACAAACACAATGCGAAACATCTTCATCGACTTAATCTAGAATCATCTAATCTCCACAGATTTAACAAAATAATATAAACCTCTTTTCAAGCCGAATAAGCACGTAATTTTCTCTTGACTACGATCTCGCCCATTACAATTTATAACTAACAAACACATCTCACACAATTTCACTATTCCTCTAATTTGAAACTACACTTCATAATAAACAAACATATAAACATCTTATATCAATCGAATCACAATTCGTAATTACCTAAACTAGACAAACTAATCTCACTTCCATATCAAATCACATCGAGTAATCGCCTTAACAACCTCCTACGCTTTTAGCATATACACATCTTCTATACATCAAATCAACACTTGAACGCGTTATCAATGAATATATGCAAATTGAGTCCTACCTATGATAGGATACTAAATCATTTTCAATTCCTAAATTTACAAATTACAAACAAAACGCGGCTAGTAAGAGAACCAAAAGTGGTTCCTATTCTCACATGCAAGTGATATCATTTTCTCACATTAGCGTTTCTTCCGAAAAAAAAATATGTCAAACTTTTAGAAATTTCTCACAAATTACACATAAGTTGTAATACCTGAATTTCTAAAATTCACAAAAAGACCAAAATACCCTTATGATCAAAAGTAAGAATAATTAAATAAACACAATACCAAATGAGCTATGTAAATTCAGAAAACTTATAAGAAATATCACATATGATCCAAATAAATCTTGAATGACTTTATAAAGTTAATTTTATAGATTATAATTTTCTAAAATCATTTTTGTATTTTATATAAATAACCGAATATATTAAAGAGTTTTATAAAAGAATTAAATTAATAAAAGCCCAATATAAATTTATATTATTAAGAGACCATTTAATTTAAGTCCAATGCATTGTAAAGCCCACAAGGAAATTTGTAACTCAAGTATATATACATATATTCGGTTCCTTAAAATCCCTAAATACCGATTATTCCTAAACCGACTTCAAAACCCTTCATAATTCGATTTCTAGTTTCCAGAGCTTGAGACCATTTTTCTTGGACGAGATTCAAGGTATAGAAGGTGGGAAAAATAGTGTTTGAGTTCCAGAGTTGCTGTTGTAGTCGTGGTTAGTTTTTGAAACAATTAGGGTTTCGGCGATAAGGGTTTTTGTGCTTCTTTTGTTCCAACGATTCAAGCTCATCAAGGGTATGTTCCTAATGTTGTTTTCAGTCCTATAAGTCGTATATAACACATAAAAATTGGCCATGCATGTTTAAGATGTCGTATGAAATTATTTGGAATCTAAAACCCTAAAAGTGTATACAATTAACGAATGAGCTTAAAATATTTTTAGAGATCATGAATCTATTTTTCCAGAAGCTATTACATGATATAAGACCTGAATAAAATATATATTTGTGAATTCAAGCTTGTATGAATTGTTTTGAGTTTTAGGGTTCGATTAAACATGGAAAAGGAAGGTTTTAAAAGGGACGATTAGGTTTTGCATAAACTAGGGTTTCTTGTAATCATTGAAGGTAATTAATGAAGTATTAATGATGAGCTAATGATTGGTGTAACCTAGGTTTAGGGCTTGCTTTTGAATTATGCCCTAATCGGTTTTACATAAAAGTTGTGGGTTGGTTTTGTAAATATTGAAACTTAAAGGTTATTTTTGTAAAACAAGAAATACATGTACTAAACGTATAAAATAAGTGTGGGGTTAAACATGTAATTTTGGATATTTAAAGGGCTATTCGAGTTGTATTTAAATTATTAGGCACGTTTGTAAATTCTAAAACCTTTGGGTTAAAAGTGTAAAACTGATAAAGTAAGGTGAGATTGTGAACTTAAAGATGTCAAGGGTGTAATTTGAAATTCGAGAAATTATGGGTCAACATGTGTAAATAAATTACGTAAGGACACGCATGAGTTTAAGTTAATTTCGGTTTGTTATCATTTACATTCTAGGTTAAATTGGGAAATCATTAAAAGAAGTAATATGTGAATTTAATGCGTATTTAGTGATATTTAAAGAATATGGGAAACCCTAGAACCTAAATAGGAAGTTGGTGAATTAATGAGGAATACCCTAAAATGTTGTAATTTCGTCTGTCACTAAAATGAGAATATTCTGACAACTCTAAAAGTATTAATGCGATAAAACCGTTATAATATTAATGATTCTAATAAGTATTAAATAAATCATAATCGTGTAGATTCGTTGGAGGAGACGCGACGTTACATCTTCGTATTCGCTCATTCGTTACTTTTCTCTCAATTGCTTTAAGGTAACGGATATTCTGCCTTACTTTAAGACACTTATGTTATCGCATGATATTCGACCTTTTCAAGAAGGTTCCTTATGATGTTCTTTTCGCTCGCTTTCCTATTTTACTTATTAGGATTCCTATGCCATTGCTATGAACCCTTTCTCGAATGTTTGACCGTTGCTTATCCGGGTTATGTTTTATTGAACCATGCGTTATCCGATTTGGAACTTTATGTTAGGAAGACTTTGATATGTGTAATGGTTGAACCTTACTATATTTGAATATGAACCTTATGATATGGGTTATCGATATGTTATTTGCTATGAACATTAATGTGTCTTTTGAGTCGTTGCTTATCCGAACTTTGATTTTGAAAACATGATTAAACATTTGATAAATTATGATCTCGTGGTCATTTATGACAATTTGTTCGACCTGTTAGTTTGACACCCGAGCCAAATAATAACTAGTCATGGGGTTCCATGTCCGTGTCGTTGATGCACCGATATGACTCTAGGCGATGAGTGATGTTCGCCACGTCCCTTATCTCGTTATTTGTTATGAGCTCGCTTGGTATTATATTACCTATATTTGTCTCGTGGGCGATGGATGCATCCTAGATCCGATCCGTTATCCGATATGATTTGTCCGGTGAATGATGTCAGTAATACGCGTCTTCACAACTTCGGGAGCTAGCTACTCCAAATTATTTTCTAAGATTATTCTCGATAGGAATGATGTTTCGATATGATATGTTCCGGGCTCGAGGTAGTTAACTAAATCAGATTTGTTATTTCTATGTTAAGTTCGATTATGATTTGGTATGTTAAATGCTTACGATTATGTGCTCGGTTTATTATATGTTCTTATATATGTATGTTTCAGATATGTGATTACCGCTTACAATGCTAGGTTATGATTAATATGTTTAAATGGGGTTTGTATGCTGTTATCTGATATTATGTTAGTTTATCGTTATGTGGATTCGTTGATCTGTGAGATGAATGTGCTAGTATGAAAGTGAGTATTCTATAAGTTTAGTAAGTATAATTGTTCCGTTAATCTGGTAAACTTTACTTATACGTTAGGGTATCTATCTGTTTATGATTTGGTCTGCCATGATTGTTTGCTATTTCCGCTGCTACAATATTGCATTAAGTGTATTAAATGTTGATTTCTTGATTGGTATGAATGCCATGTTTATTTACTAGGAAGTGTTTCCGTTAGTCATTAGAATCTCCGTTTGGCTTATACGTAATCTATTATTTTGGTATGCTATGTGTTTGGTTGTTCGATAGGTTTGTGTTTGTGTCATTGATGTGCTATGTGATGTCTAAACCGTTATGTGGTTGTTTGATTGTGATATTTGTGCTTCCCAGAATCCTAAAAGATCCTTTGTCATTATTTTATTTTAATTTCGCCATTTGTATATTTTGTTTAGCTTTTGTTTCGTTATATCCGCTCACTAGGCTTTGTAAGCTCACCAAGACTTTTCTTTTCTGCGGCGGTATTAAGCGCTCAAGATAAGCTTATGGGATAGCCGATCCGGGTTGAGAGTAGAGTGAGAGCAAGACCTTGACCATAGAGATCTTAGATTTATTTTGAATATAAGTTATTTATATTATCTTTGTAAGTTTTTGTAAAGGCTTCCGCTATTGTACATTAGTTAAAGTTCGATATGAAACCAGACAGATATCTTTACCCTTGTCGGGTTGGGGTGTTACAATTTATGGTATCGAGCTCTAGGTTTTAGGACCCTAGAGCTTAGGCTATGACCCGTGAGAAGTGGGTAGACATTAGGTTTCCGTCTGCTCGTAAATTTTTCGATTCCTTTGATGGTCGCTCGATTTGACTTGATATCCTTTTGCCTTCACCGAATTGGCCCTCCTTTGTTCGTGATCGAATTTTGTTATTTTGTTTTCGCCGTCCGCTTGTCGATCGTTAGATGGAGACTACCCGTGGAGCCAAGAAGATGGTGCCGACCTCGCTGTCGCAACGGTTCTGTGGCTTTGGAGAGGTTCGTGAAGCGAAGCCACACTCGATCGCCGCGGTCGTTGGAGACATCGTGATGTTGTTGGAGGAAGTTGGATGGACCAACCAAAGGCGCAAGAGACGGAGACAAGATTCAACCGGTGGTCGAGAAGATTCATCTACTATATGATTTGGGCGCGACTTATGTCACTCGATTCGCTTTGTCATGCGCTTCAAGACGATTTGATATTCGATAAGTGATTCGATCCGTATTGCTTTTCTCCGATTTGTTCGAACTCGTGTGAATCGTGAGGTTTATCGCTTAGCATTCGGTATATCCCGCCTTTTCTTTCTCGGATCGTTAGTAATAAGTCATGAGGAAGAATACGAGGTGGATTCGGATTTGGAGTCTACGGCTACTAGTAGGTTTAATCCGACACAAGAATAGGAATTTGCGCTCGATTAGTTGTCCTCCTTATGAGAATTTTCTCGACGCTTGATTTTGAACTAGGTCCTTTTGTTTTCATTTGACGCTTGAATGGGATTTTAAGTTTTGTTTTGGAAGTTCATCTTTGTGATTTTGAAAATTTTGTTTGATTAATGGAATAAAGCAAAATTTTGAAAGTATAGTTCCTGTCTGTTGTTGCTTCTGCTAGATTCGTTAAGTTTCCGTTAGTCCTCATAAGTTTCGTCTGCTATTTATGTTCTCTTAGTGTTGTTGTTTGATTATCGCTTGGGTGAAGTATGGCCATCATGATGGTATACTCATGTGGATCTGGTTTGTTATAGTATGTTACTTGCTATCTGTGTATTATCTGTATGTGGTAGGTTTTGTTATAATATTAGCTATGTGTATTGTCATGACCCTAGACCGAATATAATGACAATAAGAACTTGTTATGTGATGCAAGTATTATGACGCCTGATCAACGTGATAATACCGAGATCATATAATTTGAACTTATTGAAAGTATACAACGTCTGGGAAATGCCTGTGATTGATGTGTGTATAGACTTTGCCTTGTATCCGATATTGGGTACTTTTCATATTGGGTTGAGACTCAGATTTGATTGTGAGATTTTCGCTTGCATTCTGTTGCATATAAGTTTTGTACCATTGGGATCCGGTTGTTATTAATTTGTGTTAACCGATAGATTGTTATGCCTACCTTAGATCTGTATGCCTCCACATACTCCTGCGATTAGTAAACCGTTAGGATTCGTTCCATCTATGCATATGATAGTTTTCATCATGTGATACCTGTGTAAGTTAGAGCGTGTTTTTGAATTTTCTTTATCTCATCTTTTACTGCTAATACTTTAATAAGTATACGATTAGCACTCGTCATATATTCCATGAAGTTTCGAAATCCATTGTCGCCGTACTATTCCGTCTTGTTCAATTTCGAGGACGAAATTTCTTTTTAGAGGGGAAGAAATTGTAATACCTGAATTTCTAAAATTCACAAAAAGACCAAAATACCCTTATGATCAAAAGTAAGAATAATTAAATAAACACAATACCAAATGAGCTATGTAAATTCAGAAAACTTATAAGAAATATCACATATGATCCAAATAAATCTTGAATGACTTTATAAAGTTAATTTTATAGATTATAATTTTCTAAAATCATTTATGTATTTTATATAAATAACCGAATATATTAAAGAGTTTTATAAAAGAATTAAATTAATAAAAGCCCAATATAAATTTATATTATTAAGAGACCATTTAATTTAAGTCCAATGCATTGTAAAGCCCACAAGGAAATTTGTAACTCAAGTATATATACATATATTCGGTTCCTTAAAATCCCTAAATACCGATTATTCCCAAACCGACTTCAAAACCCTTCATAATTCGATTTCTAGTTTCCAGAGCTTGAGACCATTTTTCTTGGACGAGATTCAAGGTATAGAAGGTGGGAAAATAGTGTTTGAGTTCCAGAGTTCTGTTGTAGTCGTGGTTAGTTTTTGAAACAATTAGGTTTCATGATAAGGGTTTTTGTGCTTCTTTTGTTCCAACGATTCAAGCTCATCAAGGGTATGTTCCTAATGTTGTTTTCAGTCCTATAAGTCGTATATAACACATAAAAATTGGCCATGCATGTTTAAGATGTCGTATGAAATTATTTGGAATCTAAAACCCTAAAAAGTGTATACAATTAACGAATGAGCTTAAAATATTTTTAGAGATCATGAATCTATTTTTCCAGAAGCTATTACATGATATAAGACCTGAATAAAATATATATTTGTGAATTCGAAGCTTGTATGAATTGTTTTGAGTTTTAGGGTTCGATTAAACATGGAAAAAGGAAGGTTTTTAAAAGGGACGATTAGGGTTTTGCATAAACTAGGGTTTCTTGTAATCATTGAAGGTAATTAATGAAGTATTAATGATGAGCTAATGATTGGTGTAACCTAGGTTTAGGGCTTGCTTTTGAATTATGCCCTAATCGGTTTTACATAAAAGTTGTGGGTTGGTTTTGTAAATATTGAAACTTAAAGGTTATTTTTGTAAAACAGTAAAATACATGTACTAAACGTATAAAATAAGTGTGGGGGTTAAACATGTAATTTTGGATATTTAAAGGGCTATTCGAGTTGTATTTAAATTATTAGGGTACGTTTTGTAAATTCTAAAACCTTTGGGTTAAAAGTGTAAAATCTGATAAAGTAAGGTGAGATTGTGAACTTAAAGATGTCAAGGGTTTAATTTGAAATTCTGAGAAATTATGGGTCAACATGTGTAAATAAATTACGTAAGGACACGCATGAGTTTAAGTTAATTTCGGTTTGTTATCATTTACATTCTAGGTTAAATTGGGAAATCATTAAAAGAAGTAATATGTGAATTTAATGCGTATTTAGTGATATTTAAAGAATATGGAAAACCCTAGAACCTAAATAGGAAGTTGGTGAATTAATGAGGAATACCCTAAAATGTTGTAATTTCGTCTGTCACTAAAATGAGAATATTCTGACAACTCTAAAAGTATTAATGCGATAAAACCGTTATAATATTAATGATTCTAATAAGTATTAAATAAATCATAATCCGTGTAGATTCGTTGGAGGAGAAGCGACGTTACATCTTCGTATTCGTTCATTCGTTACTTTTCTCTCAATTGCTTTAAGGTACGGATATTCTGTCTTACTTTAAGACACTTATGTTATCGCATGATATTCGACCTTTTCAAGAAAGGTTCCTTATGATGTTCTTTTCGCTCGCTTTCCTATTTTACTTATTAGGATTCCCTATGCCATTGCTATGAACCCTTTTCTCAATGTTTGACTGTTGCTTATCCGGGTTATGTTTTATTGAACCATGCGTTAGTGATTTGGAACTTTATGTTAGGAAGACTTTGATATGTGTAATGTTTGAACCTTACTATATTTGAATATGAACCTTATGATATGGGTTATCCGATATGTTATTTGCTATGAACATTAATGTGTCTTTTGAAATGTTGCTTATCCGAACTTTGATTTTGAAAACATGATTAAACATTTGATAAATTATGATCCATGTCATTTATGACAATTTGTTCGACCTAAGTTAGTTTGACACCCGAGCCAAATAATAACTAGTCATGGGGTTCCATGTCCGTGTCGTTGATGCACCTCTCGACATGACTCTAGGCGATGAGTGATGTTCCGCCACGTCCCCTTATCTCGTTATTTGTTATGAGCTCGCTTGGTATTATATTACCTATATTTGTCTCGTGGGGCGATGGATGCATCCTAGATCCGATCCGTTATCCGATATGATTTGTCGGTGAATGATGTCGTGCAATACGCGTCTTCACAACTTCTGGGAGCTAGCTACTCCAAATTATTTTCTAAGATTATTCCTGTATAGGAATGATGTTTCTGATATGATATGTTCTGGGCTCGAGGTAGTTAACTAAATCTGTATTTGTTATTTCTATGTTAAGTTCTGATTATGATTTGGTATGTTAAATGCTTACGATTATGTGCTCGGTTTATTATATGTTCTTATATATGTGTATGTTTCTGTATATGTGATTACCGTTTACAATGCTAGGTTATGATTAATATGTTTAAATGGGGTTTGTATGCTGTTATCTGATATTATGTTAGTTTATCGTTATGTGGATTCGTTGATCTGTGAGATGAATGTGCTAGTATGAAAGTGAGTATTCTATAAGTTTAGTAAGTATAATTGTTCCGTTAATCTGGTAAACTTTACTTATACGTTAGGGTATCTATCTGTTTATGATTTGGTCTGCAATGATTGTTTGCTATTTCCGCTGCTACAATATTGCATTAAGTGTATTAAATGTTGATTTCTTGATTGGTATGAATGCCATGTTTATTTACTAGGAAGTGTTTCCGTTAGTCATTAGACTCTCCGTTTGGCTTATACGTAATCTATTATTTTGGTATGCTATGTGTTTGGTTGTTCTGATAGGTTTGTGTTTGTGTCATTGATGTGCTATGTGATGTCTAAACTGTTATGTGGTTGTTTGGATTTCTGTATATTTGTGCTTCCGCAGAATCCTAAAAGATCCTTTGTCATTATTTTATTTTAATTTCGTCATTTGTATATTTTGTTTAGCTTTTGTTTCGTTATATCCGTTCACTGGCTTTGTAAGCTCGGCCAAGACTTTTCTTTTCTGCGGCGGTATTAAGCGCTCAAGATAAGCTTATGGGATAGCCGATCCGGGTTGAGAGTAGAGTCGAGAGCAAGACTTTGACCATAGAGATCTTAGATTTATTTTGAATATAAGTTATTTATATTATCTTTGTAAGTTTTTGTAAAGGCTTCGCTATTGTACATTAGTTAAAGTTCTGATATGAAACCGTATTGTGATATCTTTACCCTTGTCGGGTTGGGGTGTTACATAAGTATTCACCAACACACCCTAATCAATAATTTGCTTAAACAACAAACTATTTCAAAATGAACATCTAATAATAATTCAAAATACAAAATCGGTTTTGATAATTATACCTTTGATGTGTAGTCAAAATCGAAACCCTAACTGATGCAATTGGACCCTAGCTTGTGTGATTTGATACCCTATCGATTCTATGATTATATCACTAAAATCGAAACCCTAGCTGGTGCGATTTGAAACCCTAGGTGGTGCGATTGAAATGGTGAATGATTTAACCTTCAATTTGAACGATTAGGTGGTGCGATTTGAGCGAGTAAGAATGAATCATTGAGGAGGTGTTGGTGATAACTGAATAAGTTTTGGACGATATTTGAGTTCTTAAGTTTTCTAATAATTTCAAAAGAGTCCCCGTGGGTTCATTGGGTTCTTATATAGAAAAAGTCCACGCTTATTTGTGTCATCAATCATATTTCTTTATCATTTTATTTATGTATATTAGTGATTTTGGGCGTTGTTTATTTATTACCACCAACCTATCCTTCTAGCAGATATACACTGTTTAGGGCATGGATTATTTTGTATTTTTTTTGAAAGATGAATTTCTTATAAAGTGCTTCGTGTCGCGGTTCGACAGCGGGAGGTCTAGACTACGTTGTCTAAACCGGGTCCGCACTAGAGAGCTCCCTCGAAGCGGAAATGCCTATTTCAAATACCCGATGGGGAAACCCCTACTAATCCGCTCAAGGCACGACAATTAATAGGGGTAAACCCTTTCCTTTTCCAAGATTCGAACACAGGGTTACCAGCCCAAACCCCTTCATTAAAGGACTATCTTGAAGAAAATCCTCATTCAAACCCCTTGCAGGATTTGAACTCAAGACCTCCCCCCCAAGAGCCCCTAAGGACTCTAAGGTGGCCAACTGAGCTAAGCCAGTTGGTTGGATTATTTTGTATATTATACGATTGTAGAGGAATTTTTAAATGCTTACTTTTATTTTGGTGCTTACCAAAGGACAAATCTCTATCATCCATCTAGAAACCTAAGATTAACATTATTTATTAACATTATTTCTTTGTCTTTTTGTCTTTCTTATTTATTAACATTATTTTTTCTTTTTTCTTTTTTTTTCTTTTTTTTTAATTCACGTTTTTATTTCAAATTCATGTCCTTTTTTTTTCAATTTTAAATTCACGCTTTTTTATTCAAGTTTTTTTTCGTTTTCATACGTTTTCATTCGTTTTTATACGCTTTCATACGTTTTCATCTGTATTCATACGTTTTCATATGTTTTCGTCATTTTTTAAGTTTACAACTAATTTCAGTTATTTTCGTCTGCTTTCATCCGTTTTGCACGCTTACATCCGCTTTCGACGCTTTCATACGTTTTGTATGTTTATATCGTTTTCTTTTTAGACGTTTTGTCCATTTCATACGTTTCGTTAGTTTTACGCCGTCCGCTTTTATCGTTTGTCGCTTTCACGCCGTCTATTTTCTTACGTTTCGCCCGCCACGTCGGGCCATACGTTTTGTCTGCTTTCTTACGTTTCGTTTGTTTCATCGTTTTGTCCATTTTCACGTTTGCTCGCTTTCACGTTTTCGTCCCGTTTCGACGCGTGTTTTACGCTTTCATACATTTTCGCCATTTTCTTATGTTTCGTCCGCTTTCACGTTTCGCCATTTTCATACTATTTCATATGTTTTTTAGGTTTTCATGTATTGTCGTCTGTTTTTAGACGTTTTCGTCTGTATTTTAACGTTTGCATGTATTTTCGTTCGTTTTATCCGTTTTCAGACGTTGTCATCCATTTTTAGACGTTTTCGTCTGTTTTCAGAAGTTTTAATCTATTTTTATACATTTTCGTCCGTTTTCATCCATTCTTATACGTTTTTGTCTATTTTTATATGTTTTTGTCTGTTTTTTATATGTTTTTGTTTGTTTTAGACGTTTTTGTGCGTTTTCATACGTTTTTCATTCGATTTTATACGTTTTTGTCTGTTTTCATTTTGATATTTGTAAATGACACTTATTTATCTCTTGTGATATAACACTGTAAGGAAGATGAAAAGTATTACATTCTTCATCATGTATGTGTTATCAGTTGTGATACTCAACTAAGAATGTGATGGTTGTGTTTTTGAAAATATTTAGGAAGATTTTTACGTTTTTTGATATGATGAAATATTAGAAAAGTTGTTCAACTGAAAAACAAGATATGTTATGATACTTTTGTTAGACTTGTGGTGGATTTTTCTATTTAATGAATACATTGTGCTTGTTTCGATAGGTTTTATAGAGGGATTTGAAAATATCTATTGTTGAATCAGCAAACTAAATAAGCTATTGTTGAAGATAGTACACGTCTTTATAAACAAACTGAGGAAGCTCAAACACTTGTGATGTCGCAGGTGATATCACCTCACTTGTGATATCACACGTGATATCATGTGTGCTATCACCGTTGATATCACCTGTGATATTACCGGTGATAGCATGTTTGATATCCTAGTTTATATCACTTGTGATATCACAAGTGATATCATGTGATATCACCTGTGATATCACCTGTGATATCATGTGATATCACTTGTGATATTATGTGATATCACAAGTGATATCACCTGTGATATCACAAGTGATATCACCTGTGATATCATGTGATATCACCTGTGATATCATGTGATATCACAAGTGAGGTGATATCACCTGTGATATCATGTGTGATATCACGGTGTTTGAGCTACTCGGTTTGTTTATAAAGATGTGTGCTTTCTTCAACCATAACTTCTTTAGTTTACCGATTCAACCATAGATATTTTAAATTCGCTATAAAACCCATCAAACATGCACAATGTATTCATTAAATAGAAAATTCATCACAAGTCTAACAAAAGTTTCATAACATCTTTTGTTTTCGTTAAATACCTTTTCTAATATTTCATATTATCATAAAACACAAAATCTTCCTAAATATTTTAAAACACAAATAAGAATAATGAATGAATCATCACAGTAATATAATAAGTGATGTTTATTATCATTTCTTTCATATAGACTTGGTAAATACTAAACTCTTATCACATTTGGTATGAATTTAATATTTCACATTCTTAGTTGAGTGTCACAACTGATAACACATATATGATGAAGAGTGTAATACTATTCATCTTTCTTACAGTGTTATATCACAAGAGATAAATAAGTGTCACTGAAAATAGAGACTTGACATATTCTCAAAATCAAACAAGTGCTGCATTAAATTAGCATTTTTTGAACAAAATAAGAATTCACCTAAAGAGACTTTATCCCTTTTTATTTCTACTAAGAGTATAATGTCACAACTGATAGATAACATTGGTTACTTTAAAAAAATGTGCGCCTGTCAATTGCGATGAAAGACACAAAAACTATCTTGTAACTAAAAATTATAAAAATATTAGAAAATACATAGGTGATAATATATAAAAATATACAAAGCAATGAATTATCTCAGGTGATATCAAAGGTTAAAAGACATACTTGTTTGTTTATGAAATATCATAAGTGATATTAGACATTAACTTTTTTATAATAAAATATCACAATTGATATTAGACATGTAATATAATAAAGTTTAATAATAAGTCGGAAAACATATGAAAATAGACGAAAACGATAAAACCGCAAAAACGGACAAAACGATAAAACGAATGAAAAGCGATAAAACGTATGAAAATGGAAAAGCATCCGAAACGGATGAAAACGATAAAACGGATGAAATGGACGAAAACGTATGAAAAGGACTAAAACGTTTGAAAATGATTTAAAGCGCCTAAAAAGGACGAAACGTAAAAATGATTTAAAGCGTATCTAAACCTATGAAAACGTAAGAAAACGGACAAAAACGTAAGAAAACAGACGAAAAGGTATTAAAACGGACGAAAAAGTAAGAAAACAGATGAAAAGGTATGAAAACGGACAAGCACGTAAGAAAACGGACGAAAACGTAGGAAAACGGACGAAAATGTAAGAAAAAGGGCGAAAACATAAGAAAGCATACGACAACGTATGAAAACGGACAAAAATGTTAGAAAACAGACGAAAACGTATGAAAACGGACGAAAACGTATGAAAACGGACAAAAACGGACAAAAACGCAAGAAAACAGAAGAAAAATTAAGAAAACAGACGAAATGTAAGAAAATGGATGAAAACATAAGAAAACAGACAAAAACGTATGAAAACAGACGAAAAAGTATGAAAACGGACGAAAACGTAAGAAAACGGATGAAAACGTAAGAAAACGGACGAAAACGTAAGAAAACAGACGAAAACGTAACAAGACTGACGAAAACGGACGAAAACGTAAGAAAACGGATGAAAACGTATGAAAACGGACGAAAACGTAAGAAAACGGACGAAAACGTATGAAAATGGACGAAAACTTAAGAAAACGTATGATAACAGACGAAAACGTCTAAAAAGCGGAAAAAACGAACAAAAACGTATGAAAACTGATGACGAAAAAAAAACGTGAAAGTAAAAATAGTGATTAGAAGAAATACAAATAATGTTAAAATAAATAAGAAAGATAAAAAGAAAATAAAAAGACAAGAAAAAAACATGGACTTAGGTTTAGACATATTAAATCTTAGGTTAATCACAACCATTAGATCAAACTAGATGGAAAGTGGGATTTATCCCTTAGTAATCAAGAATTTTTTAGTATGTAAAATAAAGTGCCTATACGATTGTAACCGTATACTTTTTTCATATTATCTCCACACTTTTATTTGTGTACAACTAGAAATCCCACAATTCTAGACGTATATAGTTTCTCTACGATTATGAATGTAAAAAAAAACCTAAAAAAACTTCACCCTTATGCTACCGTGGAGATATTGGTGTGCACAATTGGGCTTTTTTTTTGTAGGAATTCTCATGTTTCTTTTTACACCCGTCATTATACATTAATACAACATCTACAAGACAACATGTAGATAGAATGCCATTTTTATAACCAATTCGATGCTTATAGTTATCATACAACACCAAAATGCCATAATTGACCAGACGACTTGAATTACTTTTTGGAGGGATTTATTACGCTAATTTTTATTGCAAAATGATCCAAGATTGCCACTTAATGAACTACTTTCTGGAACATTTAAACTCGAAAAAAAAAAAAAAAGTATGCATTTTGAAGTAGCAACCTACTCCAACATTCAAACAAATATTTATCGAGATATTAGAACTTCAAAAGTTAAACATATCCGTACACTATATGATTCTAATTACTACATATAGCCCTTAGGAGTGCTTTAGATTGCTTGTCTAAACAACTTATGGTTCTAAGCAAGCTTAGGGTGTTTGAAGTAGCATACTTAAGGAGCTTATAAAACCAACACCGAGGTGGTGTAGTGGTCGAACGTCTTGATGTCCTCACAAGATGTCTAATGGGATACCTCGATTAGGCCGCATACATTGAGTCCAAGACTCTCCCTACCCTAATAAACTCAACTGGGAAAGGCTTATCCGTTTTCCCGTTTACTAAAGTACCTTATTGACTTCTTTCTGTTTTAAACATAACACGCCCAAACCATGGAGCTTATTTAAGGGCTTATTGACTTATTTGCGTAGATTATTTTTGGGGATTTTTGGAACTGCTGGTCACATCATAACTGTAAGAGATAAGTGTCAATGATTGAATTTTATTGATTGAACTAGCTAAAAGACCCGTGAAATTCACGGGGTATTTTAAAGACACGTGAAAAAAAAATAGTTAATGACATCAACTATTTCAAAGTTAAAGATTAGAAAGAACCCTATTTAGATAAGCTAAAGTAACATATAAAGTTGCTAATAGTGAAATATATGTCATATCAAACACAATAGTCAAATAAGTGGAAAAGAACATAATCATCTTCAATCTTTCTCTCTTTTTTGTGAGCTTTCATATTCCTAGCAAAATACACACTCTTTGAACATGTTCGAGTACACACACTTAATATATTCATGATTGCACCTATATTCACATCTTTTTAACTAATGATCCTTTAAGAATCGAAATCCTAATTATGCAGCATGAGCAAAATATAAAATCATTATTATTAGAAAGCATGTCTAAAGTTAGGAAGACTCAAAACTTATTTTGAGTTACCTATTGAAGGGGTGTTTGAGATTACTTTTTTTTTGTTTGTGCTTCTAACTAAAATACTTATAACGAAAGTACTTTTGAAAGCAGAATATGTTTTATTTTTTTATTATTTTTTTAATTTTTATTTTTTAATTATTTTTTTAAATGCAATATATTTGTAAAAATAGAAAATTTAATATAAAAAATTCAATCAACTTCATTCATGAAATGTTTTAGGTTACAAATGAGAGTAAAAATTCATTACAATTTATTATCAAATATAATTATCTAAGAATCCACGTTTGTTTGGTTGTTACTTGTTTTTTTCAAAGAATATATATAGAACATAATGTGACATGAAGATCCTTTACAGCCTCTTCCCGTTGATCAGGCAACGATCTCACAACTTATCTTGATTAATGGCCTTTAGCACAATAACCGGATGTTGTAATTGGAAATACGTTGAATGAGACATATATTGCAAAAAGGTAAACTTTGAAGATAAAATAATAATAATAAAATAAATATAAAAAAAAGTCTTAATTATGATTACTCATTTGAATATCATGTTATAGAAGTAAACGTGCTCGCAGTTGCACTGTGTTAATTTGCGTAGCTGTTAATTCTAGACATAAGAAAGGAATGTCATGAAGAGTTTATAATACTCATCTCAAGGCTAAACAATCACTTGAACGTATGGACACGACATACAAAAGTAAAATACATCACTTGATTTTAGAAAAGGATTAATGGAAAATGGTGAATACCTCAAAAGCAACATCAACATCTCGATCCGAGACATTTGGTCGATTCATTAACAACGATTTGTAAAGTGTAGACTACCAAATAAATTTAAACTAACTTCGTGCTCTTGATAGTATCGTTAAAAAGAGCAATCTTTTAGTTTGATAACGGTATGGGCATC
Organism: Chrysanthemum lavandulifolium; assembly: GCA_022545495.1. Lineage (NCBI taxonomy): Eukaryota > Viridiplantae > Streptophyta > Magnoliopsida > Asterales > Asteraceae > Chrysanthemum > Chrysanthemum lavandulifolium. The sequence continues at coordinate 290,313,607 of CM040240.1, forward strand.
CCATATACAAAATTGAAATCTGTTTACGTGTTTTATGAGATACTTTTGAAACATGCATGAGCCCGTCATAAATAAAATTCCTGTTAAGAGTTCCAACATTAGTAGCTAACTATTTGAGTTATAAATATAAGTGTCACGAATTTTAGAATTGATCGAAACAAAAACCTAAAGGTTAAGAATCATATCAATTAGTTACTTATACTTCAATGAGTTTTTGAAAGAATCATACCCCTAATTTGGAAGAGGAGATCATGCAAAATTGCACAATACAATAAGACAATAATGATTTAAAATGACATTTTGCTTTTGTGGGTTTTGGAGTTAACACTCCAATTACTTACTTCTATAATCAGTTAAAGAGGAGGTTCAGATTGGTGATGAGAGCTTCATTGATGAAAATAGTATGGAGTGTTAATAGGTGTTAAGTGTTAAGGGGTATTTGGTTCACTGAATGTTTTGTCATCTCAACCATCTTAGAATATGGTGTATGTGTTCTTGCTGTATTAGTGGGTGTATTAGTCTTCACAGTTTCTGTTTTTCAGACCATTACAATGGAGTGATACCTTGTATCTTGGAGTTTTAACTGGTATGGTTGTACCTATGGTAATCTCTTGATTCTTCATTTTGGCCTTGGGAGGAATTTGAACAGTCAAGTATGGCTAAATAGGAGGCCTAACTGGTTAGAATGTACCATAAAGTAGGGTAGAAATGTAGCTAGATGGTAGGTGCTATTAAGGTGAATTGATATAATAAGCATGGTTTTTTATTGGTAAAGATGAAGTTGGGAATGCTTTGTTTGTTGCTCTAATCTGCTGTCAGCATTGAGTCTATCAGACATAGTTGTTGTTGTGTCTGATATCGGAGTTCAACTTTATTTTGTTTTGAGTATGTTTAGTGTATGGTTATGTCTGTATTAGATTTGGGTGATGTCCAAATCTTATTTTATATTTTTATGATTGTAATGCTTTGGAGTTTAATATAATTTATTCATCACAAATTCAAAGTTTTCTATCATTCAACATCTACAATAATCTTTATTGAAAAATTAATTAGTCATTCGTTTAAAATAAAAAACTTATATTAAGAAAAGAGAGAGCACTGTCCATGTGAAAAGAGACAAATTGTGTCCTTGTTATTGTTGTCATTCTCTTATTCAAACCATATGAGATCACAAACATATGAACCTATGTTTGATGAGGTTGATTATGAAAAGAGTTATTTCATAAATGGTCTTTGTGGTCTGTGGTCTATCTGGTTTAACAGATTTAGTCTTTTTATTTTTAACAGATTTGGTTCCTGTCGTTGCTACTGTAACGGGTTTGATCTCTTGACCATTTTTTCCATTTGTTTGACCAGGCCATAAGATCTTAAGATCTACTCTGATATGATTTTACTTTTAAATTGCAAACTAAAAAACTACAAATTTATGGTTTATGATTTTATATAATTTAAAGAAAACATTTAATTCTTCTTAAACATTCCATATTCATAATTTATGATAACATTTTCATGAAACATTCATATAATTTCGTGTTTATAATATATAATAATTTGTAGATTTGAATAATATTACAAAGACAATAAAAAAATGACATTATAGTAGGATTTTAGGATCCTGGTCCGATCTTACGATCACAATCTTGCAAATACGAAAATGATCTTTGGTAGTATCCCAATCTTAAAAACCTTGGTTCAACATCTACGATCTTAATTGAAAAATTATTTAGTCAATCATGAAAAAGAAAATAATAAAAAAAAAAAAAATAAATAAAAAATTGTGAAAGAGAGAGCATTCTCTATATGAAAAGAGACCAATTGTGTCCTTGTTATTGTTGTCGTTCTCTTATTCAAACCATATGAGATCACAAACATATGAACACATGTTTGATCAGTTTCATTAAAGCCACTTACAAATTCAAAAACTCTTTTCATATTGAAAAGAGTTAATTTCATAAATGTTTTCTGTAGTGTGGTCTGTTGAGTTTAACGGATTTAGTCTTTTTATTTTTTTTAATGGATTTGGTCTCTGTAGTTGCGACCTGTAACGGGTTTGGTCCCTTGACCAATTTTTCCATTTGTTTGACTGTCAAATTTACAGAAATAACATAAATACCCTTAAAAATAAGGTTTATGTGATTTGTGAGATAAAACAAATTTAGTCCCAAGTTTTTATATTACGTTTCGTTTGTTTTCAACCATTTTCGTTTGTTCTTTAACGTTTTTGTCCGTTTTCTTACGTTTTTCAACGTTTCGCACGTTTTTATATGTTTTCGCACGTTTTCATCCATTTTTATACCTTTTCATCCACTTTTACACGATTTCGTCCGTTTTTATACATTTTCGCACGTTTTTATATGTATTCTTACATGTTCTTCCGTGTTCGCGCGTTTTCGTCCATTTATTTTCTCCCATTTTTATATGTTTTGTTCGTATTTTTACGTTTTCATCACGTTTTTTCACATGTGGCGAAAATAATTCTAAAAGAAATATTTCAGGAAAAAAAAAACTTTTCTTGACATAAAAATTTCAAAAAAAATGGAAAAAAGATTTTTGAAATAATTTTCGTAAAAAAAATTAGGAAAAAATCCAATTTTTTTTTGAAAATTCTTTTCAAATAAAAAATTCTAATTTTTTATTCGAAAATAAATTCCTAATATTTTATTCCAATTTTTTTTCAAAAATTCTTTTTCAAAAATTTTTTTCCAAATTTTTTTTCAAATTTTTTTTTAAAGTTTTTTTTTTTAAAAAATTTTATGTCAAAAAACTTTTTATTTGATTTATTTTATGAAATCTTTTTTTCGTCACATGTGAAAAAAAAACGTGACGAAAATGGACGCAAACATGCAAATACGGACGAAAACGTAAGAAAACGAACGAAAATATATAAGAATGGGCGAAAACGTATAAAAACGGACCAAAACGTGCGAACACGGACGAAAACGTAAGAAAGCGGATGAAAACATATAAAAACGGGCGAAAACGTATAAAAACGGAAGAAAACGTATAAAAACGGATGAAAACATATAAAAGCGGATGAAAATGGATGAAAACGTGCAAAAACGTATAAAAACGGATGAAAACGTAAAAGAACGGACGAAAACGGTTATAAACATATGAAACGAACGAAACTTAATAAAAAAATAGGGGCTAAATTTGTTATACCCCACAAACCACATAGACCTTATTTATAAGGGTATTTATGTTATTTCTGTAAATTTGACGGTCAAACAAACGAAAAAACTTGTCAAAGAACCAAACCCGTTAAAAAAAATAAAAAGATTAAATCCGTTAAACCTGACAGGCCAGGTAGATCATTTATGAAATTAACTCTTTTAAAAATCATAAAAACTTACCTTACGATTAGTTAGTTGAATGCGTTAATGATTTGAGTAAGTATTCAAGAAAAAATGAATAGCTTGTAATAGCCTTTTTAGTTGTCAAATTTTAAAACGTTATTTATGGTCACATGCACTTTAATTAAATTAAAAAAAAAATAGAAAAGAAAGAAGAAGAAGGAAAAAGGTCTTATATGAAATGTTGAGTGGGGTGTTTATTGTGAGGTGTAACTATTAATGAGTTACAATATTATTCAAACTGTGACACTTTAAACTCACAAGCAAACAATATCAGCGGGAGAAATTAGAAAAAACAATTAGTACTTTTTTGGACACGTGTCGCAATATAATGCTTAGATATATTAGGAAAAAAGTGATTAAGAGAGAGTTAAAAAAGTGTGTTTTATTAGTTAAAATAGATATTACACAAAAATGGAAGAGTGCATATAATAACATTATAAGAGCTATTTAGGGTAAGCCCACTAATCAAGCTAATCCTAATAACTTTGTGATAATCCACACATGTACAACTATTGGACTTATCCACACAATATACAGTTAACACTCCCACGTAGTCCGAGCGGCGAAATCGCGAAAGCTCGGACCGAAGATTAAAAGCTAATAAACAATAAATTAAAGCAAATAAATAATTGCTGATGAAGACATTCGACAGCAAGCGAAAGCACATCTTCAGCAGCAGGCAACAAACCAGATAAACCAAAGTACCCGTTCCAAACCGGATAAACCAAAGTATCCTTACCAAATGGGATAAACCAAAGTATCCCTTATCAAACAGGATAAACCAAAGTATGTTGACCAAACGAGATAACCCAAAGTATCCCCTACAAATAAAATGGGATAATCCAAAGTATCCCCTACAACTAAATGGGATAACCCAAAGTATCCCCTACAACTAAAACAAAGGAATTACAGCTAAAACTCATGCACTAACATCAAAAGAAAAGATGAGAAAATGAAAGTTGGTTCTAAAACTTCAACCCCCATAGAACCTTCCGAACAAACGGGCCGGGTTTTTCCCTAGAAAAACATAAAGATCCACAATTTTATTTTTATTTTTTTACGCTAAAGCAGATTCAAAAGAAATACCCTTCTGATATTAAAATCTAAGTTTATGTATTGCTTACAATAATCAAATTAGCAAGTAATACATAAACGTTTTCTAACAGATAAGTTCCCGATAAAGCAAGGCCGATGGGCCACACCTTGCACAAAGAAGTCTACATGCCATCATCAGCTCAGGAAGCAGAAGCAGATATATCTCCTTACCCAGGTCATGAGGTAAAAGAAGAAAAATAACATATAAACTGGTGGAGATGGATTTTCGTTAGTTAGTGTGATGGCAGTGAAGGGATTATTGGGAGCCCTCCGAACCTCCGGCGTGTAGCCAGCGGCCAAAGGCGGTGTTGTGGATCGTTGTTTTGTGTTTAGGGTTTTTAGAGGATCGTATGGCTGATACCAGGTAAGAGATAAGTGTCAATGATTGACTTTTATTGATTGAATATTACACACAAATGGAAGAACATACATATAGGAACATTATAAAAGCTATTTAGGGTAAGCACACTAATCAAGCTAAACCTAATAACTTTGTGATAATCCACACATGTATTGCTATTAGACTTATCTGCACAATATACGGTTAACAATAACTAGTTATGGATATGTTGAAGAAAAAAGTATTGCTATTGGACTTACCTATTAAAGCATAATATTTGTCACAAATGTGAGTTTGACGTTGCAAACAAAAAAAAATGTTCTTTTAGACATTAAACTTGAAATTTTTGTCTTCAATTGAGTAAAATAAATTTGTGATGACCATTTTACCCTTAAATTTATAAAAATTGCATCATTTGTCATAATTATATAAATAACCCAATTAATATTTTTAAATCATTTTAACACACACAACTAACCCTACATCCCCCTCATCTCTTCCACCGGCGCCGCCACCCTCTATACTCCTCCACTGTGGTTTGCGTTAGAGAGCTCGGGGTTCTTAGTGTTGTATTGCGGAATTAGTGTAGTCAGATTGATAGATGATTTAAGGTTTTTGAATGATTAACATCGTCAGGAAGGTTTTTTAATGATTAAATGTTGATCAGTTTTAGCTTATCAATTCGTTAACTGTGTGTTTTTCATGGTGTTTAGTGTGTTTGTTTGCTAATTGTTGGTATATTGGTTTAATGGTTGCTATATGATGTTGTGTGATGAGTAGAAATGAGTTGTTTGGTTATCTAGGGTTTAGGTTTGATTCAATTTGGTGGATATGAGGGTCCATATCAGGTGATGGTACAAAACATAGCACCTTGGTTATTTGTAGTGCTTGTGACTATGATTCTTTGTCGGATGAGTTGGTGAAGGGAAAGATTGTATATTGTTTGGGGAAAAATGCACAAGATCAGACACTACATATGAAATTCATTTAAGTTCTCCCTGGTGTTGACATTGGTGACTAATTAAAAATCTTGGCTGTGATACAGAATCTCAGTCACTGTCATACATAAATCAAGATCCGTAAAGATGACTGATGCACCATTTGTGGCTTCATTCTCCTCAAGAGGACCTCAGTTGATAATGCCAAACATCCTCAAGGTATTCTCCCTCTCTTTATCTCAGCCCCACGAGAAATAGTTTGTATCTGCCACAACAGTATGGTATTAACTGTGGAATGGTAGTGTTGTGTGTTGCCAAAAATAGCAATTTTGTTTTCATAAAATTGCTACTTTTTAATAATGATAGTTATGTTATAGCCTGATATTGCTGCACCTGGACTCGGTATATTGGCTGCATACTCAAAACTATCTAGCATGACTGGCCATCCATTCTATGACAAACTGATTGTGGATTACCAAATAGCATATGGAACATCAATGGCGTGCCCTCATGTTGCTGCGGCTGCAGCCTATGTTAAATCCTTTCACCCCACTTGGTCACCTGCTGCAATCAAATCAGCTCTCATGATAACAGGTAAATTATCTTGTCCTCTAGCTGATATTGGGGTGTTTGGTTTAAGCGTTTTAAATGGGTCAAAGTGGTTTTTATCCACTTTGACTAGTGAAGTCAAACACTTTTAGAGTATCTAAGTCTAGTTCTTTGAAGTCAAACACTTTTTATCCACCCATTCACACAAATTCTATCATCAATAGATTACTCATATCTTAACTTATCACAGACACAACATATAAAGCAAGAACTGTAGCTTTACCTAGGTGTTGTTTATCGAAAAATATGAATTCTTCCAAGGCAGCTGCTCTTTTCATATTGCTTAATGTAATTCTTTTCACCTGTGTTTTATCAAACAAGGTACCATGCCCTCCAGAAAAAACTCCAACGGTCCCTAAAACATCAGCCAAGTGCCCAAAAGATACCCTAAAGTTTGGTGTATGTGGTGACTGGCTTGGGTTGGTTCATGAGGTCATTGGGGCTCAACCGGATAGTGAATGTTGCTCATTGGTGAAGGGTCTTGCAGACCTTGAAGCAGCATTATGTTTCTACACTGCTATTAAGGCAAATGTGCTTGGTTTCATAATGGTTGAAGTACCTGTTGCTCTTAGTTTGTTGGTCAATTCTTGTGGGAAAAAGGTTCCTGAAGGGTTCAAATGCGCATGACATTTTAACTTTCCTAATGTTTGTTTGTAATGTTTATCTGTTTTATGAGCTATTACACTGGTATCAAATGACAGTACAAGGAGAAAACAAGTAATTGTAGAGTCATCAAACTAATGTACTCAATGGTCATTTACATTTAGCCTAGTACTTTTTTTTTTTTTTTTTTTTTTTTTTTTTGTTTGTTATGGAATCCGTTATGTGAATTGATGTAATTGTAATAAGGGATGATGGACGCAATTTTTCAAAACGACAGGGACCATTTATGTAATTTAGCCTAGGGACGATGGATGCAATTTTCGCAAACCCACAGGGACCATTTATGTAATTTGGAAGGGTAAAATGGTCATAATACTTAAAGGAAGACAAAAATTTCAAGTTTAATGTCTAAAAGAGCTATTTTTTTGTTCGCTACGTCGAACTAGCATTTGTGATAAGTATGATGCTTTAATAGGTTATTAGCCTAAGAAAAAAATACTAGTTAAGTCAAACATAAAGTCATTAATTGCTAATGAGATAACTAGTTTACATTTGTATAAACAATGAGTTATGCATTTCTTAAAGAAAAAACACTACTTACCTCATTATAGCGCATTTGCTATAAAAGATCACATTATCACGAACTAATTGTAATAATTAACTATAAATCTTATGAAATTCCAACACTATAAAATTAATAATTTAACCAACATATGCTATAAAATATAATTATTTAGTAAAATGGAAAAAGAGTTTTTAAACTACAATATAAACATCTTTATTTTTAATCATTCATGGATGGTTTAATGATTTAAAAGCTTGTGACCTCGTCACTAAAATATGAGATGTCTCATGTTCAATTTTGCTAAGTACAAATACTTTAAAACCGCCACGCCAAACTCATAAGAAAGGAGAGGTTTGTCTTATTTAAGTCGGTTTGGCGATGTATTCAATCTCCTTTAAATTAGTCACTCAAAACGAAAAACTGTTGTAACACAAAAGAATAAAAATAAACATCCTTAATCCATAACAATAAGACTACTTTTTCTATCCTGTCTCCATACATATCATGCTATCATCTTTTCCTCTGCCATGAAAAACCCATATCTTATTCTTCATATTTTGTTCTTGTCCTCACAAAATATAGAACATCGATTTAAAATATGATGCCCATAAATACTTGATGCCCTGGGCCGTCGCCCAGCTCGCCCGGTACCTGGCCGTGGGTTAACTCCAATGGGTCAATTTGGGATACATTTACTGACAAGAGATCAAATGAGTAATAAGGGTGTATGCTGAGAACTTACTTTTAATGTACTGGTCCGATACTTTAGCGTCTGCAATAACACTCAACCTTACAGCGTCCTAACTAGATCCAGACATGTGTGCGCCGACCAATATGTCATGCACAATGTTGAAGTTTTTCTTAAAAAAACTTCATCCTAGTCTTAATAAAGTTTTCTGAATCAAACGTTGCACTGCGTGAAGTCGTGAACATACTCAGGTTCGATATCATCATATACATACTCTCCGATAGATGTAATTTCTTGACGATCGTGTCAACTAGCAATGTTTCTTCCTCTTTGTCCAAACATTTTGGATTTTCCGCCACCTAGTATACCTGCCATCTCTACAACATACAGTAACGTTTACCATTATTGGAAATAAATCTTGCTATTATGAATGAATCAAAAGTAATAATATGAATATGTATTGTATTGAATTATGATTGATGTTTGATTACAGAATTCATGACCTATTTATACTAATTGAATCGGTACCTTTGATGAGAGGGATACCGTTTCATTAAAAGTAATCGACACAACTATTGTCTAACCGTTATAACCTAACTAAACGGTTTATAACCGCTTCTAATAAACCCAGCCCATATACAAGTTCGGTATACAAACTTTACATACAATATAATACACTAAACTACCCTAACTTTGCTTCTATAACATTAAGGTCCAACATTCACCCCTAATGTTATAGATGACAATCATGTCTTCTTTACTTGACTTCACAACAATGTAGGTTCATCGTCAGTTTCATAAATGAGATGTGCTTGTTTCTCCTTGTCTTTCTTCTTCCATTTGGTGCATTCGCGTGCAAAATGACCGAAGTCACCACATTCATAGCATCTCATTTTATTCTTGCTTTGTTCTCCTTGCCTTGTATCTCTTTCTCGTCCTTTTCTTACTTTGTTAAAGTTTCTTCCTCTTCCTTGATTGCTTGAACTTGCCATCATAAGTTTGTCTTGATAATTTTCTGGTTCATCTTGACTTTTGAGTCGTTCTTCGAAAGCAGTTAATCTTCCAACGGCTTCTTTAAACAACATTTTGTCTAAATCTTGACATTGTTCAATAGACACCACGATAGGTAGAAACTTCTTTGGAACACAGTTAAGTAGTTTCCTTACTAGCACCTTATCTTCCAAAGTTTCACCAAGACCTTTAAACTTGGCCTTTATACTACTTAATTTTCCTCCATAGTCACTTACTTTTTCGTTTGGTTTCATCCTTAGCGTCTCTAGTTCACTCCTCAAGGTTTGTTGTCGTGCTTTTTGAACAAGATCGGCTCCCAAATACTTGACTTTGATTGAGTCCTATACTTCCTTTGCAGTCGAGTATTGTGCAACTTGCATTAAAACATCTTGTGGAAATGTTTGAAAGATCATTGCCTTCTCATTTGTTACTTCTCCTTCTTTTGCAACTATCGTTCCCCAAATACCATATGCCTTCAATATTTTCTCCATCATAATTGCCCATGTTGTGTAGTTTGTTTCAGCCAATTTCGGACATTGAAGTGCTATGTTTTGGTCACGAGTTGGTGTAGATGATTCTCCTTTTGTCATCTTTCTTGCTTTCTTACTTGCTTCCTTTCTTTCTTACTTTTGATCGTATGATCGGTTTGTACTTGCTTTGAAACACAAAGGTTTCTCTTACTGGTCGAAACACTGAGGTCTCTCTTACGGGGTGAAACACTAAGGTTTCTCTTACGGGGTGAAACACTAAGGGTTTCTCTTACGGGGTGAAACACTAAGGTTATATATCATTAGTCCCTCTCACTAACAGCCTTCACTAACGTTTGTTAAATGCCCACATCTGATACCAATATGATGGTATTTTAGTCTTTTTCTCCTCTCTTTATATAACCCTTAATTTTATCTTTTAAATTTATTCTTTTCATGATTCTCTCTCCCCCCCATCTCACAATCAACCCAAATTCTTTTACAATCACAAACGCAAAGTTCAGCATCACGATTCCCATTTTATTTTATTCTCATAAATCAAATATCTCTTTCCAAATAAATAATTACTTTTTCCACAAAACATTGTCTTTATCTTTTTCTTCAAGTTTTCAAGCACACATGGCGGTGGGTGGCGATGACAGTGGTGGTGGTTGGATGGCGTGTAGATGTGTACGGTGGTGTTTTCCTTGTTGGATGGGTGGTGGAATATAATATGGGTTTTGATAATCATACTAACCATCATTCTCATCCCCAAAATGAAGTGTTAACGCTCAACGCACAACAACACTACCAGCCCACCACCATGCCATCCTCACATATGTTGCCAACCTGTAGACCAAGCACATCAAGACATGGAGTCTCACCAGATCTACTTTTGATGGCATTTTGTTTACGATTATTTCGAATTTATAAACATGATGTTTGTATAGAGGATTTTGATTATATAATTTCAAGTTATAGATTATGTTTATGATTTATTGTGTGATCGATAGTAGACTTTGGTCATTTTTTTAATAATGTTTTATAGATTTCAGAGTTGAAATTTTGTTTGTTCGCTTGATAGTGTTAAAGGGGGTGATTGGGTTGTGTGCAAAGAACAAGTGATAGGGTGGGTGGATTCGTGACGGCATGTGGTGGAGATGGAGTGGCGTCGTCAGTTTATTATGGTCATGGTGGTTTTAGGGTTGCGGTGGTGAGGAAAAAGAGTATGAAGAAGAAGACTTTTGAGGAAGAGAGAAATGTAAAAGAGATAATGGTTATTGTAGACTTGTAGAGTGTGTTTGTGCAGAAAAGAAAAAGAAAAGAGAATGAAAATGCGATGATTGTAATTGTAAAAAGTTGTTTTTGATGTTTGATAGATCTGGTAGTTTATGAAAAATTAGGTGTTGATGTTTATGAAAATGGGGTGTTGATGTTTATGAAACATGAGGATTAGATTTTGATTAAGCTTTTACGTGTGTTGATATAAGGGTTTGTGAAGTGGCCGGAAATGATGGAAGTTGTGGTGTAAGGCCGGAGTGGTCGTGGACTGGTGTGTGAATAAATAAATCTGAAGAAGATTGATAGTGATGGCCACTATTTATTCTCATGAGGATTTAAAACGACAGAAATACCCTCATGTGTGTATATTTAACGATCGTTAATGAAGGCCGTTAAAGTGAAGGACCAACGATACATAGCATTTCGCATTTAAGGACGAATGGTGCATTTTTTTCAGTCAAAGGACGAAACTTGTCGGTCAACGCAAACCACAAGGACGAACGGTGTAGTTTACTCTTAAATAAATTAATAAAGTTAAAGTTAAATTTAATAAATTATATATAATAATATATTTTCTCTCTTACTTTTTCTCAAACCTTTCAAATCCAACCAATTCTAAACCCATCTACAAACCAAACGGACCATTAGTTTGTATATTTATAGTTAAGTGATCATGCTTATATACTAAGGGTGCGTTTGGTATCCCTTATGGAACGAGGAATGATAGTGGTAATGATTCTAAGTGTTTGGTTAAGATGAGGGCCTACATTATATGGGAATGAAATATGGATATTGTCCATACTCTGTGAGTCCAAAAGGGAGGAATGAATCTATCATAAAGTAGGACCCATCTTATACCGAAATCGATACCGATTGTGATTCATGGCATCATACCAAACGCACCCTAAAAGATCTGCGGTTTGTATAATAAGAAGTGGAATCATTACATAAAAATGTTAACTTTTTACGAATTGAAGGTTAATTTTGTGGGATTGAAAAGTTAGGGTTAGAATTTGATTTGGAGGAAAAGTGGAGGGAATTTGAATTGGTTTTGGGATTTAATGAAATTTTGGGTTTTTTAGAGGGAAAATTGGGGGTTTTAGGGTCCGTTTGGTATGTGCATATGGGGAATGAGGAATGGATATGACAATCATTAAAAATGTTTGACAATCATTAAAAATATGGGGAATGAGGAATGGATATGACAATCATTAAAAGGTATTGAATCTTATACTGCCGATCCTCTTCCAACTTATTTTAAATACTTTAGCCAACGACCCGATGCTACGGGTCGAATAAGTATTAGTGTTATCATGAAATGCACTATGGCCATACGCCAATTGACATACGACACCTCACCTGATGTTTTTGATGAATATTTGCAAATGAATGAGCATACCGGGCGTGATTGTCTAAATAATTTCAATATGTGCGTTCTTTATTTGTTTCGTCAAGAGTTTTTAAAATCTATCTGCAGCACATGAGCATGTTCATGGTTTTCGGGGAATGCTTGGTAGCATCGACTGTATGCATTCGGAATGCAAAAATTGTCTGGTGTCATGGCATGAACAATATGGTAGGGGTGATAAAAAATTACTGACTATAATGCTTGAAGTTGTTGCGTCGCATATTTTGTGGATTTGGCATGCATTTTTTTGGGTGGCAGGTGCGAATAACGATATCAATGTTTTAAATAATTCGTCGTTATTCGATGACATTCTTGATGATGTCGCCCCTGCAGCTCCGTATGTGGTCAATGAATTTGCGTTTGAAAAGGGGTATTACTTAGGTAAAATTGTCTTCCGCCAACACCCTACCCCTACCGACGACTTTTCCCCACTGCTTGCCCTTGATAACCATGGCAAGTATCTCTTCGTCCGTGTATGGTATGCCATAAAATAATAAGTAACCAAATTCAAATGATCAAGTTTAAGTTTCCTTTAAAATAATCAGGAAATTCTTACCACGATGACCGCTCTCAAACTGACGGAATGGGGGTGGTGGGTCACCGACACCGTTGCCATCGTGACCACGCGCCACGGCTGCTGCCACATGTAAAATTACAAGTTGAATAACATATACATTTTCATAAACAGATTAATAAAATCATGCAAACATTCATATACATGCACATTCAAATAAATATACACATTTAAACAATTCATAACAATTTCATTCAAATAAGAGTCATTTTAGAAGTTACAATTTAAGATCAATCTGCTAAATCAACATCACTATCATAAACATTATTAGCGGCAACTGCAACTTCATCATTCGAATTGTTTTCTTCTTAATTATCAGAAGCTTTTGGTAAATCATAAGGCTCGTCATCCTCATCATCAATAAAATCATCATCGTCATCAACAAGAATGATTTGTTGGTGGTGGTGGTGGCTCAACTTTCGTTGATTGACCATCGATATTCAAGGGTTCTATTTCCAAATCAATTAAATTAGCAGATAGTTCGAGGTCAGATGAGTTGTTGCCATGTATCATATCATCATCGTCTTCTTCCACGATGACATCCTAGGTTGTGTTGTGATTCACATCTTGGACGACCTTCCAATGGAGTGGTCATCTAGCAGGATCTTCAAGGTAGAAGACTTGTTTCATTTGTGTTGCGAAAATGTAAGGTTGATCTTCAAATGCATAACTACATGCCAAAATTTGTCTCATGTTGTTTCTAAGATTCATACGTTTGACTTTACGGCCTTTTTGTCACATAAGTCGAACCACTTAACTCGAAACAACACAACTTTGAACGGGTATAAGCAAACTCCAAAATATCTTAAAGCTGACCATAATACATTTCTCCTTTCTTTCGTAAGGTGAACAAAATTCACTGCTCGAGTTGTATGCGTTTTATCACGGCTGTGTACGACAAACTTCACACCGTTGACTACGTAAGAGTTGACTGAGATTGGGATCGGTGATGGTCCACAAGCCAAAGCGAATAAGTCGGGAGTACATCTTGGGTCATTAGCTATTTAAAGTTTACGAATCTATGAAAAAAGATAAAAATAGATAGAGATGAGTAATTAATAGTCTTTATTTACACAGGAAAATACATACAATAAGTTTTACCTTTGGCTCAAACCAGCTAGCAAATTCTTGTTGCATGTCACTGTTAGGAAATTTCCTGTAAATGTTCTTGATATTAGAACTAATCAAAAAGATAACTTGGGGAGAAGAAATTCCAAAATTAAAATGCGCACCTCTCAAACGCGGTCAGGTACATGTCGTCGGTAACAAATTAGAGGGAAAAATATGTCGTGGTTAACAAATTAGCGAGAAAAATTCCCGCCCAATTATTCTCTATTATTTACAAGCGGGGGAATCCTAATTTGGCATAAATCCATCCCGACGCCCTGTCGTCGGGACAAAAACACTAATTACAATTATTAACGCTAATCAAACGCTAAGCGGGGTAATTTTTTTATTTTATATATTCCCGACGACAGGGCGTCGGTACCACTTGGCGGGGTTAATTCGCGCCCAACTATTCGCAAAGTCAAATTTGACCAATATAATGACAACGACAGGGCGTCGGCAAAAGTTTTCATAAAAATTCAACGCAGCGGAGTCTTGGTCAAGCGGGTTTTTTTTTTCGTTTAGCGTAAAATGCCGACGACATTATGTCGTTGGCATTTTAGCGTCGCCTATTCTCCTTATTCTTGTAGTGTGAACTGAGGGCGGGTTTTTGAAGGTAGTCACCCTTATCATATTGATATTGATGTAATTTGTTTTGTTACTTATTATTTTCAAACTTTGAGTTATTCAATAAAAGCAACATACGGTTCCTATATGCCTTAGACAATTGGTGTGAACTACGTCAAAAAGTCATTAGTCTACTACAATAATAATGTAAATACCAGACCTCCATACATTAAAAATAACTAGGAACCCAATCGCTTATCCATATCTTCAACATACACAAACACAAACCGAACAGATTTATGTATATTACCCAAGCACTCCTTCGCCTCTTTGTATCCATGTCTAAATGTTTCCGGGTAGAACATATATATACTGATCAACAATTGTTATTGGCATATGACAAGTATGTAATGTTATGCAAGTGTTTAATACAATATGTGTAATGTTCTTTAATCGTTATCCAAGGTTTAGTGTTCCATTATTTATACTTTAAGTGATTTACGTCAAATGGAAAATTACGTCTAAAACTTGTTTACTTGAACTTTTACGTAATACATAGAGAAACCGTAAAATAGATATAACGGGTTTACGCGATTATTTGTATTAACAATTTCTCCTTTTGGATGATGACAAAATGTCAACTCATATTATGTAAAAAATAAATTAATAAATATTTAGTGGTGAGTTTAAATCCTTTCTCCCTCTTTTTATCAAAGCAAAAAAGTGGTTTAAAGCGAAGCGAAAAATACGCTCCCCTTGTAAGGGCATCAAAGAATCGAGCTATAATGATGTGCCAAAAATCTAGTTAGTGCAATACCAACACGCCACAATATAACAAAGGATAAATAATCAAGAGTAGCGCAATACACCAAAATATAAGAAAATGAACACAACCACAATCATGACCAAACAATAAACCTAAATAAAACATTTAACACAAGATAAAACATTCTATTAAAGCTAATACAAGTTCATAATAAGACATCTTAGATAATACATGCTAATACATAAAAGAAATGGAAAACAACCTAAGACATAAAAGAATGAAGACATCCTAACCAAAGTTACTTAGGAGATGTTCATTTCTTAGGTCGAGAACATGACGAAAGATGCTAGACATCAGGATTTTCATTTCTTCACTAAATTCCTTAATTGCCTCTTTTGCCGACTCGGTATTTTTGAAATAAACGCAATTACTACCCATCAAACGTTGAATCGCGTGAACATACTCGGGTTCTATATCGCATATACATCCCACGGTAGATGTAATTTCATGACCGTCAACTATTATTGTATCCTCCTCTTTGTTCAAACATTTTGGATTTTACACCACGTAGTATATATACCGCCATCTCTACAACATAGAGGAACGTATACCATAACTAAAATTATATATTACGAGTAATATTAAGCAAGCAGAGTGGGCTAGTGGTAAGGTGTTTTGAAGGTATTAAAGAGACCAGGTTAGTAAACATCTCGGGTTGGCAATGAAAAGTCCCGCCCACGGAATACCATTAGGTCAGATACATCGAGCCAAAAAGGCTCGAATTTTTCCGGGCAGCCTCAACATGTCTATTTACCCATTTTTTATCTACACATATGGGGTGCTTAGTTTAGCTTATTTTCTAGGCGTACATAATTTGGAAAGATGGTATCTCACTTTTTATGAGTTTACCAATTTAGGCTTATGGACTTATATAAGCAATATAAGCTCAATCGATAACCTAATGACTCGTCAAAATGAGCTTTGTCCGAACTAAGGGTGGATTATCACCAAACTAATATGTTACGAGTAATATTAAACAAGTAAAGGTGGCCTCTCGGTAAGGTGCGTGAAGGTCTCGAGAAGAGACCACGGCTCAAATCTCGCTAAGTAAACATCACGGATGGCCAAATGAAAAGTCCCTACCACGGGAATACCCATTAGGCTACGATATCGAGCCAAAAATGCTCGACCTCTTCTCGGTAGCCTCAACATGTCTATTTACCCGCTTTTTATCTACACATTTGGGGTGCTTAGTTTAGCTTATTTTCTTGGCTTACCTAATATGGAAAGTCGATATCTCACTTTTATGAGTTTACCAATTTAGGCTTATGGACTTATAAGTTCAAGTTAATAACCTAATGACTCGTCAAAAATGAGCTTTGTCCGAACTGAGGACGGGTTTTTGAAGTTAGCTCAGGGTACTGGCAACGGTCACGGGCTGAGTTGCGGGCTTGGCCAGCCCGAGCGGCTACACCGCCGCAAGCTATGCGGGCTCGAGCGGGTTGAGGAGGCTGCGGGGAAGAAGCCCGGGGCGGGTAAGGAAGGCAACGACTATATTTTGAGCCTTTAAATAAATAAATGTGGTGAGGGGTAGGGATACATGGTTGCCACTAAAAATCTATGGTGAGGGGTGGTGTGAGGATGAGATGAGTTGGAAGAATGTTATTGGTGGATAGTGAGGGATGGTGAGAGATGGGGATACATGGTTGCCATTACCCTCACCCTTATCATCATATTGATATTGATGTTTGTGGTTTTGTTACTTATTAACTAGTTATAATACCTGTGCACGCACAGGATTTTGATAAAAAAAATTATTTTATATCAATGCTGAATATTGTGTCTTTAAAAGTAATTACATATAATTATATACTTGT
This sequence comes from Chrysanthemum lavandulifolium, assembly GCA_022545495.1. Classification (NCBI taxonomy): domain Eukaryota; kingdom Viridiplantae; phylum Streptophyta; class Magnoliopsida; order Asterales; family Asteraceae; genus Chrysanthemum; species Chrysanthemum lavandulifolium. The sequence continues at coordinate 290,330,859 of CM040240.1, forward strand.
GCACAAGTTTTTCATTATCCATTTATATCCATTAGAATTTTGAATAATCAAATTTTGTAAAAAAAATTTCTTAGATAACTCAAGATTCACCTATATTTAGCTGATATAGATGTTGATATTGCTATTTAAATTTCACTATTGATATTATGATGTACACAAGATGCAAGTTTAGTTGCACTTAATAAACGTTGATGAAGTTAAAATATACTCCTTAAGTTTTTTAAAAATGTTTTTCTACATATCCTTATATAAATAAATAAATATTATATGAGTAGTTATAAGTACAATCACGTTTTCTTTTCTCATATTACAATAACTCGTACTTATAATATATGATAATTATATTATCATTTCCAATAATTTAGACGTATTTAATATTCAAATTTGTGTCCACATTTGTCATACTTTTAATATGAAATAAATGAATCCTTAGTAAACATATATAGTAAAAAAAATGATATTTATAATTATATATATATTTATATGTTGGAAATTTAAAACAACATATATATTGTATTTTTAAGTTATAAAGTATAAAGGGTTATTTGTTTAATTTCCAAATTTATTAAAAAACATGGAAAGTTATAATATTACACTTAACTTTATACAATTTCTAAAAATTTAACCACTAAAGTTTTATTAGTTATCCCCTCTTTTTATAAGTTTTTGTTTTCACAAATTTGACACCTATATTTTTATGTGTTTCTTTTTCTCAATCAAATTTCTTCACCAAATTAATTAAAGGTTGACCAAAATCAATTTAATTTTGACTTTTATTAACTAATCACATCACACGATTTCACAAAATAACGTAATTTTCGCTTACATGAAAATCAGCCTCTTCTATTGGACCAATTTTTTTTTAATAAGAATGAATTGACAAAATCACTCCGAAATAATGTAATTCTTATATTATATAAAAGATTTCAAACTTTGAATAATTCAATCAAAGTAACGGTTCCTATACGCTCTAGACAATTGGTGTGAACTTAATAGTAGGTCAAAAAGTCAATAGTCTACTACAATAACGATGCAACTACCAGAGCCCATACATTAAAGATAACAAGGAACCCACACGCTTATCCACGTCTTCTATATATACAAATATAAACTGAACAGATTTATGTATATCACTCAAACACACATTCGCTTCTTTTTGTAACAACCCAGATACTCATCCACCCACAACCACATATCCACAAACGCATGCTAAACACATTCATATCACCACCACCAACCTCACTCCTTTTTGACTATTGTCTACCAGTCCACCACTAGCTACTCTTTCACATCTCCTTCATTTCGTATCATTTTGTAACCCAAATTTCGCCCTCTTTTACTTCACTTTTTGATAAAAACAGAAACATGATGTTTTCATCTGACGAATTTGATCACCTAAAAATACCCCTTGAAAATATCCTGATAGCCACCAAGTAGAATTGGAAAGTATTACAAGGGACAGCTCTTGTGGTCCGGTGAGTTGATTGATATCCGTGCTCGGAGGTTAAATAAAGACATGGAGGATGGAGAACAACAGTTTTGGACGGAGATTTCGATGCTGTCAAGTCTCAAGCATAAAAATGTGGTTTCTCTTGTTGGGTTTTGTGATGAGAATGATGAGAAAATCATCATTACCAGTTCTGGTACCAGGGGAAGTCTCAGGAAGTATCTAAGTGACCCGATGTTGTTGACATGGGTGCGAAGATTGGAGATATATGTCGGTGTTGCGCATGCGTTGAGCTACATTCATTACGATGAGACTCGCGATTTCAGCGTAATACACCGGCTCATTAGCAGTAGCAGAGTTCTATTAAATGATGAATGGGAACCCAAGTTATCTGGGTTTGAATGTTCCATGAAGATTAAAGCTTCTCAAAGGGAACATTCATTTCATACTAATAATATTGCTCGTGTGATTGGGTATGGAGAGCCAACATATATTGAGACTAAAAGTGTGAGCCACAAGTCAGATATCTACTCCTTTGGGATAGTAATGTTTGGACTACTCTGTGGTAGGGACTCAATAATAGACAGCGATAATAACAATTTGGCTCCAATGGCCATTACCCATTATACAGAGAAAAGACTCGGTGAAATAATTGATAGGGATCTATGGGATCAAATGGACTCTCAATCAGTTAACATCTTTGCGGAAATAGCGTATGACTGCTTGAACGAAGAACGATCGCAGCGCCCAAATATTGATGAGATTGTCACGAGACTTGAGAGAGTGTTGGAACTTCAGCTCGCGGTAAGACGGTTTTTCCTCTTCCATCATTCTTTAATAATTGGTATTACTATCTATTTGTTTGTTTATAACTGTATACACCTTCACTCTATCAGTTTACAGTTTAGCTAGACCCTCACAATTAGACCATTCGACTTGCAGAGAATATCCTGAATCAAAGAGTATAATATTCTGTTTAACACACTTATAAGATTAAAGCATATATACCTGTCCAAACATCCAACTTTCTGATGTCCAAACAGCTTGTAATTGCTCTGAAAAATAGCATACAAACCTTTGAAAGTATGTAATTGCCATTCGCTGTAAAAAAAACAGCATACATACATGTAATTGCTGCACAAAACAACATGGTTGCTGTAAAAAACTGTTTCGGAACAGCATATAAAAGCTGTAATTATTGCTAAAAACAACATACAAATATGTAATTGCTTTTACAAAAAAGAGCATGTAATTGCTGCAAAAACTTGTTTCCAAACAGCCATGTAAAGGCTATGTCCAAACAACATACAAATGCTGTTAAAACAGCATATAAGCCTGTCCAAACAGCTCATCTTTCTGCTGTCCAAATAGCATATAGAAAGTGTATAAAACACCATAAAGACCTGTCTAAACAGCTTTTAAAGCCTTTAAAAACTTGTAAAAAGCAATGTGGAACACATATAAAAGATTTAATGACAAACCCAGCCTGAATTATAGAAACGGGTAAAACCCGGCAGGTCACACTGGGTTTTGAATTCTTAAAAACCGGTTTCTTTTGACCTGTTATCTAAGCCGGAACCAGTTCGATCGGTCGAACTAGCAGGGTCGAACCGGTTTTTAAAAAATTGAAAAAAAGAAGACTGGTATAGTAAAAGTACTTGTTGATGTCTGTAAACATTTGTGAGCTATGACTACCCAACCGAGATTTTGGCAGGAAGTCCTGCAAACCTTGGTATTATGGGTCGCTTTGGAAAAATCATTTTGTGTCTGAAACAAGAATGAGTAGTATATAAGAACTGAAACGAGTGCAGCACTGCAGCAATAGCATAATCATTTGATTTCGAGAAGTCTATAGCAGATTTCAATATTTCGCTACAAGATGAAAAGCCTTGAAAAGTTAGATAAGACAACATGAAGAACCAAAACATTTGAAGTTAATAAGATCAAGCACTTCCAAAACTATAACTTTAAAGTACATTATATATACATTGAAGGCAAAATGCATAGCTCAACATATCTTAGAAAGGGATTTCTTCCAACAGTTTGTAGGCATTATTACGCACTTCAATAAACTCCCTTTTTATAACTCTCATTTTTACTTGATTAACAGAAGGAATTTGCTCGCCTCAGAGTCTCCCTTGAAAATATCCGGTCTGCCACCAACAACTTCGCTCAAGAAAATCTCATTATGGAAAATAGGTTTGAAAAGAGATACAAGGGACAACTCTTGTGGTGCGGTGAGTTGATCGATATCCATGCTCAAAGGTGGTTAAATAAGAGTAAACTGCAAAATACATCCCTGTGGTTTACAGTTTTTGACACCTTACATCCCTGTCACAAATTATTGGCTAGTTACATCCTTCGTTAGCCAAACGTTAGCCATTATACATCCCTGGTCACTAACTCCGTTAGTTTTCGTCGTTAACTGCTAACGGGAGGGCTATTTTGGTCTTTTTACGCATACGAGGGATGTATTTTGCAAATTATTTTTATACTTTACTTTTTTTTTTTTTTTATTATTATTATTATTATTATTCAAATGTTTGTAAAAAATCAGAAAATTTTGTAAAAATTCGAAAATTTTGTAAAAATTAAAAATTTTATAAAAATTCCAAAGTTTTATAAAATTTTATAAAATTTTATAAAAAATTTATTAATAATTCCGAAAATTTTATAAAATATTCCGATAAAATTTTTATAAAAAAAAAATTCCGAATTTTTTTATAAAAAATTTTCTTTTTTCCGTTTTGTATACTTTTAGACGAAATTTTTTATAAAATTTTGCGCAAAAGTATTCAAAAAAAATATATATATATTTGTCGAAAATTTTTTATAAAATTTTTATAAATTTTTTATAAATTTTTTTATAAAATTTTCAGAATTTCTATAAAATTTTTATAAAATTTTGGAATTTTATAAAATTTTATAAAATTTTATAGAAATTCTGAAAATTTTATAAAAATTTATAAAAATTTATAAAAATTCTATAAAAATTAGAAAATTTTATAAAATTTTATAAAATTCGAAAATTTTATAAATTTTTTATAAAATTTTTATAAATTTTTATAAAATTTCTGAAATTTTATAAAATTTTATAAAATTTTGAGTTTTATAAAATTTTATAAAATTTTATAGAAATTCGAAAATTTTATAAAAATTTATAACAAATTTATAAAATTTTATAAAAATTTTCGACAAATATATATATATTTTTGAATACTTTTATGCAAAATTTTATAAAAATTTCGCCTAAAAGTATTCAAACGGAAAAAGAAAATTTTTATAAAAAATTGAATTTTTTTTAAAAATTTTATCGAATATTTTATAAAATTTTCGAATTATTAATAAATTTTTATAAAATTTTTATAAATTTTTATAAAATTTTGGAATTTTTATAAAATTTTCGTAATTTTTTACAAAATTTTGGATTTTTTTTACAAACATTTTGAATAATAATAATAATAATAATAATAAGAATTTAAAAAAAAAAAAAAAAAAAAAAAAAAGTATAAAATAATTTGCAAAATACATCCCTCGTATGCGTAAAAGACCAAAATAGCCCTCCGTTAGCGCTAATCATTTAAAACTAACGGAGTTAGTGACCGTGGATGATAATGGCTAACGCTTGCTAAGGATGTAACTAGCCAATAGTTTGTGACAGGATGTATGGTGTCAAAACTGTAAACCATGTGGATGTATTTTGCAGTTTACTCGTTAAATAAAGAACAAGAACAGTTTTTTATGGAGATTTTCATGCTTTCCCGTCTCAAGCATAAAAATGTGGTTTCTCTTGTTCGGTTTTGTGATGAGAATGATGAGAAAATCATCATTTACAGGGATGAGATGGCCAGGGGAAGTCTCAGCCAATATCTAAGTGACCCGATGTTGTTGACATGGGTGCGAAGATTGGAGATATCTGTCGGTATTGTGCAAGCGTTGAGTTACATTCATTATGTTGAGCCACGTGATTTCAGCGTAATACATCGAAACATTAACAGTGCGACAGTTCTATTAAATGATGACTGGGAACCAAAGTTATTTGATTTTGAACGTTCTAAGAAGATTAAAGCATCTCAAAGGCACAATTCTGTTTATACTGATACAGTTGAGTATACGAATGGGTATGGAGACCCAGCGTATATTGAGACTAAAAGTGTGAACCACAAGTCAGATATCTACTCCTTTGGGATTGTATTGTTTGAACTACTATGTGGTAGGAAGTCAGTAATTGACAATCAAGATAATAAGTATTTGGTTCCAGTTGTCCTTTTCCATCATAGAGAAAATACTAAATGATATAATTGATCCAATACTATGGAAGCAAATGGATCCGCAATCACTCAAACTTTTCGGGAAACAGCGTGGAAACAGCATGATTGCTTGAACGAAGAACAATCGCAACGTCCGAGTATTGATGAGATTGTCCCGAGACTTGAGAAAGCCTTGGAACTTCAATTGGAACGTGAAAATGCGGTAACACCTTGTTTCACTTTCATCATCGTGTCAACATAATTACTGTATAAAGTGTTGATTTAGTTCTTTCACTTGTTATTGCAGTTAAATGAACACTCAATTGTTGCAGCTGATACAACATCTACTCATCAGAAGGTAATTACTTGTCGAGTAAATTACATAAATTAAAAAGTCCATGTTTTTATCTAGACTATGAATATAATTACTCTTGCATTAAAGTTACAATTTTTGTTTATCTTAAAGAATTTGTGTTGCATAAATAATCATTTCTAATTCTCATTTTTGAAAATGACAGCAATCAACTTTTGAAACTTATGCTTTTGGTTCGTCAATTTTAGTTTATAGATTAAAGTTTGTTATATATATTTTACCTGAGTTTTAGAGTTTATCAACTTAAATAAGAAATATAAACTCAACTACACATAGGCTCAGCTCGTAATTTTAAAAATAGTGGGCTTTATGAGTTTTCAAAATATAGTCTGGTAAATAAGTAAACACAACACCACCTTATTAAAATCATACTCAGTAATATTTAACTACAAGATTTTTTATTTAGTTGCTTTTCATTTATCAATTACGTGAAAACAAATATATTTTTAAGAACGATGAATGATTATCTAATTATAACGAGAATAAATTTACCCGGACTTTATGCAGTGGTAATATTTTAATCATGTCTGTTTTATTCTATTCGTTTGCATCCGAGTAAAATTTGAATTGCGAATATTTATATCACATAGAACATTTTCAAATATTATAAAGAAAACACCCAACCTTCTATATATGTCTAGCTATGAATTATTAGTAATAATAACGTGATTATAATCATAATAGCGTCGTCATTTCTAATCTAGTTGATGTGTTAATCCGGTTTTAGTATTTATAACAAGAAATAGAGAAACTCTTACGGGTAGTGTACCCGATGGTGTATTGTATATACTCGATAAGACGAGGTCGATCGCAAGATCGACGGGTTAAGGTGATAAAATTAAAATGGCAATAAATTTGTTGGGGAGGGGGCTATGTTAAACGGGGATCACCAGGATTTTAAGCATTAAAAAGTAAAATAACAAGACAACAAAAGAACAAGAAATAAAATGGATGGAAAATCAATAAACGAAGAACGTGCTAACCTAGGTATTTCCCTGCATGTACCAATGACTCGATTAACCTGTTCAATGTCCAAGTGTATGCCCTATTAGTGATGTTATATGGACTAGACCTAGTTTGGATAGCTAGAACCTAACACATATGTTTAGTAGTAGCCAATTTGATGGTGATAATGGTTTACTAATCTACACTCATTAAGTGCTCAATTAATCATTGAGATTCATTCTTGATACTAACTAATCCTAGTTTACTTAATGTTCACAATTATTTAATTTTATCCTAATAGTCTAGCAAGCGTTTATCCAATTAATGACATTTTATATCCCTAATCACGCATACGCGAGATGTCTAAACATATGATTACCGATGTGAAATTGCTTAATATTCAAAGCTCATTCGGTATGAATAAACTCAACAATTATCTAAAAGGGAATTCATTAAAACATGTAAATGGAGTCAAATAATAAAGATAATTGGTACTTGGTAGTTTAAGCGTGTGGATAACTTGTCGTCAAAGAAAAACAATAAAATAGAAAGAATATTTTATTATGTTTGATACGCGGTCCACTATCATTTAGCTGCTATTACAATTTATACAATAAAGAAGTCTTTTTACTTGATTTCCAACTTGACATCACGAGTCGACTAATCTCAAGGCAACTACTTTTTTGGATAGCCCGGAGTCGGTGCATGTGAACCTCCGTGGCCACATGAGGATTAATTTTCTCCCTGTTGGATTCGTTCCTTTAACCTCCTCTTTAAAAAGCTGGCATTCTTACCATTAGATCACCTCTTGTAGTTAGAAGTTTTGAAGGTCGTATATATTTTTTGGTATATGATAAACATTAACAAACGTTGACATGTATAAATTGTATGCCCCTTCAAACTAGCCGTCTACTCATGAATTTAACATTTTCAAAACAACTAAAATCACCACAAATACAAATGTTTTAGTATTAAATATTGCACTTAAGGCTACAAATAGCAAAATCTACGATTTTTTAGTGAAAAAAATGGATGCATGACACGATAAAAAAAAGTGATATATTTTCAATCGAATGGTGTTAATGTGCATGAAAATTGTGGAATATTAGTGTCTTTGTTTAATCTATAATTTTGAAATACAAGTAAAATCAACCCGATATTGGAATAATTTTATTTTGGAAGATAAAAATCGCAAGATATTTAATAATCATAATTTTATGATTAGTTTCATAATTTCTTATTTATTTTAATATATAGTTTGGTACAAATAAATTGTGCTTTGGTTAATTTTAGTGATTTTACCAAAATTTTAATCTGTTGAGACTTTTATTAGCCCTATTGCTAGGATGAGAGTATCGTGATGACTTGCTAATAAATTAAATGTGTTATTATTATGATATGTTAGAATTTTTTTTATAACCATGGTCATATTAAATTAAGATTCTTAATTACAAGTTTAAATATTGTTTGAATTCGTTCCCCGCATGAATAAAATTCAAGCTTTTAGTTTGTGCGGGCTAAAAGATCCTTGGTACTGTATAATACAACACTTGTTCCTTTTTTTAATAAAAAGAAACATAATATACAGTACTAATTAACCTGAAACAAGTCAGTTGAGGCTTTTGATCGTTTTCATATTGTATTAATTTCATTCGGTTAAAAAACAATTTCTTTATAATTTCACTCCCATCCTTACTAGCCTTTATGGGGTGATTCATAACTCCACTATGTTGCAGGGGAAGAGCTTGGAACACTTGAAGATTGGACTTACAGATATAGAGTTGGCTACCGAGAATTTTGCCGAAAAATATTGCATTGGGTCAGGTGGATATGGTAAGGTATACAAGGCACAACTCGAGCATCTTGATAGCAGTAACTGGTCTTCGATAGAAGGGGTGAATGAGTGTGATCTTCCCAAGAGACGAAGCACGGTAGCCATAAAACACATTTTCAATCCAGAAGGAAAGCAAGGGTTCATTACAGAGATTGAAACTTTGAGTAGCTGTAAACATGACAATATAATCTCCCTTCTTGGCTTTTGTGATGAAGGTCCTGATCACATGATCCTTATATACGAGCTTGCATCTAGAGGAAGTCTGGAAAATTATATTGAAAGCGATGATAGAATAACTAATCTTAATTGGGTGCAACGTATAAAAATATGTCTTGATATAGCACATGGCTTGAAATACATTCACACCAACACGGATCAGGACAAACAAAAGATAATACACCGTGACATCAAAAGCGCGAATATCCTATTGGGTGATAATTGGGAGGCAAAGATTGCTGATTTTGGGCTCTCCAAAATCCACCCAATAGATCAAGAGGCCAGCACTCTCAATACCGACACGATTGCAGGTACAAATGTGTATTTGGATCCAGAATATAAGAAGTATGGTAGATTAAATAAGAAATCAGACATTTACTCTTTTGGAGTAGTGTTATTCGAGATCTTAACCGGGAGGTTGGCCTATGATCGTATTTACACCAAGGTCAATAAGAAGGGGATTGCACCCATTGCACGACATCATTTTGAAAATGGAACACTAATCAAAATTATTGATCACAAGATAATAGAAGAAGCTGATGGACAAGTCTTTGCTCGAAGAAAAGGACCCAACAAAGATTCTTTGGACATATTTTCAGAGATTTCATATCGATGTGTAGTAGAAACTCAAGCCCAACGTCCAACAATAGACGACGTCATCCATAAACTAAAAAGATCGTTACAAGCACAGGTAAGTGATATTCTTATCCCATAGTAATATGTGACACTTCATGCATTCACTTTCTCGTAAGTTAGCTTTTTTTTTTTTTTTTTTTTTCCACTTCATCAGAGTATAAACGCTCCCATGTGAAACTGCATAAACAGAGTATAAACGCTTTTTGATTGCTGAATGATTCTCACTGAGAAACAATCCATGTTCTAAAAACCTTAAAATGATCAACACATAAAACATCGGTTTCAAACTGATGGATCCACAATAAAAAACAAGCACATCAAATCGTCTATCACAAGCCCTCATTATTCACTTTAAATTATATGAATCCAAAGTTTTCATCTTAGCGGAAGAATTAGTCTTTGAGCTTTTGATCCATACAACTGGAACACCAATATATAGTCTGCAACAACATTAACCCATAAACAATTCTGATGCAGTAAATCAGACAATTCTTTGAATCATGTTCAGTATGCAAATTGTATTGCAGGCTTATTATAACATTATAAAGAAGCATGCACTGATTTATCTTCTCATTTGCTAAAAATAAGACATTTTGCCCAATACACCTTCAACGAAACATAATAAGCTGAATATTTGAGTTTTAAGGATTTCATTATACCTAACCCAGAAGAACCTTTTAAATACCTTAGAACTCAAAAATCTACTTTCAAGTGTAAGGTTTAGTCAAAGTCTGATAGATTATTTTACCCACTAATTTATTAATATTCTGTTATATAACTTGGCTCGTTTGCCTTAGTCAATTATTTGTAATTAAGCAGTATTTACTTCTATAGGAGTTGTAGCAAGTTTAAAACCTAAGAGAAACTGAAACTAAAAAATCAAAATAACAATTTAAAGGAATTTTAGATAGTAATCCATTTCTATTTTCTTTTTTTACTTATCTAATTGATCAACTGTCCAATGATTTACAGGAAAAAAGCCAGAAGGAAAACTTCAAAATGTCAGTTGAAGACATTAAATCAGCGACACAAAACTTTAGTGATGACAATATCCTTGGAAAAGGAGGTTTTGGGAATGTCTACAAAGGAGTAGCTTCTCATGCTAATAACAATACCATCATTGCTGCAAAGCGGTTGGATAGGAGGTTATTTGGTCAGAGAGAAGCTGGATTTTTTAGAGAGCTAGATATCCCTTTGAAGTATAAACATGAGAATGTTATTGGTCTTGTAGGCTACTGTGATGATGAGATTGAAAAAATCATTTTGCATGAGTTTGCATCTAGAGGAAGACTTGACGGGTACTTGAGTGACGCAAGTCTTACATGGGTGATGCGGCTTAAAATATGTATCGATATTGCAAGCGGGTTGAAGTTTCTACATGCAACTGATGTAAATCAAGAAGTAGTGATACATAGGGACATCAAAAGTAGCAACATTCTACTATTTGATGATTGGAAAGCAAAAATTGCAGGTTTTGGGCATTCCTTGGTATGTCCAGTAAATCAGGATATAGAATATGTCATCGATGATGCAGCAGGAAACAATCATTGAGTGCTGTTTTATTTGACATATTGTGCGGGAAAACATACATATGATGCATCGGCTATTGTGATCCACTATATTTGAAAACATACATTCTAACTAAAGAATCCGATATATTTTCATTGAGTGCTGTTTTATTTGACATATTGTGCGGGAAACAATCATCTATAAAACTAGATGATGAGTATCTATTTTTGCCCTTTTTGGCTAAAAATCGCTATCAAACAGGAAAACTTGATCAGCTAGTGTTTGAGGGTATAAAGGAGCAAGTTGATCAGCAATCGTTTGAAACATTTGCAAGGATTGCATATCAGTGCTTACATCACAAGAGAGAAAGACGGCCAAAAGCACGTGAAGTTGTGATACAACTCAAGCGAGCTCTGAATTCCAAGTAAGTTTCTATAATTTCATAAAACTTGAAACATTATGATTCATATATATATCCATATTATTACATGTAAATTTTGTGATATCAATATTTTATTTCAAAAAGATAATTCAACGATTTTACCTCAGTTTCTTGTCAAATTTTTAAGAATTTTTGAACAAAATTTACAGTTTAACGTAACTTCATAGTCCATTTAAACTGTGAAAATAATATTATTTGATTTTTTTCCAGCGATTTTACTTCTTGTAAAGAAATTCATATTTTTTCGAGTAAATTCAAAGTTTAAAGTTAACTTCACAATTTATTTTTTCTATGACGTTTATGAAAAACTCAAAAAATTTCATCAGTTTACTTATTATTTCTAGGTTCGTGTTAACTTTTAAATTTTATAACTACTTCACAATATAATTTTAATATGATGATAGTTTTTTCAGTAAATTTCTATGTTATAACCTTTACTTTATTGCCAAAAGTTTTAAATATTTTCAAGTACATTTAATTTTAACAATAACTTCATACTTAAATTTTACCATTGAATTAAAGTGACGTCGCTAACTTCTCCTAGTATATCTTTAGTACATATAAAGAGAAAAACAATTGCTTAAAACTTATAAACTTAAAAAAATTATTAATGTTGTTAGACTAAAATACACCTATTTATAAAAGGTAATGAAATCTATTAAATATTTAAATACTTGATTACAATTTAAAACACTAACTTTCTCCACTCTCAATTTTTCCACACTATATATAAAAAAATTGCACACACAAATTAACGTTACTTTACGCCGTCTCCGCTATGCGCGTATAATCGTTTAGTATATAATAGAATGTGTTAAAAAGTAACTTAGTGGAACACGAGTTAATTGTTTGTCTAAAATAAGTATACAGGAGGATCATGATCTATGGGAGTCCAAATTGCCCACAGACTATAAAGAAATAATTGAGATGTCAAAGTGTCCAGAAATCTATTCTACCATAAAGAAAGAGGAACTTTGCAGCAATTTTTCTAAAGGAATCCTCCTTAACAAGGACAAAGTGGTAATGAGTTCATTCTCGTATCTCTGTTGTTTTGTGTTTCGTGTGTTCGATCTATCTTATATCTTTTGGGGAATAGTTCAACATACACTCACTACAAAAAAATGTAAGATTTGGCACGACTTTCTCGTCCCAAAATTGCACACAATGTCGACCCAAAGAAAAAAAGGTACGACATGTCGTGCCTTTTTGGTAGACCCTATTGTGTTGACCCAAAAAAATTTGGGACGACATTTGCTTTAGACTTTGGGACGACAGATGTTGTGGGGCCCAAATAAAATTCAACCTGAAAATCAGCTTTGGGACGACAATGTCGTACTTTTTTTTTTTTTAAATCTTTTTAAATTAACCTAAAAAAGTTAATTAAATTGCAAAAAGGCACGACATTGTCGTGCCAAATTGTATACACACGTGGAAAAACAGGTGGCCACTTTGTGCAGAATGGCACGACATGCTTTGTATATTAGGGACGACAATGTCGTCCCTAATTGTCCTGGATGGCCAAAAAAAAATGCAGGAAGCGCATATTTTTGATTTTTCCGGATTTTTCGGGAAAAATCTACCAAAACAAATGCAACTGTAATCAATCACAATCCACAATACCAAATCGACAATATGATGCAATACCAAATTACTAAACGGATCGAATAACATTCCACAATTCTACGATACCATTTAACAAATACGATACAAAGTAAACTACTCTTAAACTAACAAGTCTCAAACTAACATGTCTCAAACCAACAAGCGCAAATTTCCTAAATAACATGTCTCAAACTAACATGTCTCAAATTTCCTAAATAACATTCGACAAATACAATACTATTCCATAATATTAATAAGTCTAAAATACACAAACTAACTTCCCGCTTACTCCTCAAAGAACTACGCCGCCCGACCGCCGCCCGACTCGTCACCCGACTAGTTGCCGCCTCATTATTATCCCCACTATCATCATCATTATTATTTAAGTCATTATTATCAATATGATCATTTTGGCTCAAATGGGGATTATTTTGTGAGTTAAAGGTTAAGGTCCGGTGGCGGCATAACATAGTTCGAACTAGTACCGGGCACGTGATAGAGTTTGGAAAGGTGGGCGATAACAACCGCAAATGCATTATTGGGGTTGAAAGTGGAGCTTGAAACCATAAGGGCGGGAGGGGAAAAGGGGTAGGAATGGTACCGAGGAAAGGGAGGTGAAAATGGATTACCTTGTGAGTTGTAGTGGGACAAAAATTTCAAGGTAAGATCCGTATGTCGCAAGCTGCGGCTTGGGCGATGACGGCTTCCTTAGCATGGCGAGACTCTTGCCTAGCCGCGACGACACGCCTCGACTGACGGACAATATATTTACCTGGGGTGCGAGATTACTCCCTTTACCCAAAAAATAAGAAGGGGATTGCACCCATTGCACGGCATCATTTTGAAAATGGAACACTACTCAAAATTATTGATCACAAGATAAAAGAAGAAGCTGATGGACATGTATTTGCTTTAAGCAAAGGACCCAACAAAGATTCTTTGGACATATTTTCAGAAATTGCATATCGATGTCTGGTAGAAACTCAAGCCCAACGTCCAACAATAGACGACGTCATCCATAAACTAAAAAAAGCGTTACAAGCACAAGTAAGCCATATTCTAATCCCATGGTAATATGTGACACTTCACGCGTTCACTATCTCGTAAGCTAGCCTTTTTGTCTGTGAAACTGCGTAAACAGAATATAAACACTTTTTGATTGCTGAATGATTCTCACTCAGAAACAATCACATAAGATCATCTATCACAAGCCCTCATTTATTCACCTTAATAACTTAATTATATGAATCCGAAGTCTTTCATCTTAGCGGAAGAATTAGTCTTCGAGCTTTTGATCCTTACTACTGGAACACCAATCTATAGTCTGCAACAGCATTAACCCATAGAAGCATGTTTAATATGCAGATTATATTGCAGGCTTATAATCACATTATAAAGAAGCATGCACAACTTGTCTTCTCATTCGCTAAAAATAAGAAATTTTGCCCATTCAACTTCAACAAAACATAATAAACTAAATTTTTGAGTTTTAAGGATATTAATACGTAACCCAGAAGAACCTTTTAAATACCTTAGAACTCATAAATCTTCTTTCAAGTGATAATGCAGAGGAGAATGCATATGTTGAATTGGAAAGTGTTAGGTTTAGTTAAAGTCAGATAGATTATTTTACCCACTAATTTATTGATATAGCAGTATTCACTTGTATAGGAGTTGTAGCAAGTTTAAAACCTAAGAGACTCTAAAAATAAAAAATCAAAATAACAACTTAAAAGAATTTTAGATAGCAATCTATTTCTATTTTCTTTTTTTGGTTATCAAATTGATCGACTTTCCAATGATTCACAGGAAAAAAGCGAGAAGGAAAACTTCAAAATGTCAGTTGAAGATATTAAATCAGCCACACAAAACTTTAGTGATGACAATATCCTTGGAAAAGGAGGTTTTGGGAATGTCTACAAAGGAGTAGCTTCTCATGTTAATGGACATACCATCATTGCTGCAAAGCGGTTGGATAGGAGGTTATTTGGTCACGGAGAAACTGGTTTTTTTAGAGATCTAGATATCCCTTTTAAGTATAAACATGAGAATGTCATTGGTCTTGTAGGCTATTGTGATGATGAGATTGAAAAAATCATTTTGCATGAGTTTTGAACGAAAGTATAGGCAACCAAGATGAACAATATAATCTTTATTCGGATCTAAGTCATAATAGTCAGCTTGATTAAGTTTAATAGTATCCAAATGTTACAAGGTTAGATTAATGTCAATGAGACAATAATCATGTAAATGTAGAGACAAGACAAGATCGGTGAAAATGATCAAAAAGAAGAAGAGAGTGATACAAAAGACCGCACACTCAGTGTGTCAACCCTAGATAAGGGACTTATTAAATAGGAGATTAAGTTTCACTAAGACCCTCTAACGGCTAGTAGTGACTCATCAAGATAAACAAAGAAAGGCTTCACAGAAATGAGATTCTTGGAACTTTAAATCTTTAATCTTTTGTCCGAGTTAAACCCCGTAATTAAACCCGCAATAAGCCACAACTTGAAAGCTATTAGAATTGATAGAATGATATGTTTGCAGATTACCAACCCAAAATTTAACATTCCCTTGATCGATGAGCAAACATATCAAACAATATCAATTTTTCACACAAAATTTATCTTGATAGACGGGGAGGTTCTTTGTGAGTATGTCTGCAGTTTGGTTTGAAGAGCCAATCTTTTTAGCATTTATAACACCTCTAGCAATTTTTTTCCGATGAAGTGAACATCAATTTCAAAGTGTTTTGATCTTTCATGGAAAAGCAGGGGTTGACAAAGAAGTTGTAAAGCGATTGTTATCACAAAAAGATCAACAGAAGATTAATATCACCTTTAGGTCTTTTAGGATTTTTGAATCAAATGATTTCACAGCAGCAGAGACATAGATCTATATTCATACGTGGAAGATTTTGAAAGTGTTTTGTTTTTACTTTTCCATGAGATTAAACAATTATTAAAGAAAACACAGAACTCGTGATGATTTTCGGTTTTCTTGCATTTGGCCCAATCAAGATCACTATATCCTTCAAGATGATTTTCGAGTTCTTGAAATTGTACCTTAGACCTTTTCCGGAGCTCCTTTTAGATATCTCGAACATTGAGGGCACATTCCGGATGAGACTTTAAAGGAGAATGCATATATTGTGCCGGACAATGAACCGAGTATGAGATGTCGTGTCTAGTATGGGTGAGATAGATAAGTTTCCCAAGTAACTTCGATAACCAAAGTGATGTTGACAAGCTAGGGGTCATCGGTGGGAATGTATGGAAGGACCGAGTTGGGTTCCATAGGGTGGACACGGGTTTGCACCAAGGAGACCAAATTCTTTGAGGAGTTCAAGACAATATTTTCTTTGGGAGAGACAAATGTCATTCCCAGCTTTTAGAACCTCAATGCCAAGAAAGTATTTTAGATTTCCCAAGTCTTTAATATGAAACTTTGTTTTAGGAACTCTTTGAATCGGTTTATCTCATCGTGCAATTTCAAGAAGGACAATATCATCCACATAAACAAGCGAGCAATAAACTTGTTATTCTCTGTTTTGGTGAACAAAGAGTGATCATTAATGATTGAACAAAGTTATTTTCTTTTAAAACACCGACAAGTTTTCATTCCATTTCACGGGAGCTTGTTTTAAGCCATATAGGATTTGACAAGTTTGCAGACTTTATTCTTGTTGTTCTCATTACGGAACCCCTCGGGGATGGTCATATAGATATCCTCATCAAGATCTCCATACAAGATAGCATTATTAACATCAAGTTGAAAAAGAGGCCATTTGTTTTTACGGCTAAGGCAATAAGACATCCGACAAGAGACATTTTACAACAGAGAAAAGGTTTCATCATAGTCTATTCCTTCCATTTGGTTATAGCCTTTAACAACTAGTCTAGCCTTGTATCTATCAACTTCACCATTGGCTTTATATTTGATTTTAAATATCCATTTGTAGCCAATAGGAATTCTATTAGGAGGTAGATCGGTTATATCCCAAGCATGGTTTTCATTTAAGGCCTCAATTTCGAATTCATAGCATCAACCCAATTACTATCATGGATAGCTTCTTCATAACAGTAGGTTCAATACTTTTATTAAGACTAGATGCAAAGCGAGAATTATCTTTGTTAAGATTGGAGTAATTAACAACCTTTTCAACACCATATTTGACTTTTCCTTCTATAATAAAGTCATTAAGATTATTGGGCACCTTGGAAACTCGGTTGACCTTCTAGCGATAATGGTCGGCAAGCCTCTTTCTTGTTCAATGAATCGGGTGTTGTATCGGCGAGGATCGAACCTTTGCGCATCGTGAATGTGAATCATGTGATATGTTGCCCTCGGGGTGTGTATTATCATCTATAGATGTTGCAAGCCGGTTCGTCAATCCTAGTAGGATGACTTACCACGTGCCATCATCATAGGATGTCACTCTCCTTCATCATTGGGACTTATTTGTGAGTCAAAGAAATTTTTGTGATTTAAATCTTTTGGTACAAAGGTTTCAACAAAAGGTTTTGACACATAATTTTTCATTTTGAAGGAAAAACAGTTTCATAAAATTTGACATCTCCGGAGTAAAAGATATTTTTGTTTCAAGGCTCAAGAGTTTATAGCCTTTCTTCTCATTTGAGTAACCAATAAAGACACTTTTTCGAATTTATCGGAGATGTTGAGAATGGTGACATAGCATAAGCGACCAAAGACTCTAAGGAGAGAGTGAAGGGTCATGCCCATACACAAGGAAGAACGGGACTTGCAGGACAATCAAGAGGCAACTGCTTATGACATAGGCGTGAGTTAGAACACATTCGCACCAAAGATTTAGAGGTAATTCCCCAAACATGAGGATCTAGCTACATTAAGGAGATGCCTATGTTTCCTTTCTCTAATACCATTTTGTTGTGGTGTATAAACACAAGAGGTTTGATGTAAAATTCCTTTTCATGGAAAAAATGTTGAAGTTTATTATTGACAAATTACGTCCCATTATCACTTCTAAAGATCTTGACATTGTGTTCAAATTGATTTGATAGCATGTGAGTAAAGTTAACAATGGAAACATAAACATCATCCTTCCCTTAAGCATATAAACCCACACCGCCTCGGAATAGTCATCAACAACGGTTAAAAATATTTGTAACCATCTCTGCTAGTGACTTTATATGGTCCCCATACATCAAGATGGACAAGTTGACCAATTTTAGTTGATTTATGTTCACTTGAGGAAATGGTTCCCGGTTTGTTTAGCTTTATTATAAGTATCACAGAGATGATCGGTTCAAATGTACTATCAAATTTAAGAGTGGGTTTAAGTATGTGTAGGACTTGGTCGGAGGATGACCAAGTCTTTGATGCCAAAGATTTTTGAAACATGACAAACAGATATGCGCTTATTAGAAATAATCTTACATGAAGAATCAATATCAAACATATATAACCCATTGTGTTGTTTACCAATCCCCACAATCCTTTTTGATGTAAATCTGTGATATAGCAATTAGATTCATTAAACCCGACAAACATCTTATTGTCTCTAGCAATTTTATGAGCAGTGAGAAACTAACATTGTACTCAAGAACAACAAGTACATCAAAAAGAGTTAGATCATTATTGATCTTTAAATCACCAATTTTGTAATTAAGGCTCGAGTACCGTTGGGATGCGTTAAACCAAGATTTGAAATGTTAACAATATTGATTAAAAATTTTCATCCACAATCATGTGTCGATTTGCACACAATAATGTCTTAGTGTTGTTGTTAAAAACTTGTTGAAGTTTATATTAAACTTGACACCGCCATTAAAGAAGGTTCTGAAAATTTTTACCGCCAAGTTGGCATTAGCGAGATGACACATTGTTGTCATTGAGAAGACTCATAAGTCTTGAGAGCATTCATTAGACAAGGAGACAGGAGAGTTCTTGGCACTATTATTAGTGACAAGATTGGTTTCAGCAGAAACATTGTTCTTCACCGAAAGGTTTACCATTAAAATTTCTCTTAGCATATCCAAGCAGGATAGCCAACAAGATCATAACATCTATTAATGGTGTGACGGGTTTTTGCAATTGGTACATTTGAGGTTCATGTTTGGTAGCGGTAGTCATTACCGAGATTAAGACCATAAGCTTTGTTGTTAAAACTTCTTTTGTTATCAAAAATTTTCCACCATCGAAGTTTTTGCAAAGAAAAGTCGTAGCATTGGGTTTAGTAGAGTTATTCCCGGATGATACATTTCGTGAGACTCTTCTCCGAGACAACAAAAGAAAGCGCTTTGACATTAGGTAAAGGGTCTCGGTTAAAATATTGCTTCGATGGGAACATAGGAGTCATCAAGACCCATAAGAAATTGCATTAACTTGATTAGGTGATTATGTTTTTCAAAATGTTTTGCGACCTCACAAGTGCAAGAGGCAAGCTAATCATACAATCAAATTGTTTCCATAAAGAGTTAAGATTGTTGTAGTAATCGGCAAGAGAGGACCCACTTTGACTAAGAGAGTTTATATTTTTATGCAAATTAAAAATATAATTGAACCATCAACCTTATCATAAGTATCTTTAAGATCATTCCACATTTCATAAGCGGTTTTGGCATAGATAGCCCCAAAGAAATAATTCAGTATGAGAGAATTAAGAATCCAAGTAACCACAACAGAGTTACAAGTGTCCCATTGATTAGCAAGATTAGGGTTTGAATCATTTCCTATGCAAGTACCATCAATAAACCCTAACTTATTATGGTTCCTTAAGGCAAAGGTCATGGCCATATTCCATATTTTATAATTTTCAGTTCCTGTGAGTTTGATAGAAATAATGGGAGTCCCATTAGTGTTATTAGGGTGTAAGTACAAAGCATCCCCAAAGGATAAGCTTTTCTCAGTGGAACCACCACCACCGCAGTATATCACGGTAACTATAATAAAGAGAGTAAGATGACAAGTAAAACAGATGAGATTATAATAAGACCAAATAGATAGATAAATAAGACTTTGTATTTAAGAAACAACAAGCACCAAGCATGTGGACTAGGGTAAACCGAGCAGTATTCGTACCACTCAAAGGTGGCGATCAAGATGTTAGTCTACCCGCTTGCACCCACAAATACTTAAGTCTTGTATGTTTGAAGAAGAGACAAGATATAGACTTACGGAGAAATATGCGTGGAAGAACAAATCACAATTACCTAGATTCGCTTAGTCTAGGGCTAATTGTAGGTAGAAGATAACCGGTGATTATGCCAATAGCAATAACCCCAAACCACCAATAGTTGCCGAAGAGAATCAATGAGCACAAGCTCGATACCATGAACGAAAGTATAGGCAACCAAGATGAACAATATAATCTTTATTCGGATCTAAGTCGCAATAGTCGACAGATTAAGTTTACAATAGTATCC
The DNA here is from genome assembly GCA_022545495.1 of Chrysanthemum lavandulifolium. Lineage (NCBI taxonomy): Eukaryota > Viridiplantae > Streptophyta > Magnoliopsida > Asterales > Asteraceae > Chrysanthemum > Chrysanthemum lavandulifolium. The sequence continues at coordinate 290,351,522 of CM040240.1, forward strand.
AAATGTTATAAGGTTAGATTAATGTCAATGAGACAATAATCATGTAAATGTAGAGACAAGACAAGATCGGTGAAAATGATGCGAAAGAAGAAGAGAGTGATACAAAAGACCGCACACTCAGTGGAGGGGACTTATTAAATAGGAGATTAAATTTCACTAAGACCCTCTAACGGCTAGTAGTGACTCATCGCAGAAACGAAGAAAGGCTTGTGAAATGAGATTCTTGGAACTTTAAATCTTTAATCTTTTGTCCAGGTTAAACCACTGTAATTAAACCCCGCAATAAGCCACAACTTGAAAGCCATTAGCAATTGATAGAATGATATGTTTGCCACAGATTACCAACCCAAAATTTAACAAGTTTGCATCGAGAGGAAGACTTGACGAGTACTTAGCGACACTAGTCTTAACCGGGTGATGCGGCTTAAAATATGTATCGATATTGCAAGCGGGATGAGTTTTCTACATGCAACCGATGTAAATCAAGAAGTGGTGATACATAGGGATATCAAAAGTAGCAACATTCTACTATTTGATGATTGGAAAGCAAAAATTGCGTGTTTTGGGCATTCCTTGGTATGTCTAGTAAATCGGGATACGAATATGTCATCGATGATGCAAGGAACTATCGGCTATTGTGATCCACTATATTTGAAAACACGCATTCTAACTAAAGAATCCGATATATTTTCATTGGGTCTTTGTTTTATTTGACATATTTGCGGAAACAATCATCTATAAAACTAGATGATGAGTATCTATTTTGCCCTTTTGGCTAAAATTGCTATCAAACAGAAAACTTGATCGCCTAGTGCTTGAGGGTATAAAGGAGCAAGTTGATCCGCAATCGTTGTAACATTTGCAAGGATTGCATATCGCGCTTACATCATAAGAGAAAAGACGACTAAAAGCGGTGAAGTTGTGATACAACTCAAAGTAGCTCGAATTCCAAGTAAGTTTCTATAATTTCATAAAACTTGAAACATTATGATTCATATATATATCCATATTATTACATGTAAATTTTGTGATATCAATATTTTATTTCAAAAAGATAATTCAACGATTTTACCTCGGTTCTTGTCAAATTTTAAGAATTTTGAACAAAATTCTGAGTTTAACGAAACTTCATAGTCCATTTAAACTGTGAAAATAATATTATTTGGCGATTTTACTTCTTTTACCTTTAGTTTCTTGTAAAGAAATTCATATTTTTCTAGTAAATTCAAAGTTTAAAGTTAACTTCACAATTTATTTTTCTATGACGTTTATGAAAACTCAAAAAATTTCATCGTTTACTTCTTATTATTTCTAGGTTCGTGTTAACTTTTTAAATTTTTATAACTATTTCACAATATAATTTTAATAGGAATATAGTTTTTTTCAAGAATTTCTATGTTATAACCTTTACTTTATTGCCAAAAGTTTTAAATATTTTCAAGTACATTTAATTTTTACAATAACTTCATACTCAAATTTTACCATTGAATTAAAGTGACGCCGCTAACTTCTCCTAGTATATCTTTAGTACATATAAAGAGAAAACAATTGCTTAAAACTTATAAACTTAAAAATTATTAATGTTGTTAGACTAAAATACACCTATTTATAAAAGGTAATGAAATCTATTAAATATTTAAATACTTAATTACAATTTAAAACACTAACTTTCTCCACTCTCAATTTTTCCACACCTATATATAAAAAACTAGCTTAGAGACCCGTTGACACCGGCTAGTTTTAAAGAAATAGATAAACGAGATGATAATAAAAGTAATAACGTAAATTTGTTATATTTAAAATATGTTTGAGTCACAATTGATTTACAACCATCGCTGCCAATCTAAAATAGATTGACTCGAACATAAAATGATGTGTGGTTTCAATGATCAATTGAGTTGCTAACAAATCTTGTAACATTAAAATAATGAACCATAGTACAATATAACGTGATTACAATTTGTGTGTGACTATATTAGGTCAATTTCATATAAAAAGTATGCCAACCGATATATGACAAGGAAAATTGAATCTTTATGCTTTGTAAATTGACCATATCAATACCAAAGTCATATCAATATTACTTCACACTTAAATATTTAGATGATAACAAATATCATATGTTAACCATACACATCAACACACTACATGATAAATAATCTACATAATTTGCATAAGCATTGTACAAAATTACAGAATACATATCAAATAACCTAAAGTCGATTAAAAAGATCATTCATGTTTACAAAATAATGATGACCATGTCTATCGTTAATTAGTCACCTCATTCCCCGATTTGATATAGCCGTCGAGATGATGATGGTGCATACCTTGAAGCTTTTGTTAGTCACTTTCGATTTGAATGAGTTTAAAAAAGATGGTAGTACAAACAATAGACACAAATACATGGAAAATTTTAGCAAAAGAAACCAAACCTGAGCAAGCTAAGCTTCTTTAATACTACATAATAGCTTACTTCAAGCCGGTTGGTAGTTATCACGGTACCAAAAATCAAATAACATCATGCTAATATTACTTTACTTCCTAACCAAGGTATAAAATCAAAGAGTTAAGGTCCATGATACCAATTCATGGAAACATAATAAACTAAAATAATACAAATATTACAAAATAAATAGTAAAACCTTTACTCAAATTGATGATGAAGAATCAAAGAATGTCGAATTAGAAAAATTATCACCTTTGTTAACAAAGCATAAACTATCGAAATTCAATAGTAATTAATGTAAGAAGGTAAGATGGTAATGTTTTCATGTCTCATTCATAATACCGAACAATACATATATAGAGAACAAACCCTAATACCCAAAGTTGGCCGGGCTTGGGCCTAATTATCCATTAACACACCCCGCAGATTCGAGCGCGAAATCGCGAAGCTCGATTGTATTGTTTATTAGCTTTAATATCCGATTCGAGCTTTCGCGATTTCGCCCTTCGAACCGGGGAGTATTAGTAGATAATTAGGCCCAAGCCCGGCTCATGGGTTTGGGTATTAGGTTTCACTATTATATATAGTGGTTATTAATAAAGTTATACCCACGGGTTTTAATGTTCTAACAATTAAAATATGACATGTTTGTTTCGATCCATGCTTATGAGATGACATGTTTCAGTTTGAACCCAGTTTGACCCGTTACCAACCCACCCGCCACCCATTTTACCACCTCTAATCACAAAAGAAATTAATTACATAAAGGAAACCAATAGACAAACACACAAGTAAAGAAAATATTTAAATATGTCGCAAACAATACCCTTGATTGAGATACTTGCCTTTAGGTGATGTATCGACGAGATTTTGGATTGCCTATAGTCTCCACTTTACAAAATAAATTTAACTGAATATCTTTAAGCAGCGTAAACCTCTCAAAATACTGCATATAGCAATTCTAATATTAGTAGCAAAATCGGGGAAAAGAAATTTAACTTGACGGATGGAGCAATTACAACTTAAAGAATCACTTGCATTTCTTATGCCATTTGTGTGTCATTTTTAATCAAAACTATCAAACTTTTATAGCCTGGTAATATGAATAACTGACATTAACTGACATTTAATATCAGATCTTACTAAAAAGAAAATGACCTTGCTACAAAAATGGACTACAATGTAGTAAGTAGTAACATCAGTTCAAAGACCTTCTGTAACAATTGCTCTAACTTAAGCTGAACTATCAAATGGGAACCATACTATTGTCGTGTATGGCTAAAGAAGATGAACTTACCCATTTTAAATTGGTGTTAGCACCAGTAGGTCGATATATAGATGTTGTACGGTATAGGTGAAATAGGAAAGACTTCATGTCCCCAAAATACTCACTATGCCACTCCCAAGGTTGAGATGGATAGCCACCAAATATGTAGCCTTCCTTGTCCATGATAATCAAATCAGTGGCCCTTCAGCATTTCTCAAGTAGAATGACCACCCCTGTATTCCCAATTAAAAAACGCATATATCAGGTCTGTGCATGCGTATATCAGTTGGCCTACTTTTTATATATAATTTTCTGACAGTACTTCAAAATTCCTTTGAATTTAAAGAGGACAACTAATTTTCTTAGTCCATTATCAACACCAAAAACTAATCAAAACATAAAATTAGGCCAGTCTATGCTACACAATTCTTTTGCCAAATGAATTAGTTCCTACAATGAGCTATCAATATCAAAGGCTAATAGATATCTTGCTATCAATATCAATGCCCAGCTCTTGTACTGTTGATCTTTGTGTGTTTATTACTGAATATATCAATAACAGGTATGCCAAGAACCTGTCTATAGAACCAAAAGGGATAAAATTTTACACATTTACAGTTGCTAATCCAATTAGCTAAAAATGAAACAAAAAACTTTAATTGATCAGATTCCAGTCCAGTACGCCTTTTAAAGTATTGGTAAAGGCTGATATATGCACAAGGGGGTAGGTTAGCATTGGCGAAGGCTGGTATATGCACAAGGGTGTGAGTTTAGTATTGATAAAGGCTAATATATGCACAAGGGTGGGAGTTTAGTATTGGTAAACGCTGATATATGCACAAGGGTGGTAGGTTTGTTTAGTTGGCTTAAAACTATAATAAATTGACGAAAAGGAATGTAACATTTTAGCATGCCCCCTATTTGGCTATGCTTAACTGAGTTCAGGACAAATAAGCTAAAGTCAAACCATAAAAAGTGGTAGACAGTAATCAACAACAAAGTTGAAGCGGGAAAAGGGCATCTATCATTCATTTTATCACAACTATTGATTGGTGGATGTAACGACCTCAAAATTTTAAAACCTCCACTGATGCAAAATTAGTGTCAGATTAGCAACAAATGTGAATTTTTTAGAAAAATATATATAAACAGATAAGGTACAATGGTCCATTAAAATCAGAAGTTTACTTGCTGCAGTTTGATTCGACGGATCCTTCTTTTGATGCTAATGGGTTTCAGGGGAGGTATGAGAAGCACAATCATTGAAGCTCACTCTTTCCAACCTCCATCTTTCTTTTCATCCTAGTATATCTTTAGTACAACCCGTTTCATACTCAAATTTTACCATTGAATTAAAGTGACGTCGCTAACTTTTCCTAGTATATCTTTAGTACATATAAAGAGAAAAAACAATTGCTTAAAACTTATAAACTTAAAAAATTATTAATGTTGTTAGACTAAAATACACCTATTTATAAAAGGTAATGAAATCTATTAAATATTTAAATACTTAATTACAATTTAAAACACTAACTTTCTCCACTCTAAATTTTTCCACACCTATATATAAAAAATTGCACACACAAATTAACGTTACTTTACGCCGTCGCCACTATGCGCGTATAATCGTTTAGTATATAATAGAATGTGTTAAAAAGTAACTTAGTGGAACATGAGTTAATTGTTTGTCTAAAATAAATATACAGGAGGATCATGATCTATGGGAGTCCAAATTGCCAACAGACTATAAAGAAATAATTCAGATGTCAAAGTGTCCAGAAATCTATTCTACCAGAAAGAAAGTGGAACTTTGCAGCAATTTTTCTAAAGGAATCCTCCTTAACCAGGACAAAGTGGTAATGAGTTCATTCTCGTATCTCTGTTGTTTTGTGTTTCGTGTGTTCAATCTATCTTATATCTTTTGGGGAATAGTTCAACATACACTTGAATTTAAAGCATTATAAAATTTGAGTCTGATTTGTTTTGTTTTTTTTTTTTTTTTTTTTTTTTTTTTGTTTTTTTTTTTTTTTTTTAATAGTGGCTATCATGCAACAATACTGGAGAAAGAAATGAAATGGTATCGGCGACAACATTTTCGTACATAGACAGTTCTCCACATAAGTGGAAATCTCTTCGAGAATCAAGGTTAGTCTCTCTTTCTTTCCACCATTTTTTATAAGTGATATCATAACCATTGTTGTTAGATTTGTATATTTATTAAACATTACATATGTGTACATATGCATTGTTGTTAGATGCATTGTTAGTTAGTTTAGCGTTAATTATTAGTTCACAACATACCTATGTATTTTTTCTGCTTATGAAGTGGTGAATTCAAGAGTAATGCTAATGTGGTTCATTTATTTAGTTGAGGGAAATAAAATAAAGTGTTAAAAGGGTGTATTGGTTCCGGTCGGGTCAATTTAACACAAGTTTCTTTGTTCGGGTTGGGACGACGGTTATCGCTTGGTACATACAACTAAATCATTTTATATATACTAGTGTTGCTTTATATCTCCATGTTGGTTCCTCCTTATCCTCAACGTTTGTTGTTTGATGATCATATGTAAAGTAACTAGATTATTGTATCTTTTGTAAGAACATTAACATATGGAGAAAATAATAAATTAATAAGATTTAAACTGTTAAAATTATAACATTTCTACTTCATAATTACATAATTTGGGCCCTAAGTAAATATTGAAACTTATAAAACAAAATGGGGCATATATTCGCCCATGTATCCCTAAAGGTTTCTATTTTGAAGAGGTTTCTAGGAATGACACACCAAAAGCATGGATTCGCCCTTGTGCTTAGAGTGTTATGAATGATATAATTGGTAAAATTCTTGGAAGGTACTTTTGCACATCAAAAGGAGATGAGCAGATGTTCAGTTTTCACCAAAGACTCTTTTTTTTGTTTTGAATTGGATTATCATAAGCCTCTAATGAGCAAGAAATTAGTCGATACTCGATACACACATTGGCAAAGTTGGTATTTTTGTTTCTTTTTTGGCAACTCTCCCCATATAATAACACTAATTAATGGGTAATTATCTGAGTGTGCCAACTCAAATTCTGCGTCCATTAGGTTCATATACAAAGATGGTAGAATTTGAATATAATGTGTCTCAGGCTCTAATTTTTTTGTCCTCTGTTAAATGATTATGTTCTCACGGCCATAATCATTTATATGAGGATTGATACAATAAATCTTAATATTGAGATGTAACTCTTGTCTTAGAACATTGAATTTATGTCAATTTTTGCGTCGAAAATAATTGTAAATCCAAATGTAGTAGTGTATATTTTGGAAATAAAAGCTATGATGATTGAAACCAGAATAATATGTGCAGGTTTGAGACATCAGTGGAGATGTTCGATATTTCCAACTTGAACATCGAAATCAAGACGAAACCTCAATTTTCATCTCCTAATGCTGATTACGGGGCCTTTTTAGTCTTCAAATTTTCTGATTCACGGAATTTTTTGAGTAAACCTATGTACGTTAACCTTAAGTATAAAAAGGGGAACGAAAGTCAACATGCATATTTTGCAACATGGAGAGACAAGGAGTGGATGATGATTGAGTTGGACCGATACTCGAAGCACAAAGAGGATGTCATGTTTGAGTTTCTACTGGAGAGCTTTTCAACCTACCAGTATAGAGATGGTGCGATTTATGTTGAAGGCATTGAATTTCGAGCCATTGAAAAGGTAAATTTAAATATATTCCTTTGTTATGTTCTAAATTATTGTTTACAACATAGAGTAAACTGTAAAAACCGTCCTTATGGTTTGTCCAACTCACGGGCGCAATCACTATAACTTCGAAAATGCAAGCGCAGTTTGTTTTTGGGAACTTTCGGTTCACTTTTTGTCACAGGAAAAAGTGAAACGATCAACTCTACCTTCATTTGGGTAAACAAAAAAAAGGTCAAATATGGTATGCGAGTCCTTTCACTCTGGCCAGGGACGAAAATTGTTGGCCTCAATGGGGTTTGGATCAATGATCTTACTAACTAAAGCCAAAATATACCAAATAGATTTGAAACAAAGATTCGTAAATGCTTTTGTATTAATCAATTATGTCATCTAATGTAATCCGTTACAAAGTGCTAAGTATTTATACTAAACGAATGGGTACAATGAAAAGTTGTGTCGTTTGGGGAATATAACAATTATATTGTAACTGCCATTTGACAGTCATTTTGTAACTGTCATAAACTGTTGTGGTTGACTTTTCTGTGTTTGACTTTCGGGTTGACGGGTCATATGATGTTGACCGGGTCGATTGGGATTAACCCAATATTCTCCCCCTTAATCACAATCGCTTTGTTGTAGATCTTTGACTCCGATTAGTTGTCTCATTGTTAGAATCGATTTTGGTAGTGCTTTTGTGAGTCAGACTTTTCTATTATCTTCTTTCTTTATAAATCCTTCGGGGTTGTGTAACATACACTTCTTCTTTCAAGTCTCCATGTAGAAATGCGATTTGACATCAAGGTGATGTACTTCCCATTTATTATTAGCGACTATGGCTTATAGTAATGTCAGTTGTTTCCATTCTTACTCTGGTGCAAAGACTTCTTGAAATCTATGCCATGCTCTTGTATGTAGCCTTTGGCTACTAGTCTTGCTTTATGCTTGACTATGTATTCGTTAGCATATTTCTTGGTCTTGAATACCTACTTTAATCCAATGGCTTTATGTCATTTGGGTAGAGTGGTTAGTTCCCATGTATTGTCTATATTGATGGAATCTAATTCGACCTTCATTGCTTCAATCCATTTTAGATCGTTTGATGATTCATTGTAATTCTTAGGTTCATCTTCAGCCAATAATAGTTGCTCGGGTAATATTTCCTCGGTGTTATCGTATATATCATTTAATGTTCTAAAACCTTGTAATTGTGTATGATCAAAGTTTGGATGCAAATTCCTGGTTCTGTTTGAATTACTTTGATTGGTTGATAGAACTGAGGTAGTTGGTGTAATTTGAGCGTTTACTCGCGATGAAGTTGTAGATGGTGTGTGAAATGCTTGTGAGGGTGAGTTTATTGTTGATGTTGTATTTTCATCATCATTTGTAGGGATATCGTTGTCTTCTTCATTTGATTGGATTTCTTGCTCTTGATGATTATTTGTGGCTTCAACGTTTTCGACTTCGAAGTCAAACCATTCAGGTTCATTGTTGGTGTGTTCGTTCAAGTAATCCTTCGAGTCCCATGTTTCATCCTCTTTAAACTTCACATCTCTACTAACACATATTCTTTGTGTTGTTTGATCAAATAGTCGGTAGGCTTTTGATCCTTGTTCATTTCCTAGGTATACCATTTTGTTGCTTCTGTCATCTAACTTTGTGAGATGTTGTGATGGTACCTTTGCATATGCTATGCAGCTGAAAACTTTTAGATTTTCTAGGTTTGGCTTTCTTTGTTTGATCGCTTTATATGGAGTGATGTCTTCTAAGGCTTTTGTAGGAACGCTGTTTAGAATGTATATTGCATGTCCAACAGCTTTAGCCCAAAAGTTTTGAGGCATGTTGGTTGCTTTCATCATGCATCTTGTGGTAGACATAATTGTCCTATTTCTTCATTCAACTACTCCATTTTGTTGCGGTGAGTAAGGTGCGGTAAGTTGTCGTGCTGTGCCATTTTCTTTGCAGTATTGAGTAAATTCGTTTGATGTGAATTCTCCTCCACGATTAGTTCTGAACATTTTTAATGTTGTCCTAAGCTCCTTCTCTATTGTTTTTTTGTATTCCTTAAAAGTATCAAATGCTTGATCTTTCGTGTTTAGGAAGTACGTCCACATATATCTTGAATAGTCATCGACTAGTAAGAATATGTATCTTTTTCCAGATGGTGTTGGTGGTGTAATTGGTCCACATAAATCACCGTATGCTAAATCTAAAGGTGAGGTTGATCTAGTTTTTGCTTTCTTAGGAAATGGCGCTCTGCTTTGTTTACCAACTAAACAAACATCACAGATTTGTGTTGTATGTTTAATGGCATGTATTCCTTGAACTAACTCTCTTTGAGTCATTAATTTTAATGATTCAAAGTTGAGATGTCCTAATCTTGCGTGTCATAACCAAGTGTTTTCCTTCAATTATGCTAGTAGGAAAACAGGTGTGCCTATCTTCAGACTTGCTTTGTATAGACGGTTTCTTTGTCTTGTGACTTTCATGAAGATTTTGTTGTCCATGTCATAAAGTCGTAATTCATCGTCTTCCATTACTACTTTACAACCGATTTTGGTGAATTGTCCAAGGCTCAATAGGTTGCTTTTTAGGCTGGGAATGTAATATGTGTGATATGATTCTTTGTTTTTCATCATCACATTCTATTAGGATTGAACCTTTTCCTTTGATCTCTATGTGAGATCTAGGGGTGAAAACCAGCCGAGCCCGAGCCTGCCAGAGCTCGAGCTCGGCTCGTTTATATATAAAAAGCTCGAGCTCGTTTCGAGCCTCAAATTTGAGCTCGAGCTCGGCTCGTTAACCTGGCTCGGCTCGTTAACACTGAGTCTCGAGCTCGTTAACACGGTTATACGTATAGAAAATATATATACGTATATATTTCTAGGGCTCGTTTAGGCTTGCGAGCCTAAACGAGCTTTTTGTATAGAGTTCGGGCTCGAGCTCGATTATTAAATGAGCCCAAACTTAGGCTCGAGCTCGGGCTCGAGCTCGTTTAGGCTCGGCTCGTTCGAGCTTTTTACCGATCCGATCCCGAGCTTTTCACGAGCGGCTCGGCTCGTTTCCACCCCTAGTAAGATCCATCTCCAAATCTTACTTTTCCACTAACGTTCGCATCTAGCTCTTTGAAGTGTTCTCTCATTCCAGTCATATGATTGCTGGCTCCATTGTCTAAGTACTCATAGACCATCTACATTTGTCTCTTTATATCCTACATCTTCTTCGTGTAGCGAGGCCATTTGATCTTTAAGTTTTGTTACAGGTAGGTCTTCTAATATTGCCATTAGTAAGGTAGGCTCTAAGTCCTCCTCGACAAGATTAGATTGCATACTAGTGTTTGGTTTTGAATAACACTTAGTTGCATAATGACCCATTTTATTTCATTTGTAACATTTTATTTTGATAAGATCAATATGTGATTTGTTGAAGTTGTTGTGAGAGTTTTCTCCGTCTTTCTTTTCTTCCTTCAATTTTTCGTGGTTTTTGCCGTGTGAAAATTTATACTTCCCACGTCCACGTCCTCTAAAGTGTTTTCCTCTATTGTGGTGCCGTGTGAACATCAATTTTTCTTGATTGTCTAAATGTTTTCCCTTTTTGAACTTAATCCTTTCTTCGTAAGTATTAAGTCTTCCAATTGCTTCTTCCATTGTCATTTCACTTAGGTCGGAATATTGTTCTATAGATGCGACTATTTGCAGATACCTATCGGGTACAGCACTTAGTAGTTTCCGTACCAAGGTTTCATCTTCTATTGTGTGTCCTAGACTAGCGGCTTTGTTTACGAGAGTTGTAAGCTTTGTAGTGAAGGTGTCGATTGTTTCATCTTCCTTCATGTGTAACATCTCAAAGTTGGATTTGAGTGTTTGAAGTCTTACTTGTTGAACTCTGTCTTCGCCAACGTGTCTAGTTTTCAAAGCATTCCAAATGTCTTTGGCGGTTTTATGCTATGTTATTTGAAGTAATTGTTCTTCGGGTAAGGCTTGGTATAGAAATGCAATAGCGGTTTTGTCTTTTTTCTTATTGAATTGAGTGGACTCGGCTCTATTGTTTCCATAAGCTATTTGCTTGAGAATTATTGCATCGAATTGCCCATAATGAGTAATTCGCGGGCTTTAAGATAGGGCATTGAAATTGGGGTTTCCATGTTATTTGCTTGAGAATGATTTGCATCTGGTGCCCATAATGAGTAATTCGCGGGCTTTAAGATAGAGCATTGAAATTGGGGTGTACTATTTGTAATATTAGTACTAGGTTCCTTAGTACCACTGTCTTTCGTCATATCTTAAAGATATTGACAATAAATCTCCAAGAGAATTTTAACACGATGTGTGTTGAAATTTCTTATTTTTAGTGAGCTCTAATGTTTTATTTTCCTTAAAGGTGTATAAAACCTTTATAGGTCTAGTTTTGAAAAACTATCCTGGGAGATTAAAAATTCTTAAATGAAATATCCTAAGGTTAGTTACTCCTTAAAAGTTATTTATAATATAATAAGCAGTGTAATCACTAGGTTACTATATATAAAAATATTTGATGAAGTACTAAATTTTTAAATTAAAGTAAATTATCAAACCAAAATAATATATATCAAAAATGAAATATATACTATATATAAAAAAAATGAAATAGTGGTTTTGTAAATTTTGGAACCTGGAGGGGTTGATGGTCTAACCCGATGCCTTAAATAAAAAATCCTTTGTTGCCATAAATATTGAGCGCCTCTTTGTATATTTTCTTATCTTCTTTTGTGAGATAAAAAGAGATACGCTTCTTATATATATTTCTTCTATCTCTTATTTGAGATAAAGAAAAAAACATAAACGTCTCTTTGAGACTTTATATTAAATCTCTCCTTTTCGGGAATTGATCCGTTCTTGTTTCTCTCCTTCTTTATGGTCAAACGCCTGTGATAAGGCTTAAATGGCCTTCCTCTCTTCTCCGTTGTGTAGTGTTCTTCGCGAGCACTGATTCCCTTCAATCGAAGCTTTTAGGGTTTCGGTGAATTTGGGGGTTTTCAATCCGTGAGAGATATGGATGATTGGAGACTGTAATTAAGTCGATTGGTGACTCAATTAACAATCTGGGCTTGATTTATTAATCTGAACAGGTGTGTTTGTTCTAATTCGAATTGTTATATTTTTTCCCTAATTGATGACTTCGTTATTAGTTTTGTTTGAATCAAAAGATAAACGATTTAATCGTTTCTAATCCTATTGGATTTGATGATTTTGTTTCGATGTAAAAAAAATTTCTTTACGAATTGTTTTCTGATGCCGTGGTTTGAGTAATCACGGTTGTGATTGTTCCCTTGTTGCGATAGAAACAGGAACACAAAAATGATATCTTGATTGTGTTCGGATTATTTTGCGAAAAAAAATATCGAAACAGTTTCTTGTTCTTATTGATTCTAAAACTAAAACGAAAGATTGGTAAGTGATGATTTTGGTTAGTGTGACCAAACCGCTCTGATACCAATTGTTGGCCTCAATGGGGTATGGATCAATGATCTTACTAACTAAAGTCAAAATATACCAAATAGATTTGAAACAAAGATTCTGTAAATACTTTTGTATTAATCAATTATGTCATCTAATGTAATCTGTTACAAAGTGCTAACTATTTATACTAAGCGAATGGGTGCGATGAAAAGTTGTGTCGTTTGGGGAATATAGCGATTATATTGTAATTGCCATTTGAAGTTATTTTGTAACTGTCATAAACTGATGTGGTTGACTTTTCTGTGTTTGACTTCTGGGTTGACCGGGTCATATAGTGTTGACTGGGTCGATTGGGATTAACCCAATAAAAATTGATAAAAATTGAACTGAAGGTTCCCCACATGAATTATGCATGCACTTTTGATGTTATTGGGATTGCGCCTGCGATCTAGGCAAACCACGTGGACGGTTTTTGCTATCCACTTTATATTTTATAAAACTAGTGGATGTATGAAAAAAAAAGTGTAGATTCTATAGTTTTTTTTAGGTACATAGGATGTGGGTGAATGAATTACTCTAAAAAACGTTTAAGTACATAGGATGCGGGTGAATCCACGATCTCGACCCGTTACATAGGTGGTAAAGCTAACATAACAACACACTACTATTCCAATAAGAAAAGAAACATCGACTATCCACTAGAATAAATTTGACTCAAGACCAAATATAAACTAACGTCTAATTTGGCTACGAATACTAATATCAAATGCATCACATAATGTCAGTTGTTCTTCAGTTAAATCTTCAAGTTCATAGTCATAATATGGATCATAATCCTCTTTCCAACGCTCATACAGGCTTTTGTTTCCAATATCACTTCCACCTTTTGAATTTTTTGAAGCCATGAATTCCGCAGTTTCATCATACACATCTTCCACGTCAGTCTCAAATTTTTTAAGAAGTGACGTGGAAGATGTGTATGCCGAAATTGCGAACTTCATGGCCACATATTCTAAGTTAAATCCTTATAAAATGATTTCTATACAGGTGAAACTCGAAGACATTGGAAAGTTGGAGGAAGCCCGCAAGTCTTGAAATCAAACTTCAGTGTGGATCAACGGCAACATTTGCCAACTATGTTTAAAAAATTATTTAAGAAGTACACAAACTCTGAGGACATTATCTGGTTGGGCAAAGTAAACGAGAAGAAACTTCTCATGCTTTCCGCAAAAGCAACTATATTCAAATTTTCTGATGTGAATCTTTATAGTTCAAGAAGATCAACTAACTGCAGGTTTGATTTTAGAACAAACTTTAGAACATTATTAATTAACATATGGATTTAGTTTTCTGTGTTTCCAAATGACTTTGACTTCTTTAAGATGTATGTAACCACATGCAGATTTCGGAAGGTGTGTGAGCTTTTACCACAACAAGTATTTCATATCAAATGCACAATTGAAAGTCAAATGCTATCACCGTATACAGAGTACATTTGTTACATTGTGTTCAAGATTTCAAAAAATTGCCATGGGCTGCATTGTCCGGTGAAAGTACGCGATTTAATCCACCAAGAAAATAACAGGACCGAATTTTTCTATTTTATTACCCCAACCCCATTGAATGTAAATGATTTTACTCGGGTTCCAAAACAAAGAGAAGATGGATGGATGGAGATTCAACTGTTGAAATTTAACTCAACTCGTGACCTTGAGAATGACTCTTTTCCGATTTATATGAGATTTACAAGTCTTGAAGGATCTTTATCTGGCCTCATTGTATGTGGCCTCGAGTTTTGGCCACTGTAAAAGGACTATCTGCGGTAGCTAGTATTTTATGATTTTACTTCGCGTATCAGAAAAAGGTTTTTATTGTTGCACCCAGATAATAATAAAAATGATGTGTGAAGGTCTATCTTATGCATGTTTTATGTGGAAAGAAAATTGGCTTCTTTTTAACAGACAATTACAAGGATTAATTGTGCCGGACTCATACTTCCAGCTTTCGAACAGCTTCCCAAGTTGCTCTACAGGCGCAAAATATGTGCAACTTTTATTGTAAAGATAGTTTGAAAAAGTTTATGTTTTGTTAAGAATGATTCATAGGGAAACACCAGGTATTCTTTGTGTCACACTAAGCTAACAAACTATGTTAACATCAGTCAAATCGCTCTTAGTGTTTTAGACGTTAATGAAATTACCAATCATAGAATCAGGTTGTACTATTCCGATTGTCTTGTGGGCAAAAATTGATGTCTCAAAGATATTCATGGTTTCTTTCATTAAAACGGTTTTAACAGTAAATTCATCTGATATTTTGTTAAATCTGGGTTGTAATTTTGTAAAACTAGATTCTTGGATCACAAACTAAGAACTTCAATAAGACTTCTGACAAGTTTATATCTTATGGTTACGTTATAAGATCTCAAGGGTCAATGGATTTGAACACTGGAATCATTTAACCTACCAATTTTCTAAAGGGTATGCAATTGACTCATTTATTCGGATTAGGTTTTATCTCTAACAACTCAAACGAGTGAAATCAAGAAGATTAACTACTAAGACACTGCAATTCAAAACTTTGTCACAAAAAATGAAGTTGTCCTTGCCTGAGTCCAAAGGATGATAATGGTTGTGCAACGATTAGAGGTGGCAATATGGGTGGATGGTGCATGTTTTGTAATGAGTAGAAAAGGTTTAAGGTCATAGTGTACAACTTTATGGCACATGCTGAGAGTTTGGTTGGGGTAGGCGCGGAACACTTTTTGTGACAAAGTTTTGAATTGCAGTGTGTTGATATTACACTTGCAACTTTCTTTCACTCGTGACTTCGGTCACACTTTGGATCCTTACCGGACACGGGAAACAAAACGATCCACCAGCCCAAACCCTCATACGTACTATACGAGTATACATAAACATGGCGCCATCCGTGTTATACGAAATTAATAGCCGCGATTTTCTCCTCTTTCCAATTAACCAGAAAAGGTTATAGTTGTGAAATTGTGGTAAAGTGTTCGTGTATGAAAGAATGAATATTGTTTATGGGTTAACTTTGACTTAGAAGTAGTCGTGTAATGAAAATATATATAGATGTAAAGTTGAACATCGGAAGGAATAGGGATAAATATAGATGTAAAGTATAATTTCGGAAGGAATATGGAGTAAGGATAAATTAGTAATTTCATAATTTTCACTTTGAAAGTTTTTACTATTAGAGCATCCCCAATAATAATGTTATTCTTTAACATACATCACGTCGACGCCACATCAGCTTTAACATTTCACCTTAACATCCCCAAAAAACACCCACAACAATAACATCCCAAGTTAAACTTTAACATTTCATACTTTCAGTTTCAACCCCTAAACTAAAACAAACACTTCATTTATTAAAAACATAACCTTAACTTAAACATATTACAATACCAAATATAAAATAACTAAAGAAAATTACAACGAAAAAAATAACAAAACATAGCAAATACTTATTCATCATCGTCGCTCTCTTGTTGTTGTTGATGTCGTTCAAGATTCTTCTGCCAAACATGCTCCATAAGGTCTGTTGGAGTTGGGTATCGTTGTCGGTCGTGTATTTCTTTTGCCTTACGACGGTGAGTATCACATCTTCGACCCATCTTCGTTGCCTCAAGCGTGTTGACGGATCCACCCACGCCGTTATAGTCACGTAATGCAAATTTTGATCTTTTATAATCATGTTATGCAAAATAATGCAAGAATACATGATTCTATGTATCATGACAATTTCCATTGACGTGCGGTTGTTGTAGTATACCCCAACGGCCTTGAAGCACACCAAAAGCACGTTCAATATCCTTTCGGGCACTTTCTTGTTTCCTTTTAAACTCACGTATGTTTTTAAATCGGTTGTTGCCGAGAAGGATTTGTGAAAGTTGCCCTTGTGGATAAATTGACCGACCAAGTAATACCCTGTTCATACCTAGTTCCATTGACCATATAAGGTGCTCTTGGGGCATTGTCGGAAAGAATGTCACCGAATAACGGAGGCGGTCTAAAACATTAATATCGTTATTCGCCCCCGCCATCCCAAAAAATGCATGTCAAATCCATAAATCTTGAGAAGCAACAGCTTCAAGCATAATTGTTGGGTATTTTTTATCACCCCTACCAAATTGCCCTTGCCAAGCCACCGGACGTTCTTTTGCAATCTCACGTTCACGATATATATGGGTACGAGCACGAGTAGGAGGTTGAGATGCTTCTTCTTGTTCCAATTGTTGGTGATGCTCGTACGCGGACGCCATAAATTCGAAGTCAGTTTCGTCATCAACGTCTGACCATTGCTGAGGAAATTCATCAAATTGATTCGGATCCATTGTGAACGAACTTGAATTTAAATTATGGAAGTGTGAGAGGAAGTATATAAATTGTAAATTTGAATTATGGAAGTGTGAAAAAAATGGTGTTTTAGTTGGGTATTTATGGTGGTAAAAAATGTTTTTGAATTTTTTTTTTTTTTAAAACTAGCCGTTAGGGGCTAAAATGTAATTTTTTTTAAACTTAAACGGTAACTAGCCGTTTGAGGGGGGTGTTTTGTAAACTTTTTTTTTTTTTTTTTTTTGGCAAGTTAACGCCCGTTTTAGTGATAACGCCGGACCTCTAACGCCACAATAACGCCGGGAACGCAACGGCCAACGCCGGTTAACGCCGAATAACGGCCAATAACGCCGGAACCGGCGTTGACCGTTGTACATGCTCTTATGACATTTTACTATAGTCCATCAAAATTCTCAAATCTATCTAATTTTTCACAACATCAACATAGACATACTCAAAAGAGTTTACTATCATGACAGCAAACCTACAAAGTCACACTTTATCCAGATAACTATGGATGCCATTCGTTTTCTAGGATTTATGAGTACTTAATTTATAAAAATAAATTTAATTTTAGTATCACAAAAGCGAGAATACAATGGTACATCAAATATAAAATTCCTTATTATGTCCGAACAAAATACTAATGATACAATAACAAATGATGGAGAAACAAGAACTATAATCACCTCCTCCGTGCTTCTGTGACCATTTTGCACAACACGTTACTCTCGGCGTCTGTTTTGGTATACAAAGTAACTAAAACTTGACTTTACATAATTTTATGAAATCAGCCAATAAAGCTTTTCATCCAAAGTCAAAGTCTGCGTGATGAAATTGACCCATTTACTTAAGTTGGGTGATTTGGGTAATACCCTATCTCCAATGGGTCGGATGGGTAAAGTTTAATATTTGACTAAATGAAAGTCATCCAAATGGGTCAACTGGGTAAAGTTTAATATCGACTAAATGAAAGTCGCCCAAATGGGTCAAATGGGCCAAAAAGATACATACCTCTGACAATTCACGAGACAATCAAGATTTTCCATAATCTCCTAAATAATTCTTTAGGTCTTTGCAAAAGAAAAGTAGGATAAAAAAACTCATAAGAAAAAAAGAGCGGTAAGATTTTAGGCATGATGGTAAGATTTAAAAGTTACCAGTAACCACATAAATCTCTCGTATTGTTCATACGCTTTGTCTATAAACATCTCCACCCCTTAACAATTCTGACTCCACATTATCCGGCTTCCGAAGTAATCTTGTAATTTTGGTGTGTACACTGACATCAAATACCGAGTGCATACGACTTTAAAGCTTCTCGCCACCAAAAAAGAAAAGAAATAGAAACTTTATCTCATGCACAAAATTACCTCATATTACGTTTCTAAAACATATGACCCAAGAAAGGTAGATAGGAAAACCTTGGAAATAGGAGTGTCGTCAGTATTTGGCTGCATACCAATTGATGTAGTGTTTGCAAGTATCATACTGCCTTCTGGGATGCAAGTGCTTAAATCAGCAAGAGATATAGCCTCTCCACCAATTATGTCAGCAAGTTCTCTAGCATGATCTATGCAGTATCAATAAATGAAAACTTTAGTTGGTGTATAAACTATGCATGTAAGAGGGTGTTTGGATTTCAATGTGAACACTAGTAGAACCTAACCATAGGTCCGATTGGCTCTCACAATCCTTGCACCCTTCGCTTTTGCTCCATAAGCAAGTGCTTTCCCAGCACCGCCAGCACCAATAACCACAAATAGTCTACCAGCCAAGGGTGATCCAGTTGCACCGTTTTGAATGCTGAACCTGAAATCTCAAACGGGTCAAATGGGTCGAACGGGTTGAAAGTCACACGTGAAATATGATATGAAAGTACAGAAAGAAACCTCGTAGACTATCCTCGATAGCGGAAATAGCACCTACATAGTCTATATTACAACCATATAACGTCCCATCATTTGGTCTCCTGATGGCACAATTGACCGCTCCTATTGATTGTAACATTCAATCAATGACACAATACATAAAAAGCCGTAATTTAATAATTATCATCAGCTTCAATGCTTAAGGTTTTAGGTTTCTATGAAAATGAAACTTACCTTTGCAACTGGATCAACCTCATCACAACATTGAAGTAAAGATTCTTTGTGAGGAATGGTACAACTGCATCCGAAAACGATACATTTTACTAATCTAAATAAGCAGAAATACGGTTTTTTTTTCCTTAAAAAATCAACGTACTTTCACATTTGTGCCCTTTGAGTCATTGTACTTTTATATAACCTTTGACTCATTATAAGATCGCTCTGTATACTATTTGGGCATTCGGTAACACAAAAACCGACTGTCAAAAACGATCAACATTATAAAAAAAATGATAGGTTTATATATGTGTGATTTAGATTGGATATATAATGTTAAATTTTCCGGTTACCAAATGACCCAAATTGTACACAAAGACTTCCTTTAAAGACTTGTTTATGTACAAAATAAAATAAAAAGTAACACTTGCACAAGCGTAAAAGTATAGATCAAAACACAACTGAACCCATGAAATATGTAGATGAGTAAGTATCAAGAAAATTCTTTACATTATCCACCAACAAATGTACATAAACTCCATTAAATCCAACTGATCGGAAAGCTTTATTGTATAACAAAGGTGATTTGCTATGTCCAACTGGCTTCCCGATAATACAGAATACTTTTGTGTCAGGTCCTAATTGTCTGAAATTAAACAAGTCCAAAAGATCCCTAATTGTGGGTTGTCCGGGTGCCGATACCTTTCCATGCTCAAGAGTGCCAAATGTCAAATATCCACCAAATTTCGGGCAGAGTACTCGAGACATCAGACCTTTTTCACCCATCACCATTGCTATTATTGGTACTTAAATAACCACGTAAGCTAATAAAACCGCGAAAAAAATATATCTAATTTACAAATTTCATTACATGCATGACTTACGCCACTTACTTGAGAATTAGCAGTAATGTGAAAGACTCGCGCTACATCAGTTATATCTACAGTGGTTGTTGCAAACTTGACCAGCTCCTGTTGACTGTATTTTGGCCACAAGGTTCCCAAGCTCTTCTATCGAAGGAGTATTTTGATAATTATGGGAAGAAACTATGAGTTTGCACTTTGTAGGCTTGTCCCCATGGATTAAGTTGTTGAAATCATCAACGGCCTGCCTTTGAGTTACGAATAACAGTATAGTACTTTAGATGAGCCTATGAGCACGAATAGACGCATTTAATGTCAAGAAGAAAGGAACCTTAAGCTCAACATCGATGTGATCAGCTCCTAATTCCATTGCTAATCGAAGAGCAGCCAATCGACTTTGTTCATCTCCGTCGTACTGACCACCTTCCCATGTTGGTCTAGAAAAAAACATAGAATCAGAAACCTTTTCGGGAAAGATAAAGTGTTACAACATCATGTAATATGGACTAGATTAACGGGATGTTTGGTAATGCTTATTAAAAGTGCCTATGCTTTCATGAAATAAGCAATTGCTATAACAGAAGGCAATGCTGCAATCAGTGTGTAGATAGACTTCTACAGTAACGAAACCAGATAATCAGATATCACATTTGTGTAAGTTTCCGGCAATCAGCTAATTAGGGATTTAAGACGTAAAAGAATCAGCCTATAATCATATCCAAACACTTATTACTGCTGATCTACTGTATCAAAACGCAACAAGGGGTGTTTGGCATTACTAAGTTAAACAGCTTATGCTCATAACCAGAAGATCAACTTATCCAAAATAGCTTATTTCACCCCTAAGGTTAAACTTACAGTACTGAATCCGACACCAATAACCAGTTCAAACTAAAAAATCTGAAACTCCTTACTGAAAAGACCTTATTTCACATTTTCACCCCTAAGCTAAGTAGATAAGCATAGTCAAATTTATGTATCTGCTCAAAAAACATCCCCATCATATGTCAGAAGATTCAGTATACCAACAGAAGAAAACTGCATTCACGTCATAAGAGTTCTAGCGATATCATTAGCATAAGCCCTTTTTCCTCCGAAAACACTTATCCATTAGCAAATACCAATTCCCAAACACACCCCTAAATATTAGTATACTTGCATATACTTCACATTTCATCCTAAACTTAAACTGCTAATTACAAAGAGCTTATTTACCCTAAACTAAGTAGATAATATCATTTGCTTAAAAAAACGCAATAAGAAGATAAGCTGTTTAGATAAGCAAAATCCCAAACACCCCGCATCACATGTCAAACAATTCAATATACTAACATGTCATAACATTTTCACTCAAGGTCAACAATCCCAGTTGCGAAGCATCGAAAGCTAATGAATCGACATTCATATCACGAAAACAGCAAGTATATCGAAAACCGCAAAGGACTTAATTTATAAAGGGTTTGATATCATATCTATCGATAAACCTTTCGTTTCAATCTATCATATCTAATATTGATTAAGTCAGCACACCTCCCAATCAGCTTATTTCACCCTCAAATAAGCATATAATCATGTTCAGACACTCGAATCTTTTCTTTTCTTTTTTTTTTTCTTTTTTTTTTGTGAAAGTGAATGTATAATATATATACTCAAAATTTGTACAAAATCGTAATCGCTGTCAAAGACATACCTATCTAGACACTCAAACCTTATCCACAATATCAAAACACAATAAGGGGGTGTTTGGGATTACTATCTCAAACTGCTTGTAAACAGATGATCAGCATATTTCGCCCTAAGAAAACAGCTTAATTCACCGTAAGAGAAAATTTGTTATTTCAAAATAACAGCAAATAAACAGTCTGAACAAGCAATTGCCAATCAGCTTATTTCACCCCCAAATAAGCATATAATCATGTCCAGACCCCATACACTCAAAACTGCTTATCCAAAATACCTAAGTGCGATAAGGGGTCAACAGCTTACGCAGCAAATAAGCAGATGATCAGCTTATCAAAAAAGCGACTTCACTATATGATTTCGACTTATTTGTTATCGGTTCATAATAAGCATGGGGTCTTTGTTTAAGCTTATTTGTGGGCTTATGAGCTATATGATTTGACTTACTTTATATAAGCCCAATTTTCGACTTATTTTGATTTGTATGGGCTTATATAAGTTATTACATCATAATAAGCTTATATAAACCCATAAGTCTCAAAATAAGCCAAAATCGTATAAGCTCATAAGCTCATAAATAAGGTTCCCAACTCAAATTGATGAAATTAAAGATGGGTTTTGTGAAAAATTTGGATAAATTACATAAAAATGTGAACTTTTAGTGAATTGAAGGTTAATTTTGTGGGATTGATTTGGGAAATTGAATTGGTTTTGAGATTTAATGAAATTTTGGGGGTTTTTTAGAGGAAATTTTGGTGGATTTAATTGATTTTGGTTTTTGCACATGATGTTGGTTTTTAATTGTTTGTAACATTGATGAGGATCCATGTTAAACATACTATTAAGGGGGTGTTAACATGTTAACGTCAAGTTAAAGGCTTTTTCCAGTTTTTATTTTATTTATTTATTTTTTTAAATGAGGGGTTGTTTTTGTAAATTGTTTGTGAGTTAAGGTCTTGGGAATATTAGGATAAAAGGTGTTTTTTGTTGAGTTAAGGTGAAATGTTAAAGATGATGTGGCATGGTGTTAAGGTTTAACCTAGGTCACCATACCTAGTGCACTAAGGAAGAGAAAGAATGATCTTTATGAAATGTTAATTTAAGCAATTTAAATTTAAAGAACGTATATGCATACATTATAGGAGGTGATACTCACACCAATTTTTTTGATGCATGCCCCACATTCTCTGTGCATTACACAGTATTGTACAGTACAAAAAATTTGGTGTAAGTATCAATGCCCATACATTATAAGTAGTAGTGATAAGTAAGGTAATTTGCTTATCTAAACTACATATAATGAGAAAGACTATTTCCTCCATTAAGTAACTAGACATTACAAACTTAAATAATAAGCGATACAACTATATATGCATGCTTTACAAATAACTTATGCATCAAAATAGATTTAACATTTTCAGTTGATATAATTATTAAAACACCCATGAATGCAAAAATACAATCAATAAACCACGCAGTACATATCAAACAAGCTATCAGTATAAATTTTTAAATACTCACAACAAACACACTAAAACATTTATAAAATAAAAATTAATACAACCTTTCAAAAAAATGACATGTCTATTTTCTTTACTATCTACACAACATAGTATAGTTTATCATCCTTTGGAGTTAGTAGAACCTAAAATTATCATCTTCAATGAAGTTATTGTCACAAAAAATGTATTATCAAAAAAAATTAATTGTCAAAAAGTTAATTACGAGTGCAGCGCTTGTTGCCTTGAATGCGTGGGTATCCTGCTAGTCACAATCAGTATAAGTGATGTGCAGACCATAAACACTGATGTGCTTCGAAAGCTTTAAATTTATAATGTTAGTTTCTACCAATTCCTTAATACACAAAACACACGGGTAAAGTGTAATACCCATTTATAGTAAAGGTTTAGGTAAGACCAGGTCGTCTTAAGGGAGGATAGTGTTCTGAACTCAGTTTATGGTTACACAAATTTATATTCCAATGATTGTCACGTATCACTAAAATTGTCTTTGTTGGAATTAAGATTTTTGATGTTTTACCAAGATAATTATAAGTATGTTTGTTTAGGCTAATCAACATGAGACAAATCATATATCGGGAATTCGGGATAAAGATACACACACAGACAATACATATGAGCAAGATATGATGGGTAATCATATAAGCAAATATATCTACCGGACATAAGAATGGATCCTTTCGGCCTATAATCCTAAGCATATCAAGTGCATAAAGGTTCGTCTATTGATGAAATATGATAAGTACACTTCTCCTAATCAAGTCGGTCAACATAAGATTAGGTCTTAAACATACTACAATTCGGGTTATCAAGTGCTTTACTATCAAATTCTTACAAGTATAGCAATGACTCGTTATAGACAGACAATTCATAATTAACCAAGACAATTGAATCTTTCGACCTATGACAATTACAATGATTATTCAAACAAGAGATAGTTAACCGAATTATAATATATCAAGTATACACATTATATATTCATGAGCATTTATCCAAATCACATATTCATATCACATGGCTAAAACGCATAAACACACATAAAACGACCACTCCATATTCAAACTAAGAACACAAGTAACAAACATGTAAACTTTAAGCATATTTGACGCCCCGTGCCCGATTTGACCGAAATTTAAAAACTCTTTACGCAAAAACGCATTGACCATGACGACTCACTATAACTCTTACATAGAGTGACAAGGTTCTATAACGATCGAGACTTTGTAACTTCTTACCAGAAAATATACTTGAAAACTTTTCGTGCAATTCAAGCAAACTATGAAGCCACAAAAACCTTCATGTGACACCAATATGTCGTATCCACGTGAGTGATACGCCCGTGATTGTTTAGAGGTTGATCGCCGTATCCATGGAAATGAATCGCCGTATCATCCTTGACTTTCAATACGCGAATCGATTCATGGATCGCCTATTGGACTACGGACACGAAAACTTTGGAAAACACTTAAACTCAATCCATTTAACCCAAATCAATACCATAACCTGTACATAAACCATTCATTCATCATTCAAACTTTACTCAACCATTCTATAACATGCCTTACGGTAAATAACCCGTTTGACTCCAAAATGAGTAGAAATACACATTAATCTAAACACTCTTTTAACCATTTATAAACACTTTTCCTGATTACCAATATTTCACATTGACATATACTTGACCTTGGCATTACATTTAACAAATGAAATAATAACCATTTAAAGACTCTCAGGGGCAGAACCTTTAATCAAGATCGGTATCTAACCTAAGCTCTACATACTCCATTACTCTTCAAGGGGGCACTTCCAATCCTCTTATGGTCAATTCTTGAAAGCCGACGGTGAAGAACATGTTACTTGGAAGTGTTAGATATGTTACATGGATATTGCTATTAGAGACAAGTAAACCATAACATAAAACATAAAAGTGTAGAGAAACGATACCGTAAATCTTTGAATTGTTGAGATACAAAAAACACACGTTAGGAAAATGTTGAGGCCTGTGATGCTCACAGTTTCCTTAAGACATATTCGTCCTCTCCATGGTGCTTGAGAATCATGAACGTCTATCTCCCGGGATACAACAACAATGGATAACTCCGTTAGCACAAACGGGTTATCAAGGCGAACCAAAATCGTGTCTTCCCTCTATTACAAACCAGATACACACAAGGTTAAGATGAACGTAAACAAAAATGGAGAGGAGTAAGTTGTATTTCTTGGTGTGTGGAGATGAGAGGAGAGCTCTCGACTTATAGGAAATGGAATTGAAAGAAAACGGTCATAATTAATTAACAAATTTAATTTTAATAATGTCTCATGAATTAAAATAAAACCAGAAATTAATTTTATTTTCAATTCACATTAGTACACATGATGACAGACATCAATTGTCATTCAACTCCTTTGACCATATTTTTCAACAATCCCCCACATGAATGCAATTGATAAAAGAAAACAAAATTCAAGACTCGATGATGTAATAGAGTTTTGCAGTTAATATTTGCATAGGATAGGTAAGTGTTACCCTTTGAACCTTCCTCGTGAAATATACTTAGCCTCTAGCAGTAACATGAGAACTTGATGTCTTTGAAGCTGTCCATTTGTTTGTGGAGGCGACAATATGTATTCACACAAATATCTCCTTGACACATTTTGGTTCTCATAGTTATGTTCGTTATGGTCATGAACATTAGCCTGGTTCTACGAGAGCTGCGCCCCCACAATTCCTTTAGAAGCGACCCCACTTCTCTCCCACATAGGTGATTCTCCATTAATCATTAAAAGCCATATGCTTAACCTCAAATTATCACTGTTATCGGAATGGACTAGGAAGTTTGCTAACTACCTTAAATAAATGTGGAGTTTATTACTCCCCTACAGTTACCTTAGTTTATACAAGTAGGTTGTCCTTTTCAACCCAGATCTTGGGATCTCCAGTCAGCTGG
The DNA here is from genome assembly GCA_022545495.1 of Chrysanthemum lavandulifolium. Lineage (NCBI taxonomy): Eukaryota > Viridiplantae > Streptophyta > Magnoliopsida > Asterales > Asteraceae > Chrysanthemum > Chrysanthemum lavandulifolium. The sequence goes on from CM040240.1 coordinate 290,377,833, forward strand.
GTTAGGTTTTCCTTCATATAAACTTTTCAAGGGCTTTAGTAACATTCCTTTTCACGACTTGCTAACTAACTCTCACATTTTACTTTTCGCTAGCGGATCCGCAAAGTTATTCTATGACTTCATATTGTCAATAGGGATAATCCATGATGAGAGTAGTTTTCGTATCAACATAATATGTTTGTACAAATTTGAGTTCCATTCAACTCTAAATATACCATGCTTCAAGCAATTCTTGTATTCCAACTAGGCAAGAACTTCATATTTGTTGATGTCCTTTTGAACTCTAGCTAGGCCAGAATCCCCCACATGGAATTTGTCTCAAGAATTTTGTAGAAAGGTTATCTCTTTCAACGTATTAATCTTGTTTATAAGATTTTTCTCACATGGATATGACCTCAAGATCATTTGTAATTTGTCACTTCACAAGTTTCATACTAGTGTATGCACACGAACGTCTTATTTTAATTATTTTCCATATCATAATTAACATATTCCAAATCTAGCATGCTATAGATCAAGAATCAAGCGTATGACAGAAGATGCATCATTCTGATTACTCATAGCTTCATCTACTAACGTTCTTCTTTTAGACAAATCACCACCTTAAACCACTATGTTTTAGGAGGATCCCATATGTTATATGTGTAAGTCCAACACTTATAACATGTCATTCCAATTCACATGTGTTATTTTATATAATGACATTTATTCTCTTATCATTATATGATTATCATAATTTATTATGTGATTATAATCACATAAAATCAATGTGTAATCATTTTACACAATCAAAATATGTCCAACTTAGCGAATGGACAATAGCTAACATTGGATGACAATCACATCGTTCAAGTTAGTTACATAAACCAACGTAATTCGTTGTCATCTATGTGTGTTCTTTCTTGACATTTCAGAATGTCCTACATGGTTATATTCAACAAATAGTCGTTTCTTACATATGACAAACCGTTCGATTATTAGTAATATGAGTTATAACAAGTCTTGACGATTATTCATCTTTCTAGAATAACAAGTAGTTTGATTATTAGCAACAATAGTCACAAAAGAATATTTGCAACATCCAAACTTTCAATACTCGATACAAAATCGAACGACTTGTTTATTCTCATGTTACAAAATTATTTGCACAAAGCCGCACCAAACAACTTTAAATAGGCACTACTTTGCCACTATATTTTACACCAAATAACACTACAATATTGTGTTGTACATTGCATAAAACATCACATAATTATGCATTAAAACAACCAGAAAATGTTGTACCAAACAACTCAAATGTATGTACCCAAACATCCCAAATTTCAAAGACATGAAAAACTATACTATGTAAAAAAAACTGTTTTACTAAAACACAAACTGCAATCAAACGATTCTATGTGGAAAAACATTTTTTTTTCACGACTACGCAGTTGTGACAATAAAATTATCCAAAAAGAACTTTTGAACCAAAATAAAAAATGTGACTAAATGGTTCACCCATTTAAGCTCAAGTTTTTCATAAATTCAAGTTTAATTTCTTGTCACGCATGCGGTAAAAATTTTGGCTCAACGCATTCGTTTGCTACGCAAAAACAATGCCCTTTCTTCTAACGATGCAACTTGAACAACAAGCTGTTCAAAATGAACCGTTGTACCATAATACAAATTGTGTCCAAACGGTTCATCTATATAAACTCAAACTTTATAGAAATTAAGTTTAGTGTCTTAGGTACACACGTGGCTGCACCACTGTGACATCACGTACTTTGGAGTTCAAATAACGCCAAAAATCGCTCTCTACAAGAACAAGTTTAATCCCTATATCCATGTCATGAAACGAATGCTAGTTACACAAACCAACATCGCAATACAATTTCAAATAACATGCTTCGAAAACTCAACTGTTCTATGACAACATTTGAAACAATGAAATTACAACCATTTTGTTGCTTATCTTTTAAAAAGATTCCATAAGACTACAAGTCAATTTTTCTCAAAAATATCATAGTAACAGGTTAAAAAAAATCCATAGTTGTGACATATTCACAACAAAGATATTGATTTATTTATGTAACCGAATGACTTCATATTTTCAACAAATAAAATAAAATCAAATAATAACAAATCAATAACAACTGAGTAACAAAGTATTTTGATCAAGACAATCAAAACACAAATTAAGGTTTAGAGAGAGAGTGTGTATCGTAATTTTGTAGAGAGAGATAACAGCTGAGATAATAAGAGAAGTCACAAGTCTTCTCTTTATATAGCCTTCAATATTACACAGAGGCCCTTCATCCTTTAAACTTGCTAGAACTCATCCAAAGTATAATCCAAGCTAAAGTCTTTTACACTTCCAGTCCCTCCAGAAATATATCTTCAATATCAACCCTGAATCATTCTCCAGCATATAAAACTAAATAAACACAAAAAAGAACAACTCAGATATCACAATTAGATTAAACAAACATATTCAGACCATAATTCTCAACACCCCCTTTAATCTGATAAGTGATATATATCAAACATCCCAAGATTTTTTACCAAAAAAATCATGTTGTAATGTATCCAACCCCTTGGTAAGGATATTCGCAATTTGATTTGCAGAATCCACTTTAACAGTTTTAACAACACCATTTAAAATCTTCTCTCTAACAAAATGTAAATCAATCTCAAGATGTTTTGTCCTTTCATGAAAAATAGTGTTGGCTGCTTTTTTTATAGCAGATTTACTGTCACAATGAAGTGGAACAGGTAAAAGACTATAAATGTTAAGATTTTTAATAATTTTTAATATCCAAATTACTTCATTTGATTCTTTGCAAGAGATCTCTACTGCTTGCTTGAGCTTTAGAGAGTAGGTTGCTTTTTACTTTTCAAGAAACTAAGGACCCATTAAAAAAAACACAATATCCAAGAACAAACCTCCTTGTAACAATACATTTAGCCCAATCGAGATCGAATAAGGAAGAAGAGACATACCATAATTCTTGGTAATATGAATACCCAAACACGGGCTCCTTTAAGATACTTTATTATCTTTAAAGCTATTACGAGATGAGACTTAAGAGGAGAATGCATGAACCGACTTAAACAATGAACAACATATGAAATATCGGGCCTAGTATTAGTCAAGTAAATAAGCTTTCCCATAAGCTCGATAATCGATAATATTATCAAGTAAAGGATCATTATCAGTGGCTTCATTAGATATAACTAATTTAGACTGCAAAGGAGTTTTATAAGGTTTACAACCAAGCATACCATACTCACTTAACAAATCTAAGCAATACTTTCTTTGATTTAAACAAATCCCTTTATCAGTCTCAACAACTTCAATACCAAGAAAATATTGCAACTTTCCTAAATCCTTAATCATGAACTTAGTTTTAAGAAAGGTTTTGAAATTATTAATTTCATCAATATTATTCCCAGTAACAATAATATCATCAACATAGACAAGCAATGCAATAAACACATCATCTTTAGACTTTGTATATAAAGAATAATCACTTTTACTTTGAACAAAGCCATTTTCAATAAGAGCAGATGTAAGTTTAGCATTCCATTTTCTAGGAGCTTGTTTTAAACCATACAAAGACTTTTTAAGTCTACATACTTATTATCACCTTCGGGAAAGAATCCTCGGGTAACTTCATATAAACAGTCTCCTCAAGATCACCATATAAAAATGCATTATTAACATCAAGTTGAAAAATAGGCCAATTATTCTGAACAACATATTAAGTAAGCATCTAACAGTGACCATAACAATAGGTGAAAAAGTTTCCTCATAATCAATACCTTCCTTTTGATTATACCCTTTAGCAACAACTCTAGCTTTATATCTATCTATTTCTCCATCAGACTTATACTTCATTTTAAACACCCATTTACTTCCAATAGCTTTTCTACCGGAGGTAAAATAGTGACTTCAAAGTATCATTTCTATATAAAGCCTCAATCTCATTATTCATAGCATCAGGTCCAATAGATAGATTTAATGACTTCAAAATAATTTCTTGGTTCATGACTTTTGTTCAACCAACAAGAAACAATAGTTTCTAGAGTTAAGTTTAGAATAATTCACAAACTTTTCAATTCCATACTTAACTTTAGATTCAACCACAAAATCATTATAATTTCTAGGAAAACAAAAGGTCTAGAAGACCTTCTCAAAGGTATCACGAACTGGAGAATTTGAATCAAGATTGATTACCCTCAGAATTAATATTATCTTCAAGTGTAGTTACCATCTCATCCTCATCAAGCCAAAAACATTGTTTTCATTGTTATGATCAGTGACATGGTCTCTACCGGATGGAGGAGAGTAGCTACCTTCACTTGGTGACTCAATGTCACTATTCGATTAGGGTCTACTCTCTTCATCATTGGGTAGTTCGGGGTTTCATTATCAAAAAGTTCAAGCGATTTAAGTCTTGAAAACATTTTCGTATAGAATTGTTCTTATCTGAGCTAAGTCTTTTAAAGGAAAAATAGACCTTAAAAAATTTAACATCTCTAGAAAAGATTAACTGATGCTTATCAAGACTATATAACCTATATCCCTTTTTGGAATTAGAATACCCCATCATAACACATTTCTCATATCTACTATCAAGTTCATCATGATTATTAACAACAATAGCAAAGCACAAACAACCAAACATCCTTAAATTGCAGAGAGTAGGTTTTTTGTTATATATCATCTCAAAAGGAGATTTTCCATTAAGCACAGAAGAAGGCAATCTGTTAATAAGAAAAGTAGCAGTAAGAATACACTCATTCCAAAACTTAAATGGAATTCCCCCCTGAAACATTAAGGATCTAGCAATATTCAAAAATGGCTATGTTTCCTTTCAGCAATACCATATTGTTGTGGAGTGTATGCACAAGAAGTCTGATGGGTAATACCTTTGTCTTCACATATCTTTGAATAAGAATGATGATAACATCAAATTACCTGATATTTTACATATCAAATTCCCGTGTTTATTGCCTCATTTATATTAATATGGTACTTAATTCGGTTATATTCGTTCATATTTGTATTACAGGATAAATGAGGCGTTGGAGCGGAAAAGATGTGAGAAAAGGCCAAGTATATGTTCTGAAGATTGATTTACGTGGGCCTATGAATTATTTGTGAAGGTTACGCCATAACTGATTAATGGTGTTACGGCGTAAATATGAGCTTTGAAGGATACGGCGTAACCAATTCTTATGGTTACGTCGTAATTATTTTTGTGAAGGTTAGGGCGTAAGGTTGCAATTTAGTTACGCCGTAGGGATTATTTCGGATCGGATAAATATGAGATGACGAAGGATTACGGCGTAACCCGATGATTAGTTACGCCGTAATTAATTACTTGGGCGCTAAGGAGTTGAAGTACCGTGACTAAATGAAGATAATATTTACTCCGAGGATGAAAAATAAAAATAGCAAATGCGATCGGGGACTGAAAGTGACAATTCTTATGAACTTTATCTACTTCTAGGACTAAAAATTAAATGAGGTAGAACGATGAGGGGCCAATAGCGACGTCTAGTGCAAAAATGTTTCAACATATTTGGATGACCATTAAAAGTACGAAGTTACTAAATTCTTATATAGTTACGTCGTAACTATATAATTATAGTTACGGCGTAACTTTAGTTACGACGTAAATAATTAATTTAGTTCGCCAGTAACCATGTCGAGGCCTATAAATCTGATCCTAAATCGCATTTTCTAGTATCTCTTCACCCCTCTCCTAGGGGTCGATTAGGCACCACCTGGGCATTTTCCAAAGAAATTCAAAGCCGGTTTGAAAGAAGAATTCACTGCTATCGTCATCATCATTAGCTTTTCCTCAAGTAATTTGTATCAAACATTATGTTTAATTCTATTCATGTTTTATTCATTATTGTTGGATTAATTTACTATATGTTTGGCTAAGCACCTCCTTGTGCTGGCCTAGTTATGATTCCTTAATTGTTTTGTCTATGTTTATTTTACTTCCGAATAATTATTTCTAAGTGTATGCATGCATAGTTTATTGGTAGCCACCCTTGTTTCGGTAGTTTTGAATGGCGATAGAGGCCAATTGCTTAGGAGATATGACCAATTGACCCTAGGTGAGCGGACTGAGACGGGAAGGGTAAGATATGACCAACCGACGACCTTTCTACTTGTGCGATTTGACCAACTCGATCACCTATAATTTGGATGAACTTAAGAATTAGGGGTGAGTTTCTAAGTTCCTAACGGTCGGGCCCTCACTATTATAAATCTAGCATGTAGCGGTACTTAATGACTTGGCTTGGGGACCGGTACAACAGGACTTATGACGGTGCTTTGATTTCTCTGTGGTGGCATCTTTGTCGATAGGTTAGACGAATTGACCAAACGTTGTCCTCTCGACTTTGACCCCACCAAGTAATTGGAAGTAAGTAGACGTAGACATAACTAGTTGGGAGGAATAACTAGGTTAGCACCACTCTCTTCATTGATCACACTCTTGCCCTTATCTTTCTTTTATTTCCTTGTTTTATTAGTTAATTTTACTATTTCAATTTTAATATCAATTAATTTCGTGACATAGACTTAAGTTAATTTCCGATCCTCGTAGCTCTTGGGACGACCTCAGTTTTTAGTTTTCTTTTTCTCTTCTATTCTGCTGTTTTCTTTGTTTCTTGAGTACGTTTCAGGTAATCATGGAAATGGAACCAGATTTTGATAATATGACATTGGAAGAGTACTAGAGTACGAGCGTGAAATGGAAAGAAAAGTTTTGAGGAATCGTCAATCATGGAAAGTTTCTACGAGATCGCCTTCCCTAGAGCATTTCTTTCAACCATATGCCTATGATGATTATGTATCTCCTCAAGAGTATGATGAATTGGACATGGATAACATGACCATTCATGAATATGAATTATATACAGCCAATCGATCTCGGAAGATGAACAGCTTTAGAGATTAACACTCATGATCCTGAACCTGATGATAGCGAGTTGATGATTGAAAGAGCGTTGGACGATTTGTTCAGAATTGGTGCTGAAAATATTCAACGCTTGGAACAAGAAGAGACTCGTGATGAGTCTATTAAAGATGTGAACCTTGGAAGTGAGGACCTTCTTAACTTTCCTATTTCTCCTATTACTAATATTTTTTCTAGTGTTTCTGAACATGATACATATAATGTCAATCTCGATGTTACAAAGGAGGAAGAGGAAGTCGGGGAGGAATGTGGTGAATGAAATTTTTATGACATGTGGGATATCACGGTAGAGGATGTTGAAAGGCTTAGGCAAATTCTAACACCACCCATGCGTAATGAACCTATCCCAGAGCCAGTAATGCAACACCTGACATCACCTATCACACCTGCCAATGACTGTTCTATAGCACCAACTACCAACCCAGTGTTGAACGAGCTTATAAAGGAATTCGGAGATTAGATTTTGAATATTTCTGTGGTTGACGAAGAAGCCAAATGCGACCCTGCTAAAGATGTAAAGGAGCTCGAGGAACCGCTTTATAAAGATCCTTCATCATTTTCTATGGACGAAAGGGCACATCTGGCAGTTGATGAAACGAATATGGTTTTGAAGAAAGTTAGTCAACAAGAACATGGAACAAACCAATCCTCTAATCCATCAATGAACATGGGTCCGGTAAGTAGGGAAATGACTTCTCCTCTAAGGTATGACTATAATTCATCATTTCCCCATCCCATAGCAAATTCACACCCTCTTGGTGTTTATTTATTTTCACCCACACTTGATTTTAAGTGAGGATGAACACCCTTTACTTAGTAAATAAGGGTAAAGTCAAGCTCGTGACTCGAACAAAACAAAGCGCTTCGTGGGAGGCACCCATGCCTATCTTTTCTTTTTCATTTTATTAGTATAGTTGGGTTTTGTGTTTTCTATCCAATTTTGCGGATACGAGGAAGTAATTGCTGCGTAGTTTTGATCGACCCGAGTTACTACAGAACTCATCTTTGTGATTACGTAGTAACCAACTTTTTAGCAAAGAGAATTAATGACGCATTAATAATTACGGCATAATACCATCTCCGTCGTTACGCAGTAACCATTCGCTTTAAAATATCGGGGTTTGCTAGTTACGACGTAACACTCTCATAAGAGTTACGACGTAACATTCTCTCTGCTTAATTCTTTCATTTTAAAACACAATAACCTTGTATTAGTATTTTAAATGAACTTTGTGGGTATGTTCTGTAAACCCTCATGAGACTTCACTGCTCACTTGGGACACCAAGTGGTTTAAAAGGCTTGTTGCATATGCTAATGCAACCGTGATTCCTGAAAGTGAGTTAGGTTTTTCTTTTCTTTTTATTGCTTGTTGTTTTTCTAGTATGATGCGTTAGGTTGTCTTATGTGAATTCAGGTTATTAAAGTTTGCTCATAGATATCAAAGCGGGACACGTTTACTCGTGAGTCTTCGATCATGCCGAGCAAATCCAGGGGAGTTTTCTGTTCCAATTCTAACCCTTCTTATCTTTTATTTATATGCTTAAGTATGACCCAAGTAGGGGGGAAGGGATTAGACATAGACACCCGCTTGATTTTACTTGCCCTTATTTTTCTAGTTTTTGATGAAAAGTGTTTCATTAATATAATTTTGACATGTTTTTCATTACTTAACTGGATTAATCTAGACTGAGCACACCTACCTTATATTTCCATTGTGTGAGGATAAGCCTTTCCGTTTTCCCCTTATACATAATTCCATAAAAATGAGTGTGCCGGTGGATGTAGTAGACTTTAGAACTTGGCCTTGTATATCTTTTGAGACCATTATCATGAGCATTACACCGAGGTAACTTGGTGTGATCAGTGAACTAGGATATAAGGCAATTTTAGGATTAAACCCAAATAGCCCATATATGTATTGTGTATATTGACTTTTCACATCGATTAGTCAATCCCGTTAAACCCTTTTGTTACACTCCATTAGTGCAAGATACCCCTAGATACACCCTTCGAGCCTTTCCTTTCATTTTTTTCACCCAATATAATTGTTTCGTTACACCCATCGCCTAGCCTACCTGTAGTTTCCTTATGTCCATGGTCCGAGCCGTTGGTTAATTTTGGTTCCACTAGTGAAAGTCGCGGTTTTGAATAAAGGGTTTTGGAAGAAAATCGGGTTTAGATGATAGTTGATCTCAAGTGGGGGATGCTTTTATGTTCAGATCGTTTTATTTTTATTCATGTACACCTTGTCTTGCAAAAAAAAAAAAAAAAAAAAAAAAAAAAAAAAGTGAAAATGTGAAAAAAAGAAAAAGAAAGAAAGAAAGAATGCAAGCAAGAGTTTGTTTATTAGTTTGTTTATAGTCGATAGTATAAATCAACTTATGTGTTAATTGTGTTGAGTATTCTCGCTTTGTTCAATCGGCGCGAATTTTTACAAACCGTTTTGTCTCACGGATAAAATTAGAAACCCGAACATTTCTATCTCGCCTTTCAAATTTTAATCAATATTCGTACAATGGGGACATTGTACATTTCAAGTGGGGATGGGAGATAGAAATGGCCGATTTTGATAGAAATATGTACTAAATTGACCCAAATTTTAAAAAATTTATATAGCACATTCTTTTTCATCGATGATGAAGGCCGAGTTAATGCATCTTATTTGCCTAGATTATGGAGTTTATGAGGCACCACATTACATGTCTTATGCATTAACTCGTATTGGATTATTGAAGACCCTTGACTCTTGACCCTCGATTTTTGCTACGGATTGAATGCGACTAGTGGTGGGCGAACGCGACTTAGGAATCTATTTGTTTCGTGTCTTTTGTTTACACCATTAATATTTCCCATGTCTTATCCTACCCTTATTCATGAATCGAGCTTTGGTGAGGAAGCGAGCAATCATTGGTGTCTTGGCCATGGATTTGGTCATGTATCATTGGTTTTGTCCCCTTCGCCGTAGCTCGTTAGTAATGACAAAATAACCCCATAAGCCAATGTTGTGTCAACCCATTGCCTTTTAGAATAGCTGCATCTATAGACTCTAGTGGTGGAGATTAGTATCTTTGCCAAGCCTACGATAGAATACTCGCCATGACTGAGCAGTTGAGTGATCACCCCAAAATTATTAAACACGTGAATTATGAGAGAGAGTGTGATTTCAATTCCCTTTTTGTGAGGTGCTCGGTTTGGAATTTTCTAGCTCAGGTGATTTTTAAACTCATAACTTCCAATTAAGCCTAGGAGATATCTTTTTAAGAATTATTTAAAGGGTCTACTTGAGGACAAGTAGGATTCAAGTGGGGGGATATTTTATAACATCAAATTACCTGATATTTTACATATCAAATTCCCGTGTTTATTGCCTCATTTATATTACTATGGTACTTAATTCAGTTATATTCGTTCATATTTGTATTACAGATAAATGAGGCATTGGAGCGGAAAAGATGTGAGAAAAGGCCAAGTATATGTTCAAGATTGATTTACGTGGGCCTATGAATTATTTAGAGGTTGCCATAACCGATTAATGGTGTTACTGCGTAAATATGAGCTTTGAAGGATACGGCGTAACCAATTCTTATGGTTACGTCGTAATTATTTTTTGAAGGTTGGGCGTAAGGTTGCAATTTAGTTACCGTAGGGATTATTTCGGATAGGATAAATATGAGATGACGAAGGATTACGGCGTAACCCGATGATTAGTTACGCCGTAATTAATTACTTGGGCGCTAAGGAGTTGAAGTACCGTGGCTAAATGAAGATAATATTTACTCCGAGGATGAAAAGTAAAAATAGCAAATACGATCGGGGACTGAAAGTGACAATTCTTATGAAGTTTATCTACTTCTAGGACTAAAAATTAAATGAGGTAGAACGATGAGCGGTCAATAGCGACATCTAGTGCAAAAATGTTTCAACATATTTGGATGACCATTAAAAGTACGAAGTTACTAAATTCTTATATTGTTATGGCGTAACTATATAATTATAGTTACGGCGTAACTTTAGTTACAACGTAAATAATTAATTTAGTTGCGCTGTAACCATGTCGGGCCTATAAATACAGCCCTAAATCTGCATTTTCCGGTATCTCTCTTCACCCCTCTCCTAGGGGTCGATTAGGGCACAACCAGGGCATTTTCCAGCATTCCAAAGCCAGTTTTGAAAGAAGAATTCACCTGCTATCGTCATCATCATTAGCTTTTCATCAAGTAATTTGTATCAAACATTATGTTTAATTCTATTCATGTTTTATTCATTAATGTTAGATTAATTTACTATATGTTTGGCTAAGCACCTCTTGGTGCTGGCCTAGTTATGATTCCTTAATTGTTTTGTCTATGTTTATTTTACTTCCGAATAATTATTTCTAAGTGTATGCATGCATAGTTTATTGGTAGCCACCCTTGTTTCGATAGTTTTGAATGGCGATAGAGGCCAATTGCCTAGGAGATATGACCAACCTAATTCTAGGTGAGCGGATCGAGACGGGAAGGGTAAGATATGACCAACTTACGACCCTTTCTACTTGTGCGATTTGACCAACCGATCACCTATCGCTTGGATGAACTTAAGAATTAGGGGTGAGTATCTAAGTTCCTAACGGTCGGGCACTCACTATTATAAATCTAGCATGTAGCGGTACTTAATGACTTGGCTTAGGGACCGGGAACAACGGGACTTATGACGCATACCTGATTTCTCTGTGGTGGCATCTTTGTTGATAGGTTAGGAAGAACTGACCAAATGTTGTCCACTCGACTTTGACCCCACCTGAAGTAATTGGATATAAGTAGACGTAGACATAACTAGTTAGGAGGAATAACTAGGTTAGCACCACTCTCCTTCATTGATCACACCTCTTGCCCTTATCTGCTTTCTTTTATTCCCTTGTTTTATTAGTTAATTTTATTATTTCAATCTTAATATCAATTAATTTCGTGACATAGACTTAAGTTAATTTCCGATCCTCGTAGCTCTTGGGACGACCTCGATTTTACCGAATACTACACTACACACGACCGGGTACACTGCCTGTTAGTGCATTAGGGTAGACCATAGGTATAGCGAGACACTATAAATATTAAGACCTGGTCAGTAAAACCTGCATCAAATGATTAACAAATTCAGTACCATTATCACTTCTAAAATTCTTATTTTTTCTATCAAACTGAGTTTCAATCATGTTATAAAAGATAGTGATATAATGAATTGTTTCATCCTTAGTTTTAAGTAAGTATACCTAGACAGCCCTAGTGTAATCATCCACAATAGTCAAAAAATACTTGTAACCTTCCTTACTAGCAACCTTATAAGGTCTCCATAGATCTAAATGAACAAGTTCACCTAAAACAGTAGAAGTATGATCACTTAAAGGAAAAGGTTCTCCAACTTGTTTAGCTCTTTGACAAGTTTCACAATATAAGTTTTGATTCTTTAAAGTAAACTTCAAATCAGTTTTTAAAACATTTAGAACAGGGTCTGCAGGGTGACCAAGCCTACAGTGCCAGTCATAATAAGAAAGAGAGTTATTACTTTGAAAAGACGTACCTCCATAATTGAAATAATATAAACCACCACATTGATTACGAGTCCCCAGAACATTTCCCATATTCAAATCCTGATTCAAGAAATAACATTTGTTCTCATCAAAGGCAACTACAATTTTATTATCTTTTGCCAACTTATGAACAGAAATTAAAGTAACACAATATTCTGGAATAACCAGAACATCATATAATATTAATGAATCAGCCATTTTAAGATTCCCAATTTTAGTAATCAAAGCTTCAGTTCCATTTGGATGACCAACTTTTATTTGAAGATGAGAAATATCAAAAAAATTTACCAAGTCCCTGTCAGAATGTGTCATATGCTGATTAGCACCAAAATCCACAATCTTTCCATCAGAACTAAGTTTGGATTTCAAATTGGTATTTGTGGAAAAGAACTTGTGAAAATTTTGATTAAAAACCTTACTAGTATTAAAATAAGTACCTGCCATATTGGCCTGCACACTATTCCCTTTAATATAGTTGTCTTTGATGAGAGAGATAAGAGTAGTAAGTTGTTGTAGGGGATATAGGGTAATAACGAACACCGTGGATATACTTAATCTCGAAGGCGTGTAATCACTTTCGATCAAATCAATTGGCGGTTCTACCAAATTATTCAATCGGATACAATTCGAGAATGAGAATTTTACGTATGTGTGTCGAGATATCGAACCGCTTATATTATAATAACGACCAAATAACCATATTTAATGAAGATACGGGATAACCGCCAAATGCGCTTTAGGGTTTCGTTGTCAATATGTGTCCTCGATTTCCAAACTTAATTCGAGGAACAACACTTCACAGAGAATCAATGGCTTCAAGAGAATCCATTGTATTTCAATAGAAACACAACTTCGGTAGAAACCATTGTATTTCAAAAGAATAAAATTCAACATGAATTCTTTACATAACAACTTAGTGGAAATAAAAATTCACTGACCCAGGCCGGGGCTCACTGGACCCTGTACTGTGCGCCGCCGGACCCTGTCCTCTGGGGCTTCGCCCAAGATCATAACAAATTCAAGTAGGTGTGCACCGCACCTCCAAACCTAAATGATGTATTATTATGATGAAATTGGTCAAAACAAGTTAATCCAATTACACTAAAATATCCAACATTCCTCCCTATTTTAGTGCAATCCTTGATTAACTAAAACAAGTAATCTCAAACAATCAAACTTTTGCATAAATGAAATGTCGTGACGATTGAATTTCACATTAGTACATTACACATTCCAAATATTCGAATACTGTGGTGTCGCTAAGGATTGAACCCTGGGAATTCAATATGAATACACGAAGATAATGTACACAAAAGTTTACATACATAGTAGTTCTATCTTGACACATGTTTTACTAGCCTATGTCCTTATCCTTCATAAGCATGTCAAAGCCAAGTCCCACCTTCTTGAAGCGGCTAAACTTCATGCTCATATAGGTAGCTCTTTTAGTCTTGCACCTACAATGCAATTTGTCAAAAAGCTATTAAGAATATATTCATTCAACCTCCCTAACTTGTAGGTCCGAACACATACCTTGGGATGAATCTTCTAATGTGTTCCAATCTCTAAATATCAAGCCTTCCACATTGAATTCAAAGACCTAGCCATACTAGATGGAATTGGGTATCTTAATATCGATATTTCGATGGACTTTAATCCCATCCCTTTAGCCGAATTTTTCACGAGATCTCTATTCAACCCTTTGGTTAAATGATCGGCTAAATTGTGTTGTGTTTTCACAAACACCACAGATATCACACCATTCGTGATAAGATCACGTAATATGCTATGTCTAACACCCATGTGTCTAGACTTCCCATTATACACTGACCGTATGCCTTAGCCAAAGTAGCTTGACTATCACATCCGATAGAAATGGATGATATCGGTTTAGGCCACAATGGAATTTCATAAATTAAGTTCCTTAGCCATTCACTTTTTTACCACCACCGCTAATGCCACAAACTCGATTCCATTGTTGAATCGCTTATGCAAGTTTGCTTTTAGATGCCCAAAGAATAGCACCACCTCCAAGTAGGTATACCCAACCGTTGTGGAAGAATGATCTTCCGATTGAAATCCAACTTGCATCTCGAATAACCTTCAAGAATGTAAGGAATCCACTATAAGTCAAACCATAATCCATTGTCCCTTTCAAGTACATAAATACTCGATTAATTGCTCGCCAATGGATTAAACTGGATTGTGAGTATATCTACTCAACTTTCCAACAAAGAAAGGCTATATCGGTCTAGTACTAATCATGGCATACATTAAAGATCCAATAGCCCTTGAATATTCAAGTTGATTCACAACAACACCTTTATTAGGCACAAGTTTTTTGTGGGATCCATAGAGTACTTATTGGAGAACAATCTTTCGATTAAATTTATCCAACATCTTCTCAATATAATGTGATTGAGATAGTAATGCCATGTTCTCCACGTATGATCTTAATCCAATTACACTAAAATATCCAACAGCTTGTTCATCTTAAAAGCCAAAAGATGAACTAGACCCCACAGAGTTGTTATTAGAAAATCTTTTTTGAGAAGTCTGAGGTCTGTTATTGTTACCCTTTTTTCCAAAATTTGGAGGATACCCAATCAATTTAAAACATCTGTCCTGAGTATGTCCATTAAAACCACAGTGATCACAAACAAGAGCAGAACCAGTGTTTCTCCTATTATCAGATACTTTATTAAAATTAGCAATAGGAGGATTAGCCTGAGTATTCTGATTAATAGGTCTAGCATTCTGACTAGTTTGATTATTAACTTGATTCACAACTCTAGTAGCAAAAGCAAAATTATGATTTCTACTACAACTACCAGACACAACATTTCTATGATTCTCTTCACTACTGATAATAGCATAAGCACTTTTAACATCAGGCAAGGGATCTCTAGAAAGAATATTACTTCTTATTTGCATGTAAGCATCATCCAGACCCATTAAAAATTGCATAAGTTTCATAAGTTGGTTATGCTTTTTAAAATCATCAGCAGCATGGCAAGCACATCTAGGTAATTGAACCATAGCATCAAATTATTTCCACAAAGTACTTAGCTTATTAAAATATTCAGAGATAGTAGTGCCATTCTGAGTTAAAGAGTTAATTTTATGATGCGATTAAAAGTAATGTAACCATCAACCCCGTCAAAAGTATCTTCAACTCATTCCGGACACTAGAAGCACTTTTGGAAAAAAATTGACCAAGAAACAACTCTTCGTAGATGGAATTTAGAATCCATCCCAACACAATAGCATTAACCCTGTCCCATTGTCTCCCCAAAACTTCATCAGTATTAGACCTTCTACAAGTGCCATTAATAAATCCAATTTTATTTTTTCCTTCTAATGCTAACATCATAGCACAGGACCAGACATTATAATTCTCAGTTCCTTTTAGTTTTATTGAAACCACAGTCAAAGAAGCTGAATCATTTGGGTGTAAATGTAAAGGATGACTCAAATCCAATTTACTTATTAAAGTGACAAGGTTATCAGGTTCATACTCATCATCAGTAAAACCATGAACAGAATAATGAACAGACATGATTCAAGAACAGATAATCAAGCACATAAGAAAGGTAGAGAAAATAGTTCCAAGGCTTTCCTTGCCACTAAAGTGTTAGGTCAAGGGCGCATACAAGCACACAAGAACAGAAACAAGAATCAAAAGAAAAATAAAACACAAAAAAAATCTCAATCACAACCAATCACAACTTCCAATAATCCCAAATCCTATCCTCTGGCAATATAGACAGAAAAAAATAAGAACAAAAATTAAAGAGAAAGTGCGAGAGGTGTTACAGAGCACGCAATAATAATCAGCAGCGGAAATCAATCCTACTATACTCTAGATTCACTTAGTCTAGAGATATAGCAAGAACCTAGTACCAAGATCCAAGAACCAACAAACCCCAATTTTTCAGAATTAGGGAAAACCACCAAAACCACTTCTAATCTTTACCAAACACCAAATCTTATCGATTAACCAATCTTAATCGATTACAGAAGCCCTTAATCACAAAAGCCCCAAAATATACCAAACCCCAATTTTTCAGAAATTAGGGGTTTTCCAGAAAACTTCAAGATTAATCAAATTCACCACAAGTTCTATCAATTAACACAAGTTAATTAACCAAGAACCAATCAATTTAAAAAAAAAAACCCAATTTTATCAAGAAACCCTAATTTTCAAAAACGATATTCAGAGCAACATGTCTCTGATACCATGAAGAAAAACATATTCTAATGATAACAAAATACTTTTATTACTTCTGAATCAATGTTACAAAACCAGATCTTCTATTCTCAAATAGAATGAACCAATAACCGGTATTTGATCTCAATCAAATAATAACAAATCAATAACAACTGAGTAACAAAGTATTTTGATCAAGACAATCAAAACACAAATTAGGGTTTTATTTTAGAGAGATAGAGTGTATCGTAATTTTGTAGAGAGAGATAACAGCTGAGATAATAAGAGAAGTCACGAGTCTTATCTTTATATAGCCTTCAATATTACAGAGAGGCCCTTCATCCTTTAAACTTGCTAGAACTCATCCAAAGTATAATCCAAGCTAAAGTCTTTTACACTTCCAGTCCCTCCAGAAATATATCCTCAATATCCAACCCTGGATCATTCTCCAGCATATAAAACTAAATAAACACAAAAGAGAACAACTCAGATATCACAATCAGATTAAACAAACATATTCAGACCATAATTCTCAACAAAAAAGCAATAAATGCTTGTAGATTCTTCTTGATATACTAATTATTTATTAGCTACTTTTACTTTTTGTGACATACAAAAAATGCCTTTATCTTACAATTATTTAATTCAACAAAACAACATACACCCTCACAAGACAAAAGATAAACATACCTGCGTAACTTAACTTTTCCCTCCAAATGGAGGAAAAAAAAAGCGTGATTTTTTTTTGTCATCGTGAAGGAGCTCCGAAGGTAAAAGTGATAGACTAGTCAAAAAAGCAAAGAAACAGGGGTTCTTCAAGATGTGGATGCAAGGCTCACATGCGTATTAAACTCAAAAGAATTAATGAAATATTTCCGGAGGAATGGCAAGTTGTTCAATTCGTCGCTGAGCATAATCATGTATTATTGTCAACACAAGAGGTTCGCTTTCTTCCATCTTATCGATGTATTACAAAAGAAGATGAAAACCGTATACTTATGTTGAAAGAAGGGGGATTATCTGTTAGACAACTTATGGGTGTTATGGAACTTGAAAGAAATGTGAGGCACGGAGAACTTTCTTTCCTTGTAAAGGATGTTCATAATTTCCTTAACAAATATCATAGAATGAACTCAAATAATGACGCTAGAGATCTCTTGGAGTATTGCAAACAAACTAAGAATGAAAATCCTAACTTTCAATACACATATACACTTGATGAGGAAAGCAGGTTAGAGCATATATATTGGTCTCATGCACACAGTTTTAATTGGTACAAAAAATACGGAGATGTGGTCGTATTTGATACAACATATAAGGTGAACTCGTACGACATGCCTTTTGGGATTTTTGTGGGTATCGACAATCATGGAAGGACAATATTATTTGGTTGTGCACTTTTACGTAACAAGACAACAAAGGAATTTCGATGGCTTTTTGAGGTACTCTTTATTTTTGAGTTCTTAATCTTAGAAATAAAATTTTCTATTTACTACTTGTATCAATTGCATAATTTTTCTTTACTTATAGGTAAGCCGCCACAAAAAATATTAACCGATCAAGATCCATGGATGAGTGAAGCAATTGCACAAGAGATGTCTACAACAAAACATTCATTTTGCATATGGCATATCACCGCTAAGTTTAGTGGTTGGTTTACTTCAATTTTAAGAAGTGAGTATTCAAGTTGGTGTTCGGAATTTTACAACTTATATAAGCTAGACACGGTTGAAGAATTTGAGAAACAATGGCCATTGGTTATCGCAAAGTATAATTTAAAGGAGAACAAACATGTACTTGGCTTGTATGAGATTAAAGAATTTTGGGTGCCCGCTTATCTCCGTGGTTTCTTTTTTGGTGGCATGACAACTACCGGGAGATCGGAAAGTATAAATACTTTTATAAAAAGATTTAACTCTTCACTTACATGTTTAAATCAATTTGTTAGACAAGTAAGTACTAATATATATTATATAAATGTGATACCTTTTTTACAGCCCATATGTTATTCATAATGTAGCTCCCAATTTATAATTCTTGTATGTGTAATTTGTAGGTTGATCTTGCAATTGAAGATGTTGAGCAAAAACAAATGCATGACACTATGTTGGAGAAATATAGAGGGTCGTTTTTGAGATCACTCTCACCATTGGAGGAACAAGGTCATCACTATTTGACTCCGTATGCATTCAAAAAATTTCAAGAAGAGTTCGGTAAAGCATTTCAATATTCAATCCGAGAAGAAAATTGCATCACTTTTATCGTCAACCATCATAAATCGACTCGACATCATACGGTATTTTGGGATGGCAATGTTGCTAGTTGTAGTTGCAAATATTTTGAATTTGTTGGAATACTTTGTCGTCATATTTTAAGCGTTTTTTTGCACAAAGATTGTTTTAAAATTCCTTCAACGTGTTGGCTATCATGTTGGAGACGACAAGATGTTCAAATGCAAGACACTTCTTCATCACACCAAGGAGCAAATTTGATTGGTTCATCCTCTTCAAACAACTTTGTGCCTGGTCCTATCTCGAATGATTTGGTTCGGCGTCCTCTTAAGTCCGTACCCAAAGGACGACCAAAAAAGACACGTCTGAAAGGTGGAAATGAATTTACAAAACAAGTAAGACGTTGTAGCTTGTGCAAGGGTGTTGGTCATTATATTAGTGGTTGTCCGGAGAATGAAAATGTTATTGATCGCGGTATTGCTCGACGACGTGCTAGGAAGAGGAAGAATATTGCCTCAGAAAATGAGAACCTAAATCCAGTTTTTTGTGTTAAATATTGAAAATTTTCAATATTTTAGTTGGGCACTTTTGATTTCTTTTTGTAGTGTGCAATGGTTTGCAAAAGTCCTGCACAAAAACAAGTTAAAACTAAGTTGTTTGGCTTGTATTTTGGCTGTTCATTTGCACAGAATGGCAGCTCGTTTTGGGCCTTTTCGGGGTTGGTTTTGGTCATGTGAAAGTGCATCAGTTTTTGTTTCTCTATATGCACATGTACTGATGTAATTTATCTCATATCATATGAGAAAAATGAATATGAATGCAATAGAAAAAATGATTGTATGGTTGTTTCATTTTGTTGAGTATTGTAACATTCTTACTGGTCTTTGTCACATGGTTGGCTAGATTGGTGGGTCATGGGTTATTATATGTATTTTGGTAGTGTGGTTTGAATTTAGTCATGGGTCAATATTTGTATATTCCTAATGGCTTTTTATGGGGCGTTTGGCAATGTTCAGAAGTTAAATACTTGAATATACTTTATTTCTTTTAGCCATTGTTCCAGTAAGTGACAAAGTTAACATTTGGATGAAAGCGAGAAAATAAGGGGTCGTTTAGTTGGTGAAAAGTTTTCCTTTTTTTTGTTTCTAAATTCCTAGATAAGGGAATGGTTTTTCTCCTCTAGAGAAGAGTTGAGAAATCTAAAAATCCGTTTAGTTGGAGTTATATTTTTCCTTTTTTTAAAATGAAAAGTTGTTAAGTTGAAAACTTGACGGTGGGCGGAGAGGTGGGCGACGATGGAAGGTGAAGGTGGAGGATGGAAGAGGCGTGATAAAAGTGTAGCGTGAAAGGAAATTGTGTTATTATTTTGGAAATGAAAAAAGTGAGAAGGGTGTAATGATATTTTCATTTTTTCCATTACAAATTGGAAAATGAGAATTTCATATTTTTAGAAAATTATTGGAAAAAAGTGCGACTAAACGGATTTTCAGTTTTTCCCTTTTCATATGAAAAATTTTCTGGAAAAATGGAGTATTTCTCCAACTAAACGGCCCCTAAGTTTTTGAGGAAATTGTTAAGTTACAGAAATGTTTACTTTTTGTCTTTTGAGGATAAATCATGTTTTGTTGAATTAAATAATTGTAAAATAAAGGGCATTTTGGTATGTCACAAAAATAAAAGTAACTAATAAATAATTAGTATATCAAAAAGAATCTACAAGCATTTATTGCTTTTTATCATATGCACATGGGACACACATTACAAATACCCAATGCAAATTAGATCCTCTCTCATATTAAATATTTAAGATTTCTAATATAAATTTAAGCAAATACACATACTAAAGGTTTGTGTACAATTAATTTATGCACAACCATGTATATTAAATACCTACAATTAATACTCTTCTTCAATCACCCATTTACACAAAAATACAACCATTTTACCACATCTATTATATATAATAAAATAAGTTTTGTACAAGTCTACTAAGACCCCGCATTAAAAATTGGTTTAATGCCCTACCTTATTTAGAGTCATAGTACAACTCTTATTCGCACAACCCTTCCTCTACACGCCCATTTTATGCATATCATTAGTCAATGTAAACGCCTTTTGTATTTAATGTGTTTAATCAAATTAGTCAACACGCTCCTTATCAAAACATTCAATTCATAACACCGATTCAAAACACCAATTCAATTGCATTTCTTCAAAACACATACACAAATCCACTCACACAATTGTCTGAATTAATATTTACACATTCGAAAGAATTGCAAGTTAAGATCTATTTGATGTTTTTTTTTTTCTTTTTCTTTTTTCAACTCAATTTAATTGTGTTTCAAGTCAATTGTAAATATAAGTTTTAGGGATTTACTGATAATACATGTTTAATTTTATGGTGTTCTTCAGCACTCCATTAGGTAATGATTTAGAATGATTATGTATTAAGGTGAGCTTTTAAGA
The DNA here is from genome assembly GCA_022545495.1 of Chrysanthemum lavandulifolium. Classification (NCBI taxonomy): domain Eukaryota; kingdom Viridiplantae; phylum Streptophyta; class Magnoliopsida; order Asterales; family Asteraceae; genus Chrysanthemum; species Chrysanthemum lavandulifolium. Next base: position 290,399,293 of record CM040240.1, read on the forward strand.
ACTATTCAAGATATTCATATATTAAGGTGATTAATTTAGTGCATACCCTTTATTTGTTTTCTATTTTATATTGGGTTTATTATGTTTTCATCTTGCGATATGTCGCTTAATTTTTAGGTTTTATTTGAAATGGGATTTTCTTCGTTATTGATTTGTGTAAAAAAGTTTAAATCTTTATGGGTTTTATTTTTTTATTTTTTTATTTAATTATATGTTAAATTTTATTTCGTGAAGTGGTTGAAGAAAATGGGATACATCATTATAATGTGTGAATGGTGGTGAAGGAAGGTGATTGTGAATGATGTGTCGAAGGGATACTTATGCATTGAGGTAATTAAGAGATTGGGTATAACAATATTCTAAATGTTTCGTGTCGATTTTAAACTGCACTATGGTTGCTTATGGTATTGGTTGAAAGTAACAGACTTTTGCTTTTATCCGTAGGGACAGAGGCACTTTCACGTCCAAGCAAGGTTAAAAGTTAAGATTAGGCCCAAGCAAAACCCTATTGCAGAAAATTGTATATGGCATAGTCCAAGCAAGGTGATTGTTTGGAACCGTTATCAAGTATAAAAATACAAAGCTTTACATATTTTTTGGATTATGCTAAATTGCGATATCTTTTTTACAGGTGAACAACATAATAACAAACCCAAGGGTGAAGATGATTTTGGTATTCAGAATCTTATGTAACCTTCCTTTGTAGTGATTGATTAATATCTAACGACTCACATGTTTTCTTTTTTTTTTGTACGAGACGTATATAGGATTGTAACCCATTATGTTGCTCGACTTTGTATAAAGTTAAAGTATGGCAGCAGCGTGAGTATTCAAAGGCAAACATTACTCGGAGAAGCTCATGGGCTTGGATTCATGGAAGGTATGTCATTTGACCTGTGTAATATTCAATTTGTGTAAAAGTAACAATGACTGTGATTAAGTCTATACACAATATGCATCATATATATTGTATCAAAGTTACGAAACGCCCCTGTAAGAATATTAATATGCAATGGGATTTTTTGTTGAGATGAATCGGTACCTTTGGGTACTACCGACTATTTTTTGTTAATGGGTAACTTTGTGACGTAAAAGCAATGCCAAACACTCCCTAAGTGATTGTGTCGTATAATGAAACATCATATATGTTTCTTAAAAAAAAATTGCAGGTAAACAGCAGGATGTGTGTGTATTACTTTGAGAAATTAATTGAGTATGTGTAACTGTATGTTTTTTTTATGATCATATATTGACGTTAATAATTGGGGTCTTTGCCACAAGTTATTAAGCACACATTTTAACTTGAAGGGTGTTTGGATGAGTGTGTAAAGTGGCTTGGAGTCCGAATAATGAGTTTGATATCACGAAAATAGTGTTCGCGAACGATTGCACAAAAGGAAATTGTTTGCGATTTTGAAACATCAAGTTCAGACCTGCTTTTTGAAAAACCTGTTCTGTCACATCACCAAACGCCCCTAAAGAAATCTTATTGATTTTATTTCTCATGAATACGCATTAAATAATCTTTTATGTATCTCAGTTTCTGAATAATATAAAATTTTCTTATGTATCTTGAATTTAACAGAATATGTACGTATGTCTGAAGCAAGGCCATCTCGCAAACATGGAAGGTATATGATGAATGTTTTACTATATAATATGTTTAATTTTAGATTTGATTTGTTACTTGCCGATTAATAATTTTAATGGAATGTGTTTACAGAATAATTATGTCAACCCGAAAGTAAAAAAAAAAAAGAAACATATATATTTATAAGCTCTTTGAAATAAGCAGTTTTTACTGATTATCAGAAACTACTGTTTTTTATTTTTAATAAGCAAATAAGCAAAAGCTATTGAGCTATTGAGCTATTGAATGACACATAACAGTTTTGCTTAAAATTTAGCACTTCAGAAGTATTATAAGCAATACCAAACACCCCCTTATGTGAGATATTGACTTGACTTTTCACATTGTTTTTGTGACAGTTTGTTCAGAGGCAAAATGTATCTTCAAGTCTTCTTCAATGAAAACGGTGCTAAATTTATGCCACAAAGGTTCACCCTATTTAATCATCTGATAGTTATATAGAGAGCTTAATTTAGCCAATTCTCTTAGTGGCTCCTTCCTTGATATGCAGGTTATTTCGTGCACATGGGCGCAAAAGGTTAGTCAAATCACTTATTCTTGCTTTGTTGCAAAGAATAGGTGCTGATTCAGCAACATGGAAACCTTTTCATGCCGATATATTTAGGTCTTATAGTTGGTTTACACCATCTTTTTCCAAAAGGGTAACAATGAATACTGAACTTTTTATGTCTCTAAAATGTAGGCGATGTTTGGAATACCTTATTATTCGGGCTTATGAGCCTATATGAAAATTGGAAAAAGCTTATGCCTTATTTAGATCTGGATCTCAATTTGATACGCTCATTACTCACAAAAAGTAGGCTTATAAATGATTTTTAGATCGGATTGTCTATTGCTAATGTTCATAACTAACTACATGTGAACATGATAACATGCCTCATCTAAATGATTTTTAGGAAGTAATTTAGATGGAGCCAATCGATTATATACCCCATCACCAAAAAAGGAAGAGGATCACGATGTTACTATTGAGGTACGTATGATTTACTTTTAATATTCTTAACTTCGTTCCGGTAAGTCTCATATTGTTTGTGCCTTACTTTGAATACTCCTAATGCAGTTAACCTTCAAACTTCTTACGGAATAGTGAAGGAGTCAAACTCTATTCCTAAAACGGTTCTTTTTTATTGGAGGTACGTTGATCACTTTTATTGGTTTGTGTGACTAGTATAGGTTAACTGATAGAAGTAAAAACATTAATAATGTACTATATTTTAAAGGGATTATGATGAGCTTTGTCTCACAAAATGTTTTGCAGCTTATGAAAATGCAACTGTTATAGAACATGGGAAGCTAGATGTAAGCATTCAATTAATTAGTCTTTGCAGGTCACGAGTCCTATTAATTCTTTGCAAATCATACGAACCATATAAACATGGATCTATTCTTTGCAGGGCACGAGTCCTATTAATTAGTCTTTGCAGGTCACGAGTCCTATTCTAAAAAACAATGAGATACTATATGTTGCTTAATGGTAACTTTAAAAACAATGAGATACCTTGCCAATCGTGCACATGTGGATGCCAAAATAAAGTTACACGACCGATTTAAATAGGCCTATATCGGTCTACACATGTTCATTTGGTAGATTTATACGAAGTCGGTAAAAAACATTTTCATAGGTGCTGTTTTTCCACTTACACCAATTGGCACTAATTTGCAGTTTAATGCAGGATGGTATAATGACATGGAAGGGAGAACTAGGAATTCAGCGTGAAGTTTTGGAGTGTGGAATTACTAAGACAAGATCACAGATAAAAGAGGCGGAACCACAACATGGTTTGACATCAAATCGATTAAAATTGTATGCGTTTTGTTTGGTGAAATTGAATATGATGTATATGCTTTCCCATTATCTGAGTCTTAACAATGGGGACGAATCAAGTTGGTCAAGATGAACCAACTCATATCAAGGTATGAACAAAGTACAAATCATTTGGTAAAAAAGCCAATTTCGCATTCTTCTCATCGACAAATATGTAGGTTCCATCACAATAATCACAATCTCATGTCATGTTGTCATATTTCACTTACATATTGTTACTTGATTTATTCTTTATATAGTGATTCAATTTGAATTTTTGCAAGAATAGAGTAGTAACAACTAATTTGATTCGTCGATCAAGATTTATCCAATACGGGTAGTTTTTCATGTGAATCAATACAGGTAGTTTTACTAATATCTTATAATCTTTTTTACTCATTTTTTTAACCTTATAATCTATGCCCTCTTCAGATATTGAAACAATATGATGTTTAAAATTTAGTCAAGAATCATCAGTATCATATTAAGTCATGTATTTTTGTGTGTTAAGAAAATATTTCATTCCTGTAAGAATTTATTTTTCTGTTGGAGTTTATATTAAAATCAAAGTTTACAACTTTTTACAGGATAATGAGTATGCAAGCTACAATCCTGTGCCTTATTATCTAACAAATCATTTCTGTGAAATGGCAGCAAACGTGCAACATCGATACACCACATGTTTTAGATTATAACGTGTACCCGGGTAACATTTTATGATCTTAAGCCATTCTTATTATTTCCTACTTGCGTGCGCTCTTTTTAACTTTTGTCTGAATAGTCCACATGAAAAGCGTAACATAATAAGGCTATCTAAAATAGAAGTTTCAATCTTCCTGTTGTCATCATTTAGATGAACTTTCACTCTTTGGGTCCAAAGCTGCTTTTCGTTGTGTTAGTATTGAATGTATTTTGAACCTTCGGTCTACCATCAAAGATTCGAGATAGCGTTAATTGGATTTGGTTTACGATGATTTATGATATTTGTGACGCAGCGTATTCGAATAAATTTGAAAATCTTGAAGGATAATAATATTCAATAGTTTCAATTTGCTTTTGAATGATAAGCAATACCACACACCCTTTATGTATCGATCCTCCATTCGCAGATAACCAAACTCATGTTGGATATAGTTCTCATGCTTAAGTTAATATGATTGATCTTAATGTTTTAACCCTTTTTTTTGTATTGTATTTTGTGAGATGAAGGCAAGTGGCCATGCCGACAAAATTGGAGGAGGATAGATGGGATGTCTTAAAGTGTGCGATTAGTGCCATATTTTTAATCACCAAAGCTATTGTGACTAGAGAAGCTTTATCAAGTGAGTTAAGTCGCTAATACTTTATTTCCATGTAATATGCATTTACTTTTCGCTGACTAAATTCATATTGTTGCAAGCCGTCAATGATCTTTGCCTCTGTAAGATGGGAGGAAGTCTTTACCAACGGATTGAGAGGGAGTGTGAAGCCCACATATCTGCTGCTTTACAATCATTAGCTGGCCAAAGTGAATATCTGGTGCTTTACAATTATTAGCAGATATATGGCATGCATTGTATAGTTTGTATCTTAGTAAGCATTTTAACATCTCTTTATAAATCCATGATCTTTTAATTGTGTGGCCTTCATTTACTTATAGAATTTCCTGGATATTATCTTTATAAAAAAAGAACAAAGCGCACGCCACGTTGCACACATGGAGATGGGTACTAAGCAAATGTTGTTTTACCACATTCGTTGTCGCTGGTTTACTTCAATTCTTGGATTAAAACTAAATGTCATTTTACCACATTCATTGTCATTTGTTTACTTAATATGCACAATAAAAACCAGTAACTCATTTGTTGCGACAAGCACGATAACTACACTGACAATATATAGCATATGTGTTTTAAGCATGGTAGGTTATACAAACCCTTTTTTTACAAAGGGCACCCCTCCTTTATTAAGATATATATATATATATATATATATATATATATATATATATATATATATATATATATATATATATATATATATATATATATATATATTTCTAATTTTGTTTATATAAAAAACCTATAAACCTTAAAGTACGGAACAAAAAATATAAAGTTTAATAAGTCAAAATCTTAAAACTTATAAAAATACGAAACAAAATTTGACAAAAAACAATGTTACACTTTAAACTAGAAATACCAAAAATAATCTTTTGACTTTTGACCCCCCATGTCACATCCCGAGGGTTTGTATAGAGGCAGTGGGAGTGGTAATAGCTATGGGCCCTGGACTAACTGGGCGACAAGTGTAGTTCTTTTGTGGATGTAGCATAGCTCGGGTTGAAATGCCTGATTGGGAGTATTTATACAATTAAGTGATCCACACTAATAAAAAAACTTTAAAATAGAATTATGGGGCAAGACATTTGAGGATGAGAAGCTACATTGCCTTATATCTACCAAATATATTTTGCATCAAATATTATATAAAACATAAAAAAATAGTTAAGGTAATAGTTGAACCAATTTTACTCTCAAAAGTCAAGCTATATATTTATTATAGGACAGAGGTACGTAGTAGTTGTTTTCATAAAGTGGTGGTTGAGAATAAAAAGCGGGCAAATAGTACAAAGTCTATTTTTCTTGAGTTAGAATGAAAGATATATGTTATATTGACCTTTCAAAGATGTTGTATTCTTCGAACCGACCCATTATCTACAAATGAGTTAGTCGACACTATAAACACAACAAAGAAAAGGCGATTTTGGCACCAACAAATGAGTTAGTCGACACTATAAATGAACATTTGTTGGCCAAATTTCCAGGAGAAGAAATGGTCTACTTAAGTTGTGACAACGTGGATAAAAGTGAACGCGATGCTGTCATTGATCAATCTATTTTCTCGCCTGAATTTATAAATTTATTGAAGTTCTCAGGTGTTCCAAACCACATGCTTGCTTTAAAAGTCGGAGTGCCGATTATGTTGTTAAGAAACATAGACCAATCAAGTACTTAAATTAACAAGAACCTCTATTCAGGCGCAAATCATTAACGGAACCAACTTCGGAAAAAAGGTGATTATTCCAAGGTCGAGGATTACTCACGATAAGCGTTGCCTCTTAAGATTGTCAGAAACAATATCCGATATCGATATCTTTTGCCATGACAATCAACAAAAGCCAAGGCAATCGCTTTAAAGTTGGTTTGTACTTGCCCCGTCCTGTGTTCACACATGGACAATCAGACGCTGTCAGTATCAAGAGTAAAAAGCAAGCGGGGTTTGAAGGTTGTCGTTTGTGATCGGGATGGTAATCTCTCCAAACCACAACAAATGTCGTTTATAAAGAAGTACTTGAAGGTCTTTGAACAAGGTTCATGTTGTATCATGTATGTATCATTGGTGTAATCACGTTATATTATACTATGGTTCATTATTTTTAATGTTACTGAGGTTTGTTAGAACTCAATTGATCATTAAAATCACACATCATTTTATGTTCGAGTCAATCTATTTTAGATTGGAATGATAGTTGTAAATCGATTGTGACTCACATATTTTAAATTTAACAAATTTACGTTATTACTTTTATTATCATCTCATTTATCTATTTCTTTAAAAATAACCCGGTGTCGGCGGGTCTCAAGTAGTAGTACAATATAATCAAGTTTACTACTCATCCCTCCTCCATATATAAAAGGGTTTGTTTGAATGAGATCTCCACCAAAATTCTAATAAAATGCCACGTGACATTTAATTCCCCAAAACTACCTCCACCATCCGATCATCCTACTTTCCCTCACAACATTAAGGGCGCGTTTGGTATGCTTGATGGAATCACTATAGGTATAGGTTTGAGAATAAAGTGGAATGGATATGAGTATGTAGATATCACTTTTTATGGGTATCCACATACCCACCAAATCACACTCTTATGAGGAAACCCACATATCATGGATATCCTCATTCCACTATGATAGGCCCCATAACCGACCAAACAACATTAAGAGCATCAGGTGTCATAACGAGCTTCATCTCGCCGTCGTCGCCACCGCCGCCACATCAACATCTCATTTTTCCACAACTAACCACAACAAACCCTCCTCACTCATAACAAACCTCAACCTCTTCATTCGTACCACGATTACACACACACTACACACACAACACACACACACTACACACACAAACCGATTCTGCTGCTGTTGAATCCAACCTCGTCGTCCCCACGATCTTCACTTCCACGGCGGCGGAGACAACGAAGCGGTGTGGCATGGCGGCGCGCGGCCTCTCACTACCATTTAGCGCGAAAGACAACGTGCTCCACACCGGATGCTCTAATCACTTTCAAAATCGTATATTTATTCACATAGTGCAATAAAAGCACCCTGAACACCATTGTCGTTTTCCCCCAAAAAGACTAACACCACACAATTAATGTTCCCCAAAAACCGGATCTCATATCTTAAAAATGGTTACCCCAAAATTATAACACTAAATTCAATCAATTATCATAGCATCAGATCAATCAAAAACGAAAATCAATTAACCTTCCCGTAAATCATAATTCTAATCGCAATACGAAAAGATCATGAAACCTAATTCAATAATTATGTATTGGGATTCTTTTTTGGTTTCATTTTCCGATGGAATAAGTGGGTTGATTATTGCCGGAAAAGTATTCCAACGACCTAATTAACGCCTGATTCATGGTACCATCAATTACAGGTTATTAATTTTATTTTGTTATTTTTTTTCTGAATTACATGTTTTTATTTTAACCTAAATGACGATAATGAATCATGTTTTTTGTTTTTTGATGATACTAAAGAGGTTGTTGTTTGGGATTGCATATTTGTAACTCCTTATCAAGGGGTTGTCTTGATTTGCTAATCGATATCGAAAATGAATAAAGGGGTTGTCTGGATTTGTAACTCCTTATAAGGGGTTGTCTATTAAGTGGTTAGTTATGTGCTGCGAATACCGAATACCGCGGGTGTGCGTTCTTTACATGCTATTTATATTTTGATGATGCATAATTTAGTTGAAGACTTCACTTTCTCAGGTTTGTTAACTATATATGTCATCAATTGAATGTTTGTTGACATCCTGTTTTCCTTTATTGTAGGTCTCAACAAAAGTAACTGTTCATGAAGTAATGCCATACGCGAAAGCAGTACTATGTTTTGATGTTCCTGATCACAAGTCGGGGAAGGTCAGTGACTTTCAAGTGTAAAATATATATATATCATGTTCTGTGTATGTTATATGGATCTACTTATACACCACATCTAAAACTTTTATATTCTCAGCCTACCTCAATCTTAGGATTTCTTTCCAAACCGAATCTATATCACCTGTTTTTGCATGCCCAAATACGTGACACATCACTCTCTCCCATCTCTTTTACACTACCACTGCTAAAAACCGCTGGAAACTGCCATTTACCGCCGTAAAACCACCAGTAATTGTTAGCAGCAGCTTACCATGATAGATTGTGAATGGGACATAAGTTGTAGTTCATTTGATTTGGGAAAGATAGAATTTGCCAATTTAGTTGATTGAATGTTTTCGCATGGATAGTAGTAAATATGAAAATATTTGTTTCGGCTAAATATGCAAAAATGATGTTTTTCTTTGTTTAGTTGCCTATGCTTATAGGGGCTATTTTGGATTGCTTACAGGGGTTGGCTTGAGTTTTCCAGTCTGTCCATATGGTCATTTATCTGATTTCGTAATATGCTACTTATATCATATTAACTACCCAAATAAATTTCACTTTATGTTGCATTTTGCCTTAGAGAAATAGTGGCCTCGATATCATGGCGGGGCAGCCTCATAGCTAAAGTTATTTGGTTGTTTGATTTGCAGATTCTTAGCTTTTTGAAGAGCCTGAAACATCATTCATTTGGTCGTTTGATTTGCAGAGTTTTAACTCTTTTAAGAGCCACAAGAAAGATATTGGCTACTTTAACGTGAGTATGTGAATCATTCAAGTTTCAGTATGTTGTTTTGTATACCAGGTGACATACAGATTGCAATATAAATAGCAGACCTACTTTTCATATAAAGTGCCATTCATATATCAGTGACTTATTCCGGAAAGTTATAAAGCTATCTATACGATCAGGTAAAAATCAGTTTTATTATAGCTAGATAGGTGTAATAGGTAAGAAACTTTTCTGGATGTATTAGAGATAGGTGTATTCCAAACTGCTTTTGCTTATTTGCTTAAACTGGGGGTAAAAATAAGGAGGTGTTGAGGCCCACTAATGTGCTTATTTAGATATAAGGTATTCCTTTGGGCCAAACGATTGAGCTTCTGAGCTTATCAAATTTTCAATAACCTTATAAGCCCGTTATTAGTAGCTTGAAAGGAACCGTTCCAAGAACAAATTTTAATAAATTTTAAGGCCATTAATAGTAGCTGGAAAAGAACAAGAACAAGAAATTTATGTTAAAAGTTCTATGGATTAGTTCTTATATTTTACATTTTTATTTATTTATTATTATTTTTTTTTTGCAGCTACGTGTAACTGTAATGCTAAGGTCTCAAATACCTGGGAGAAGCTTGCATATATCAGATTTGGAGATGACAATAGGTAATAAACTTTTCCGTTCACAAATTTCAAATGAATTTCAGAAACATGTTGAACCAACAGGTGAATTTCAGAAACATGTTGAACCAACAGGTCAAGAAGGCAGAAAATAGGAGACAAGAATGAATTTCAGAAACATGTTGAACCAACAGGTGAAAAAATGGCAAATTGATTGGTTACTCTGACAAAAACTGTGATATGATTCAGAAGCAAGGAGTGTTTGCGACAAAGTGAGGTTGGGCAGCTTGACATACAACTACACAATAACAGAAAAAAGTAATAACCAGAAGCGGTGCGGGAAGGACAAACTTCTGAAGCTACGATCATTGAGAAAATAGGCATGAAATAGTTTGAGGTATATTTGCATTTATGCTTACACCCTACATATTCTTTCCATTTCCTTTGCTAACAATTGTCATTTTGCAAAGGACCATGAAAGTTGCAATGCTTCATTCTTTGTTAAATTTACAAGTACTGATCTAAAAGAAAAAAGGCTAAGCAGAATTAGGCATGCCAGTAAAACAGCGGTTAGACGAGTCAAGTGCTTATGGTTATATTATTTTCAGATCAGTACAATTATTGGGCCATAGTATTTATGTGTTCCTCTTTTACCAATGACATTGATACGATATTCTTGGGTTCTAATAACACCTGATTAGTTCATATTGGGCCATAGTCATAGCCAATAGGCAAAATGATATCAACAAATGATGTCTTTAGCTCAATTGGGCCATAGTCATGCAAGTGTATTCATACTTTGTTAACTCTATTTACAGGTGCCAATAATGTTAGAGGCAAGCAGTGATCGAACAGCTTCAAACACTGTTAGGCTCAGAAAATATATCACGCGTGGCAAACGTTAGAAACTGGATTCACATACCATTGTCACAAGATTACGGTGGTTCTACTCTTCCCTCAACGACACCAAGTTGCAGCATTAATGATAATAATAGTAAGGCTCACACCTCTATATTCCAAAATTAACATTTCACTTCTTTATATATCTACTTGCTAATGTAGATATGTTACCTAATGTAGGCATGCCTCCTGAATAGCGGGATATGGGAGACTTAAATCAGCAATTTCACTATTGTGCTACATTCTGGTACGAAGAAAGACTTAAAGGATAACTTATATCAGTATGTTTACTAAATCTTTATTAAGATTGTTATGAAGTATGTTTACTTTAGAATGACTTTAAAAGACTTTCAACACCTTTATCAGCTCCCTTTTAGCGAAAGAAACAATTATTTAACGCGTTTGAGATACAATACATCTCTAACATTGGTTTTTTTTACTAAATTTATATCGAGTCAATAGACTTCATCTTTAACGGTAACATAAAGGAGCTGCTTATACTCTCTATGCAGCAGTGGAATTATGCACAGTAAATCAGCATTTGTGGTTGTTGTTTCAGGATCTATCAATTGTCCTTGGATGAAGTAGAAGCTTGGTCCATCATGATCTATTATATGAATAGGTCTTATACGCGAATCCTAAGAGTCCCAAATGGTGATTTCTGAATATCAAAAGGAGAGCATTATTGCAGCAGCCTTCTTAAGAAAGAAAACTTTCATCTTCATGTTGGCGTTCAACGACTGCTAAGTGATGATCATGATCATCTTGATGTTGTTTAAAAGAAGTTAAGGATGCAAGGTATACATCTTCACTTCAATAATTTATACTCGTGTTTGTCAAGCAGCAAATTGATTATTACATTAAATATAATCTTTCATTGTTTTTTATGTTAGTTTGGTACACATTATTATATCAAGTATGTTTTGTTGTTGATTAATTTTAATTGTGGAGAGTCGTGGTGACAATAACTTTATGTTTGTAATGTAACAGGTCATTGGATATCACACAATTATGCGATTTCGTTTTACAGTATCATGACGCTTCAAAGGTACGTATTATTTTACGTTGCACTATAATTCATTATGATCAAACCTGTATGAATATTGTATAAGATAAGAAGATAATGTTATGTACTCTTGCTGAAACATTGATTGTTGTACGCTATAAATTGATAGTTGTGCTTATGACACTTAAACAAATCTGTTCCGACTATATATTCTTATGTTTATCTTTAGATACATAAGTAAGAGTTGGTTAGTTAAAAAATAATAAATAAATAAATAAATAAATAAGCCTTGAACTGGAGTGTCTACTTATTAACTAACAAAGATGCCATTATGAAATTGTAAGTAGTTGAAAATGTTGGTTTAAAGTTCGTAAAAGCTGATAATTTGGAAACCAAGAAGCTGTTACATACAACCAGTTACATCCTGTATCATCCTGTATCCTCTGCACCTGGATTGGCTCAAATTTGTCAATTGGCTTACTTAAAGGTAGTATCTTTGGATGAGGGTCAGGAAGCATCTGTGCATTTAAGTGAAAGCACACTTGCAGAGTTGCGGACCCAAACGAATTTTTAGCTGTAATTGAGGAAAGAGATAATTTTGGAGGAAAAGTTAAAGGTCGGAACTGGATATATTCTTTTGGTGACTTTGATCGATGAGAAAGCTGATTACAGTATCAATGGCATCATGCTCAAGGTTCATATCTTTGAAACTTCTTTTCTGTTCAACAGACTTTAAGATTCCGCCCGTTTTAATTTGTTGTGGCAAAATGGTCGGGTTAGTTAATGGGTCATCAAAATGAGTTATTTAAGTTTGGCTCGGGCTGGGTTAGTTCAGAACATTCACTTTATAAGAAAAATAGTTACTCAGTCCAACAGCCTTTTTCAAGATCATATTATCTCAATAAAATGATTTAGCTGCTTTTTATAAAATAATAGTTACTTACCCAACTTTTTACACTAATGTCAAACTCTTGCTGACTATGCTATAATAAATCAACTAATGATATGTTTATACATTGAGTTTTAAAAAGGCTTCAAAAAATTTTGTTATGCAAATTTTGATATCTCGATTTTATAAAAGGAAGAGATCTCACCATTATTTAACAAAGCGGCAAGGTATGAAAATGGAAAACTATTTCAATACCAGTATATAAAATATTTTATAAAATATGAAAATGGAAAAGTTTTTACCTCACCATATTTATATTGAAGTTACTTATTCAAAGTGCATTATAATTTTTATTGATTCATCATTTTGGTACTTTTATTTTTCTTTTGTTTGTTGTTATCTAGGATCTGATGGCCAGAGATTGGATCATCTGGTGGGTTAGCTTGCTTCTGCTTCCTTAACATTTTTCTTAGCTTTCAATGCTCTTTTCATGTACAGATTTTTGTAGGATTTAATCCACTGATTATGCGGATGTCATCATGAAGAGTAAGTACTGAGGTTCATGAGTTTAATGGTGCATTTTTAGGATATCAGGTACAATGCAAAGTTACATCAGTGATTGGTCATGTTTTTAGTTTCTTTTCGAGGTTCATGAGTTTAATGGCGCATTTTTAGGATATCAGGTACAATGCAAAGTTACATCAGTGATTTGTCATGTTTTTAGTTTCTTTTCCTTTAAAAGCATCATTGAATTTTATCTATATTGTTTCACTCAACTATACATGGTTTTCAAAAGTTGCAAAAAATGATGATATAGATTCTTATGTGGGCAACTATATCAAACCATCAGTAGTCCATGGGCTCATGGCTGTCATGCAATTCTTTTTCAATGTATACATCAAGAACTCTAAATAGTAAATTTGCATGATCTTAGACTAGTTTATCTCATTGCTACCATGTGGTCATTAGACAGTAGACTATAAACTTGCACGACTGTGCACGAATCATATTGGGCTGGTTGTATTTGCAACGTACATTTTGTCAGTTTTGCTTAAGATATTATTCTTTGACTAATACAAAATTGATTTCAATTGTTTTATTTTGGTACCAGTAAACTTTATGCAAGTCAATGGAATGTACGAGGAAACTTGGTTGTGTGTTGTCTCTATAGGGAATTGCTCCTTCCTATCTTTAACTATGTTGTTTATGTCCGTGTTTTCCTACGTAAAAAATGCCATGATGTTTATGTAATTCAGATTAGAGCAGTTCATTCTGGGACAACCACATTAAAGGATAACCACATTAAAGGACGCTACATCACAAGTCATGCGGGACTGGGTTACCAATGTCAAAACTACCCATCACATCTTAGGTTCAATTGTTGGGCCCCACCCTTACCCACTGCTACAGGTTTGTCTCATTATTCACTCTGTAGCAGGAAACTCATCTTATGGAATATGTGAACTGAATTGCTCAAAGAGGTTACAACATGTAAACATGTAATGGGCCTATTGAATATTTCTCCTCTTATTGTTTACTGTAACTAAATGTTTCGATATATATTATTTGGATTTTTTTTCAAAAGAATGTGTTAAAAAGGTCTTGGGTGTTGTGTTATAATGAGATGGTAATTATCTGAATCTACAACAAACATTGTGTATAAAAGATTCTTCACATATTATGAGTATTTTTGTTCGTTTCTATTCCTTAAACAATTATGACTCACATAAATGTATTTTTATTGTGAACATTATACTAAGTTTGATGATATCTTGAAAACTATGTTACTAATTTTGTTTTGAAGAATTCTTGAAGCTAGCCGCCCAGCGGGCGGGCCTGTAGCTAGTTTATTGTATAAATCCAATAACCCAAACATTTAAAACACCATCATAAAAACAAAACTACGCAACTCAAAGGACTAACATGTACAACTTGAATGACTTGGTTAAAGTTACCCAAATATAAAATTCTCACCATCTATAAAGTTGTTGTAACGGAAAATATAAAATTAAAAAATATTTATCGCCACAAATTTTATTACGAGTCATAGCAGTAGCATCGCAGTGACTGCTAAGATATTATTAAGCAAATGAAGCAAACCTCATTATTATCTTAAATCATTCCTCCTAATTTACAATAAAACCAATTGCATGAGTTTAATTCAAGCGTCTATTTCAGCATGTTTAATCAACCATAAAATATGCATGTTTTATTTGAACATAGTTTAGCGGATGTAAATCAATTCTTAAAACACATATAATAGACTTTGATCATCTAATATCACCCAAGCAAATTGCATATTAACAGTAACTAGTATTTGAGTGTCTTTAGATAATTCAAAACGAAACAATTTCATATTTCTTCCACAACTCAAAAAGTTTTCAAAACAGTATGCCTCGTTATTTCAATCACCAATAGCAAAAGATTCTGTCTTAAGATTGTTAGATATGTTACATGTATATTGCTATTAGAGACAAGTAAACCATAACATAAAACATAAAAGTGTAGAAACGATCCGTAAATCTTTGAATTGTTGAGACACAAAAACACACGTAAGGAAAATGTTGAGGCCGTGATGCTCACGCTTCCTTAAGACAGATTCGTCCTCCACGGTCTTGAGAATCATGAACGTCTATCTCCGGGATACAACAACAACGGATAACTCCGTTAGCACAAACAGGTTATCAAGTGCAAACCAAAATCGTGCCTTTCCTCTATTACAAACCGGATACACACAAGGTTAAGGTGAGCGTTAAACAAAAATGGAGGGTAAGTTGTATTTCTTGGTGTGTGGAAATGAGAGGAGAGCTCTCAACTTATAGGAAATGGAATTGAAAGAAAACGGTCATAATTAATTAACAAAATTAATTTTACTAATGTCTCATGAATTAAAATAAAACCACAAATTAATTTTATTTTCAATTCACATTAGTACACATGATGATTGATGACAAAAATCAATTGTCATTCAACTCTTTTGACCACATTTTCCAACAGGAAGAAGGCATAAAAATATAAGTGTTGAAAACGAGTAAATAAAAACTTTGAAAAAGCGGGTGTGAAGCTTGAAAATAGTGGGATTAAATGTTTTCATAAGAAAACACACGCCCCTAATTCGTTTATTCCAATCATAACCCATCTTACCTGGTACCTTGCACGTAATTAAGCATGTACCATATCTATCTTACTATGATATTTTATATGCTGATGATTTGCAAATGCAATTATTCAATCTTTATACTAATGTTATATAAAAGCATGTAGATTTATGTTTTTTTGTTTTAGTCTCATTTGGTTCATTATATTGATTGCAATAAAGAAAATGTATTTTGTATATTGTTAGTTAGTTGCACATATATGTGGATGCTACGAGCTCTTTTGTAAAGATGAAATATATTTGATTATAAATGCTATTTTGTCAGCGATAATCAAATGCCTACGGGATGGAAAAGACACTTGGTTAATGGACTTTAAAACAACCAATGATTTAAGGTGTCGATTCATTTGCACATGGCCTCTAGCATGACTAAATACGATGCTAGGTTAGGATATATTATTCATCTATAGTGTTTTCTTTGAATACATATATGAATACTCATTTTCGTTTTGTGTATCATGTAGGTTTCCCTTATTCTATCAACAACGACTAAAGCTTTCAACTTATATTGCCTCAATGTCGGTAGAAGAAAATGATGACATTCCTTGCATTGTATACAACTATATGGCCGCGTAAAACTTCTTGATACCTAGCATATGGTCGCATATAAATTGTTTTTGGTCGCATGCAACTAGTCATAGGAAAGTATTAAAACTATGACTATAAGTATTGAAACTATGACTATTAGGAAATTATGACTATTTGCATAGGAAAGTATTTGCAATGGAAAGGAAATTATGACTATTTTGTCAACCGCACATGGCATTAAACACATGCATTAAAGATAATTTGTTTCAACATTCAACAATTCATTTTAACATTTAACCTTAACTTTCAACTTTGATCTTTTTTCCATCAGTAAAGATAATACAGTAATACTACAAGTGTGCATTTTTGCAATTCACTAGATAGAGTTATCTTAACTATATAAAATAGAAAAATGGTCAAAAACTCAAAATGTGGAAATGTGAAAAATGTGAAAATGTGAAAAAGTGAAAAATTATTTTTGGTAACTTGGAAAATTATACTTGGTAACTTGAAAAACATATTTCTACTACATAAGGTACAGATTGTCTAACTTAGAAATGTGTATGCTGAATGAACAAAATTGTGTAAAGCATCTGTAAAGCATGCATGTACAATCTCTATTGCATGAGGTACAAATCTCTATTGCAAGGTCATTTACTTCTTGGTACATTTCAAATAATCGAACAACAGTTCCAAGTAGCAAAATACGTTATTGAGATTCTTTATAAAGTGAAAACATAAGCCTAAACTATCAATAAATGTTTTAAAACCCTGTTTTTTATCGACCCGGTATAGTCGCCGGTTCACCGGGTCACCGTTTTAACCAGTTGAACCGCCGGGTCGAACTGGTTTTATAAATATATGTACTTTTTCTATATTTAATAATGACCTAATTCTTTAAAAAGGCATTATACTTGTCAAATAATCATCTTTAGTGTAGCGAATTAAAAAAAATACTTTTTTGAACACCAATGTTGACAATTTTGTCTTCATAGATGTAATAAAGATAAAAAATATTTTGTGATGACCGTTTTACCATTGGATTTTTGAAAATTGCATCCACCGTCCCCTGGGTAAATTACATATATGATCCCTGTGGTTTAGCGAAAATTGCATCAACTGTCCCTAATTTATTAGTAAAAATTCAAATTTATTAGAAAATATTACGAAAATATCGAAAATAAAATTATTAAAAATATTACGATAAAAAATTCCAATTTTTTTTCACATACCACTTAAAACAAAATTATAAAAAATTGTTTTAGAAAAATTTTGAAAAAAAAAATTATCAAAAAAAAATTTATTTTCAAAAAGAATTATTTTCTAAAAAAAATTTATTTTCGAAGAAAAAATTTATTTTCGAAAAAAGATTATTTTCTAAAAAAATTGAAAATAATTTTTTCGAAAAAAAATTATTTCGAAAATTTTTTTTTCTAAAAAAATTACTGTCGAAAAATAAAGAATTTCGAAAAAAAAATTTGGAAAAAGAATTTCGGGAAAAAAAAGTAGGGACGGTGGACACAATTTTCTCCGAACAACAGGGACCATTTATGTAATTTAGCCTAGGGATGGTGGATGCAATTTTCGCAAACCCTCAGGGACCATTTATGTAATTTAAAAGGTAAAATGATCATACTACATACGAGAAAGACAAAAGTGTCTCAAAAGAGTTTTTTTTTTTTTTTTTTTTTTTTTATATATATATTGAAGATGTTTTTGACAAGTATAATGCATTTTCAAAACATTAGCCTTTTAATAATTAGTATTGCATGATCTCATAATTTTTCCGCTTTTTTTTTTTTTTTTTTTTTTTTTTTTTTTTTTTTGAAGATGTTTTTTGACAAGTATAATGCATTTTCAAAACATTAGCCTTTTAATAATTAGTATTGCATGATCTAATAATTTTTCCGCATTTATTTATACATTCGATTAAACCAATGAAAAGATCAAGACTATACCGATAAGTTTTGCTTTTTAATTCTATATTTATAATAATATAGCAAAAAATTCAACAAATGAGTCCAAATTATAATGGTATATAGTAAAACTATATTAATTGATTGATTTTAAGATAGTGTAACTATAATTTACAAATTTTAACAAACATTAGCCGTCACCACTTCAACCTTTTAATTAAACTTAGAAAAGTTAATGGAAGAAAATATCATATTGTTAAATTTTTTAATAATAAATCAAAAAATCATATTGTTAAATTTTTTAATAAAAAATCATGACCCGGCCGAGTTTATCAAACCGGGTCAACAAAAAACCGGCGATTCAATCCGATTCTTAAACAAGCAAAAACCTGGTCCTGTCCGGCCCGGTGTCTGAGCCAGTTCCGGTTCAACCGACCGGGTCAACCCGGGTTTAAAAACATTGCTATCAATCATATTACCGACAAGTACGCTCATAAGTATTACTATTATTTTTTTGTTTATTACTGTAATTTTAAATCATTAACTTTTGGTTATGAGTATTACTTTATTATTGCAATTACATTTCATCTTTTCACGTTCTATTTTGTATGTTAAACGAAACATTTGTCACAATATCGCATATCGTTAATTGTCTATCACTAGGAACCGCTGCCACCAGACGCGCATACTCGCCTAGTATTATTAAAAGAGTTAATTGCATTTTTGGTCCCTGTGGTATGGCCAAATTGCAGGTTTGATCCTTAAAACTTTGAAAGTGTAATGATAGTCCCTATTTTGAAGTTTGAATTGCATTTTTGGTCCTTAATCGGTGTGAAATGACCAAATTACCCTTGTCTTCTCTGAATAAGACAAAGGGTATTTTAGTCATTTCACTTTACCCAAGGACCAAAATTGCAATCCAAACTTCAAAATGAGGACTATCATTGCACTTTCAAAGTTTTAAGGACCAAACCTGCAATTTGACCATACCACATGGACCAAAAATGCAATTAACTCTTATTAAAAAGTAGACAACAATACCCCTTGCTTACATGTAACATCTCTCTTTGTTTCTCACCCATTTGACTATCTCTTCTTCACTGTACGACTAAACCCCACTCATGCCATACATGTATAATCAATTGCTTCCATAAAAGATATCTCAAATACAATCAATTGTAATTATTCGATTTTGTGTTTTGTTGGTTCGATCCTTTTGATGTCGTATTCATTATTTGATTGTTTTAATTAGTTATTAGGGTTTTTTGGTTGATTTTAAGAAATTAAAACCAATTCGACCAGAATCTTTGTGATTCGTGTGGTTATCGATTGCTTCGATCTTATTGATGACGTTTTTTATTAAATTGATTTTGTTCAATTATAAGAAATCTAATCAAAGGTTAGTTAATTGTTTTATGCAAGCCATTATCTATTATTAAGATTTTGTGTTTTTGATACAGCTTCATAAAATAGATATACTCCGAAGCAAATTTTTTGTTGGTTACTCCATTTCTTTTTTGTTGATTTTGTGCCTTAACATATCACGATGAAATTCAGGAACAGATTATTTTAAAGCAAAGAAGATAACATAAAAAAGGACATTTTTGTCAATTATCATTATTTTGGGTGAAATCATTTTTGTCAACCAAACGTGATTTAGACTTCTAAATTAAAGCATTTGAAACACTTCACGGTTTAAAATACTTCAAATATTTGAATTCATGTATTTCAAATTTGTGAACCAAACGCCCCTTACTCTCTTTACTTGAAAGTTGAAGAGACAGCCCACCATCATCTTTTATGGTCAATTATACTCGTTTTGTTGTCTCTTTAAGCGCTATCCCCATTCAAAGTTGATAGTTCATACCACATATCTCATTTATGCATATTTTTTTTGTTGTGTTCGAGATTGTTCATATGCAATATTTACAAGATTTTTTTTTATTTTTTATTTTTTTTTCAGTTTTATTTGTATAAACAAAAAATGATGATATATGGTATTAGTGATTTTTTATTTTCAAAGTACAAGTAATACATATGCAAGTTAATTAAAAACCATTTCGTGTTACTATTTTCAGAGAGTAACTACTATAACAAATAAAGAAAGTTTCAATACAAATGCAAAGTCAATATAGTCTTCTTTAATTAATATAATAGAAATATCCAAAGATATATAGATACTCATCCACAACCACATATCTACAAACGCAGCTAAACACATTCATATCACCACCTACCTCACTCCTTATTCACTATTGACTACCAGTCCACCCACTACTACTCTTGTATTATTTCTTTCAGATCTCCTTCAATTAGCCTCATTTTGTAACCCAAACCACCGATCAGTTTTTTATGTATATTACCCAAACACTCATTCGCTTCTTTTTGTAACAACCCACTCACCCTTTTTTTGTTCAGATAAACAAACCGATACATACATACATGATGTCTTCGGTCAATCAAGATCACTTTGCTCACTTAAAAATCCCCCTTGAAGATGTAATATCAGCCACCAATAACTTTGCTAAAGAAAATTTCCTGGGAGAAGCTGATTTTGGAAATCATTACGTGGGACAGCTCTTGTGGTCCAGTGAGTTGATTGATATCCATGCTCGGAGGTGGTTAAATAAAGAAAGGGATGCTGAAAAAGAACAACAGTTTTGGATGGAGATTTCTATGCTTTATGCTCTTAAGCATAAGAATCTTGTTTCTCTTGTTGGGTTTTGTGATGAGAATGATGAGTTGATAACCGTTATCAAGTTTGAGACTAGATTAAGTCTCAACAACTATCTAAGTGACCCGATGATGTTGACATGGGTACGAAGATTGGAAATATGTGTCGGTGTTGCTCATGCATTGAGCTACATTCATCATGACGAGCCACGCGATTTTAGCGTTATACATAGAAACATCGACAGCGAGATAATTCTATTAAATGATAATTGGGAACCCAAGTTATCTGAATTTAGACTTTCCATGAAGATTGAATCATCTCAGAGGAGTCATTCATTCCATGTTGATAAAGTTTGGGATAGGGAGGGGTATACAGACCCGACATATATAGAGACAAAGAGTGCACACCACAAGTCAGATATATATTCCTTTGGGATAGTTATGTTTGAACTACTGTGTGGTAGGAAAGCAGTAATCAACGAGGAACAAGATAATAAGTACTTGGCTTGTGTGGCTGTTACCCATTATAGGGAGAAGAAACTCGATGAAATAATTGATTGGGATATGTGGAATCAAATGGACTCTCAATCATTTAACATTTTCGCGGAAATAGCATACGACTGCATGAATGAAGAACGATCACAGCGCCCAAATATTGATGAGATTGTCGCAAGACTTGAAAAAGCGTTGGAACTTCAACTCAAGCATCAGAATGAGGTAAGATGGTTT
This sequence comes from Chrysanthemum lavandulifolium, assembly GCA_022545495.1. Classification (NCBI taxonomy): domain Eukaryota; kingdom Viridiplantae; phylum Streptophyta; class Magnoliopsida; order Asterales; family Asteraceae; genus Chrysanthemum; species Chrysanthemum lavandulifolium. The sequence continues at coordinate 290,421,082 of CM040240.1, forward strand.
TTCCTCTGGCCTCTTTCTATAATAATAAGTACTACTATCTATTTGTTTGAGTGTATACACCTTCACTCTATCAGTTTGCTGTTTAGCTTAGACACTATAAACTCCTAGTACCTTACTAGACTCTGATGAGTTTAACACACTTTGTCTCATTTAGAGTCCAAACACCCATCTTTCTGATGTCCAAACAGCATGTAATTTCTCCGAAAAAACAGCATACAAACCTTTAAAAGCATGTAATTGCCAATCGCTGTAAGAAAACAGCTTACAAACATGTAATTGCTGCAAAAAAAACATGGTTGCTGTAAAATTCTATGCTGGAACAACATTTAAAAGCTATAATTGCTTAGTGACGGAGCCACATTAGTGGTTGGGTTGGCCAAGGCCCACCCTAACTTTTGTAAAATGCATACTTCTATTAGTATTTTGCTCTAAAATAGTAAATTTGATCATATCTACATGGACTTGGCCAACCTTGTTCTTTCTCTTGAATTTATTAGAATGTCTCCTATAAATGGTTTAATAGAATTTCCGTTCTAATAATTTGAATATATGATCAAAAATTATGTATTGAGCTCTCTTTCGCACACACTGTCATATTTTGTTATAATGTGTGGTTTATCGGTTGGGTTAACAATTATTCATGATAAAACCTAATGTAAATTTTACAGATTTCAAATTCTTTTAGCCTTTCGTACTATACACTTATTAATGTGTATCTTTTTCCTGCCCACCCGAAAATAATATTCTAACTCCGTCACTGAATTGCTGCTAAAAAACAACATATAATGCGTAATTTATTTTAAAAAAAAGAGCATGTAATTGCTGCAAATACTTGTTTCCAAACAGCCATGTAAAGGCTATGTCCAAACAACATATAAAAGCTGCTAAAACAGCATATAAGCATGTCCAAACAGCCCATCTTTCTATCTAAACAGCTTTTAAAGCCTTTAAAAACTTGTAAAAAGCAATGTGGAACACATATAGAAGATTTAATGACAAACCAGCCGGAATTATAGAAACGGGTAAAATCCGGCGGGTCACGCTGGTTTTGAATTCTTAAAACCGGTTTCTTTTGACCCATTATCTAAGCCGGAACTGGTTCGACCGGTTGAACCAGACGGGTCGAACCTGGTTTCAAAACATTGAAAAAAAGAAAAGTGGTATAGTAAAAGTACTTGTTGATGGCCTTGCACTATAGCTTGTCCATCCCTTTTTTGTTTGTGTCTTTAGCCTCAAAATGTAAATTTTTAGGAACTCTAATCTTCAAAGTATTAACTAACTTATGACGCATTGACCGGAAGAGAAGCAACTTCCATTATACGGGTTCAACTCCTTTACTTGTAAATTCGTTTTTCCAGGTTATGGTTTTCTCTATGTGGCAATAAGAAACGAATAACTCATAAGAAAAAAGGTCAATTAGGTCACTTGTTAAGACTTGATAGTCACCCACAGTGTATTTTTAGTGAATAAAACTTTCTAAATCCTTTTTATAAAACATATTTGACTATCAGTTTTTCTTGGACAAATTCTTTTTTTTTCAAGTCAACCCAGAGTGACACACACTTAATGTAAGCGATTAAATACAACATGCCTAGTAACCTCAACCAATATAAGCAACATTGAAAAGACGAAAAGGTAGCTAAATGACGGTCAATAAACAAAACATTACGAAAATGAAACAAGTACCTTCTCGATATTACCCATATTAATCCTTTTAACCTTGGTTATCTTAGCCTTCAGTTTTGTTAGTATACTTATTTTAGATGATCCCTTGGCCTCTTTATTCGCCTCAACAGAGGCATAAACGGAAAACATAAGACTCGTATTAGTTTCAGAAAAGAATACTCAACAAAATAATGTATGACATCTAAACTCAACACGCACCCGAACTCCTTATCAATATTGTATGCAAGTAAATGGGTAACAACCTTCTAATTTCAGCGTTTATTCTTTTACTGTATTATATAAGCACTTATCCGTTGACTTTTTGGGATTATTGATCTGCTTTGAAACATTACCTTGCCACTTTTCAAGTCTTTCCATATAGTCCTTCAATTGGTCCTTGGTATTATGGGTCCCCTTCTCATACGCTTTGGAAAATTATTTTGTGCCTAAAACAAGAATGAGTAGTATATAAGAACTGGAATGAATGCAGGCATGAAGCAATAGCATAATCATTTGATTTAAAAAAGTCTATAGAAAGATTACTCGAACTCAACAAATATCCATACTTCGCTAATGGTAAAGGAAAAAATCTAAATGAGTTCCATAGAGATCAAACTTATACAAGCTCTTGATCTTCCTCAACAGTTTTATATTCAAGTTCCTATGACTTTATGAGATGCACATAACTTACGTATATACAGTTAAATGGGATGAACAAACCTCAAAGTATGAGTTGAACATCATCAACCTCGAATATAATTATACTTTCCTTCATATTCATGTGTCTCATTGCTCTCCAATTTCATATACACTCAATTTCAGATTACCAAATACCAGCATCTTACTGCTAGTTTTTCTTTCCACAACAGGAGAGTTCTTCCCTTTCCAAATCAGCAATATGGCTTTAAAAGTTTCCATTACAACATTTAATAATGTCTCTCCATTCCTTTCAATATCCTGAAAAATCCTCCAATTCCACTATTGTCAAATAAAGTATCCTGCAACAGTTTCGAAAACATGTCACTGGAAACAATTTCAAGCATCAAATGACTAAACATCAACACTAAAAAAAAGTACATCGCAACGTTAAAAAATTTACTGTTACACAAAGCACATGCCATAGTTTTTTTCCTTCTGAATAACACTGTATCAGGTAGACAAAGTATTGCCCATGTAGTCCATACTTACATCATCTGATTCAGGACCAAATGCTTTAAAAAACACCTTAGGAGCAAATATTGACTACATTAAGCAAGACCAAATATCAACATGAAGTCATTAACCAAAACAATGAAACTTAATAAGACCATTCACAAATTCACTTCCTAAACTTCTAACTAACCTGTCTTAGACATGGTTCAGGAATTTTATCAAACACTTTGTAGGCATTATTAGACTCCCTTTTTCTAACTCACATTTTAACTTGACTATTTTACAGATAATGAAAGAATTTGCTCACCTCAGAGTCCCCCTTGAAAATATCCTATCCGCCACCAACAACTTCGCTGATGAAAATATCTGGGGAGAAGCTAATTTTGGAAATCATTACACGGGACAGCTCTTGTGGTCCGGTGAGTTGATTGATATCCAAGCTCAGAGGTGGAATAAAGAATGGGATGGAAAAGAACAACAGTTTTGGATGGAGATTTCCATGCTTTCCAGTCTCAAGCATAAAAATGTGGTTTCTCTTGTTGGGTTTTGTGAAGATAATGATGAGAAAGTCGTCATTACCAGGTATGAGGCCAGGGGAAGCCTCAACTTTTATCTAAGTGACTCGGTGATATTGACATGGGTGCGAAGATTGGATATATGTGTCGGTATTGCGCATGCATTGAGCTACATTCATTATGATGAGTCACGCGATTTCAGCGTAATACACCGGGGCATATGCAGTGCCATAGTTCTATTAAATGATGAATGGGAACCCAAGTTATCTTATTTTCAAGGGTCCATGAAGATCAAAGCATCTCACAGGCACCATTCATTTCATACTAATAGACTTGTGGGTTTGAATGGGTATGCAGACCCAACATATATTGAGACTAAAAGTGTGAGCCAAAAGTCAGATATTTACTCCTTTGGGATAGTATTATTTGAATTACTGTGTGGTAGGAAAGCATTTGTTGACAGCGATAATAACGAGTATTTGGCTCCTCTGGCCATTACCCATTATAGGGAGAAAAAACTCGATGAAATAATTGATTGGGACCTGTGGAATCAAATGGACTCGCAGTCATTCGACATTTTCTCGGAAACAGCGTATGAGTGCTTAAATGAAGAACGATCGCAGCGCCCAAATATTGATGAGATTGTCACAAGACTTGAGAAAGCGTTGGAACTTCAACTTGAACATCAAAATGAGGTAAGACAGTTTTTCCTCTTCCATCTTTCTATAATAATAAGTACTAGTACTATCTATTTGTTTGAGTACATACACCTTCACTCTGACCAGTTTACAGTTTAGCTAGACCCTATAAAACTCCTAGTACATTATTAGCCTTTGATCAGTTTCCAAACAGCATGTAATTGCTCTGAAAAACAGCATACAAACCTTTAAAAGTATCTAATTGCAAATCGCTGTAAAAAGCAGCATACAAACATGTAATTGCTGCTTGAAAAACATGGTTGCTGTATAAAACTGTGTCAGAACAGCATATAAAAGCTGTAATTGCTGCTACAAAACAACATACAAAAGCCGTTAAAACACCATAAAAACTGTGTCCAAACAGCCCATCCTTTTGTTGTCCAAATAGCATATAGAAAGTGTTTAAAACACCATAAAAGCCATTAAAAACTTGTAAAAAGCAATCTCGGACACATACAAAAGATTTAATGACAAACCCAGCCGGAATTATAGAAACGGGTAAAACCCGGCGGGTCACACCGGGTTTTGAATTCTTAAAAACCGGTTTCTTTTGACCGGTATCTACTTCGGAAGCACTTCGAGCGGTCAAACCGGGTTTCAAAAATGAAAAAAATAAAACTGGTATAGTAAAAGTATTTGTTGATGTCTGCAAACATTTGTGAACTATGACCTTTATATGAAACTGCGGGAGTGTCCCTTGTAGACGATTAAAATTAGAAACTAGGGGATTGCTGAGTTACAAAGTAAAATCAAAATTTTAATAGTATAGTTATAATATCCACCTGTCCAAATATTCAACTTTCTGATGTCCTAACAACATGTAATTGCCCTGAAAAACAGCATACAAACCTTTAAAAGTATCTAATTGCCAATCGCTGTAAAAAAACAACGTACAAACATGTAATTGCTGTAAAAATCTGGGTCGGAACAGCATATAAAAGCTGTAATTGCTGTAAAAAACAACATACAAATATGTAATTGCTGCAAAAACTTGTTTCCAAACAGCCATGTCACGGCTATGTCCAAACAACATATAATAAAAGCTGTAAAACAGCATATAAGCCTGTCCAAACAGCCCATTTTTCTGCTGTCCAAATAGCATATATAGAAAGTGTTTAAAACACGATAAAAACTTGTCTAAACAACTTTTAAAGCCTTTAGAAACTTTTAAAAAACAATGTAGGACACATATAAAAGATTTAATGACAAATCCAGCCGGAATTATAGAAATGGGTAAAACCCGGCGGGTCACATTGGGTTTTGAATTCTTAAAAACCGTTTTCTTTTGACCCGTATCTACTACGGAACCACTTCGACATGTTAAACCGGGTTTCAAAAATGAAAAAAATTAAACTGGTATAGTAAAAGTATTTGTTGATGTCTGCAAACATTTGTGAACTATGACCTTTATATGAAAGCGGGGAGTGTCCCTTGTAGACGATTAAAATTAGAAACTAGGGATTCTTGAGTTACAAAGTAAAATCAAAATTTTAATAGTATAGTTATAAAATCTACCTGTAGTTTAGCAAGTTCATTACGATATACACAAGGTAGTATATATGAGTTGTCCAAATTTTCTTCAAAATTACATGCAAGCTACATATGAGTTGTCCACCGCCTTTTTGTTCGTGTCTTTAACCTCAAAACTAAAACTTTTAGGGACTCTAATCTTCAAATATTAACAAACTTAATTATGAGGTATTGACTGGAAGAGAAGCAACTTCCGTTATACGGGTTCGACTCATTTACTTGTCAATTTGTCTCATCCAGGTTATGGTTTGTCTCTATGTGGCGATAAAAAGCGAAAACCGATAAGAAAAAAAGGTCAATTAGGTCCTTGGTTAAGACTTGATAGTCACCCGGTCTTTGTGTTCGCTGATGCGTGATGCGTTGCGATGCGAGGCTTTGTTGCATCGACACCACGATGCGTTGCGTTACGGGATGCGGTGATGCGACGCATCAGGTGATGCTCGCATCAGCGTTTTTTCGCATCATGTACTTTTGGCCTTTTTATTTATTTTTATTTTTTATTATTAATTGGACTTAATAATGTGTATTGGGCTTTACTTTTAAAATATGGGTCCAATTTGACCAATTCCTTATAAACGATAAGACTTTTGATCTTAGTTTTCGACTATTTATGGATTTTAGTGATATAGAATCGTGAACTATGAACATGCATGGTATCTTTTGACATTAAATATGGTATAAATGTGTTATTAATGTGTTTTGTACACTATATATAATTTAAATATTTTTTTATAAATTGTCGCCTCGGGTACGTGATGCGTGCGCATTCTCCTCGGCTTTTTGACCCTTATCGCATCGACGCGCATCGCGCTTTTTAAAACCCAGCCACAGGTATTTTTAGTGAATAAAATTTTTTATATTGAGATCTATATTGAACTTTTTCCTTGTAATAATATGGCTATAAAATATATTTGACTATCAGTTTTTCTTTGACAATTTTTTTTTTCAAGTCAACCCAGCCACACTGAAGTCAATGTAAGAGATTAAACACAACATTAATATCCCATAAGCACCATGAAACACCAAAAACCGACATGTTGAAAAGGCGAAAAAGGAAGCTAAATGATGGCCAATAAACAAAATATCACGAAAACGAAACAACTACCTTCTCAATAGAGCCCATAATAATCCTTTTGACCTTCTTTATCTTAATATGATCCCTTGGCCTCTTTATTCCGCCTAACAGAGGCATAAACGGAAAAGATAAGACACTTATTAGTTTCAGAAAAGAATACTCAACGAAATAAGATTTGGCATCTACACTCAACACGTGCCCGAACTCCTTATCAATATTGTATGCAAGCAATGGGTAACAACCTTTTGGGATAGCTAATCTCCTTTGAAAGTTGAAACAATGCTACGGGTCAAATGGGTAACAACCTTCTAATTTCAGCGTTTATTCTTTTCCTGTATAATATAAGTAGTTATCAGTTGACTTTTTGGGATTATTGATCTGCTTTGAAACATTACCTTGCCACTTTTCAAGGCTTTCCATATATAGTCCTTCATACGCTTCGGAAAAATCATTTTGTGCCTGAAACAAGAATGAGTAGTATATAAGAACTAGAATGAATGCAGTAATAGCATAATCATTGGATTTCATAAAGTCTAAAGAAAGATTACTCAAACTCAAAAGATTTCCATATTTCGCTAATGGTAAAGGAAAAAATCTAAATGAGTTCCATAGAGATCAAACTTATACAAGGTCTTGATCTTCCTCAACAGTTTTATATTCAAGTTCCTATGACTTTATGAGATGAACATAACTTAAGTATTTACAGTTAAATGGGATGAGCAAATCTCAAAGTATGAGTTGAACATCATCAACCTGGAATATAATTATACCTTACTTAATATTCATGTGTCTCATTGCTCTCCAATTTCATATACACTCAATTTCAGATCACCAAATCAGCAACTTGGCTTTAAAAGTTTCCATTACAACATTTAATACTGTCTCTCCATTCCTTTCAATATCCTGAAAAATCCTCCAATTCCACTATTGTCAAATATAGTATCCTGCTGCAACAGTTACGAAAACAAGTCACTGGAAACAACTTCAAAAATCAAATGACTAAAAAAAAGTATATATTGCAATGTTAAAAAATTTACTGTTACACAAAGCACATGCCATAGTTTTTTCCTTCTGAATACCACTTTATGAACTTATCCACAAGACAAAAACATGTCTTTGAGGGAACCAAGCAAGACAACTCGAATCCAGATTATCCCATCAAAACTGCATCAGGTAGACAAAGTATCACCCATGTAGTCCATACTTACATCATCTGATTCAGGACCAAATGCTTTAAAAACACCTTAGGAGCAAATATTGACTACATTAATCAAGACCAAATATCAACATGAAGTCACTAACCTAAACAATGAAACTTAATAAGACCATTCACTTGATCACTTCCTAAACTTCTAATTAACATAACATAACTTAGACATGGTTCAGGAACTTTATCAAACAGTTTGTACACATTATTAAACTCCCCTTTTCTAACTTACATTTTAACTTGACTATTACAGATAATGAAAGAATTTGCTCACCTCAGAGTCCCCCTTGAAAATATCCTATCTGCCACCAACAACTTTGATGAAAAAAATGTCGTTGGAGACGATTGGTTTGAACAGAGATATACGGGACAGCTATTGTGGTCCGGTGAGTTGATTGATATCTTTGCTTGGAGGTTTAATAAAGAACGGGATGGAGTAGAACAACAGTTTTGGACAGAGATTTCCATGCTTTCTAGTCTCAAGCATAAAATGTGGTTTCTCTTGTTGGGTTTTGTGATGAAAATGATGAGAAGATCATCATTATCAAGCTTGAGACCAGGGAAGTCTCAGCAACTATCTAAGTGACCCGATGTTGTTGACATGGGTGCGAAGATTGGAGATATCTGTCGGTGTTGCGTATGCATTGAGCTACATTCATTATGATGAGCCACGCGATTTCAGCGTAATACACGGGCCATATGCAGTAACACAGTTTTATTAAATGATGAATGGGAACCCAAGTTATCTGGTTTTGAATATTCCATGAAGATTAAAGCATCTAAAAGGCACCATTCATTTCATACTAATAAAGTTATTCATGTGAAAGGGTATGGAGACCCAACATATATTGAGACTAAAAGTGTGAGCCACAAGTCAGATATCTACTCCTTTGGGATAGTATTGTTTGAACTACTGTGTGGTAGGAAAGCAGTAAGTGACGATCAAGATAATAAGTATTTGGGTCCAGTGGCCATTTTTCATTATAAAAAGAAAATACTAGATGAAATAATTGATCCGGTTCTTTGAAACAAATGGATCCGCAATCATTCAATGTTTTTGTGAAGACAGCATATGACTGCTTGAATGAAGAAAGATCTCAACGCCCGGATATCCATGAGGTTGTCACAAGACTTGAGACGCGCTGAAACTTCAGTTGGAATGTGAAAATGTTGTAAGACGGTTTTCCTCTATTTCTTTCTGTGTCATAATAACTACTCTGTGTTTATTAATGGTAACTTACTTATTACTGTATTTATGATGTTAAAGGAACACTCAGTGGCTGCTGCCGAAGTTGAAGGCACATCATTGAGTCATGAGAAGGTATCTTGTTTTATTTTTACTCTTGTTGTAACTTACAACTTGTAAGTCACTGAAATTTTTAAGAGAGAGGAAAACATTTATTGATATATTTTTCTAGTTAAATCTTATCCGCTCATTATACTCAAACGGTATTTGTCAAAACAAGAGAAAATTAAAGGATATATGTTCAGATTTTGACAAGGGGAAGATCATATAAACGATAAACTTTACTAAGCCCAATGAGAAACATGCCACAAGTCATTTAAAGTGGGTGTTGTGTTCAGTTTATAACGTGTGGGTGTTGTGTTCAGTTTATAACGTGATGACCGGGTAATTAGAGTGAAAATTTTGACATGTCACATATATATGGGTTACTTAAATTATGGTCACTCTGCCTATATTAATATAAATCTTGAATTTTGGTTACAAATAAAAAGATATAGGTGCGAGGGCCGTAAGAACCACATAAGTAGGTGGAGGCTCAAAACAATTAAAATACATGTCGTATTAGTTATGGATATAATGATATGCAATGTGAAGATACGTGACCATTCATACAGACTAGGCAAGTACCCGTACATAACATCAAAAATTTATAATGGCAACTAATTATAGTTATGATATTGTGGTTCGTATAACGTTTATGCATAGAATGTAAAATAATTAAAATACTATTAAACATGTTGTAATATACGATAATTAAAATCGAACAAATTTAAATTTTAAAACAAAATATTAAACATAGCATTAAATTAAATTTTAAAACAACTAATCTTTTTAACATAAATATTATTACTCACTTTTTATGCATTTTAAGCATTTAAAAATACTTATTCACTCTTTATTTCTATCTCATAAAACCAATCCACCCAGACGAAAATGATTGATGTTGGCAAAAGTATCAACTATTGTTACACAGATTAGGTAAGCATATCGACATGATTATGTTTTATATGAAGTATTCTTTTACAATTATGCTGCACCAGTTGTGCTTTTATTCTTGAGAGTGTACACAAGATCTCGTATTATATGTACTTAGCTTCTCACCATTTGGTCTCTTTATTAAATGTTTTAATTGATCAGTTAACCTTGGTAATGCACACTTGTTAATCTGCAAACTTGGCAATGCTGTCTTGTTTGGTACATATAGGTATCGGTGACCTCCATATCTACACACGTTGAATCCAATGTCAGCAAAAACACCAAGTCTTTCCTCAAAGATCTTTCTCACTTAAAACTCAGCTTTCAAGATATAGAATCAGCAACCAACAATTTTGATGAAGAAAATATTAACAAAGATGAAATGACTTTCAGAGGTCGTCTCTGGCGTTTCGAACAGTTCATCGATATCTTTGGAAAGGTTTTCCGATCTAATTCTGAAAAAGACGAGAGCAAAAAGTTTTGGACGGAAGTTTCAATGCTTTCGAGTCTCAAACATAAGAATCTAGTGTCTGTTACTGGGTTTTATGAAGACAACACCGGAAGATTATCTTATACAAGAGGGAGTCCAACGGAAGTCTCAAAACCTATCTAAGTGACAAGACCCTCACATGGATGCAAAGGTTAAGGATATGCGTTGGTGTTGCGAAGGCATTGAGTTACATCCATTATGATCCTGGACGCGATTTCAGTGTCATACATTGCAACGTCAGGAGCTCGAAAATTTTACTAGATGACAATTGGGAATCCAAGTTATCTGGTTTTGAACTTCCGTTGAAAAATACAGCAGCTCGAAGGCACCGTCTGATTCTTACTCGTGATATTGTTAAGAATGTATACACAGACCCAAAATATGAAAAGACTGGTGGTGTGACCCACAAGTCAGATGTGTATTCATTCGGTGTTGTGTTATTCGAAGTCTTGTGTGGACGGAGTGCAGTTCTTCCAGATGAAGAGTTGGGAGAGGGGTTATTAAGTCAACTGGCTAAATCTCATTTGGATGATATGATCGATCCACATATACGAAAACAGATGGACTCAGAAGCATTCAAAAACTTCTCAGAGACAGCATATTGGTGCATAAAAGAGGACAGAGCAGATCGTCCATATATCGATCAGGTTGTCAGAAGACTTGAGAAAGCTTTGGAACTTCAGTGGAACCATGAGAATCCAGTTAAACGTACATCATCCATTCAATTGAAGGTACGCAACTAATTTACTTTAACTTTTAATTTAAGGCGGTGATCCTTATATTAATAAAAAGAGTGTTACCAACAATACGTTATCATCTTGTTTAACCATATAACCACTAATCCACTATCTATGCTCGCTACAAATAAGACAATTGTACGTTTCTTGTAAAGTATTAAAAAACTATTACCTTACTAAAACGTTTATGTTATTGATTTTACATTATTATAATCTTTTTCGTTGAAGGGCAATTTTAATATCTCATAATATTTTCACATGTCTTAAGCACATGATTTGAACTCACAATTATTAAGTTTAAACTTCTCACACATCATGAGTTACTATTGTGATACAAGCTCTTTGGTCATTATTATACTCTTTTAACATTGTATTTTATATTTCTTAGAATATAATATCATAGAACTAAAAAGTATTATATAAAACTAAGATTTTTATGATAAATGGGGTGAACGAGTGTTATTAAAGTAAGTGGGAGTAAGAAAATATATTATTTGAGTTAAGCATGTAATAGAATTATGTACTATGTACATTTTCAATATATTAAAAAAAATAATTGATTATCTCAACAAATGTTAACCACGATGAAGCGAATCTTTGTTTTATTAAACGAATAATTAGTTTAAATAGTTATTGATATGACTTGTTGTAAATTTCGTAAGTAAGTTAATATTAATATTTTCAAAGAAGTAACGGTCAAAATCTTATATAAAGGAAACAACAAATAAACTAATTACTACAACAAAAGCATAATACATACATATATTTTATAAGATATGTAAAGTGTAAACGCCCAATTCCGTGTAAAATTATTAAAGCCAAACTTTGTATTGCATGGAGAATATTGGCGTCACAAATTTTTAAACGCTTTATATAATGGATAAATCAAATGAATATTCACACCAGTCACCGTCACAACTTACAATCCAAATAGACGGAAAAAGCGTGTAGAATGTTACTATAAAATACACCCTTTCTTGGGGTCAACAAGTCTTTACTTGTACACGCTTTCGAGTGTCACTTTTTATTTCTTTGTTAATTCTACAATTCTCACCCCTATACCAATATATTTTGTAATTCTCACCCCTGTACACACATCAAACTACTATGAGCAAAAATTCAACATAAAAGGTCTCGGTTTCTTATAAAACATAAGGATTGAGTCATAGAATAGCAATGTACTTTTTCAAATGTCTCGTTTTGGTACGTGTACTTTGTTTAATTTGTAGAATAGCAATATACATTTTCAAGTGTCTCGTTTTAGTACGTGTATTTTTTTTATGTTGTAAAATAGCAATGTACTTTCCATAAGTGTTTCAATTTGGTACGTCATACTTTCCATAAGTGTTCCAATTTGGTACGTCATTAACGTACCAAATTGGAACACTTATAGAAAGTACATTGCTATTACACAACTTAAAAAAGTGCACGTACCAAATTGGAACAAAAGATGAAAGTACACTACATAAAGTGGAACGAAAAATAGTACACGTACCAAAATGATACATTTGGAAAAGTATATAGCTATTTAACAGCCAAAACCCTAAAACATAATGGGTATGTTTGGCAAAACTAGTTGTAAGCCGTAAACTGTAAGCTGTTAACATGAACTACAAGTTGTATCTTTTTTTCAATAAAAGTGTTTGATAAGTTAGTTGTTAAATGTGATTATAAGATGTAAAATAACATAAAAGGACATATTTATAATTGTAAACAATTGTTTGGAGGGTATATCAGTAATTTAAAGTTTTAACAGCTCCAAGATGTTTAAAAAGCTTCATGAATCAGCTTTTCATTTAGGGGCTATTTGTTTGAAATAAAAGCTTGAAGTTAATGTATCCAAATGGAGCTACTTAATTTAAATGAGATTATTTTTGTAACAAAAAGCTAACAGCTCCACAAAAAGCTCCTGCAAAACAGGCCCAATATACTTCATTCTGCAGCATGACTAGTTGTGCCCATACAAGATTTCTATGTACGTAATTCTGCCCACTGATTTAAACCAAGAAAAGTAGATAAAAGATTTGTAAGTATGTTTAAAACATCATCTATTAGACGAGACTGAAATCTTCTTCGATCTCTCATCTTCAACAAGCTCCTAAATATAGAGAAATAAAATCAAAAATTAGTTTGTATTTAAAAAAACTTAAAAAGATCATCTGTATAACATCTTAAAGATCTTCTGAGACATAGCTATTAATGCATTCGCATCCAGGGGCGGAGCTACAAAAAGTCTGTTGTTATACGACCAAAACATGACAAATCACTTATTCAGCTATCGAACAGTTATGGTTAACTATGTGCAGTCACAACAAACACAAGCACCAAACGATGGTATCAAACGAGAAATACAAAATGTTCAATCAAGTACCAACATAATCACAATTCCATATCAAATCAGAAGAAAAATTCACTAAGAGCAGCTTATATAATAGACTAATCAAGTTTGATACCATATCGATAACCAATTAATGTAGTTAATTTGCATATCTGGTATGTATTTTGCGTGCTGGTCCGCTATGTTTACTTTATTTGAGAGCAGAAGATGGAGTTTCTACTAGTATCTCTGGTCATGATGGACAGTTAATCCATTTACTAAATGATCCAGAATAACTGATAATGTACGGGTTCTTAGCTGTGCATAACACACCCATTTCACCTAAGATTGATTAGATCACAGTTATGTGATAAACGTAAGCTGTGGACCTTGAGGAAACCAAAGTGGTTATGCTAAAATATCAATGAGAGGCTGCATAACTACAGTTTTATTTTATTTACATACCAAACAAACACATTTCCACAAAATGAAACATCCTATTAGAACAGGTTCAGTATGTAAAGCCTACATACCCTTCCAACAAAACAAACATTTAACAACTTCTAATAAAATAACAAACTTAAACACGCTCACCACGAATACGTCTAGCCAACTGAATATCCTTGGAACACAAGTTGGTGTCCTCAAACAAAAAGTCACAAGACCTCCTATTTTTTAGTTATGCCGTGTACTTGTCTGCAACTAAATTTGCAGGGTCAGATACAAAATTATCGTCACTAGCAGTGTTGTAAATATCGGTCTTGGTGGCCGATATATCACTGATATATCGCTTATTGGCAGTCAGCCGATACGTTTTTTCACTAATCAGTCAAAAATCCGTTTTGGTCAATATCACTCAAAATTGGTCAATATCAGTCAAACTTTAAAAAAAGTTTTTATGTGTCAATATCGGTAAATTTCATTATAATTTATAGTCTCCGATATATCATTGATATATCACCGCCAAGACCGGTATGGCGCTTGGTGGGGGTCCGCCACGGTAAATCTTAGAATATTTTCAACACAAAAAGCCTCTAAATCCTTATGTGACAAAACATATACCATTGGTCCTATTTGAATTTACACATCAGCCTAAACAGACCATTAAAACCACAAATTACTTACGAACACATAGAAGCAATAATGACAAATAACAAACGCGACTTTATGAACATAAGAATCTTACAGATTCTGCAATTTACAGAGCGAAAAATGAGGCACGTTTCGTTCAGTTTCTTCTTCAATTACTTGATATTCGATAAACTAATAGCTAAATAATGAATCAAGATGAAGCTTACTGAAAGAGGAATTACAGCAAATTAACACAAACAATCGAAAATACTTCAAATACGATCATAGCTTTACAACAGATGAAAACAAACCAAAATTACTTAAAAAATAAGCACAAATTCATAGAAAATTAAGTACGCAGTCACGCAAACAGATTTAATGTACATTAATTTCATTCAAGTTCGTGCTCAATTTCTCAATAAACTAATAAGAAAGTTAATAATCTAGATGAGACTTATTTCATTATAAGTTCTGTACACAGGTTTGTGGCCAACAAGTTTGGGTTTCAATAGATGTTTCATAATTGTGATAGGTTGTGTGATTCTGTGTGAATTCAATGTAACAGTAAAAATGGGTAGAAATAGGATATACTAAAACAGAAATTGCATTAAGATACTAGAATTGTTGTTATATGTTTTCTGAAGGAGAAAACATATATATAGTTTTCTAAACGACGCTACTTGACAGTTATTTCGTCATCCAACCATTGTGACTTTTGATGATAACTGCCAAGAATAACTAACTATGCATAACTGCCTATAATGGGCTGTTTGGGTTAACCAAATTAACCCATGTGCAGACTGCAAATTCGACCCATACATAAATAATACATAAACCATGTCTTTAAAATAAGTACTAAGTATTTTAAACTATAGTCTAATTTGATCTTAAGACAATTAGAGGCTAACAAGTTCAACAAATAAATACATTATACCAAATGTATCTTCAAATATTCGCGCAAATGCACAGCAAACCAAGTAAACAATCACACAAACCGATCATTAGTTCAAATACTCGATCAGATGATAAATTAACAAAACTAACTACATTATCATAAAACACTAAAAAATACTTTGCATAAGAAATACTATTAAACACCAAATCACAACAAATAAAGTATTATATTCATTCAACTAATTGATCAAACAGTAAGCTACTAATAACGAACGACATAAATATAATAAAACGTACTTCGCGATCATAAAAATTAAAACGAACTCACAACTCCAGTAGCATATTTCTTAAACAACTCATATTACAACAAATTATACCAATCGATTTGTTACAAAATAATGCATTCATCAATAAGTCACGCATATTTCGTCAATAAATCGCTTAAACAACTCATATTACGAAATTTCGTATTCATCAATAACACGTATTACAACTCATTTTACGAAATTTCATATTCATCAATAAAAGCTACTTGTCATGAGGAGTTCCCAAAACCTGTACTTTTATTAATGAATTGTATTCTTAAATTCAACCACCACCCCCTCCCCTTATTCCAAACATCTATCTTTTCTTTTATTTCATTACTTAAATCCAAAAGTCTATAATCAAACACACCTTGAGAGTTTGTCATCTAAAGGTTAGTAGAACTATGGTAAATAAAGTAAGAAACCCTTAACCTAATAGTCTAACTAGATATGTTCAAATGCATTTTTAAAGGAAAACATGTGTTCATTGAATACACTTTAACATGTGTATAGTGGGCACATATTAGCAAAACTTTTTAACTAAAAGCAAAATTTGTCCTCCCCCCATTATATAATTAAGTCATCTAACTAAACAAAAACAATAAAAATTACAGACACAAACTTGATTCCGTTTCATAAATTTATAGAACAATGAAAGCATATTTAATAAAATTACTTTTTCCGTTTCAAAAGTATAGTCCAATTTTCTCTTTTAGGATGTCTCAAAATAATTATTTACTTCTCATTTTAACCAATCAAAAATGATCTTACTGGATAGAAATGATATTTGATTGGTTGAAAAGCGTAATGTTTCCACTTTTCATAAAGTGTGTATTTTTTTTCTCGTGACAATTAATTTAAAACGGAGAGTGTAATAGCTTAAAATTATAAAGTGCACTATTGATAACTAGTGATAAATAATATTATTCAACTAATTTCCAATTCAATAACCATTTGAATCACTGCATATGTATTATCTTCTTAATCTCCATTCTCAATCTTGTCACACATGTTGATCTTTTTGTCAGATGTATTTTTAGGCGTTAGTTTTAGGGATGAAAATCATCTTCTTAATAGTTAACTTAAAACAAATCATAATAAGCGTTAGTTTTTGGGTGGTGCCTTTTTTTTAAGGTTTTATATATTTCCTCAAAATACTTGTTTTCAAAGGAACTTAAATTTAGGGATAAAACCACTTACCATTTTATAAAAACTTATCATCTATTAATATCACTCCAATCCTTACAAGCATTAATGTGGTGTTGTACAGGAGAATTTGGAACACTTGAAGATTGGACTAGATCTTATAAACGAGGCTACCAAGAATTTTGATGATACATATTGCATCGGGTCAGGCGGATTCGGTAAAGTGTACAAAGCAGATCTTGAACATTTTGATAGCAGTAATTTCTCGTCGATAGAAGGTGTGGATAAATGCGATGTACCCAGAAAACGAAGCACGGTAGCCATAAAGCGCATTAAGAATCAAGAAGGACTACAAGGGTTCATATCTGAAATTGAAACTCTAACTAGTTGTAAGCATGAGAATATAATATCTCTTCTTGGTTTTTGTTATGAAGGTAACGGTGCAATGATCTTGGTTTATGAGCATGCATCGAAAGGAAGTCTTGAAAGCTATTTGGGAAGAAGTGATAAAATGGCTAATCTTAATTGGTTGCAACGTCTTAACATATGTCTGGATATTGCACATGGCTTGAATTACATTCACAACAACACAAATCATGGCAAACAAAAGATGATACACCGTGACATTAAGAGCGATAATATTCTATTGGGAGATAATTGGAAGGCAAAGATTGCGGATTTTGGGCTCTCAAAATTCCACCCAGCCGACACTATCTTTACCAATATGATTGCAGGTACGTATGTGTATTTGGATCCAGAATATCAGGAGGATGGTAAACTAAGTAAGAAATCAGACATTTACTCGTTTGGAGTAGTGTTGCTTGAGATCTTGACTGGGAGGATGGCCTATGATCCTGAATACATCAAGATGAATGAGAAGGGAATTGCACCCATTGCAAGAGATCATTTTGAAAAGGGAACTGTAATGGAAATAGTTGATCACAAGATAAAGGAGGAGACTGATGAACATTCCTTTTCTTTAAGTAAAGGACCCGATAAAGAGTCTTTGAAAGTATTTTTAGATATCACATTTAGATGTGTGGCAGAAACTCAAGCGCAACGTCCAACAATAGAAGTTGTCCTCAACGAACTCAAAAAAGCATTAGACTCTCAAGTAAGTTGATATTTTAAAAGAAAACTCTTTTATTTCTTCATATTCTTGATAGTAATATGAGACATTTCATACAATATACTTTGTGTAAACAAACATTTTCTCAAACTTTTACTGAATATAGATTTTATCATTTAAGTTTTTTCTTTGTTCTTAAGTTTTTGCGACTTTTTTATCATAAACTTTATTTCACATAGTAAGTTAACTTTATGGCGTGCTACGATTAGCCGGTAAACCTCGTGACTCTTCTCTTCCATGTATTTATGTTTTTGTTTGTTTAATTTGGAAATTGCAATAACCAAACTTGATTTAAACCATTACATTGACATGAATTTGGAGACTGAGAATCTAAAATGCAAAATAAAAATTCGAACAAATTCTAGATGGAAAGTAGTTTCATTCTGTTTTTAACATAACAAATTGACTGACTATCCAATAATTCTCAGGAGAACCACAAGGACAACCTCAAACTGTCACTTGAAGACATAAAGTTGGCCACGAAAGGCTTCAGTCAAGACAATATCATTGGACATGGAGATTCTGGGAAGGTATACAAGGGAACTACTCATAATACTCATGGAGATAACATCATTGCTGCAAAGCGGTTGGATAAGAATTCGGATCAAGGAGATGTTGATGTTTTGACGGACCTGGCAACAGCTAAATTCATGGCAGAGTTGGATATCCTTATGATGTATAAACATTTAAATGTCATTGATCTTGTAGGCTACTGTGATGAAGAGGATGAACAAATTATAGTATATGAGTATGCATCCAGAGGTAGTCTTGATAAGTACTTGAGTAATGATAGTCTTACATGGGTGATGCGGCTTAAAATATGCATCGATGTTGCAGTCGGGTTGGAGTTTCTTCATGGAACTGTTTCAAGTCCAGAAATGGTAATACATAGGGACATCAGCAGCAGCAACATTCTACTTTTTAATGAATGGAAAGCAAAAATTACCGGTTTTGGGCTTTCCTTAGTATGCCCAACAAATCAGAATGTAGACTATGTCATCGACAATGTTACAGGCACAATCGGCTATCGTGACCCACTGTACTCAAAAACAGGCTTCTTAACCAAAGAGTCTGATATATTCTCATTGGGTGCGGTATTATTTGACATATTGTGTGGGAAACTGTCATCCGAAAAGCTAGATGATGAGTATCTTAATTTACCCTTTTTGGCTAAACACCACTATTATGTAGAAAAACTTGATAAATTGGTGTTCGAGGGTATCAAAGAACAAATTGTGCAAGAGTCATATGTTACCTTTACAAGGATTGCCCTTAAATGCTTACATCACAGGAGAGAAAGACGACCAACAGCTCATGAAGTGGTCATACAACTCAAGAAAGCATTGGAATTCCAGGTTCTATATTTTGACAAAATTGGCTAACTAATTTTGATTTACATATATCTAAACTGCCTTAAACTGTAAGAAACATGAGTTTATTAAATAAATTAATGTATATACAGGAGGATCATGAGCTATGGGAGCCGAAATTGCCTAATGACTATAAAGAAATAATCGAGATGTCAAAGTGCCCAGAAATCTATTCTAGCAAAAAGAAAGAGGAACTTTACAACATTTTTTGTAAGGGAATCCTCCTTCAACAGGACAAAGTGGTAACCAGTTCATTCTCATATCTCCTTTATTGGGTGTCTACGTATCTTTTCCTTATTGAGAGATAATACAAAATCACACATGCATTTCTACATCATACACATTGAGTCTGATTTGTATTTCGGTTGTATTACAGTTGTTGTCATTCGTTGGTAATGGAGAAAGAAATGAAATGGTTTCAGCCACAATGTTTTCCTACACAAACAGCTGTTCACATGAGTGGAAATATCTTCCAGAATCAAGGTTATTCTCTCTACCTCTCCGCCTTTGTTAGTTTTAAGTGATAAGCAAATTAAACATATGCATTATTGGTAGAAGTATGTTATACTTTTTAATGTTAAAGTATATAAGGTTATTCTCTTTACCATTTATCACAATGAGCGACTGCACTTACACAAAAAAATATATGAATCCCTTTGACTCTATTTTGCTAGATCTGTTAATCCTTTGTGCTAATCAACAAAGGAATAGTGCTTCATCTCAAGCTCTTTTTCACTTCAAACCTCATCTCATAAGGTTAATAACAAGATTAGTCATGCATACATACATATCAACAATGAGAACTCATGTTGTACATGACAAAATAGATTTTAATACTCAATATATGATTGGGAACTATAATTTTATAAACCTTTTTAATAAGGTAGTTGAGGTTTGCTCCTATTTTGGGTCCTCTGTTCTCATGACCGTGCATTATAAATTTTGCTAGCATCTTGATAGTGTTTTTTATAATATTCTTACCTTTATTTAAGTAGAGATTTGTCTGGTACACAAATTCTAATAAAGTATTTAAACTCGTGTTCCAAAAATTACGTAATTCAAAAATAGAAGTGTATGGGAATAAAGGCTATGACTGATTAAGACTTGGATATTTATTAATATGTGCAGATTTGAGAAAGTAGTGGAGATATTAGATATTTCCGACTTGAACTTTGAAGTCAACACAAGCGCTCAATTTTTATCTCCAGATGTTGTCTATGGGGTCTATTTAGTCTTCAAATTTTGTGATTCAAGAAACTGTTCAAGAAAACCTATGTATGTTAACCTAAAGTATAGAAAGGGACAAGAAAGTCTGCATGCATATTTCGCAACATGGAGAGATGAGCAGTGGATGATGATTGAGTTGCACCGTTTCTTGAATCAGAATGAAGATGTCGTTTTTGAGTTTCTACTTGAGAGCTTTTCATCGTACTATAGTGGAGATGTTGCAGTTTATGTTGAAGGCATTGAATTCCGAGCCATTGACAAGGTAAGTTTGAAAATATTTCCTGGTTCCATCCTCAATTTCTAAGTACATTGTATAGAGGGATAGATGCATGGGGAAAAAAAATCATATTCTAAGTTGCACATATACATAACACTATTTGTATACAGGTGAAACCTGAAGAAATTATCAAAAAGTTGATGAATGTCCAACAAGTCCAAAATTCCAACACTTATGTGGATCAGGCGGTAGGATTTATAACTACCTTCCAAAATAAATTAAAGATACAAAAAGGAAATGACGAGCTGTACTGGTTGGATGAAGTAAATGGAAAGAAACTTCTTATGGTTTCAGCAGAGGCAGCTTTATACAAATTTTCGGATGCAAATAATTTTACTTCAATATCAATAGCCCAGTCCAGGTTTGCTTTTTGAAATAACTTTTGTTACATATCCTTTGAACATTTACTATATGTGCTTACCCAAATATTTGAAAGTTCTTATGAAGCATTTGATCATTTAAGATTCATGAATAGATGTTGAGAAAAGTCACTTCTTGGATTCGGTTTTATGTGTCTTGGAATTTTACTTTGTGGTTTTTATGATGATGTACATATTGTTCATGCAGATTTCAAAAGGTGATTGAGCTTTTACCACAACAGATATTAAAAATCAGATGCACGATCAAAAGTCAAATGTTGTCACCATATACAGAATACGTGTGTTACCTTGTGTTCAAGCTTTCAGAAAATGCCAGGGCTGCATTGTCCAGTAAAAGTACGAGATGTAATCCACCAAGAAAACAATGAGGCTGAATTTGTTTATTTTATAACCCCAAGCCCGTTGAATATAAATGGTATCACTCAGGTTCCAAAACAAAGGGAAGATGGATGGATGGAGATTCAAGTGTGGAAATTTAACTCTACTCATGAATTCAAGGATGACTCTCTTTCTATTAATATGAAATTTACAAGTCATGAAGGAATTATGTCTGGCCTCATTGTATGTGGACTCGAGTTTCGCCAACGTAAGAAAATTTTCCCACTATTAAAATTCATTACAAGTTGTTGCCAAGAAACACACAATACCCAGACGTAGATCGACGGGTAGTAGGGCAGCCCGCCCAATCTGCATCAGAATAACCAACCAGTGAAAGAGGAGATGTAGAAAACAACTGAAGTCCATAATCAAGAGTACCCCGAACATAACGTAGAATCCACTTGAGAGCCGCTAGATGTTGCTCCCGAGGATCATGCATAAATAAACAAACTTGTTGAACCGCATATGACAAATCAGGTCTAGTAAACGTAAGATACTCAAGTGATCCCGCAAGGCTCCTATAGAGAGTCGGGTCATACACCATAGGACCATCAGCACCGAGTTTGGACTCAGTATCAACTGGTGTACGACATGAATGACAATTGAGCATACTAGCACGCTCCAAAATCTCTAAAGCATACTTCCGCTGGCAAAGAAACATACCTGTAGCATCACGAGAAACCGATATGCCCAAAAAATAATGTAAAGAACCAAGGTCACCATCGAGAACTCGCTATGAAAGAAGAAATGATCCGTCAGAACAATCTGCAGATGAAGCGGTCAAAATAATATCATCAACATAAATCAACAAGTATGCAATATCGGTCCTCTTACGTATATGAATAGTGATGAGTCGCGACGACTATGAGCAAAACCAACCCGGGTAGCATAACCTGCAAATCGCTGAAACCAGGCTCGAGGAGCCTGCTTAAGACCATAAAGAGAACGCTGCAGAAGACATACATGATTGGGACGCTGTGGGTCCCGAAAACCTGGTGGCTGATGCATATATACTGTCTCAGATAGGTATCCATGTAAAAAGGCATTCTTGACATCAAGCTGATGAACAGGCCAATGTCGAGAAGCCGCGAGACTGAGCACGGTACGAATGGTCGCCGGCTTAACCACCGGACTAAAAGTCTCATCGCAGTCAATCCCAATTTGTTGACTGCGGCCATTAGCGACAAGGCGAGCCTTATATCGACTAAGGGATCCGTCTGCAAAATATTTGTGCTTAAATAACCACATGGAACGAACAATGTTCGTGTCAGGTGGTCGTGGCACAAGAATCCAAGTTTCATTTTTAATAAGCGCAACGGTATCCTCGATGGTTAGAAGGATAGCCAAGGAAGATACAAGGGGTAGAGCGAGGTGCAAGTTTGTGGGAGGTGTCTACATTAGGGTAACAAAGACATCCAAAAACACGCAAAAACGTGTAATCAGGTTTTGTATTGTAGAGGCGTGTATGAGGAGTGTCATTTTGAATTGTGGTTGAGGGAAGGATGTTAAGTAGGTGAGTGGCCATGTAAAGTGCCTCGACCCAAAAGTGAGGTGGTAAGCGGGCTTGGAACAAAAGGGTACGAATTTGATTGTTGATGGTGCGAATCATTCTCTCGGACTTCCCATTTTGTTGGGAGGTACGGGGGCAAGAGAATCGAATATGGATGCCATTTTTATCAAAAAGACGTTGAAGGTTATGGTTATCAAGTTCACCTCCGTGGTCACATTGGAAAGCCTTGATATCCGTTTTAAATTGATTTTGACAAAAGAGCGAACCGAGCAAATTTACTAAACGTGTCGGTTATGTCGCAATGGATAAACCCATACATAATGAGAAAATGGTCTAAAAACAAAACATAATATTTTATTCCACTAATGCTTCAAGTGGGGAAGTCCACAAGTCGAGTGCACAATATCAAAGAAGATGCAACAATAGAATCTGAACTCACAAATGGAAGTCGCACGTGTTTACCAAGCTGACAAGCATGGCAAAGAACGGGGGACTTCGTTTTATTACACAAAATAGTATTACTAGAAATAAGAGATCGTAACACGTCACGTCCAGGATGTCCTAGTCGTTGGTGCCACGTGTGCTGACTCGTGACAAAAGCTTTGGGGGAGGTGGTGGGCTTGGTGACGGGATAGAGATCTCCAGTACTGTCACATCGGAGTAGAGTTTGACGAGTCGAATAATCCTTCACAGAAAAACCAAATTCGTCAAATTCAATTGTACATTTATTGTCACGAGTAAATTTACGAACAGAAATTAGGTTTTTGACAATATGGGGAGTGACAAGGACATGATTAAGATGTAATGGTTTATAAGGTGTTGGCAAAATGCTATGGCCCGTATTGGTGACGGGTATAGAAGCACCGTCACCAACAAAAACAGATGGATAAATACGCTCATTAAAAACAGAACTTAAATTATTTGCATTAGAGTTGAGATGTAAAGACGCACCTGTATCCATATTCTACCCGTCATTTTCAAAATCCTGTAATGTCAAAGTGCTAAATGCTTGGGGCAGTGTCGTGTCTTGAGAATCGACATGTGCGTGTATTTGTTGAGGAACGGACAAGCTAGTCCCACGGTTACCAGTAGACCCACGAGATTGCTGTTGGGCCGAACGTTGATGTCTTGGACTGTTTGTTGGGCCGAATTGGATTGAATTTGGTTCAAAGAACTTGTGATGGGCTTGAAGCAATTTGTTGTATGCTTGATTAAGGAATTGTAGCCTATTTGTGAAGTATTAAATCGTGGACCAATGGACCTAGAACCATTATTATTATGACCTCCATTTGTAGAATTCCATTTATATTATAACTCCCATTATTAGAGCTCCCATTAGTACGAGGAACACTAGCATGCACAAAACGACATTCATCCCATAATAGCAAAACCCACGAGAGAAGTTACGACAAATTGAAGTGGATTTAGAAGGGGGTCGTGTGTTATTACCTTGAGTCCGAGCCGAGCTAGACTGCGCGACAAGAGCAGTGGGAGATGACGAGGATATTCGAGAGCACGAGGAAGAAGAGTTCTTCGGTTCATACGGGTCTCAGCAAGTGACAACATGGACCGTACATCTTCCAGGTTCGGAAAAGGATCCTTGTTAAGAATGACGTGTGCCACTTGATCGTACTTATCGCTTAGGCCATTTATAGCATAAGTGACCAAGTCATCCTCGGTTATGTTCGACCCGAGGTTGTCAAGGCGCGAAGCCAGGGAGTCAATCTTGCGAAAGTATGCGTCCACTGTTAAGTCCCCAATATCTAGACTTCGTAACTCACCAACAAGTTCAACGGTTTTCGAACGTTTGTTGTCCTTAAAAACTTTTTCCAGAACATCCCATACATCTTTGGCTGTGGTAGGTTTGGTTTTGAGAACACGTTCCAGCAGGGATTCGGAGATGGTAGAGAGGATCCAAGATTGGATAATGGAGTCGACTGTCAGCCATTCATCCGTCGGGGGTGGTGGCGGTATTTTTGTGTCACTACCAGAAGCGGGTGGTTGCACAAACTCGAGGGCTTTGCATCCTCGTAACTGGATCAAGAAAAGAGCACTCCAATTAGAGTAGTTTAGTTTGTCAGCATCAAGTGTGACGGGCATAAGATTTTTGAAGTTTGTGGTCGTGAGGAGCTTTGCATATTTGGAGGGTGTGGCTGTGATAACGGATTCAGTGACCATGATGAAGGATGGAGGGAGATTTAGTGTTAACAGGGTGCGGCAGAGAAGAACAGTGGGGGACGTGGATTGTGATTAGGGTTTGCAAAGTTGTAGGGATCAGTTTTGGTAATTCTCTGATACCATGTAAACCGATATTATTCCCATTCCTCTCATAATGAATACACGAGTATAAATACACAATACATGATATAAATGGGCTAGACCCAATACTAAACAAATGCATGGGCCTAATGTACATCATGACATACGTCTAACATATATGTGTGTGTTTGTTTTGTCCTAAGTACGATTGTTCCAAGTCTTTTGTATAAAAAATGGTCACAAATTAGATACGATCTTATTTCGTGTGATTATCTTCAAATAATGGTTTTATAGTCATTATTTTCACAATGTGACACCTGGATAATTATAAACTAAATTTGTACGTGTGGAAGGTTTATGATCTATGTCCCGAAATTTTGTTATATGATATTGAAAGAGGAATTGTATATATACCTACTAAAACTTTAAAATTTGCATATTTCCCCATAATACAAATTTAATGCATGATGTACAATACAACTTAAGCATGTTTTGGTTATATATACAAATATGCAAGTTTTAATGAGTATATATGCAATTGCCCCTATATTGAAAATGTGGTTAAAATATTTGATTGGTTTATGTACTTAAAAATTGAGCGGGATGAATATTAAATTGATAGTGGGTTGGTTGGTATGGTGAATATTTGCAACTTGGTTTTGCTTTGTTCGTATTGTTTCGACCAAAAGAAATGTTCTTTGTTCGGTTGTTTTGTTTTGCATGCTTCCATCTCAGTTCGTGAATATAGAGTAGTTAAAGTTTGATCTCTTTGGATACGAAGACTATGGTTTTTTAGGAAATATGTTTTTGGGTTTCACTTGAGATTTTATCCCAGTGTGATTATTGGGGTTATAATGGGTATGTTTGGCGCAATGGGCTGGTGCGGGGCTGGAGCTGCGGTTAGGGCTTGGGCTTGGCCTTGGGCTTTTTTTATAAGCCGAAAGCTAAAGCCTATATTTATATACAATAACATTTCATACGTTTTCGTCCATTTTCATCCGTTTTCATACGCTTTTCATTCGTTTTTATACGTTTTTGTTTGTTTTCATACGTTTTCGTTCGTTTTTTGCAGTTTTTATACGTTTTCGTCTATTTTCATATGTTTTCATGCTTATTATTAAACTTCATTATATTACATGTCTAATTTCAATTGTGATATTTATTATAAAAAAGTTAATGTCTAATATCACTTGTGATATTTCATAAACAAACAAATATGTTTTTAAACCTTCAATATCACCTGAGATATTTCATTGCTCGTATATTTTTATATATTATCACCTATGTGTTTTTTAATATTTTATAATTTTCGCCATAAGATAGTTTTGTGCCTTTCATCGCAATTGACAAGCGCATATTTTTTAATGCAATCAATGTTATCTATCACTTGTGATATTATACTCTTAGAAGAAATAAAAGGGTTAAAGTCTCTTTAGGTGAATTCTTATTTTGTTCAAAAAAATGCTGATTTAATGAAACACTTGTTTGATTTTGAGAATATGTCAAGTCTCTATTTTCATAGTTTGCTTCCTTTTTATTCATTTTGATATTTTTAAGTCACTTATTTATCTCTTGTGATATAACACTGTAATAAAGATGAAGAGTATTACACTCTTCATCATATATGTGTTTTCAGTTGTGATACTCAACTAAAAATGTGAAATATTAAATTCATACCAAATGTGATAAGAATTTAGTATTTTACCAAGTATATATGAAAGAAATGATAATAAACATCACTTATTATATTCTCGTGATGATTACATTCATTTTTCTTATTTGTGTTTTTAAAATATTTAGGAAGATTTTTTTGTTTTATGATAATATGAAATATTAGAAAAGGTGTTTGATTTAATTTGGAGTTGAAGTTTACAAAAGTAAATTCGTAAAAAATACAACAAATTAAATTCATATATATTTACAGCTTTTACATGATAATTCATTATATTTTAAATGTATTTAAGTAATTTAACTAGTCATAAGCTCCTATAAGTCCCATTTTATGGGCTTGGGCTTATGGAGGCTTACGACTTATTTTATAAGCCATAAGCCTCCATAAGCATGTGTGACAAACGAGACTTATTTTATTAGCCGGCATATTTTAAAATCCCAAACCTCAATAAGTCTCCCATAAGCCCTCGGTAAACATAGCCTATATGTTGGTATTGGTATTGGTCACTTGAAGGCTACTAATAACGTTTCACGCAACTAAACTTAAAAGGTAAGTAGGTAACTAAGCTTATAAATATGTGGTGTTTGTCTAAGCTTATTGTGTAGGCTTAAGCTTATCTCCACAAAAATCCATGTGTGTCACAAGACCCTCAAGACTCACCCTGGTTTTGTCAACGAAGCTTATACTAACAACCTCTTAAAATCCTATCCAAACACGCTTACTTTATCTAAACAAGCTATTAAGAAAACAATATAAGGTAAACATAAACAATTAAACGGTTTAATAAAGTCATTAAAGAAACTTTTTAATCTATAGTTATTTATTTACAACACGTGACTAAACTTATGTAGTAGTATTTAAATTTGGCCTAGGTCCTTAAACGTACTTACCAATATTAAATGAAGTGACCTAAACAATGGGGTGTTTCAAAAAAGTCACATTTCATAAAAAAAAAAAAAAAAAAAACTTTTATGGTGATTGTTTCAAAAAGTCACATTTCTTAGAAACATGTGTTGTAAACTTGTAATGGTGTCATCCACCACCCGCTAATGTCTTTGAAAAAAGCTTTGTGACAATTGAGGTGTGCAGAGATTTTGCATGAGAAAGTGCAAAGATTTTGCATCATAGTTTTGTGCAACTTGTGAGACTAATATGAGTTCACATGTTTAAAAATGGTACGAGACTTAATTTGTGCAATCACGTGATCAATTGAAAAACACGGGTAACCGTAATCGTTGACCGAGTGACTTTTTATATTGATTTATGAAACAAATGTTTTATTTGCGTTTAAGCAACTAAATGACCGGACACATGACCGGTCACACGATAAAGTGGGTTTCCTAGTTTCCACAAAACTATGATACAAAATCCTTGACCCTTTTAATATATAGACTGGAAACAATATCTGCCAAGTCTTGATGCTTTTTATAAAGCCCAATTCATTTCAAAGTAATTGTAACAACAATACAAAATCCTGCCAAAGCGATGTATATGCAAGGTAGAACATTGTAGAAAGACTGCTTCCAGACATGCATTTACTATTATGACATTTTACTATAGTCCATAAAAATTCTCAAATCGTATCGATTTTTTCACAACATCAGCATACATATACTCACAAGAGTTTTACTATCATGACATCAAAAGCTACAAAGTCACAATTTATCCAGATAAATATGATGCCGTTCGTTATCTAGGATTTATGAGTACTTCACTTGTAAAAATAAATTTAATTATAGCATCACAAAAATGAGAATACAATGGCTGTGTCAACTATAAAATTTCTTATTATGTCTAAACAAAAATACTAAGAGCAATTACATTGGTAATGCCGGTATGGCGTTAAAGTGATTATTTTGGGGCGTTAGGAGGCGTTAGCCGATGGGAGGGTGGGGGTATAACGGCGTTATATGGTTCAAGTTAAGCCCATAACTGGCCGTTAAGTGCAAAAAAAAAAAAAAAAAAAAAAATTCATTCCCTCCCCTAAACCATTTCAAATAAATTTTCATTTTCAAGTACACCCCCTCAACCTATTCAAATTCAAATTTAAATTATACTGGTTAATTCTGGGGGATAAATTCAAATTCAAATTTGAAATTTAAAAATCAAATATGAGTGAGATTTATTCAAACTCAAAATCAACTCTGCCTATATATACAACTCTACTAGAGTTGTTTAGAACACACAACACACAAGTTACACACACAACTCACACACAAAAAAAAAATGTCTCGCAAAGATTTTTCTCAGCAATTCCCAAGTCCAGAAAAGTTGCCGGAAACCAGCTTTCCAACTCTACCAGAGTTTGAAGTTTACTCAACACCATCTGAATCTGTCTTTCCGGTTTTCAACCGGAAAATGTATTTTTAAACTCTCCACCTGTGAACAATCCAATTGTTCCAACTCCACCTGTGAACAGTCCACATGTGGATCTTCAAAACAACCCCCACGGGTTAAGTGAGGCTTCGCTTCGTCAACTAGAACAAGATATTGAAAATGGTAGGGAGATTATGGAAGAGCAGGCACGCGAGGAAGCTGCTCGTCGTGAGCAAGAAGCAAGGTAAGCTCAGTATCTTCAAGACAACTACTTCGACATAATGGAGACTCGACTCGTTAATGGCGAGTTTAATTCCCCTTCAAGTTCTGAGGGTTGGGTCTCAGATAATTCGTTTTTTTAAGTGTTAGTAGTTTTATTTTCATCAGTATGCGTTGTAGTTTTAATTTTTAATGTAATTCGTGTTTAACGTTTAATGTACTTTGTGTTTTAATGTTAAATGTGATGTTTTTTAATAAATGAAGTGTTTGTTTTAGTTTAGGGGTTGAAATTGAAAATATGAAATGTTAAAGTTTAACTCGGGATGTTATTGATGTGGGTGTTTTTTGGGGATGTTAAAGTGAAATGTTAAACTTTAACACACGTTATTAATGTAAGTGCTCTAATGATACAATTACAAATGACCGAGAAACAAGAATTATAATCAACTCCTCCATGCTTCCTGTGAGTACCATTTTACACAACACATGTTACTCTCGAGCCTACTGCTTCTGTATAAAAAGTAACAAAAACTTTAGCTTTACGTAATTTATAGAAATTATGATCCAAAGTCAAAGTCTGCAGCAGTAGAAAAATTTGACCCATTTACTTAGAAGTAGGGCTGATTTGGGTAATATCACATCTCCAATGGCTCAAGTGGGTAAATTTTAATAATAGTTTGATTGGATGCAAGTCACCCAAAGTGTGTCAAAATCCTAAATCATTTTGTTTAGCAATAATTAAATTATTATGTTAAGGCTAATGATCAGATAAAAGCGGGTTTTTGTGTGAGAAGAGAACCAATAACTCAAAAAGAAAAAAAAAATCAAAAAGTTCCACAACAGAGGAAGGTTGACTCATTACTTAAACCACGCCTATCTCGGACAGACACTCTAGAAGCATTATATCTATTTTCAGAATAACTCAAATATAACATTTTTTTTAACTCCATACTCGAGAAAAAGTGGTAATCACATCAAATTCCAAGTTAAACGAGTTGCAGAACAGAATTGGTCAATTTGAGACAAGAGAAGACATGAAGAACAACTTGACACCGAATACTGATCATGTCTAACAAAAAATAACTATATATAAGGTAATCTGATGAAGATTATAAGTTAACGATGTGAACAATGTGATAGATACAAAAATAAGAACAGGAGCATGTGACTGTCAAATCTTTTCGTTTTTTCATAACTTAATATGATTGGAAAAGGTATCAATGGCAATAACATTTCCAACTATTTTGCCTAGTTTATTGGAAAAGATACATACCTACGGCAGCTCCCAATACAATTATAGATTTTTCCATAATCTCCCTAAATAATTAGGTGAAACTCATAAGAGAAGGGATATGGTTAGATTTTAGGCATGATATAGCCTCTCCACCAATTGATGTAGTGTTTCCAAGTAGCATGCCACCTTCTGGACTGAAGTGCTCAAATCGGCAAGAGATATAGCCTCTCCACCAATTATGTCAGCAAGTTCTCTAGCACGCTCTGTGCGGTATCAGTAAGAGAAAACTTTAGTTGGTGTTTTAATTAACTATGCATGTGAGAGGTAATGTGAACTATAATCAATTTTTGATTTTTGCAACTGGTCATATGGTTACTCTGACTTGAAGTTGCTATAATCAATAACGGGGTGTTTGGGATTACTATTTCAGACAGCTTATAAGCAGATGATCAGCTTATTACACCCTAAGAAAACAGC
The DNA here is from genome assembly GCA_022545495.1 of Chrysanthemum lavandulifolium. Lineage (NCBI taxonomy): Eukaryota > Viridiplantae > Streptophyta > Magnoliopsida > Asterales > Asteraceae > Chrysanthemum > Chrysanthemum lavandulifolium. Next base: position 290,452,553 of record CM040240.1, read on the forward strand.
TTATTTCTCCCTAAGATCAAATTTGCAATACCAAATTCACAAATACTAATCAGTTCAAAATAAGCAATCTCAAAGTGCCCAAACACTCAAAAACAAAATACTAATAAAACCCGCATTCATATCACTGAAACAGTTTCCAACATCGAAAAACAGACCAAAAAGCCGCACCTGTAAGTAAAAAGAGTAGGCAAAAGGCTAATTGTTGGATCCATGGGGTGATTCGGATACAATAATTATATGTAACATTAAAATCAGATGGGTATCCCTTAAGCATTAATAACCCGATGAATGCGAATCTTTTTACTTAAACAGGACGGATTTGGGTAGGAATGAGCATGGAAAGTAACGCGCTTACGCGTAATGCCTTCAGTCTCCGCGGAGTTGTGTATACAAGGTATAACTGAGTCCAACACTTCCTCCCCCACTTGGATTTTTCGAGCTTGTGTTTAGTGGGGGCCATTAAGGTTTGGTTTGGTTTGGTTTAAGGTTTCAAAATTCAACTAACACTTAACATTAAACACAAAACACTAAAAGAGAAAAATCCAAAAATCATTGTCAGAAAGGCTAACTAAACAGCTTAACTAACCAATTGTGAAACCCTCTTTGATCTTATAACAATCAATAGCATAGCCTAATCACAACCCAACATTTAAGTCAATGGGACATTTTATCAAACAACTGGTGGTCGGTAAAGTACGTTCCTAGACACTTGATAGCTTCATTTGAAATAGCTTCAAAAGCCTCGTCGGCTGGTACTTTCATCATTGCAACCTTCGCACTGGATGTCTTTCTCTTGGCGAAGGGTGATACCAAGTCCCGCCATGACCTCACGTTCAAGAAACACTACTCTCACTCCTTTGGATACATTATCTCAAGAAACACTACGTACTCTTTTGTGCAATGCCACATGTATTGCAGGAGGCGGTCTAATGCTGGTCTACCTCTTTACTCGCCACAAAGAAGAAGTGGGACTCCCGTATCACATCAAGTTCCTGCTTTTTACTTTTCTCTATGCAGCTTTGCTTTCTCCCTCCCTGTTGGTTCTCGAGATTTATGCTTCAGATAATCTTCGAGAGTGTGGATGGGCGGCTTTATCTTTTGTGCTTGGGTACTTGTCATGCTTACTTTCTGCTAGACGATAGTAGTTTCTCGGGCAGTCACCGAAATGTTCTTTACTTGCTTAAGGTGTAAACAAGAATATGTACTCGAATTCTTAATATATATTGAATTACTAAGCATATGCTATAATCTTTAATCTTTGTATGTTTAGTCAAATCATTTTCAATGCAGCAACAAGAATAGACTAAAAAATCCAACTCTCCTTCTGAAACCATAGACTATATTTTCTTATGTTTCCACTTTCTTGCTGGGTCAAAATGGGTAGGTTTTTTCAGCACACGTCAAAGTGGGTTAGATCGACAAATAAATATGACGAGAACCGTACAGTTGGCTTTCACCCATACTGAACTAATAAGAATGCAATAAAACTAGTATAATGTTTTATTTAAGTCCGGTAATAGAAATGGTAATGTGAACGCTAGTAGAATCTAACCGTAGGTCCGATTGGCTATCATAATCCTTGCACCCTTCGCTTTTGCTCCATAAACAAGAGCTTTTCCAAAAGTCAACAAAGATAACATGTAAAAATAAAATTACGCCACAACTATGCTATAATCACAGAAAGAAACCTCACAGATTATCCTCGATAGCAGAAATAGCGCAAACATAGTCTGTATTGCAACCGTATAACGTCCCATCATTTGGTCTCCTGGTGGCGCAGTTGACTGCTCCTATTGACTGTAACATACAATCAGTATATAACAGAATGCATAAAAAAGCCATACTTTCATCATTAAATATGCTTTGATAGTTAAGCTTACAATAACAAATACCTTTGCAACTGGATCAACCTCATCACAACATTCAATTAAAGATTCTTTGTGAGGAATGGTACAACTGCATTTTATCAATCTCACAAATTGCCCGAAACTGACTCTGAAACTGTTAACACCCGCAATCCCTTAACCAAACTGACGTTAAGTTTGAACGTTAAAACCCCTCATGTGCAAGTCACATGAGCGTAAATTGGTCTGTTTCTTTCGTTTTTGGCCCACTTAATTATCAGGGCTCAACCTATTCTATTTATCATTCTCACACAAACATCACCTATTCTCTTTCTCATTCATAAAAACTATGCAACTAAAGTGTCAATTATACTTTACAGCTTTTGTGATCAAGAACACATTTTCCCTGGGTGTGTCAACCCTCTCATATGTCTGCATTCACATAGTCGGATTCAATAAGAACACATTTTCCCTGGGTGTGTCAACCCTCTCATATTTGTCAACCGTTTGAGACTTGTTGCTTGTTTGAATTGTTTTGTTGAATTAAATCGTCTTTAAGAAAATGGTCTTTTATTTAGTGGAGATTCGGTTTTGGTTGAGCGAAATGGGATAAACTAGTGGCAACGTATCTTATCAAAGTGAGCTTTACATGTGATAATACAGAGTTTTGTCTTTGAAAGTTTTTGTAGTTTAATAAACATATGTAGTAATCAAGAAGATGGTATAGTGATACAAGTTGGTCATGTTACTTATGCCCATGTGACATGTTGTTGATAAACGTTGTGTTGTGGATCTAATTGACTTTGTTTTAGTGGAAGATTCAGTTTATGGTTTAAGACGTTATATTGGTGATCAGAGGTTGATATATGTTTATTGGCTTATAAGAGTTGAGTTTTATACTCTTTGTTAAGGTTTGTCACACCCCAAATTACTTTTGAAGAAAAGGAATGGAATTTCGGGATTGATGTATTTATAGCCGTCATAGCATCACAATCACAGTTATATTGAACGACCTAAAGTGTCGTTTGGAAAATACATCGTTTGATTTAATAAAACAATCGAGTTTACAAAGTAGGTCCCAATGAAAATCAACTCGTATGCGGAAATAAGTTTGTTACAATTCAAACGATGTTTTAAAGTATGTAAAACCCAAGTGAGACGCGTCGTCACCACGACTCCATGATGTGTCCAAATGCATGCCATGAAGTGAATGCCTTAGATACCGAGATAAAACATGCTAAAAGTGTCAACACAAAGGTTGAGTGAGTTCATAGAGTTTGAGTTGAAATGTAAAGCCTTTCAAAATCGTTTATGCAAAGAAAGGCATTGAAAATCCACTCGGCCCAAGTTCCGCCCATACAAAACTTGCAACCTGTGTGTTCACAACCCATTGCCAAAATGTGTAAAGTTTATGTTCAAATGCATGATGTCAAATGAATTCACATAATAGTGCATGATTTAATGTATCAATGTTTACTTGACATAATTATACCAAGACGTTTAGTTCAATGAAAATCCCAAGACATTCATTTCAATGATAATCCCAAGACATTCACCCAATGATAATCCCAAGACATTCACCCAATGATAATCCCAAGACATCATCAATGATAATCCAATGATAATCCCAAGACATTCAATTCAATGATTTATGATATAGGATATGACTAAACATTAAGTTCGATTAAGCATGTAGTTTCAAATAATCATGATAGTCATAAAAATAGTTGAGCATGTATCTCCCCAAAAGTAATTCAAAACAAGTAAAGAGTAGGGCTATGAAAACTCACTTGGTAAACCGAGGCGATGACAAAAGTGAGTACACCGAGGTATAATGTGAAACTTTAATCTTGACCTATGATGAATGTTATGATATGTCATGAGTTGCAATGTAATGTTATGCATGCATTTCAGTATGTTATTTATACCATTTGCGGTTTTGAAAATATTACTTGTCGTCGAAAATACTCTTTTGACGCCTTGATCCTTCAAAATGACTTTACAAGTTTTACGTCAAAATGTCATCCTACAATGGTTTTATAATGATTTTGGTGAAATTATCACTTTTCGTCGCAAAACAATGTCGCCGGAAATATCATGAAATTAACAAAATGGCTTTGGAAAACTAGTCGTAAAATGGTGTACGTCGATCGTTAGAGAACGAACTCGACGGTTTTGGAAAGTTTGTATCGATATCTAGAAGTTTCAGTTCAGGAGTTTTCGTCAAAAGGTCTCGATCATAAAGATATCAAGGGTTAAAGATAGTGATTTTGGCTAATTGTTGTGCGAAAATGAGTTTCGCCAAGTTTGAACATCCGTAATTAATTTACTATAACTCCGCTTTGCAAACGACTTGTTGTTTTGAAAATATGGCCGGTGAACTTGATTTTACTAGAAGACATTTTGTTCCAAAAGTTTCACAACCTCGTTAAAAACAACAAGAAACATGGTCGTTATGACTAATGTAACACTTGTAACGTAAAAATAATATAGTTTTCGTAAAATAATAGTTACGGCAACTTTATGAAAACGTGCATATCTTTGTCGCTTTAAATCCGCTTTCACGTATAATATGTCCTTAGCTTCAGATCAAGTAAACTAATATATTTTTGACTAGTCGAAATAATTTGTGAAGCTTAAGGCTCGTTTTGACCCGAACAAACTAAAACGCATGTTGAAATTTCGAAAAATATTTATTTCGTCGTCAAACTTTAAAATCCATAACTTCTTCGTTATAAGTCCGCTTTTATCCGTTCAAGCCGCCACGGATTCGCTTTTAAAGTATATTTTCTAAATATCAAGGCCAAAGTTTCGCACCAACTGTAGGTTTTCCAGAAAAATGAAATAAGGACAGAACCTATTTTATAGTTATCGAAAATAGTTTTTCTCGGACAAAACCTATTCTAATCCCTTCAAATCAACTCCAAAGCTAATCTAATCCTACCATACACCTTCTTAGGGTGTCATGGGTTCCTAATCACCATCAAGACCAAAGAATACCATGGGAATATTTATAGGATGACCAATATGTATATATAACTCAATAAATCATAAAAATGGTATAAATCACATATCATGCATACTTGCTCCAAAAATGAAAAGAAACATATGAAATGAAAAGGAAACATGAAAATGATAAAACATGCTTACAAGTGAAAATGATGAGGTGAAAGTAACAAGGATTAATCCTAAATACTCTTGGTTTTTATTTCAAAACCTTATAAAGAGTATTAACTAGATTGATTATAACACTTGGACTTAGAAAACTTTTTGATCCTTGTTGGACCTTGATGAGAACCGGTTTTGGAAGGAAGAGAGAGAGGAAAGAGAGACTTTTAATTGACTTGAAGAAAATGATTGAATGAAAATGAATGAGTAAAAGTCTTTGAGTATAGATATATATTCAAGAAAATTTTCACCAATCCAATTAATGCAACCCCCAAGGACCGGATTTTATGGATCTTGTGTCCTCAAGATATTTTTTTTTTTTTTTAAAATGTATATGATTTGTATACTTGTGTAATTTTTAACCAAAAGTGTAAGTAATTTGTAGAAAATGTACAAGTAAAGGTAAATGGTAAATTTTGGTACAAGTAAGTTTTAATAGATCAAAATAGAATGTAATGAGATAATAAAATTGTAAAAATACATTCCTTGTGAAATTTGGGTGATAAATAATTATCGATAATTTTTAAGAAAACGTCGTAATAATTTAACTTTAACGATTAATATACCAAATAAATTTGAAACACTAGGAAAACTAAAAATATAGTTTTATAAACTAAATGTAAGTTTAAAATACATCGGGATCATTTTGAAAGTAACGGATTAAATATACAAAATAATAACTCACGCGATAAAGTTTATTAAATATAAAAATTACGCGTTGAATGTGAAATAAAATGTCATGAATGAATTAATGAGATGCAAATGATGTCAATGAAATGTAGACTAATCTTAGTCCATATGAAATGTACGTGATGTTATGATCATGAATTCGCCGCTAAACCTTAAAGGTTACGCGATTTGAAACAAGTAAACCAAGTTTACTATAAATGTTGAAATAATGAGGCATAAATTGTGTCAAGAAATGACCGAAAGTACGGGTTGTCACATTCGCCCATCTAAAAAGGAATTCAGTCCACGAATTCAGTTCGTGTTAGTCTATCGGGTTTAGGGTTTGATGTGGCAAACTTTCCATTCCCGAGCAAAACCCTCAAAGACTTTTACCAACCAATTTTCACTTAATCTCACAACTCATCAAACAAGAACCGTCATGAGATTAGGCTAAATTGGTTTGAAGGAGGACTTTGAAAATTTGGCTCGACACGAATTGTTTACACATATAAGCCTACTACTCCCTTCATCGCATGATTCTTCCCGAATTAGACATAGGTGATCGGGCTATGTATAATTTAGGAGTAACTATGCAATGCTTGGACTAATCGACTCATATGTTGTTTGGTGTTGAGTCAACTGATGTTAAAATTGTGATGAACATCGAGGAGAGAAGACATGGAGAAGTGTCGTTAAAATGATAGTTAAAGTAAAAAGAATTAAAATCCTCGTAAATGATAACAAATCGGAAAGAAAATAAAGTACGATAGATGAGAATATTTTACAACGAGTGGTTTATCAAACAGAAATACATCTTAGGTTATAAAGATTCGGGTACGATGGAAAACATAAACTTAGTACGACATAATACATAAGGAGAAATAAGACTGTTAGTTTCCGAACTTCTTCAGTCTTCCGCGTCGTTGATACCTTGACGAGCTCCTCCTCCTCCTTCTAACATATATACATTCCCATGAGCACCTTCGACTTGTTGACCTTGGTTTTGAGGACATTGACTTCGATAGTGTCCTTGCTCCCCACATCCGAAGCACGTAACTATAGTCTTGCCTCTACAATTCCTGGCATGGTGTCCTAGTTTTTGACACTTGTAGCACTTAACAGGGCAAAGACCCGTGTGATGATACTTACATCGATTACATAGTGGGTAGGTTCCAGCATAACCTCTCGCTTCTATTGGTGCAAAGAACATAAACCATTGCGATCTCTTGCCTCTATTCGTTGTTGATGATGGTTATTGTTACGGTTTTGGTTGTTGTTATTGTAACCTCCTTGGTCATTTTCCCATTTTCTTTTGTTGTTGTTGATTTGGTTATCGTTGTTGTTGTCGTTTTGGTTATTGTTGTAGTTGGTGCGGTTGTTGGTATTGTTGTTACGGTTGATGTTGGTGGTGTTGCCCTTTTACTACTTGTGCCATGAGCTTTGAGACAATCGAATAGCTTCCTCAATCGTTTCATGGGTCGAAGAAGTCACATCGCCTTGAATAATCTCGAAGTCCTTCAATGAAAGCCTCCAGTAGCTTCTCATTATCCGAAACCATAGATGGACATAACACGGCCAATTCTTGAAACCTTCGAATGTAAGTATCAATGTCATACCCCATAGTTTCCAATTCATAGAATTCGGTCTCCAACTTCTTCATCTCCGTACGCGGACAAAACTTCTTTGTTACCAAACCTTTGAATTGCTCCCAAGTGAGCTTGAAAGCATTCTCCATTCCCATCGGTTGAGCATATGAATTCCACCAAGACAATGCTCCATCGAGTAAAGTACTCGTAGCAAATTTAACCTTACTATCATCCGGACGATTACAAAGCAAAACACCGATTCCAACTTTTCAAACCATCGCACCATGGTCGTAGCTCCTTCATCCCTCTAAACTTGGTGGGTTCACCACTTTTGAAATCTTTGTACGAACATTTCTTAACTCCGGATCCTCCGACATTTCCGAAGAGAAGAGCAAGCCTTGCGGCTTCAAAGAAGACCATGGCCTCAAAGAGAGCAGCAGACCACCGCTTCCTTTCAATCCTTAATGCCTCGGCTACACTATCCCTTACCAACTTTTGAATTGCCGCTTGAGTCATTCCGTGTAGCTTTCTTGATGCCATATCTTCTTCAAAACAAGAGGAAATGTGAGACGAGCAAAATCCGATGTTAATAATAAGCGCTTCAAAGAAATGTGATAAGAGATGATAAGTTTGAGGTTATTTTTCAAATGATCGACGGGTTCGAAAAGATGGGTTATGAGGTGTTGTAAGTGCTTCAATGTATGATGGTTTAGAGACTTAATGTGTGAATAAAGTGTAACTCGACATGTTAGTGGTGAAACAAAGGAGTGAGAGCGACTTCGCCCTATTTAAAAGTTTATCTCGGCATTCGTCGTTATCGATGATGAATCACCGATATAAAATTGTGATAGGGAATGACAAGGAATTCTCCACGTTAGAGTATGGGGAAAAGATAATGGGATGGGCATTTAAGGGCATCCATGTGACAATCGTTTTGAAATGAAAGTAAATAACTCGAAAAATGTACGATAAATCGCATGCAAAGTGAACATGCACTTGTGATGAAATGATGAGATGCTATGATAATGTAGTTATAGTCTAGGGTCAATGATGCAACCTAGTTCTCTATAATCAAGCTCGATGCCAACTGTCACACCCCAAATTACTGCTTTTGCAATGAATGGAATTCTCGGGATTGATCGTCATAGCATCACAATCACAGTTATATTGAACGACCTAAAGTGTCGTTTGGAAAATACATCGCTTGATTTAATAAAACAATCGAGTTTACAAAGTAGGTCCCAAATGTAAATCAACTCGTGGAAATAAGTTTGTTACAATTCAAACGATGTTTTAAAGTATGTAAAACCCAGTGAGACGCGTCGTCATCACGACTCCATGATGTGTCCAAATGCATGCCATGAAGTGAATGCCTTAGATACCGAGATAAAACATGCTAAAAGTGTCAACACAAAGGTTGAGTGAGTTCATAGAGTTTGAGTTGAAATGTAAAGCCTTTCAAAATCGCTTATGCAAAGAAAGGCATTGAAAATCCACTCGGCCCAAGTTCCGCCCATACAAAACTTGCAACTGTGTGTTCACAACCCATTGCCAAAATGTGTAAAGTTTATGTTCAAATGCATGATGTCAAATGAATTCACATAATAGTGCATGATTAATGTATCAATGTTTACTTGACATAATTATACCAAGACGTTTAGTTCAATGAAAATCCCAAGACATTCACCCAATGATAATCCCAAGACATTCAAATTCCCAATGATAATCCCAAGACATTCAAACCAATGATAATCCCAAGACATTCATTCAATGATAATCCCAAGACATTCACCCAATGATAATCCCAAGACATTCGGCCCAATGATTTATGATATAGGATATGACTAAACATTAAGTTCGATTAAGCATGTAGTTTCAAATAATCATGATAGTCATAAAAATAGTTGAGCATGTATCTCCCCAAAAGTAATTCAAAACAAGTAAAGAGTAGGGCTAAAACTCACTTGGTAAACTGAGGCGATGACAAAAGTGAGTACACCGAGGTATAATGTGAAACTTTAATCTTGACCTATGATGAATGTTATGATATGTCATGAGTTGCAATGTAATGTTATGCATGCATTTCGTATGTTATTTATACCATTTGCGGGTTTTGAAAATATTACTTGTCGTCGAAAAATACTCTTTTGACGTCTTGACCCTTCAAAATCACTTTACAAGTTTTTACGTCAAAATGTCATCCTACAATGGTTTTATAATGATTTTGGTGAAATTATCACTTTTCGTCGCAAAACAATGTCGCCGGAATTATCATGAAATTAACAAAATGGCTTTGGAAAACTAGTCGTAAAATGGTGTACGTCGATCGTTAGAGAACGAACTCGACGGTTTTGGAAAGTTTGTATCGATATCTAGAAGTTTCAGTTCAGAGTTTTCGTCAAAAGGTCTCGATCATAAAGATATCAAGGGTTAAAGATAGTGATTTTGGCTAATTGTTGTGCGGAAAATGAGTTTCGCCAAGTTTGAACATCCGTAATTAATTTACTATAACTCCGCTTTGCAAACAAACTTGTTGTTTTGAAAATATGGCCGGTGAACTTGATTTTACTAGAAGACATTTTGTTCCAAAAGTTTCACAACCTCGTTAAAAACGCCAAGAAACATGGTCGTTATAACTAATGTAACACTTGTAACGTAAAAATAATATAGTTTTTCGTAAAATAATAGTTACGGCAACTTTATGAAAACGTGCATATCTTTGTCGTTTTAAATCCGCTTTCACGTATAATATGTCCTTAGCTTCGTATCAAGTAAACTAATATATTTTGACTAGTCGAAATAATTTGTGAAGCTTAAGGCTCGTTTTGACCCGAACAAACTAAAAGCGCATGCTGAAATTTCGAAAAATATTTATTTCGTCGTCAAACTTTAAAATTCATAACTTCTTCGTTATAAGTCCGTTTTATCCGCTCAAGCGCCACGGATTCGCTTTTAAAGTATATTTTCTAAATATCAAGGCCAAAGTTTCGCACCAACAGTAGGTTTTCCAGAAAATGAAATAAGGACAGAACCTATTTTATAGTTATCGAAAATAGTTTTCTCGGACAAAACCTATTCTAATCCCTTCAAATCAACTCCAAAGCTAATCTAATCCTACCATACACCTTCTTAGGGTGTCATGGGTTCCTAATCACCATCAAGACCAAAGAATACCATGGGAATATTTATAGGATGACCAATATGTATATATAACTCAATAAATCATAAAAATGGTATAAATCACATATCATGCATACTTGCTCCAAAAATGAAAAGAAACATATGAAATGAAAAGGAAACATGAAAATGATAAAACATGCTTACAAGTGAAAATGATGAGGTGAAAGTAACAAGGATTAATCCTAAATACTCTTGGTTTTATTTCAAAACCTTATAAAGAGTATTAACTAGATTGATTATAACACTTGGACTTAGAAAACTTTTTGATCCTTTTGGAACCTTGATGAGAACCGGTTTGGAGAAGGAAGAACAAGAGGAAGAGAGAATTTTATTGACTTATGAATTATTGAATGAAAATGAATGAGAAAAGTCTTTTGAGTGTTGATATATACATTCAAGAAAATTTTGTCATCCAATTAATAAATGGCAACCCCAAGGGCCGGATTTTATGGATCTTGTTCCTCAAAATATTTTTTTTTTTTTTTTTTTTGTATATGATTGTGTAATACTTGTGTAATTATTTGAAAAAGTGTAAGTAATGTGTAGAAAATGTACAAGTAAAGGTAAATGGTAAATTTTTGGTACAAGTAAGTTTTAATAGATCAAAATAGAATGTAATGAGATAATAAAAATTGTAAAAATACATTCCTTGTGAAATTTGGGTGATAAATAATTATCGATAATTTTTAAGAAAACGTCGTAATAATTTAACTTTAACGATTAATATACCAAATAAATTTGAAACACTAGGAAAACTAAAATATAGTTTTTATAAACTAAATGTAAGTTTAAAATACATCGGATCATTTTGAAAGTAACGGATTAAATGTACAAAATAATAACTCACGCGATAAAGTTTATTAAATATAAAAATTACGCGTTGAATGTGAAATAAAATGTCATGAATGAATTAATGATGATGCAAATGATGTCAATGAAATGTAGACTAATCTTAGTCCATATGAAATGTACGTGATGTTATGATCATGAATTCGCCGCTAAACCTTAAAGGTTACGCGAATTTGAAACAAGTAAACCAAGTTTACTATAAATGTTGAAATAATGAGACATGAATTGTGTCATAGAAATGACCATGAAAGTACGGGTTGTCAGCATCAATATACTTTCAAGTATATTCTAACTAATACTCGATTTGTCTTAATTCAATATCATTCCCATGTTATTGATCAACAACGGACTATTTAGAATAACTTAAGTTATTCAAGGATTTAAACATGCAAATACAGGACACAATATTATAAATAAAATTAAACGATAAAGTACTTTAATTCATTATAAATAATAATTGTTTAACATCCTTTATCCAAATACTAAATAGATCAATGCATGATAATACTTAGTTAATGAATTTTGCCTCAAGTCATGATAATCATACTTGTTGACAGGCATAATTTCGCCTAACTTTGATCTATAGGAATTTTGAGAATACTTATTTCAAGAATTCAATAAGTGAATTTCTTGTTTGTGTTTACACATATCTTGATATTGTCATATCATTCCATAAGGTGCGTGATAATCTGAACCACCTTTTATGACAATCATCTTTCAAAACTTTAAAGTTTAAAGTATTCTTTATTCTTTAATGTATAATGCAACTATGCTCTTAGTTGAGCATAACTAGTTAACATGGTCATCATCAAGGATACCGTGACTAGAATTGAGTGTCATCTCAATTATACTAGCATCATTGTATACAACAATATGCTTTTAAACATCCGTAAACTTTGAATATTATTTGTTTGGTGCCATTCAAACTTCAAGTTTGTTGACTATGACAATTACACAACAATTGTTGTTTTATAGAATCTGGGAGCAACTCCAGGATGAGGAATGCAATTCTAAATCCAAACATAAATATTACAATGTTGTTAAATCATCTTGTAATCAAGCATGATACAAAAACCTTATACACAACATGATGTACATGATGAATTTTCAAGTTAGACTTTAAGATCTCATTCATATTCTATCTCGTCAAAGATATATATTCATCATGTTCTATTAGACTCATTTATTTACCGCATATGTTTATAATAATAAACATATATTCCAAGGTTGTATGTTTTATTTCCAAATCTTACAAACGAAGTTTCATTCCCAACTAAAACTTAATTTAGGTGGAATGTAGTTGCCCATACAACATATAAGATTTAAGAAAGTAAATAACAATACTCTCACTAGCTTTCAAGAATATTTGTGAGCTATCTTATTTTAATTATTAAATCAAAACATGAATTTAATATTAAACATAAGAGTCTCTCCTAGATGCATGCATATATCTATTCATGGATTCTTGCAGTTTGTACATATTCAAAAATTATTTGAATTTATAAAACTACTTTGTATTACTTATCGTCCTCGCAAAAGTAATTCCACAACAAAGAGTTTTGATATTCATTGTCAAAATTTCATATCAATGAAACTAAGTATGACAATTACAATCTTTATACTTCTATTTAATGTATTTAGGAAAGAATATTCAATCATAGTTAATTGCTTAATTATGATTAATATTATTATCACTAGACATGCATTAAATATGTGTACAATATTGTCCATATGATTTTTACACAAAGATTTAAACCACTAGGGTTTCCATCCTTTGAAGAAACTCATTTTCATTAAGATAAACCAAGTTTCTAAAGTTGATTATCTTTATGGACAGCATCTCTTCATTCATAGTATGATCGATTTTCCACAATTCAACATTTGGTAAATTCATCATTATGATTAACAGGCTTACCATGTGTAACACCCCCAATTTCGTGATACGCAGCGGAATTCAAACTTGGTGTTACTTCATGGCACAACAGTCATAACAATAGAAAACGAACTCTAATGGAGTCGTTTCAAAAGATTTATCATTCGATTTATATAAATATCAGAGTTTACAAAAATGAGGTCCCAGATGGTTCCATGTTTACAAAATACATTAAATTGGTTTTCGAATGATAATAAAATTTATAGCCTTCTTGATCTAGTCCTTGCTCTTCCATGCCAGCTTCCGACATTATGGACCTGAAATACATGCTTAAAACTGTCAACACAAAGGTTGAGTGAAATTCATAGAGTTTAGGAAATCAGTTGACACATAATGTTTGTAGTGTGAGTTATCAATTCACACCAATGGTTTGAAAACCAAAACAGTTATTATTAGACTAAGCATCTTGCAATCAAGGCGTTAACGTGTTCCAAAATTAATTGGAGAAAATGTCGGTGCGTGCCCTATCAGGTAAAATTGCCGTTTTTACCAATGTTACTCAAATATAGTGCGTTTGTTTACCGGACCTGGTCAACACAAACGGGATTTGTCAATCCCAATAGATCTATTCACGCCCACTCTCACTAGTGATCAATGATTCATGATTAAGGGACTTAAGTTTGGCAAATGCGGTAACTTAGTGCTAATAACAATCAGATAAGTATACAGTTTGAAAGCAATGTGTTCGATTTAAAATAAAGCATGTATCTCCCCCAAAGAGTTTGTAAAACAATTAAGTAATAGAAAGTGGGGCTATGAACTCACCTTAATAAATGATATCAAATGTATAATGAGAATGATGGATATGCCGTGAGAACTTCTACGAGCAACCTAGAATAGGATGTTGCGACTTAGGTTTGAAATAATGATGCTAAAGAAATAACAAACCTATATACGTTTCTATGTTGATCATGATGTAGCACATGGCTTTTGTGTATGTCATTTTATAGAAATGGTCTAGTTGTGAAAATGAGTTTAGTTTATACATATCGTACTACCGCTCGGGCCATCACAATTCAGAGGTCATGTAGTAAACGTCGAGGAGCTAGGACACTTTAAATCGAATCCAACAACTCGTCGACACGCTTTACTCAAAATGAAACCCTCACATGAAGCTCCCTAGTTTTGTAGCACTTAGTAGATAAAACATATGTTTTGTTTATATATCATAAGTGTCATATGGTTTGTAAACACAAGTTACAAGGTTGTTTGGTTATGATTAGGAATCATAATGGTTATTACAAATATCTTCATAATTTATGTCACAAGTGTTTAAAGAAAAGTTTACAAGTTTCTAAATTGTAAAGTTGGTTATTACAAGTATAGTTTCATGGTTTATCGAGGGAGTAGATCCAAATTGTATTGTATACGTTTAGGTTTGTCAAGGCTAAAGCCTTTGGTTTATGGTCTCGTCTTAAGAAGCCTTGAGGCTTTAGCCATGTCCTTGCCGTGGCTTTGTTCTAGACTACCATGGTCTTGAGACTCAGCCTTGACCTTAGCCGTAGCCGTGGTCTTGGCTTATGGCCATTAGGCCTCTTGGTTTGCTTTTAGTTGTGACAAAAGTATAGTTATGAGACCATATAAAGGGCGTTCCGGACAACTTTCGTGTTTTAACTTTTTGATGATTCGGACAAGAAGTACCACTTTTAAAACGGTAGAACCAAAACAGTTTCAATATGGCAGTTTTGGCGTTTAGGTTTCGCTAACTTCTTTTGCCTATAACTTTTGACTCGTTTGTCCGTTTCGGGTGATTCAAATTGCTACATTTTTGTTTTAATATTATCTACAAGAATATGAAAAGTATTAGATCTATATGTGGTCAATTTTGTGGAAACTTTGTACAAAAGTTTATCATTTATACACTTACTAACCCAAGTTTAACATATAGGTTCTTATAACTTGTTTTAAAGATTTTTGTACATCATGATCCAACATAGTAACTATATATATAGCATGAAATATTTAAGATTATGAATAATAAAGATGAGATGATGGTGGTGATAAGTTGCTTACAACTTTTGGCTTTCAATAAGAAAGGAGTAACTAGTAAGGATTGGACATTGATTTATCACTTAAGACTTCGGATTGAGCTAGCTTTCTACACCTTGGCACCCTTGCAATCTTGAAGAATTGGTGATGAAGTACTAAGTGACTTTAGTGGATTTAAACTCAAGAAGATCACTTAAATTTGCTAGAGATTTGATGTAGTAACTTACTACTTGAAACTTCTTTGCATAAACTTGGAGTTTAAAGATCATATTATGGAAGATATGATGGATTTGTGATATGAACGACCAAGAACAGAATATGAGGGTTCTTAGAATGAATTTTACTTGCTATTTATAGGAGGGTAAGTTTGGTTAACCATATATTGGGTTAATTATTAACCATGGTTAAGTTAGGACACATGTAATGATCTAAATGAACCATGGTTAGGATGATGCCACCAAAATGATGACTCCACCCCTAAGTCTTCCAAATAGAGATAAGATGACTTAGGTGGATAGTTTTGATCTTATCTTGAGTTTAGAGCATGATTTGGTTCCGTTAAATGCCAACCGTAAGTCGTTAAGCCATAAAACGTAAAACCGGGTATCGTAAAAATATGAAACTTATAGGAATGATTAAACTCATCATTATACTCCATCTAAAAATATAA
The DNA here is from genome assembly GCA_022545495.1 of Chrysanthemum lavandulifolium. NCBI lineage: Eukaryota > Viridiplantae > Streptophyta > Magnoliopsida > Asterales > Asteraceae > Chrysanthemum > Chrysanthemum lavandulifolium. The sequence goes on from CM040240.1 coordinate 290,468,441, forward strand.
AATGGGTGCTAAGTCTCATTGGGTGCAAAACGCCTAAAACTCGAAATACGGTCAAAAACGCGTAATTCGCAGCTTATCGAAAAGAACGAAATTTCGTGGAAACGACCGTGAATTTATTTAGAGTAGACTAAAATTAGTCTAAAAGTGATATGAGATGTCAAAATGTGGTTTTGTCATACGCGGATAACTTTACGCTTATACGTGAAGTCCAAAAGTTACGCGATTTAAGCAAAAATATAGAACGTATAAGGTTAATTTCTTTATGGTCAAAGGAGGAGGGAATATGTTTGACTTTTCCAAAAATGTAAAAGTGTCAAAACATATTAGAAACACAAGGTGAATCGTTAAGCTCGGATGTAAGTAGAATTGTTTAAAACGTAAGTTTAGTTTCGCTCAACGCAGGTTTATTTGGTAACATAAAATAAATCTCAAAAATTCTCAAATTAATCATGAGTGATCTAAAAATTTATCTGATGCGAGGAAAATTCTCAGGGTTGATTTTCGTTATGCGCGTGATGTTTAAATGGTGTACCGTCCAAAATGAAACTTAAAAACGATGTTTTCTTAATAACTTCTGCGAAAATGATCTAACGATTGTCGAATTCTCAGTTCATTACTACGAGAATGTGAAATAAAAATTTTACGGGATGAATAGTGAAAGTGAATAGTAAAAGTGAATAGTAATTTCTCGAGATGAATAGTAAAAAATTTGAGAATGGATAGAAATCTTGAAAATGCGAATTGTTACACCATGATCCTGTAACTCGTATTTCTCAGCATATTAAATATCTGCGATATCCTTACGGATCTATGAATGATAATTCCTTCATATTGAGGTCTATCATTTACATGTTTAGCCTCATCATGATATTTGCTAGTGCAATTTAGAAGATTATGTATTTTGTAATTTAATATTTCAAGATATAAACAAAACTCCCACTTGCCTTTAATAATTTAAAGATTACCTTTAAATAGTTTAGCAAGTAGAGCAACAATACATTGTTCTCTTTTGGGACTTTACAGAACACATTGACAGTTCTGACATTAGTTTGTTACAACCCACTTTACAAGTAGTTTAACAAATTCAGAACCTCATTATAAGACTTAATGTGATTCATCACATTCCATAAAAAATGGTGTCTTATTAATCTTTTAGGCTGGAGTCTTATTGAGTATATTCAATCTATACTCAATCTACTAACCTTGATAACCTTTGGAAGAAACTATAGTTATCCTGAATCAAACAATGCCAATAGATTTTGATTCTTCTAACTGAACATACCATAAAAGAATGGTATTTCATTAGAATTAATATTGTAAGATAATCTAACAATATTTAAGATAACCATCTATTCTTTGGCTTTCCTATTTACCAACAAAGTAAAACTTAATGGTACAATAGAATTACCAAGTCAATTGCATGTATTATAGCACAAGTATTTTTGACCAAGTCAAAAGACATAACATTTATAATCCAACTATACGTTATAAGTCATTGATCAACTTATTGACTCCATGCATATGTCTTAAACATAGCAAGTTAACGTCTTACTTTATATTGTAAGTCTTGTATTAAAAGACTTAATGTTTGTGACTTTACAAAGAAATCATAAACATGTATAATTAAAGTAATTATGAACACCACCTCGGGTTTCAATTAATAATTTCAAGTTAATATTTACTACATGTATTTAAGTCATTCAACGAATACTTAAAATTACTTCATTTAATTATGTCATTCCATGAAATGTTCAACGAAGAAAGCGCAAAATCATCCACGCCGCTCTCACGACACGTGGATATTTTACCTGGGCTACAATATAGTTCACGCTCACGTAACGAAATTGTAATTACACGTGTTTCTTAAATATTGAATGACATAAATATTTAAAGTAGTCTTTGTTATCATCTTGACACATGTTCTTAATAGGGCAATCATACACATTTAAATGTATAATTCCTATTAGAACGTAACTCTCTTACCTAGCGGTCAAGAGAATCCATTTAAATCATATTTATATGTGTTGTACCTTGCACACAATAAAGATTTCTCCTACTTGTTCATGGAACAACATCCTATAGCAGATAAACAACACGAAAAATGTTTGTTTATTTGATTAATATGATTTGTGTCATGGATATAACAAGCAGATGTAGGACTATATTGATTAGTAAGAAAACGCACATGACTATCCTTAAAACATAAGTGCCTACAATTGGAAAGTAATTATCTTTGAAGATAATCTGGGTTACTACACATGACACAAAGCTTGTAGCTCCCACAGAATTAGAAATCATTTCAACAATTTCTTATTCAGTAATACAACACAATGCTCCCACTGGATTTGACAACATTGTAAGTGTTTCATACCAGTGAAAACAACTTGCTTGCTTTTTACTTTCCTACACCTTTGAAGAACCATACGTAATCATTACTAAGGTACTAAAAGATGTATTCTACTCTATGAATGATGGGCTATCCATCAATATTATTAAATTGAAAAATTGGGTATGCGATTTCTTCCTTAACAGGCCTACCATTCCCATACTGGTATGTAGCACCTTTAAAGGCTAAAGCAAAACAACTAGATAAATTATGCTAGTTTGCCTTTTACCAATTTTCACGGTAATTAGTCTAGCTTCTAATTTAGTAACTTATATACTGATAAGGATTTAAAATTTACCTTTTTGAGGGGTCATTTAAGCCCTTAATTGATCACTTTTGTATCCGTTATTACTTAATTTCGTTATTTTCACTTTTTAGGTCTCTTGAAGGCAAATTGTGGAATGAAACTTATTCGGACAAAAAGCGCGAATATACGAAGAAAATGGCCAAAGTCAAGAATCGAGACACTCAAGTCAATAAACCAAGGGATGGTGTCAGTTCTAATTAGGACGCATCGCTACACATCTTGTGACGACTCAAGAGCTAAATTGCTTATTTTCAAGTGACGGCATCAGTTTTAAAAGAGAAGGCGCCGCATGCTCGACGGCCTAGATTTGATCCAGACGGCGCCGAGACTCAAGGCGACGTCACACAGCATAAGGTGACGCCACAATGATAACATCGCAAAGACGAAAACCTAATGGCGGCGACCCGACGGCCACAATTAAAGTGTGACGCCGTCGCAGTTGTAACATGATATATAGAATCCGAATTTTTCAGTTTTAGAGAGGTAGTTTTGTGGAGTAAAAACCTAAACCGAACCAAGTCTGTCTTGTACAGTATTTTAGGTTTCCATACCCTATTTTACATCAAGATAAGTGTTTTACTTCATTAATTCAATTATGTCTTCAATTGATCGTGTTTATGCTTGCATGTTCTCCATGTCCGGCTAATTTACTTGTGTGTTTGCTTTGGTAATATGTAACTTAGTTATTGAATATTGATTGGTTGTCTCTTATCTTAATTGTGATTGACCTAGTATTGCGATAGGTCATTCGTTGTGTTATTAATGCTTGATTAATCTTTGTTGAACCTTAGTTTATAATCACCTAGAGTAATTGTAGGCTAAACATCCAAAGAATACCTTAGTGTTAAGTTTATGAATCCTAGAGATTTTGTAGTCATTAACCTTTGGTAGCTTCAAAGAGTTAGGGATAAACGCATACCCTACAACCTTAGAGACACAACGCGATTAAGAATAATGACGTGACAATTCAAGCATCAATAGAAGATAACTAGGGAGTAATAAAGTGTAAGTAAACACATTTTTAATCATCATACGAGCACACTACAATAGACATAGACTACACTCACCTTAGGATTAGATAATTAGATAAGTAGAGTAATCGGTAGAAATACCAAACCCCCAAATCCAATACCCCGAGATTCGTACCTTTCAATTTTCTAAAAAATATAAAAAAAAAAGATAAAAAAAATCCTTCTCAACCCCAATCTTAGCGTAGTAACTTCTCGCTAGCATTCCTATTCCCCTAGAGAACGATATCAATTCCCGAGGCTTACCCTAATACTACACTACAATGATTAGGTTCATTGCCTAGGGTGTTGAAAAACTTGCTAGACGAAAAGGAAGTTCCTTTGACCCTGAACGCGCTGTGCAAGCGTATCAAGTTTTTGGCACCGCTACTGGGGACTAGAATAGCTAGTTAGATTTCTATCTCGTTTAGGTTTCCTTACTTGATTCCTATCAAAGAAGGTTTTTTTTCTCATTTTTAGCTTCTTTGTAGTCTATCCCCCTTCTTTGTGTTTGTGTTCGTAAAACCCTTTTCATTTGTCGCTATGGCAAGTGAAGTTGCATTTGAATCATTAACAAATGAGGAACAATTGAATTTCGTAGATTAGATTGCATTTTATTGTTCTAATGAATTTGTGAGTGATCTTAGAGATATCCAAAAGGAGACAGGTATAACGTTGGATGGATTTGATAAATTTTGTGCTTGTGTGACTTCTATTCAACGATCATTGTTAGGATCAACTCTTTTTAGTAAGACCATCTGGAAATTTTTTGAGAAAAGTCTCCTAAGCATAAACCATCAGTTGAATGATCTTAGGCACCATGATCAAAAAGACCTAGTTTTTAAGAACATGGAACCTAAACCCGAACAAGATTATGAGATGGTTAGAGTTGAAATACTTAGTTGCATGTGTGGGATAGACTTCAAAACATATGACACGCGTGAGGAATCCTTTAGGCAAATAGAACATAGTAGTCAAGTTTTTGAGAACGATTCTTATGAATCGGACCAAGAATTTGAAATGGCCAAAAAAGGATTTGAGATGCTTAGGAGTGTATTTGGGTTAGATCATACTATTGAACATTTAGGAGATCTAGATATAATGGAGAATGAGGTGGAAACTCCAAGCCCACAAGCCCTACCATCACTTGAGGAACACACTTCGCCTATAACTTACCCGAGAGAAGTAGAAAAGACTATAGGAACCCCGATTGATATAGAACCTTTGGGCCAAACGCCACTAGAGAATGTAGGTTTAGATGCTTGTTGTCATGACCTCTCTTAGTCCTAGGAAGTTCCTAATTTTGATGAAACGGAGTCTCAACCAAAACCTTACCCAATTTTCCGCCTTTAGATGTGAATCTTGAATTGAAGTAGGCCCCAATCCACCCATCAAAATAAATAACTGGGTAGTTGCTTGATAAAGGTGGTAGACTCTAGGCCATGTAGAGTGGAAGCTAATATAGGAGTAACCCATGACCTTACACACTTATATCACCCATTCATGGTTGATAACAAGAAACATTATGTGTTTAAACCGGGTTTATTAGGTCAAGATGGATCCTTAACTAAGAATCTTTTGAAGTTGATAGAAGATGATCCATTTTAGGAGAGATATTTCGTTCACCCGCTACACCAATAGACTTAGGTAACATTATAATGAATGGAGCACACTCCTTTGAGCATATAAATCACCCATCACCTCTCCTCACGTAGCAAATTTCCACCCTAAGGGTGTGTATCGCTACTATCACCCGCACTTAAGCTTAAGTGTAGGGAAAACCTCCCTTTATCCGTTAAATAAGGGTAGAGTCAAGCTCGTGACTCGAACAAAACAAGCGCTTCTTGGGAGGCAACCCATGTGTATTTGTTTTCATTTTATTTATGTGTCATATATCTTTTCATTATTGTATGTTCTCATGTTTGAATTTGTGAAAATGCTTTATTTTGTCATTAACCTCGTCTTAATTACATATAAAGGTATTTTACAAAAGGGATAAGTGTAGGGAGGATTACACATGTTTTCAAAAGAATGTGAACATGAGAATTACGATTATTGAAAGAGATATATGTGTGAGTCAAATTCTTGTATCGAGTCATAATGGATGTTTTGCATGAATTTTTCGAGATTCTAAAGATATAAATTTTCCGAAATTTTTCGAAAATCGAGACCAGTTTCGTTATGATAACTGACGGCGTCAGATCGCAACCGACGACGCCGGGAGGAGCGTAAACAACTTATCTTACTTTCTCTCGTTTTCGTACTACTTATAAATTTTGGAATTTTCCGGAAAATCGCAAACATCCATTCCACAAGCATTATATCTTATTTAAGTCCGGAATTACATCTTGTTTTGATTTTTCTTTGTTCGGTTTGATGCTTTGGGTTTTCTGTTTTCTTAAAGTGTACAGGTTTTATTTATCAAGAAGAAGATACATAAGATTGGATGGAGCTTTTCACGCATACATTCTTCTTGGAAGGGATTTAACCACTACTTCACACACGGATCCTACCGAGCTAATCAACGGAGTACTAGTTTCTTCGCTTTTTATTACCTTCCATTATCATAACTTTGATATTTTCGAGGAACATTGGGGACAATGTTCGCTTTAAGTGTAGGAGGAAAATAAACGGAACTTTGAAACTATGCTTATCCTTGACTATTTGCCTTGTCTAATTTCATTTGTGTAATAAACCATTAGAAATATCGGTTAGGGTAATTTTGGCACCAAATTTAAAAATTTTCATGACATATAGGGTGGGCCATTAGTCTTAATAAAGCGTCTCATGGATAGGAAATTATATGACTAGCACAAAACCCTTTACCACTTAAATTCCACCCAAAATGCGAGGATCGCCTTAGATTTGTAGGAATTAAAGCATTTATCTTTAATGCTTAGAGTGTGAACCGTAGTATAATAGATTCTAGAACTTGTTTTGTGATGCATTCGAGATCGCTAGTAAGACTACACTTGTGTAGTTAGGAATAACTAAATGATAAGAGGCATTAGGATAACCTTTGTTTGACACCGTAATATAATTACTTCTTCCACATCGGTTGAGTAATTCCCCACACCCTTGCGTTGTACTCATCTTTAGTACACGATACCCCTAGTTAACCCCTCAGAGCCTATCCTTTTCGCGGTTCTCATGATGTTTCGGTTTTCCGGAATATCAATGAAGAGCATTGTTTACAATCCACCCCCAAATGTACACCCAAATCGCCTTAGCCTACCTTGTATGCACTCACTTTTAGTGCATTATTGTTGTCACACTAAACCCTTAGTTCAATTATCTTGTTGCTTGCATAAGTTGCTAAGTCGAGTCATATCCTTTGTACACAGTTTTGGGACGATTGGGACTCATGGGAAAAGTTAAATTTTATGAAATGACGGGAAGGAACCTTAAATTCAAATTCCCTTTATTTGCGTAATAATGTACTCTAAGTGTTTTGATCTTTTCAATTCGGGTCATATTAGTATTAGAGTAATAAAAATTCAAGTGTAGGAATGTGCCTATAAATCCCAACTATTTTGATGATATCGTAGAGGATGGTAGAGTAAAAGTGTATGAAAAAAAAAATCAAAAAAAAGAGAAAAAAATAGAGTGTTGAAAAAAAAAAGGCCTACCATCCTACATCTATCTTTAAATTTATGTTTGTGTATTTCAGTTATCTAGAGTTTAGAGTGTCGAGTCTTGGCTTAGCAACGCCATTCTTCGCATGCTTGTAACATAAAGATTTTTGACTTGCCACCACTAAATCGCCTATCCCACCAAACCCTTTGTTTCCCTACCGTAAGCCGAACGTTAAAACCCTTTAAAAGACCTCTTGGATAGTTTTTCCTAGGTGCTTACGCCAAAGCGATGGAGGTTTGATCTAGTCTCAAGCCTATGGTAATCTATGTACTAGGACCGTTAATGAGTGTTTATCTTCCATTTCCAACTTGTTATATTTCATATACACCGAGAGATGTGAGTATCCAAACACCCCATGTGAGGTGCTAGTATGTAACTTCCGTGCTTGTTATGACTTTTATGGGCTTATATGTGTTGTGAATCGTTCTAAACTAATGCTTCATGACCCCTAACTTATAAATCAATTGGCTAAAAGCACATTTCCTTGAGGACAAGCAAATACCAAGTGTAGGGATATTTGATAAGGATTTAAAATGTACCTTTTTGAGGGGTCATTTAAGCCCTTAATTGATTACTTTTGTATCCGTTATTACCTAATTTCGTTCCTTTTCACTTTTTAGGTCTCTTAAAGGCAAATTGCTGGAATGACACTTATTCGGACGAAAAGGCGCGAATATACGAAGAAAATGGCCAAAGTCAAGAATCAAGACACTCAAGTCATTGAACCGAAGGGGGCGTCCAGTTCTAATTGTGACGCCGTCGCGACACATCTTGTGACGACTCAAGAGCTAAATTGCGTATTTTCAAGTGACGGCATCACGTTTAAAAGAGAAGGCGTCGCACTGCACGGCCTAGATTTGATCCAGACGGCGTTAGAGACTCAAGGCAGGCGTCCACAGCATAAGGTGACACCGCCACAATGATAACATGGCCAAGACGAAAACCTAATGGCGGCAACCCGATGGCGCCACAATTAAAGAGTAACGCCGTCATAGCTTGTAACATTATATGTAGAATATGAATTTTTCGCTTTTAGAGGTAGTTTTGTAGAGTAAAACCTAAACCGAACCAAGGTCGTCTTGTACAAGATTTTAGGTTCCATACCCTATTTTACATCAAGATAAGTATTTTACTTCATTAATTCAATTATGTCTTCAATTGATTGTGTGTATGTGATGAGTGTGTAAATACTCATCATTTTTGTACAAATTAGATCGCAAAAACATCCGAAAACACTTTAAATGTATCAAAATGATAAAATATTACAAATAAGTGTTTTATGTGTTTTAACCGCAAAAATATCAAAATCTGTGAAAACGATCAAATTTGCATAATTGGCGCTTTAGTCCCCAAGTTTCAAAAGTTGTCAAAAGCAGGTCCACGGTAAAACAAAATAAAGAAAAATATCATTTTAAGTCCCTAGGTATTCCTAAGTTGTCAAAATTGGTCCTTGAGACTTAAAATTGCAAATTTACAACTTAGGTCCCCGAACTTTGAAATTTGGCAAAATGGTCCTTCGAGAATATGAAAATGTCAAAAATGGTACTTGTACTTTTAAAACTTGTCAAAAGTGACCCTTGTGAGAACTTTGGAAAAATGGCAGGCTTGGTCCTTCAAGATTTCAGAATTACAAGTTTAGTCCCTTTATTATTAACTTACAAGCCTTGTCAAAATATTTTGAACCCTGCCTTTATACCAATTGTGACCCCAGCCAATCCCTATTTTGGACTGCCTAGTCAAAGAAAGTCAAAAGCAGAAAATGGCGCCCACCACTGTTTATCTTCCACCTCCCCTCTGCAACCCACTTGCCTGCTCCCTCCTCCCATCACCTCACCTTTCCTCCACCCCTCATCATCACCACTACCTACTTTTACCACCACATTAAATGCCACCCCCTAGTTGATAAAACAGAGAGCTACAAGTCAAACTGATTTTCCCGCCAAAAACGTGGAGGGCCTATTATTGCTCAAAACTCAACCATTGGTCAAATTGAAAGGTGGGATCTGCTCAGAGGACACGTGGAGAGCCATTTGAAGTATAAAAGAGGAGGAAGAAGCAGTGTAGAAGTAGTTAGAGTAATTTTAATTTAAGTTTATGTCGTTTTTATAAAATTTAAATTTCCAGTTCATGTTAAAGTTTCCAAGTACTTTGTAATCTCGATTCGATTGTAATAAAAACATCTTTGCATTTTCAATTTCGTTAAGGAATTCGAATTAAGTTTATGCCATTTTCACTTTAAAAATTCTCAATTTGGTCAAATGATGTTTGTGGTTGTTGCTTTAGGCTTATAAGCTTATATAAGCTCATTATATAAGTTTAGAAGCTATTATAACCTTAATAATTCAGTTTAGTGTAAAACTCAAAATTCTCAAAATTCCAAGAAATTAGTGAAAAATAAAAGCCTATGAGAAATGATCAAAGCTATGGTGCAAAGTGTTGATTTTGGAAAGCTTGTTGGTTTAGAGGCTTAGTGGTAAGCCTATAGGAATGTTCTTGGTTCTTTGTTCATGACCCTTGGTCGGAAAGAAGTTGTAAGCTTTTTATCAAGATTTTAGCTTTCATCGTTTCATTTACTTATAAGCTTAAATTTGTGTTGGATCATGTTTCTTAGGTGTAGTTAAGTAAAAGTGAGCATTAAAACAAGAGCTTTGTTTTTAAAATTGTTAATTGTTAAGTTTCTTAGTTTAACAGTTATATAAGCAAAATTGTCATTTCTCAAATTTATGTTGTTCTTGTTCTTATTTAATGCTTATTCAGTCTCATGTTATGATAATAAAAGGTTTTTAATCATTTTCATGCTCTGAATCTGTGTTATCCTTTGAAAAGCTTCATAATCAGTCATATTAAAGGGTGTTTGGATATGCATGTTAATCTGTGATAAAAGTCATTTGAGTTGATATTTGTTGTTGTTCTGTGTAACTTAAGTTCCTAATACCTCAGTGCAAGCATAAAAACCAGTCTTCATTTGTAAGAAAGTCAAAATCATCTTTAAAATTTCTTAAGTGTTAACTGTTAGTGTTTTATAGTGTAAAATTAATCAAAATAGTTAATAACTTGATATTTTAGCTTAAAGTCATCTTAGTTTAGCTTATTATAACATATTCAGTCATTAGAATCAATTAAAAGTTCATATAAGTCAAACTTTCATTTTCTCAAAAAGTCAAAGAAGTGCTCTGTGCACAGTTGTGGTACCCCATTTCACAAGCTCTTAGAGAGCTTATTAGTTACCCCTAGCTTATGCAACTTAGCTTTTTGAGAAGCTCACCTAGCTGTCTCAAGGTTCTAGTTTTCATTTTTCAAATTCTAGCTTATTTGCTTAGCCTGCTATTAGCTTTTTGTTCTGTCCATTTCATGTAGTACATAACCAATCAGTGTTTTCAAGTTTTTGCATAAGCTCATTATAAGCTCTTAAGTGAACACCACCGTGAGTACTTTAGCTTTTGGATAGCTTAATTGGTCACTTGATAATTCCAGTGTTCATTTTCATTTCATAGCTTATTTTAGTGCTTAAAATTAGTTAGAAGTTGCCTAGTAAACCATATAGTATATTGTATAAACAAAGGTTAACTTGTGCTTATTTGTAGCTTAATCTGCTTAATTATAGTCAAATTGCTTTTCGGTTTTCACATTAGCTTATTCAAAGCTAATTAGCTTATTCTTAGTTTCCTTTGGCTTGTTCATTAGCTTATAGCCATCTTAGCTAAAACTTTGTGCTTAATTCCATTTTTGTCTCTCGTTAAGATATTGTCGCTTTCGAGCTTATTAATCATTTTCATAAAAAGTTGTAGTTGTGAAAAGTGCTTATTACATAGTACTTAATAGTTTGCAAAAAGAAAATCAAAAAAATAAAATGTTTTTCAAAAAGGTGGGGAGGCAGGCTCGAACCTGAGACCTCCCACCTTGTGAGAGTGTTTAGTGTGTACCTGGATACCATTGCGCCCTTGGGTCTTTGACTGTCTTAACTTGCACAAACTAATCTCTTATATACGTTTTGTCATTTAAGCTTATACGTTTAGTTTAGCTTATTTCGAGCTTATTCAGTTTAGCTTTTTCCATTTTTCTAATTTTCATAAATTGGTATTGTTATAAAGTATTTTTACAAAAAGTTTCAGATTTTTCTCATTTGTTTTAGTATTTTTAAACATTTAATTAGTGTTTTTTAGTAATTAATTCATAATAAAAATATAAAAGTCAAAAAATATAAATCTTTTTCTAAAATTTTCTTTTGTCATATAGTACGTAATAAAATTGCTTTTACACTTATAGGACTTTTATTTCATAAATTTTACGTTTTGCTTACTTGACTCGCGTAATTTTAGACTTAACGACGTTTTCATTTTAAATCACGTTTTTAAATAATTTGAGTTTACGCTTTAGTTAAAATAGTTTATTTAAGATATTTTGTTTTATAAAATCACAAAAACATCATTGTAAAAATAGTGATAGCGTTTATTTAATATATTTTATCTTTTATTTCCTTTAATTTGCATTTAAGTCATTGTAATTTGTTAATCTTTTCTTTAGGTAATTATCCATCAAAATCCTTACCGACCACTATCCTTAGTGGTTATTCGACATCCGATTGTGTTAAACACCGGTCATCCTCCGTGGGACTTAACGACCCGGAATCCACCGTATTCTCGATCTAAATTGCAATTGGTGTTTGAGCTGTTTTAAGTTCCTTACTTTGGTCATTCACAAGTGGCTAGCCTCGTGAGAAAACTTGACGGTTTTGCACCAATCAAGATGCTTGCATGTTCTCCATGTCCGACTAATTTACTTGTGTGTTTGCTTAGGTAATATGAAACTTAGTTATTGAATATTGATTGGTTGTCTCTTATCTTAATTGTGATTGACCTAGTATTGCGATAGGTCATTCGTTGTGTTATTAATGCTTGATTAATCTTTGTTGAACGTTAGTTTATAATCATTAGAATTAATATTGTAAGATAATCTAACAATATTTAAGATAACCATCTATTCTTTGGCTTTTCTATTTACCAACAAAGTAAAACTTAATGGTACAATAGAATTACCAAGTCAATTGCATGTATTATAGCACAAGTATTTTTTACCAAGTCAAAAGACATAACAGTTATAATCCCACTATACGTTATAAGTCATTGATCAACTTATTGACTCCATGCATATGTCTTAAACATAGCAAGTTAACGTCTTACTTTATATTGTAAGTCTTGTATTAAAAGACTTCATGTTTGTGACTTTACAAAGAAATCATAAACATGTAAAATTAAAGTAATTATGAACACCACCTCGGGTTTCAATTAATAATTTCAAGTTAATATTTACTACATGTATTTAAGTCATTCAACTAATACTTAAAATTACTTCATTTAATTATGTCATTCCATGAAATGTTCAACGAAGAAAGCGCAAAATCATCCATGCTCGCTCTCACGACACGTGGATATTTTACCTTGGGCTACAATATAGTTCACGTTCTCACGTAACATAAATTGTAATTACACGTGTTTCTTAAATATTGAATGACATAAATATTTAAAGTACTCTTTGTTATCATCTTGACACATGTTCTTAATAGGGCAATCATACACATTTAAATGTACAATTCCTATTAGAACGTAACTCTCTTACCTAGCGGTCAAGAGAATCCATTTAAATCATATTTATATGTGTTGTACCTTGCACACAATAAAGATTTCTCCTACTTGTGCATGGAACAACATCCTATAGCAGATAAACAACACGAAAAACGTTTGTTTATTTGATTAATATGATTTGTGTCATAGATATAACAAGCGATGTAGGACTATATTGATTAGTAAGAAAACGCACATGACTATCCTTAAAACATAAGTGCCTACAATTGGAAAGTAATTATCTTTGAAGATAACTGGGTTACTACACAGACACAAAGCTTGTAGCTCCACGAATTAGAAATCATTTCAACAATTTCTTATTCAAGAATACAACACAATGCTCCCAATCGGATTTGATAACATTGTAAGTGTTTCATACCGGTGAAAACAACTTGCTTGCTTTTTACTTTCCTACACCTTCAAGAACCATACGTAATCATTACTAAGGTACTAAAAGGTGTATTCTACTCTATGAATGATGGGTTATCCATCAATGTTATTAACTTGAAAAATTGGGTATGCGATTTCTTCCTTATGAGCCTACCATTCCCATACGGTATGTAGCACCTCTAAAGGCTAAAGCAAAACAACTAGATAAATTATGCTAGTTTGTCTTTACCAATTTTCACGGTAATTAGTCTAGCTTCTAATTTAGTAACTCATATCTTGATAAGGATTTAAAATTTACCTTTTGAGGGGTCATTTAAGCCCTTAATTGATCACTTTTGTATCCGTTATTACTTAATTTCGCTATTTTCACTTTTAGGTCTCTTGAAGGCAAATTGTCGGAATGACACTTATTCGGACGAAAAGGCGAATATACGAAGAAAATGGCCAAAGTCAAGAATCGAGACACTCAAGTCAAACCGAAGGGGACGGCATCAGTTCTAATTGTGACGCAGTCGCGACACATCTTGTGACGATTCAGTAGCCAAATTGCTTATTTTCAAGTGACGGCATCAGGTTTTAAAAGAGAAGGGCGTCGCAGCTCAGACGGCCTAGATTTGATCCAGACGGAGTCAGATACTCAAGGCGACGGCGTCACAGGCATAAGGTGACGCCGTCAAAATGATAACGTGGCCAAGACGGAAACCTAATGGCGGCGACCCGACAGCGTCACAATTAATGAGTGACGCCGTCGCAGTTGTAACATTATATATAGAATCCGAATTTTTCAGTTTTAGAGAGGTAGTTTTGTGGAGTAAAAACCTAAACCGAACCAAGTATGTCTTGTACAGTATTTTAGGGTTCCATACCCTATTTTACATCAAGATAAGTGTTTTACTTCATTAATTCAATTATGTCTTCAATTGATCGTGTGTATGCTTGCATGTTCTCCATGTCCGCTAATTTACTTGTGTGTTTGCTTAGGTAATATGAAACTTAGTTCTTGAATATTGATTGGTTGTCTCTTATCTTAATTGTGATTGACCTAGTATTGCGATAGGTCATTTGTTGTGTTATTAATGCTTGATTAATCTTTGTTGAACCTTAGTTTATAATCACCTAGAGTAATTGTAGGCTAAACATCCAAAGAATACCTTAGTGTTAAGTTTATGAATCCTAGAGATTTTGTAGTCATTAACCTTTGGTAGCTTCAAAGAGTTAGGGATAAACGCATACCCTACAACCTTAGAGACACAACGCGATTAAGAATAAGGACGTGACAATTCAACCATCAATAGAAGATAACTAGGGAGTAATAAAGCCTAAGTAAACACATTTTTAATCATCATACGAGCACACTACAATAGACATAGACTACACTCACCTTAGGATTAGATAATTAGATAAGTAGAGTAATCGGTAGAAATACCAAACCCCCAAATCCAATACCCCGAGATTCGTACCTTTCAATTTTCTAAAAAATATAAAAAAAGATAAAAAATAATCTTCCTCAACCCCAACCTTAGCGTAGTAACTTCGCTAGCATTCCTATTCCCTAGAGAACGATATCAATTCCGAGACTTACCCTAATACTACACTACAACGATTAGGTTCAACGCCTAGGTGTTGAAAAACTTGCTCGATGAAAGGGAAGTTCGTTTGACCCGAACTCATTGTGTAAGCGTATCATATCGTTTTCGAGTTGACCAAAAGTCATGTTTGTTACAAAAGGATTCATTCACCAAATGAGGGTAGTGAAATCTTTATGGAAAATAATATGTGCAATTCATTGCTATGAGTTACATTAGAATTTAGAAAATTCAAATGTTCATATTATATCTTTCTCATTCATGAAAAGGAATAGGATTGAGTCTCATGCTTCTCCCATGAAAAAGAGACTTCGTTTGTCTTTTCGGTAAATTATTCTCGATCAAACATTTGTTTGAAACCAGAATGAATCAATTTACTAATCAAAGACTAAACCACGTTTACAGTTAAATGTTGCATTAATACATTCAAAAGAATTACAAAATTCAATTTTAGTATTTTCGATAATTAACCTTTTCAAGAAAATTAAATACCCATGGTTCATAAACATATAACCATTTAATTTTCATTGAAAACTAGGATCCAAATTGACATATTTTCATCACATCAGTTGATCTACTAGTAATGAAAGTATTCAAAATGGTACGAGTCGAACCTCAATTGCCAATTTTCAAATTGCAACTCCTAGATTTGTGGGATTTACATTTAGCCAATTTCAATTGCCATGTAAACATGTTTTATCCCCATCTTATGCCTTGAGTTGCCGCTCACCGCCTAACTCAATTAAGTTGTCCAACTTAAAAACCGCAAAATCATCCATGCCCGTTTTACGTAAATAAAAGGTAATCTCGTGTGTTTCCGTTTCGTTGGATGGTATACAACTTAAATTAAGGGTAATAATTTTGATGTCAATCAAATATGTACAAAGATGTCATGTATTCATCTTCGTAGCATAAGTTTATATTAAAACATTTATATCCTTGTTTTAATGTTTAAGCTTTTCATCATCAAAGTTTAATCGAGGTATTGGTTAACCAATTAAAGAATTACCTTTAATTACCACTATATCCTACTGCTGCATGAGTCATAGGACCCAAGTTATTCGGATAATTACCACAAAAGTGGCGCGTAGAATTTAAGGTCAATTCACCCTTAAGATTTTATGCACATTCATAGGAATACTTGGTTGCTCCATTAAGATGCACAAACGAGCGGAGAATTAGGTCAGCGCGAAGCATATTACATACCCTCATCTTTAACGTCACAATTTAATGCGTACCAACTTTGTACCCATCATACAATTTGTCATTAATGGGTGAGTCGTTCTAACTATTTTGTGCATAAAAATC
Source organism: Chrysanthemum lavandulifolium (assembly GCA_022545495.1). NCBI lineage: Eukaryota > Viridiplantae > Streptophyta > Magnoliopsida > Asterales > Asteraceae > Chrysanthemum > Chrysanthemum lavandulifolium. The sequence goes on from CM040240.1 coordinate 290,484,682, forward strand.
AATCAATTAAACGATTACGATTACTATGCTTAAAAAAATACATGTTTCACCATTGTTTAGGTCAGTTTATTTTTCTTATAAAAATACCCTTGTTACACATAACAAACAAGCAAGTATTTAAAAAATAAACATATAAACAATGAATACATAACATAATAATTAGTCATGCATATCAAATAGCCACATGCAAACCTTTTGATAAATCCTATTAATAATCAATTCTAGATCTGTCAATACGCATATGTTTAAGTAAGACTTTCACCCGTTTTCAGCAATGTACAAGGTGAGCCACATGCATCGATTCATCGATTGCGTAAGTCAAAATTAAAACATATACCACATAGCACATAATTGATTTAATAATAATGATTGAGGTCTTCCCAATTTTAGATCTATCAAAATTTTAATGTATATCACTTAATCAAGTAAATCATACAATAAAGCGTATCCATGACAAAACATGCATGTATTTATCATGGATATAAATCACACTTAACAATTAATGCAATTAATCAAGAGTTACGCAATTTAATACACATAAAATTGCATGAAACATAGGGTTTCTAATCCAATTAAAACAAAAGTTTACAAAACCCTAATTAGAGCACAAAAAATTACGCCCCCAAAAAAATTAGGGTTTAGGTTTTTCAAACCCTAGATCTACACATACAATTAATAACACAATCAGTTTATTTGTTTTATGTATTTCAGTAATTAATTACTTGTTATACAAGGCTCTGATACCACTGTTAAGGTTATGATACATGATATACAAATAATAACATGTAGACATCACAGAGTACACAGCGGAAGACTTAGAATATAACAACAATTAATTAATCAAATAAATGCGTAAACATACCTTTACAAATTGCAAGAACTTCTTCAATCAAGAACCCTAATTAGGGTTTATGTGGTTTAACGAATGACCCTTATCGCTTTTCAATTCAAACCAATTGATGTAACAATAGTGTGTTACACCACATTTTTACACACGCACTATTAGCGATTCGATGCGAATGCTAGTTCTTGATCACAATAGAATAACCAAACACCTTTGCTAGCTCAAGGTCACTCGTAAATCCCTTACATGGGGTTTCACTCGTCGACCTAAGAACAAGAGGGAAGAAAAGAAGAATTTTGGCCTTCTAATAAAATCAAGTGTACCAAAGGATGAATACATGGGATGTATTTATAGCCTTATGGTAGATGTCAAGATTACTATGGTTTCCGATGTGGGATTCCATATTTTCGGCCAAAAACTAGCCCAAAAGAGGGTTCCTAAAACCGTCTCTTGGCTTGTTTACTTTTCTTCATATCCCGTTGACATTTAACGACCGATAGTCACTTCCAATCAGTACTTATCGCTCGTTTAGTCGTTTATTGTGAATTTAATAATTAAACATAATATTTTATATTAATTATTTAAACATTGAGTCTCATACGTAAAGTGTGCAATCCGGTGGTCTCTAGTTCGAATCCGGTCATACACATATTAAATATATCCATAAACCAACACTCTTAAGATGATTCTTTGATTGTTGAATTTGGTGTTCTAACATTTCTTTGATAATCTTGTTATCTGCTCTTTAGAAGAAACTGTACACCATGATCGTTGTCATCCAACTATCTTCATATGCTTGTTTGATATCATAATCATGAAATTTTTTAAAGTCAAATATTATAAAACTGGCACAAGTATTAAGTTTATATAATTGACATAATATTATTGTTTTGATCTTTGAACTTGAGATCCTTAACTCAGTTGCACCCTAACTGTTTGATAAGATGTATCTTTTAATAGTGCTAATATTAATGAGATCCTTGAGACTTGTTGCTGGTTAGAAATATTCTACGGACTTCAATGGCCTTTAAGAAATGGTGTAACATATTGGATTTCACAAACACACAAGCAATCACAAACATGGGCGTATAATAATATGGTTTTAGAGAGAGAAAGTGGGATATTCTAGTAAGAGAAACTCATGGAAGGTTAGATTCCAAATGAACATCCAACCCTCTCCCTTGTGGGGAGAGGGCTATTTATACATGTTGGACTCCTAAACCATAATCAAGTGTTTGTAATTAATATGTAATAGTTAGCTTTATTATGGCCTTTATGTTTGCAATTAGCCTTAGGCTTATGTAGAAGGCCCATAAGCCTAGGCCTTAGTCCATTAAGGAAAGGATGGAAACTAGGAGTGTTGCCCTAGCTTTCCTCCTATAAATACCTTATGTAAACCTTCATTTGAAGGTTGGTTGTTCAAGTTATTCTCTCTTTCACATACCTACGCCTAAACCGTCTTTTACATCGTGTATGTGTGTGGTTTGCTTGTTCAATCGCCTTATCTCTTTCTATATTACTTGTGTTTGTAAAACTAGTGACCTAACAGTGGTATCAATCACCTAATAGTTGAGTGAACGTATTGTTTGAAGTGAGTTTTGGTCTCACGCCTAACTTGCGTCTCCTTACCTTTGGCTTGATCAAAACGTATTTTTACACTTTGAATCCAAGATTCTTGTACTTTCAACGCTTTAGGTGTTAAAATATTTTTTGGCAAAAGTTTGGAACTTTATGCGTGGATCGTTGTTTTTATCTAATTTTTGAACGAGGGTTTCATCCTACTCAGAATCGTTTTAGAGGTTTTCGTTCATCAAGTTTCACACTTTTGTGTCTTTTGGTGTTATTGAAGCTATTTCATCAAACAAAAACTGATTTAGAAACAACTTTGAGCAAAATCAAATTTACGAGTAAACCTACGCGTAGTAAAACCCTAAAACTACGCGTAAGTATTTCCTTGGTTTGATCTTCATTTTCGTGGTTTATTCCATGTTTTCTTACTTGGATAAGTCCGAAAATACGTCCACTTTGGATATCTTTTGCATCGTGATAGTGTAAAGATCATTTGGGCAAAACCCTAAAATTACGCGATAAGCATAAGCTTACGCGAGAAATCCTACGCCTAAGATTCTCTTTACGCGTAAACCTAGTTCTACGACAAGGAAATCCTACGCCTAAGTTTCTACGCCTAACTTGTGTCTACGCATAACTTTAGAGTCTTTTCCTACTTACGCCGAAGCTAAATCCCACGCCAGAATTCTTATTGTTACGCCGTAACTTTGGTGTTTTACGCATAAGTGCTACTTGGTTTATTGCTCTGTTGTAAAAATCGGTCCAGCGGCCGATTAATCCTCGTGATAATCGCCGATCGCTCACTAAACGCCTTGATTTGTCATAATCGGCCTATTTAATCGGTTTGGTCAAAGATCGCTTAAAGATAAGTCAACAAACCGATTAATCGGACAAAATCGGTCTAATCGGATTAATCGGACAAAATCGCTTAAAAATCGGTCAACAAAATTACTTAAAAATCGAACAAAATCGTTAAAATGGGTTAACAAACCGATTAATCGGACAAAATCGGTCAAAGATCTCTTAAAATGGTCAAAAAACCAAATAATATCTATGTTTGACTTTAAACTTTGAAGAATTATGTATTATGTTTATATTTAAACACTTGAAATATTTGAACTTTGATACCCTATGCTTATCTCATACATATAATATCTAATATTACAATTTTATGTATAAAAATTCCAATCCGATTAATCCCCTATTAATCCCCGCCTAACCGATTAATCGCTAGGCCCTACCCGACCGCCTCACTAGCGCCTAGCGATTTTTACAACCTTGGTTTATTGTAAGTTCTACGCCTAAGGACTCTTCTTCAACAAAGGTTCATTCGACTACAAAGATCCATTTTTACTACACAAGTTAATCAACATGTCTCAACCACCATACTCTAACTATTTCCCTTACACTTATAATCAACAACAACAACAATTAACTCCACAACATCAACAATGGAATCAACAACAAGCAATTTATCAACAACATACTCCACAACTTGGTGCAATTCCACAACCTCAAATGGTTCAACCACCACCTAATCTTCAAGTTCAATCCTACACTAATGATTTTAATCAACATCCATCAAGGACCACTATGAAGGAACCGACATGGTTTGGCAAAATGTGTGAAGCTTTAAGTAGCCAACAATCAATTCATGAGGTCGGATCACTTGATAGACCTCCAATGCTCACTCCAGAAATTACGACCAATGGATGCTTAGATTCTTTAGGTATTGTGATCCAAGAAGCCACATGGCAAATTCTTAAAAAGGTTATCTTGGAAGGTCCATTTCGTGATGCCTACTATCACTATACCCGGAGATCCCATCGCTACTCCACCAAGAGATGAACAAACAAACATTGCTATCAGGCACTTAAGACCAAGAACTTCTACACTATGAAGCGATGAGCTTGCAATGCAAGATATCCTCTTAGGATTACCTAACCCAATTCTTCGTAGTGTTGATGCTCAAAAGATCGCATGTAAAATGCGGAACAAATTCATCTACTCATGGAAGGAATCAGACTCAATCGGGAGGATTTGGAATCCAAAATATATCCGCTTATGAACACTTCATGATTGAACACTGGGAGACACTTGGGTCTTATCATCATCGATTTTCGTACATCATTAATGATTTGGAAAACACAATATCATCATGCCACGTATTGTCGTCAATAAAAGTTCCTAAGTAGTCTTGGTCCGAATGGGAGAAGTATGTCATTTTCCTCCGCTGCGAAGGATATGCATCATGCGTCTTACGGATTGTTGTACGATTATTTGAAGCCTCATCAAAAGGAAGTTGAAATGAAAAGGATTCTCCGTGCACAAACCGCTCCACGCCACATCCGGACAATCAAAACTTGCCTTGTATGCTCAATGTAATTATCCTCTCAACCAAAGAACTCAACCAATCGCTTCAACCACACCTTCACAACAACAACCTCAACAAAATCAATTGGTTCCATACAACAACAACAATGCTCAAGCATATGTCGTTGAAGCTACCGAGGAAATCGATCCGCTCAAGCATTGCAACAAGGATTTGTTATGATAGCTAATGCTTTTGGCCGTTATACCAACAAATCCAACAATCGATTCGCTCCTCCTCTAACACACGGACTCAAGTCTGTGAACAATGGACGTGTTGAAGTTCGTAATCGTGCTAATGGTCGCCGATGGGCGGTGGTCAAGGGTTTAATGTGTGGGTAGGAATAACAATGAGTTCAAGTGGTGGAACAGAAATGCTCGTAATCGGTTTAATGGTCTTGATGCTACAACCGCAATGAGAAGGACACATGGCTAATGCATGCCCAAAGCCGAGGACTAGGGGCGTGCTTACTTCAAAGAGGCTTTACTTTTGGCTCTTAAGGATGAAGTCGGTGGATCTCTCACGACAAAGAACGAGCTTTATGGCGATGCACTCGAGATGATGATATGGAGGACTTGCGGTGCCAATGTCTTTATTATGTTGATGGCTAATATGCAAGAGTTACACATGAGTGAAACAGCCCAGCAGTATGACACCGATGGCTTGTCTCGTGTACACGAACAAACCATCAACATATCTCGAACTCATATCTCCGCCAATATATGAATCCGCACGGCCATTGTTCAAAATGAGTCATCCACATCTCATTCGACGATTCAAATAGACCCGTAGTTACATTTGACGATCAAGATGACCTTATGGTTTCCTTGATAATCAAATTGACTCCGTGGTTATACTGAGGATCTAAATAATGATCATGTTGTGACTCACGTTGAACACGCCGAACCTTTGCCTCATCCGGATCTTGTTATGTTACTTAAAGACCAACAATCCCAAATTGTGAATGTGTTGCATTAAATCGACCTTAAAAGTAAGAATGCACTGTTAACCAAGGATTTTGAATGCTTACAATTGCAACTCAACGCTTTCAAAACTCAAGAAAACCGTGAAAAGGTTTTGTAGCCGCTTTGCAAAATCTCATCAAAACGAAAATATTTAGAGAAACAGATCGTGATCTAGCCGCTCAAGAATGCTTTGTTGTCCGAAATAGAACAACTGAAACATGATCATAAAAAGCAAATTAACGCCTCACCTTGGAAAATCAAAAAGCTAAGGTCGAGTTGTTAACTTGTCAAAACAGTTCTCCGCATACAAAAAGCATTCAACGAATCGAGTAAATGACCTTCTTGAAGAAATTGTCGGTTTGCAAAACAAACTTAAAGAGTTTAAAACATTGTTTACAAACATGGTGAATCCGTAATAGCCATTGAAAAGTTTACCTTAAAACCCGATCCAAAAGGATATGGACCAAATCGCCGATTATAAACCTAAGCTTTCACCAAAAACATTCAAACCAAATCCTCGACGCTTCAAAGGAGACTATAAAATTAATGATATCAGTAGGACTGTTGTTGAATATCATCGTCAAGAGGAATTAGATGCGTAAGACAGAGTCGATCCAAATTAGCAAATGTTGTTTATAATAAACCTCATAACTATTCAAAAGCGATCCCTTTCACACACCAACGGATTCTTCTAACACACCAAGGAATATCATAAAACCTTTTGAGTCTTCTAATGTTAATCCCAAAAAATGACTATGCACAAACGTATGGTCCTTTACCTTCCATCGATGAAGTAAACTCAAAACCGAAAGTCGAAAAATTCTTGGTATTTTGATATTTTCATGGTCGACCTCAAAACTCACACAAGCTAGCCACTTGTGAATGGCTAACCGTAAGAAGACTTAAACCGCTTAAAACACAAATACAATGAAGTCCCGGAGAATAGAATGAATTCCCGGTCGTTTAGTCCCACTGAGACTCAATGGTGTGTCAAAACTAATTCAGATGATAGAGTGATCACTAAGGATAGTGATCAAGAAGGTTTTGATGAGAAATTACACCACCGATTGATTGGAATGGAATGGGATACGAATTGGAAAGCACAACAATCGATAAAAGAAACGAAACGACGTTTAAAAACTACGACACGCACAAAATAAAAAGTGAAATCTAAGAAATAAAAGACCTAAAAATATAAAATGACATTTTGAAATCCTAAAATAAAAGAAAATTATTAGAAAAAGAAAATTATTTTTACAACTATTTATTTAATTATTATTAATTAAAACTATTTTAACTATTTAATAAATACTCTAAAATAGAAGAAAATACAAAATAAGGCTAGAAAAATAAAATTATGATTCAGAAAAATCTAAAATATTATAAAACTAATTTTAAAATTAAAAATATATTTTTCACACTTTTATCTAATTATTACTAATTAATTATTATTTAAAATACACTTAAATACTAGAAAATATAAAATAAACTTGAAAATGAAATTTTAACTTGGAAAATCTAAAATATGATAAAACTAATTTTAAAACTGAAAAGATATTTTTATGCTTTTAATTATTTATTACTAATTAATTACTATTTTTAACTATTTAAAATTATAATAAATACTAAAAAGATTAGGAAAATTATGAAACTTTTTCTAAAAATACTATATGATGACGAAAACTAACAAAAGTATAAAACAAGATTTGCTTATTAATAAGCTAAAAGAAAAATCAAAAGCTAAAACCTATTAAATAAATGCTATCACCGATTTTAAATTGATCTTTTTCTCGATTTTCTTTTGAAAACTACTTAAATACTAAAAATATGAAACTTTTATAAAGACAAAATTTTACAAATTACAAATAAGTCGTTTGATGAGCTTATGAGCTCAACAGATATGCTTATTAGCTTATTTTGATGAAATAAGCTCAAACAAGCTCACCAAAACCAAATGAAGCTAAAATAAGATGTAATAAGCTACAAGCTACTCAAATGAAGTTAAAAGACAAAGAAAAGCACACCGATAAGCTAGAATAAGCAGATAAGCACTTTGGCTTGTGTTAAAAACGTAAATGGGACAAAGATTGAGCTTATTGCATTTCTAGCAAACAAGCTAGAAAAGGAAAAATTAAGCTTGGGACTCAAGATGACTTGGTTGGCTTTCCAAAGAACCAAGTATCACAGATTTGAACAACAATTGAGCTGTGCAAGCTTTTGATTGAGCTTATGTAACCGGTGCATGTGGCACTTATGCGCATGTGGTACTCAAAATAAGCCAATAATTAAGCACTTAAAAGTCGATTAAAGGAGAACTAGCATTTTTCTAATTTTGTTTAGCAACCGAACTTTGATATCCCAAAAGCTTTTAAGCTAAATCTCACTATTAAACACACAGTGAAATTATCTTTTTATTCAAAACCACCAAATGAAAATTTGACTTTTATAAAAACTAGATAAGTTTGACTTTTATGAGATTTAAACCGATCCTAAGCACTAATTATGTTATGTTAGGTTGAAATAAGACTTGTTTGATCAATGATAACAACTTGTAAACACAAAACAAAATCAATGATCATGCAATCCCAACAAAGGACACACAAGCTTTGATCAAAAGAGATTTTGACTATTGATGAAACAAGGACAGTTTTCTTGACTTGCTTGAGATATTTAGACCAAGTGTGATACAAGACAATAACTAGCAACCACTCAAACAACCTATAGCACAAGAAACACAAGGAATCCAAACACCCCTTTATCTTAACTGCTTTGAATATTTTCAAAGACTAACACAACTTAAGACCATGCGATGATTTCAGACCTTATATAATCACTAATTAAGTCTAAATAAACATGAACCAACAAAGGACAACAACATAAAACTAAGAATTAAGACTTAAGCTATTTTAATTGTTAAAATGAAATTTATATAAACTACAAATTTAAAAGAACAACCAACCGATTTTAAAGCTTAAATACACTTAAATATAACTAGTGAACAATAAAACACAAAATTACAATCACTAAACAATTAAAACAAAGAAATTCAAAATTGAACAAAGGGCTTACAAATGGCTATCCAACTGAAATCCAAGAACTAGGAACCAAGAACAATCCTATAGGCTTACCACTAAGCCACTAACCCAAGGCCATCCATAATCTACCCCGCCCAATTGTGTACACCATTTCCATGAGATTTTGATTTTAAACTATTTAATAGGTATTTTGGTGATTTTTGATTTTTGCTTCTAAACTGCTTTTTAAGGTTTCTAAAAGCTTGAATAAGCTTTATAGAGCTTATGTGATCTATTTCACCATACAAACACCTAATAACAACATTTGATTCACATGAGATTTTGAAATATGAAAATGCATAAACCGAAATTAAAACTTGAAACTTGAAATTGATACTTGTAAAAGGTTTATAATACAATAACAACTTGAAATACAAAGCTTGTAAACTAAAACATACATCGAAATTTTAAATTATGCTAAAACGACATTAAAGAAAACTAAAGTTACACTAGATATCTCATACAATGCATCTCTCCTTCTCTTTATAGACTTTTTGACTCCTTTGATACCTCTCGAATCTATCCCACCAATTTCCGAGCCATTGATTGCACAAAATCATCAAAACCGTCCACTTGTAGTTTTGGCGCCAAATTCTTCATAGGTGTTTGAGTATTAATGAGTTGGTTTCAATCAATTAAGAGTATTTGGGTGTTAGTGGAGGTGGAGGGACAAGGTAAGGGGGTTGAAAGATGGAAAACCATGACCGGTTTTGGAATTCTGATGTTGGTGAGGAGAGCTAAATGTTGGCGGTTTTTTTGTTGTTTGACTTTCGTTGACCGGGCTAATATCAAACGGGTCCAAGGGTCCGGGGTCAAATGGATTTGACCTATGCTCAAGGGTCAAGCATATCAAGGGCCGGTTTATGGATATTGATTTGGGCTTTGATATTGATAAGGGTCCGTTTGGTTTAGTATAACACAAGGACCAAAATTGCAATTTATCCAAACTTGAAGGACCGATCTTGCCAACTTTCCAAACTTATCACAAGGACCAAACTTGACAAACTTTGATAGTACAAGGACCCTTTTGCATAAAATTCCTTTTTATAAGTCCAAGGACTAATTTTGCAAATTTTCAAAGTTTAAGGACCTTTTCCGCCATTTGACCAAAGAATCATTCAAGGATCATTTTTAACAACTTAGAATATTTCGTGGACCTTGAATGACATTTCTTCACATTTTGAATTCCGTGGACTAGATTTGACAACTTTTAAAACTTGGGGACTAAACCGCCAATTTTGCAAACTTGAATCATTTTTCATCCGATTTTGATATTTTTGCATTTAAAACACATAAAACACCGATTTGTGATATTTTGATCATTTTGATGTGTTTTGAGTGTTTTCGATGATTTTGCGCTTAGATTGTACAAAATGATGAGTATTAGACACTCATCAATCCCCCACATCGAGATATTGCTAGTCCCTAGCAATGATTTAGATCTTTAATGGATTTTAAAACTCTTTACCAAAAGCCATCACTCGAGTAGCCAATTGTTTTGATTCAAGTAAGAACTATGGTACATCGATAACCATCTCGATTTATTGGCAAATCATAAACCATATAACGGATTTGATGTGTCTTTACCGTAAGCCGCTTGCTTCGGACTAGCCAACTCTTAGATAAATTATCGAATTATCTTTGGTGAGTCAATACCAATTATGGATTTTCCATCGCCTTTACCACAAGCCATAACCTTGCGGGCTAGCCAACTCTTCACTTTTTAGGATATGGTGAGTTGAGAACCATACAATTTTGGGCAAATTGCAAGCCATATAAACGGATTTGAGAAATCTTTACCAAGAGCCGCTTGCTCTCGGATTAGCCAATCCTTTTGTTTATTAGACATGGCGGATCGATAATCAAGATGAGTAAGTGTAGAACACTTACTCCAAAAAAAATTTTGGCCAAAACGGGAATTGGGTGGATAATATGATAAAATTCGTGAGAATTCCCCCACACTTAGAAATGAATATTGCCTCAATATTCAAAGTACCGCATGTTATGCCGAAACCGAGAACGAAAAGGGAAATACTACGCCATTATTATGAAAGATTTATTATTATTTTTATTTTTTTTTTTTTTTTTTTTTTCACAAAAGATTTTATATACAACATGCTGGGCAACCCCCACACTAGGGTGGTAGAAAGGAGAAAGAAGATGTAAATATGGGTGAAACCCATATGGTGTGTGCTAATATTTTTGATTCCCGAGTCACTAGCTTGACTCGATCCCCGCATTCATTGGTTCATGGGGAAAGTTTGTAGATCCGGACAACCACGTGGGGAATGTCCTCTCCAAAGTAATGCTTCACCGATGACCATTCACTTTAAAATTAGGACCATCGGGTTGAGATAACTCAATGGTACCATAAGGATAAACCTTAGCGATAGTAAATGGACCGCACTAACGGGACTTGAGCTTTCCCGAGAAAATCTTCAATCTTGAATTGAAAAGAAGGACTCGATCACCAACGTTGAAAACGCGGTTCTTGATTTTAGAGTCATGAATCTTCTTTGTCTTTTGTTTATAGATCAAAGAGTTCTCGTAAGCTTGATCACGAAGTTCATTTAATTCATTCATTTGAACTTTTCTATGATCACCACCGTCTCGAATATCGAAATTTGCATGCTTCAAGGCCCAAGATGCCTTGTGCTCTAGCTCAATCGGAAGATGACATGCCTTCCGCACACTAGCTTGTATGGAGTACACCCGATGGGTGTTTTGTAAGTCAGACGGAAGGCCCAGAGTGCGCCATCTAGTTTATCCGACCAGATGCACGATTTTCGCCATCGTCCTTTCAAGAATCTTTTAATACCACGGTTTGAAACTTCCACCGCCCACTTGTTTGGGGTGGTATGCAGAGAGAGACGGTGGTAACACCATACTTTTGCATGACTCTTTCAAATTGGTCATTGCAAAATGTGTACCACGATCATCGATTATCGCCTCTGAGTTCCAAACCCGCAAAAGAGATTTTAAAACTTCACAACAACTCGGCATCATTGGTAGGTAAAGCTTTTGCTTCAACCCATTTTGACAAATAGTCAACACCACGAGTATGTATTTGTTTCCACGAGACGAAGGAAATGGCCCCATAAAATCAATACCCCGGATGTCAAATATCTCACAAACTTGAATGGCATTTTGTGGCATTTCATTTCTTTGAGATATATTTCCGTGACGCTGACAAGCGCCACAAGCTTTGACAAAATCGTGGGCATCCTTATAGATTGCGGGCCAATAAAACCCGAATCAAACACCTTTTGGCGGTGTAGTTTGACTATGATGGCCCCCTGGTCCAAAGATGGCAAGTCGAGAATGTCAATAGCTTCCTCGTCCATAAACACACCGTCGGATGACTTGATCCGCACAGATTTTGAATAAGAAGGGTCGTCCCGTAAATAATGTTTAACATCCTTGAAGAATTTGTTCTTCCGCTGGGTCGACATCCCTTTCATTAATGAAGTTACCCGCATGGTAATTTGCAAAGTCAAGAAACCATGGGTGGTAGAATTTCCACTAAAAGAAACCGCATTGAGTGTCTCGAGAGGAAATGTTTCATTTATTTCCTTTTCTCGAAAACATCTTGGTGAGGGTTTTCTAATCGACAGATGATCGCAGCCTAGATTCTCGCCTCCTTTTTATCACGATAATGATATCAAATTTCGGAGGAGGAGAATCCAACGGAGCAATCTCGCTTTGCATCTTGTTTTGCAAAGAGATATTTGAGAGCCGAGTGATCCGTGATACACCACACATTTGGTCAAGATTAAGTATGGCCGAAACTTCTCAAATGCATACACCACGGCTAATAGCTCTTTTTCCGTGGTGGTGTAATGAGTTTGAGCTTCACCATAGTTTTACTTATGAGTGGATAGGCTGAAAATGCTTGTTTCTTCGCTGCCCTAAGACCGCACCGATAGCAAAATCACTTGCATCGCACATGAGCTCAAAAGGCAAGTCCCGCCGGGAGCAACGAGAATGGGTGCCTCAAGAAGCTTTTTCTTCAATGTTTCAAAAGCTTTTATGCACTCGGTGAGAAGATAAAAGGAGCATCCTTTTCAAGAAGATGGGTCATAGGTCAAGCGATTTTAGAAAAATCTTGTATGAATCTACGATAGAAACCCGCATGACCTAGAAAACTCCTAATACCTTTGACGGTAGTAGGATGAGGTAATTTAGCAATAACATCTACTTTTGCTCTATCTACCTCAATCCCATTTTTGAAATCTTATGGCCAAGGACTATGCCTTCTTTGACCATAAAGTGGCTCTTCTCCCAATTTAGACAAAGATTGGTGTCTTCACACCTTTGAAGCATTTTTTCTAAATGGAGAGACATGTTTGAAAAGAATCCCCAATGACCGAGAAGTCATCCATAAACACCTCCATTGTTTCCGATCATGTCGTGGAAAATGGCCATCATACATCGTTGGAACGTGCCAGAGCATTACATAAGCCAAAAGGCATACGCTTGTAGGCAAAAGTTCCGTATGGGTAAGTGAATGTGGTTTTCTTGATCCCGTGGATCAATGGGAATCTGAAAATAACCCGAGAAACCATCAAGGAAACAATAGTATTCATTCCCGCTAATCTCTCAAGCATTTGGTCCATGAAGGGTAGAGGAAAATGGTCTTTACGGTGGCGCCATTTAACTTACGATAGTCAATGCACACACGCCATCCCGTAACCAATCGAGTTGGAATTAACTCGTTATCTTCATTTGTGACAACAAGAATGCCACCCTTTTAGGAACACAATGAATTGGGCTAACCCAAGGACTATCTCGAGATCGGGTAAATCAATCTCGCATCAAGAAGTTTGATAACCTCCTGTTTGATAACATCATGGATTTTTGGATTTACTCTTCTCTCGATGTTGAATCGCTGGTTTGAAGTCATCCTCCATCAAGATTTTGTGAGTACAAAACTCGTGGTTGATACCCTTAATGTCGGAGAGTTTCCAAGCAATTGCTTGCTTGTGTGACTTCAAGACCTTTATGAGAGCAATTTTTCATCTTTACTCAAATCTCGAGCAATAATGACGGTAATTTATCATCACCCTCAAGAAATGCATACTCGAGATGAGGAGGTAAGTCCTTAAGCTCAACCTCGTGAAATTCTTCGCTTTCTCAACCGACTTGACTTCCTTGTTATGAAGTTTGATGGGAGGAGAGGAGGAGAAGTGTCCCGATTTAACAACTTCTTTAGAAGAATATCTCCTCCGATTAATCTCATTTTGATTAATCTCATCCGGAATTGAATCACTAGAGTGAGGGTTGATGATGGATCACCATTAAGCAACTTCTCAATGAGAAGTATGTCCCCTCAATGTCAATTGAGCGTGATCAATTTCCCATGGAATGTAATCACTAGCCAAGTATGCTTCAATCTCATCTAAGATGAAGTCGCGCCTCAAACGGAGTGAGAGAAGGAGTAGAATTGGCTATGATAGGTTGAGAAGATGTGGTGGGATCCCCACCACGTAATTATGAGAATAACCAAGAACTTCGAGAGTACTCTTCGTAGCAACATCAATGATATCTATTCGTTAACCGATTCGTAATCATAGTTTCATGGAGTACCTCAAGTTTGATCAAGGTTAAAGGTGATGACTTCATTACCAACACGTAATGTGATTTCTTGCTCAAATACATCAATGAGAGCACGCCCGCTCGTGAACTCGACCAACAATGAGAGGAACCCGATGATCGGCATCAAAATCAACAACCACGAAGTCACCGGAAAATGGAACTTTCCTACATTACAAATACGCCCTCAAGCAATGCCAAGAGGACGGATATGGAACGATCCGCAAGCTCAAGAGTCATGCATGTAGGAGTGAGTTCCTAAGAGAAAGTTTCTTCCACATCGAATAAGGCATAAGGTTTATGCTTGCACCAAGATCTCGCTAGGCAAAGCATTCAACCATTCCCGGAATACACAAGGTAAGAGAAATTTCCGTGATCTCCAAGTTTCTCGAAGCTTCTTCGTAATAATCGCAGAGCGCTCGTTAAGAGGAGTTTTGCCATTTCAAACAACTTTTCCTTATTGCTTAACATGTGTTTGAGAGTTGATGCAAACTTGGGCATCAACATGATAGCATCCGCAAAGCTTATGTCAAAGTGTAATTCTTGGAAAATTTGGAAAATTTGTCCATTTGATGACCGGCTTTTTCATGAGCTTTTGCTCATTCAAACGTGATGGGTAAGGAATAGAAGATTTGGATTGATTCTCAACAGAGCTACAGGAGGTTCAAAACAACTCCTTGATTTGACTTGGGTTTCGGACAACTTGAGGTTGGACTACCAAGGTAGGACGTGCATGCGGTACTCGTGGGCTTGAATAATGCACCTTGTCCGTTGTTTCCTTGGTAACTTGACTCATTGCCACAGTGGAGGAGGCATTGAGTCGAGGTCCATTGTGTGTCGGAGGTTCACTTTCCACTACCTTTGGGAGAGAAGAAGAAGAGGTAGTAGGAATAGCAGGTCCATCATATGAAACACCACTGGTCATGATCGCTTTGCATCGCCTCGGGTTAGCGATCGTGTTGCTCGGAAGTTTTCCCGAGCCCGAGGGTTGATCATTTAAAGACTTCTTAAGATCGCTAACTGACCGACCAACAACCTGCTCATTTCATCTTGGGATTTCATGAATTGCTTCAAGAACTCATCGATGATGGTCCCGGAGGAATAATGGCGGAGGAGCTCGAGGATAATTTGAGGTCAGTATGTTTTGATTATAGCCAAAATTCCTTGATTAGGATTCATATTCCCATGAAATTGATTCCCCGATTGAAATTGTTTTGATTAAGGTTCCTTGATGTTGGAAACCTTGATTGGGTCCAGGATAGAAATTACCTTGGTTTTGATAACCTTGGTTCATTCTTGGTTGGTTCTCGATTCCGTTTTGCATGTTATGATTCTCGTTAAACCGGTGGTGCTCGATTAGTGTTAGCACGGTAGTGTGGTTCATTTTGAGGACGGTATTGAGTACCTCCTTGTCGTGAACTACCGGCTAGAGCATTGGCTTCAAATGGACTACCATCGGTGGCGTGACAATTGTAGTATGCATGAGGACCACCACAAGTAACACAACTCTCGACTTTCTTCACTTCACCATGTGTTGGTGTCTCGAGTGAAGGTCACTTTCTTTTGGTTAGCAAGAACCAAAGCTCGAACAATGTCTCGTGAGTTTGTCAATCTTAGCATCGGTGCTAGATGTACTCACCGGAGATGAAGAAGAAGAAGGTCCAAGATGAGACCGATATGTCTTTGCTCGGAAAGGACGGACCGAGATTTGTTCTCAATGATTTGCAAGGCTTCTTTGGTAGTCTTGCTCAGAAATTACCTCCGCGGAGGCATTCAAAGAGTCTTGATTAGTCCGATTGAGACCATTATAGAAAGTATCCATTTGCATTAACTCGGTAAAACCATGATGCGGACACTTCATGAAGCAACTCTTTGTAACGATCCCATGCCTCCCGAATGATTCATCAAATCTCTCGAGAAAATTTCATTATCTCATTCTTAAGACTTGTGGTTCGGGATGGAGGATAGAACTCGTTAACTAACTTGGTGACTAGATCTTCCCATGTCTCAATAGAACGAGGGGTTGTTTCTCGCCAATTCCGGCTTGTCCTCAGAGAAAATGGGAATGTAAGCTTGATAGCTTCATGGGACATTCTTGTACTTGATGGTAGATGCAATCTTGTTAAACCATCGAATGTGTGCATGAGGATCATCCCGCCAAAACCATAGAATTGGCTTTGGGTTACTAGATTAAGCAACCCGTTTTGAGCTCGAAAGTGTCACCACGATGGTCGGACAACAATGGCATCTCCGTAACCCTCGATGGGTGCTTGGAGAAGCTCATTCATGGGTTTGTCTTCCGCCATTTCGACGTGAGGTGGTGGTGGTAGACGCCTCACCACTACCAAGGAGCCGAACGCCCTCACGCTCACGAGGAATCTTTCCAAGTTCGAAAGTGGACTTGTAGAATCGAAGAACGAGTGCGCATGCACTAAGTATAAAAATCAATTTTCAAAACAAATGAGGCAAAACGACAAGTGAACTTAACCAATAATCACAAATGAAATGGCTTCTTTGAAAAAGGTACACCAAATCACAAGGACACAAAGGCAAGTTTTAAATCGATGTTCGGAACTTATTATGGTCACACCCCGCTAGTAGTGTATCGCCTTGATTTGCGGTGGTTGATTTTATGTATATATTAAGTACCACCGAAAAGACGAGGTAAAGATTTGTGCCGATGGGTTTAAAACTTTTGGACAATATTTTGGTATCGTCTCGCTTAACCAAATCGCATCGCTTTAAGAATCACCTTAAAGACAATACAAGATAGAAAACGCTACGATTGTTTTGTTGTTTTATATTTTTTGGTGTTTTTAACACTTTAGGAAAAGTGTTAATGAACTTTTGATATTTTTATAACTTTACAAAAACTTTTTACAAATGGTGGGTTATGTGCAAGAATGGGTCCGAAAATGGCTAAACACACGCTAAAGCTCCCCAAGCAATGCGCCTAAAATTTGATGGTGCTAAACCGCAAGTCTACCTCACACAAGCTAGCCACTTGTGAATGGCTAACCGTAAGAAGCTTAAACCGCTTAAAACACAAATACAATGAAGTCCGGAGAATAGAATGAATTCCGGTCGTTTAGTCCCACTGAGACTCAATGGTGTGTCAAAACTAATTCAGATGATAGAGTGATCACTAAGGATAGTGATCAAGAAAGGTTTTGATGAGAAATTACACCACCGATTGATTGGAATGGAATGGGATACGTAATTGGAAAGCACAACAATCGATAAAAGAAACGAAACGACGCTTAAAAACCACGACACGCACAAAATAAAAAGTGAAATCTAAGAAATAAAAGACCTAAAAATATGAAAATGACATTTTGAAATCCTAAAATAAAAGAAAATTATTAGAAAAGAAAATTATTTTTACAACTATTTATTTAATTATTATTAATTAAAACTATTTTAACTATTTAATAAATACTCTAAAATAGAAGAAAATACAAAATAAGGCTAGAAAAATAAAATTATGATTCAGAAAAATCTAAAATATTATAAAACTAATTTTAAAATTAAAATATATTTTTCACACTTTTATCTAATTATTACTAATTAATTATTATTTAAAATACACTTAAATACTAGAAAATATAAAATAAAACTGGAAAATGAAATTTTAACTTGGAAAAATCTAAAATATGATAAAACTAATTTTAAAACTGAAAAGATATTTTTATGCTTTTTAATTATTTATTACTAATTAATTACTATTTTTAACTATTTAAAATTATAATAAATACTAAAAGATTAGGAAAATTATGAAACTTTTTCTAAAAATACTATATGATGACAGAAAACTAACAAAAGTATAAAACAAGATTTGCTTATTAATAAGCTAAAAGAAAATCAAAAGCTAAAACCTATTAAATAAATGCTATCACCGATTTTAAATTGATCTTTTTCTCGATTTTCTTTTGAAAACTACTTAACTACTAAAAATATGAAACTTTAATAAAGACAAAAATTTTACAAATTACAAATAAGTTGCTTGACAAGCTTATGAGCTCAACAGATATGCTTATGAGCTTATTTTGATGAAATAAGCTCAAACAAGCTCACCAAACCAAATGTAAGCTAAAATAAGATGTAATAAGCTACAAGCTACTCAAATGAAGTTAAAAGACAAAGAAAAGCACACCGATAAGCTAGAATAAGATAAGCACTAAGCACTTGTGTTTAAACACGTAAATGGGACAAAGATTAGAGCTTATCATGTTCTAGCAAACAAGCTAGAAAAGGAAAACTTAAGCTTGGGACTCAAGATGGCTTGGTTGGCTTTCCAAAGAACCAATAATCACAGATTTGAACAACAATTAAGCTCTGTGCAAGCTTTTGATTGAGCTTATGTAATCGGTGCATGTGGCACTTTTGCAGCATGTGGTACTCAAAATAAGCCAATAATTAAGCACTTAAAAAGTCGATTAAAGGAGAACTAGCATTTTCTAATTTTGTTTAGCAACCGAACTTTGATATCCCAAAAGCTTTTAAGCTAAATCTCACTATTAAACACACAAGAAAATATATCTTTTAATTCAAAACCACCCAAATGAAAATTTTGACTTTTATAAAACTAGATAAGTTTGACTTAAATGAGATTTAAACCGATCCTAAGCACTAATTATGTTATGTTAGGTTGAAATAAGACTTGTTTGATCAATGATAACAACTTGTAAACACAAAACAAAATCAATGATCATGCAATCCCAACAAAGGGACACACAAGCTTTGATCAAAAGAGATTTTGACTATTGATGAAACAAGGACAGTTTTCTTGACTTGCTTGAGATATTTAGACCAAGTGTGATACAAGACAATAACTAGCAACCACTCAAACAACCTATAGCACAAGAAACACAAGGAATCCAAACACCCCTTTATCTTAACTATTTTGAATATTTTCAAAGACAAACACAAATTTAGACCATAAAGATGATTACAGACCTTATATAATCACTAATTAAGTCTAAATAAACATGAACCAACAAAGGACAACAACATAAAACTAAGAATTAAGACTTAAGCTATTTTAATTGTTAAAATGAAATTTATATAAACTACAAATTTAAAAGAACAACCAACCGATTTTAAAGCTTAAATACACTTAAATATAACTAGTGAACAATAAAACACAAAGATACAATCTACTAAACAATTAAAACAAAGAAATTCAAAATTGAACAAAAGGCTTACAAATGGCTATCCAACTGAAATCCAAGAACTAGGAACCAAGAACACTCCTATAGGCTTACCACTAAGCCACTAACCCAAGGCCATCCATAATTCACCCCGCTCCAAATTGTGTACACCATTTCCATGAGATTTTTGATTTTAAACTATTTAATTTGTATTTTTGGTGATTTTTTGCTTTTGCTTCTAAACTGCTTTTTAGGTTTCTAAAAGCTTGAATAAGCTTTATAGAGCTTATGTGATCTATTTCACCATACAAACACCTTATAACAACATTTGATTCACATGAGATTTTTGAAATATGAAATTTGCATAAACCGAAATTTGAACTTGAAACTTGAAATTGATTATTGTAAAAGGTTTCAAATACAATAACAACTTGAAATACAAAGCTTGTAAACTAAAACATACATCGAAATTTTAAATTATGCTAAAACGACATTAAAAAAAACTAAATTACACTAGATACATTGATACATTGCATCTTCTCCTTCTTTATAGACTTTTTGACTCCTTGATACCTCTCGAATCTATCCCACCAATTTCCGAGCCATTGATTGCACAAAATCATCAAAACCGTCCACTTGTAGTTTTGGCGCCAATTTCTTCATAGCAGTGTTTGAGTATTAATGGTTGGTTTGAATCAATTAAGAGATTTTGGTGTTAGTGGAGTGGAGGGACAAAGGTGGGGGTTGAAAGATGGAAAACCATGACCGGTTTTGGGATTACAGTTGTGAGGAGGATGAGCAAGTGTTGGCGGTTTTTTTGTTGTTTGACTTTCGTTGACCGGGCTAATAATAAACGGGGTCAAGGGTCAAGGTCAAGGGTCAATTGGGCTTCATATGGTGTTGGGGATATGCATTTATGGATTGGATTTGGGCTTTGATATTGAAAAGGGTCCGTTTGGTTTAGTATACACAAGGACCAAAATTGCAAATTATCCAAACTTGAAGGACTGATCTTGCCAACTTTCCAAACTTATCACAAGGACCAAACTTGACAAACTTTGATAGTACAAGGACCCTTTTGCATAAAATTCCTTTTTATAAGTCCAAGGACTAATTTTGCAATTTTTCAAAGTTTAAGGACCTTTTCCGCCATTTGACCAAAGAATCATTCAAGGACCATTTTTAACAACTTAGAATATTTCAGGACCTTGAATGATAAAATTTCACATTTTTGAATTCCGTGGACTAGATTTGACAACTTTTAAAACTTGGGGACTAAACCGCCAATTTTGCAAACTTGAATCATTTTTCATCCGATTTTGATATTTTTGCATTTAAAACACATAAAACACCGATTTGTGATATTTTCATCATTTTGATGCATTTTGAGTGTTTTCGATGATTTTGCGCTTAGATTGTACAAAATGATGAGTATTTAGACACTCATCTGTGTATGTCTAATATAACCGCTTGAACCTCTAACATTTTGGGTTCCACATCTACTTCTATTCCATCCGTGTCGTCGTGTGTAATGCAGTGATATGATCATTCTCCGATTGTTGATAGCGGATGTCCACACATGACAGTAATCTTAAATCGTTATCAAACTTTATTGCAAAGTTCATTGGCACCGCCATGTTGGAATGATCACTGCAGCTATCATGGGCTACGGAGACTATATCAATGGGAACATCGAAATCGATAGGGTTTACTATGCTGGAAGGCCCTCGGTCACAACTGCTTTCAAGAGGGTCAATTTTGTGATGGAGATTTGAGGTCGCTTTGTGGAGAAAACTTGTTTCATCTGTGATCTACAAGGAACGATCTTATGTCCGCTCACGTGATTCTAGTCTCTACACTATCTCTATGCAAGACATGGTTGCTTCCTCTCCCATCCGCTACTTTCAAAGGCAACATCTAAAAATCCTGGCTATGGCACCGCTGCCTCTCACATATAAACTTTCAAACCATCACCAACCTTGCTCGACACAAACTAGTTGAAGGACCCCACCATTCCGGTATTCAAAAGATCAACTATGTTCGCTTTGTGAACAAGGAAAAGCACTCGTGCTCATTTTCCTTCAAAGGTGGAACACACCTCAAAGATGTGCTTCATCTTCTTCACATGGATTTATGCGTCCGACACGTGCAAACGATCAATGGCAAATGCTACATTTTAGTAATTGTTGATGACTACTCACGTTGGACTTGGGTCTACTTTCTTCAAGCAAAGACCAAGCTTCACAGATGATCATCACCTTCTCACAAAAATATGTGTTCACTCAAATACCGCTAGATGATCGAACCTACAAAGGAACCGAATTTGTTAACAAACTCTTCGTGAATTTTATGAGAAAGTGGGAATAGAGCATCAAACATCTATTGCTCTGACACCGAACAAAACGGAGTTGTTGAAAGACTAAACCTAACGTTAGTGGAAGTCGCAAGAACCATGTTAATTAATGCCAAACTCCCAGACACTTGTGGGCGTGTCGATTCATCGCATGCTACACTCAAAACCGCCTATGATTACAAAACGCCACAACAAAACACCTTTCGAGCTTGTCCATAACAGAAACTGAATCTAAAACACTTTCATGTATTTGGATCTCTTTGCTATCCGAATAATGATCGTGATGACTTTGGAAAGCTCAAAGCCAAAGTCGACATTGAGTCTTTATTGGGTATTGTGATAATTCTAAAGGTTTCCGAACTGGAATCATCGAACAAAGGAGGTAATGGAAACAATTCATGCTCATTTTGATGAACTCACGAAATGGCTTCGAGTATAATACTTAGAACCCGGTCACAACCGCTTAAACTTCCTCAACCCCATCATCACCGAACAAAGCCCTCACCTCTCACAACAAATGGAAAGGTTATTTGCTCCTCCGCTCAAAGGATTTAAATTGATGAACGTGCTGTGTGTATCCACTGCTCACCGATCAACCCGATAATACTCTTATACCGACACACACTGCTACAACAACCATCATGAAGATGCACCTACACCCGCTTGACTCCACCATAATATTGAACAAACCGCTTCCAACAATGATGAACCGCCGATGATATTCTCAATGATGTACCCCACCGCTGGATTTTGATCCAAATGTGTTCTTTAACCCGCTTGCTAATGAGATCGCTGCACCGATGTTGCGGAATCTTCCACAAACCATTTGAATCCTCAAAATCGCACAATGTATACCAACATCAACCTCTACACATATATGGACTAAAGACCATCCTCTGAAAATATTATTGGCAACCCAAACCAACCAACCGTCACGAGACAACGCCTTCACTCGATGGTGAGCATCGCATTTATGCCCTCACCGCTCACCAATCGAGCCTAAAACATCAAAGACGAATGACAAAAGATACCGGATAGAATCCATGCAAGAAGAACTTAACCAATTCAAACATCTTGAAGTATGGAACCGTTGAAAGACCATCGTGGGTTTATGTCATCGGTCTAAAATGGATGTGGAAAAAATTGATGCGTAGGAAATGTTATCCAAACAAGTCACGGCTCGTTGCTAAGGGTTATCGCCGTGAAGAGGGTATAGACTTTGAAGAATCTTTGCCCGGTTGCTCGCCTTGAGGTCGTTTCGATATTTCTCGTCATGCTCATATGAATATGACGGTCTCATCGATGGATGTCAAAACGCGCTTTCAATGGACAACTTAAAGAAACGGTATGTCAACCAACCGATGGATTCGTTGATCCCGAGTTCCCGAACCATGTTTACAAACCGAACAAAGCTCTTTATGGTCTCAAACAAGCTCCTGCATGGTACGATAAGCTATCATCTTTCCTCATTGCCAATAATTTCACCAAAGGTTCGGTTGACCCTACTTTTTATACAATATCACGGGCACATATCTTAATTGTTCAAATTTACGGATGACATCATTTTGGGTCTACACATAACAAGTACTCAATCGCTTTGCAAAAGTAATGAAGAAACTTTTGAAATGTCCATGATGGGTGAACTTACATTCTTTCTAGGATTGCAAGTTCATCAATCACCCCGTGGTATTTTCTTGAGTCACCCAAATATGCCCTTGAATTGCTAAACAAATTTGGAATGAAAACCCGTGATACTTATGCCACACCAATGACTCATACCAAGAAGCTAGATGTCGACTTAAATGGGAAATTAGTGGACCCTACAAAATACCGAGTGTTATTGGGTCTCTAATGTACCTAACAACAGATTTAATTCGATATTGTCTTTGCCGCTTATCTATGCTCTCCAAGCTATCGCCTCGACCAACCGAAACCCACCTCTCCGAGGCTAAAAGAATCCTCCGATACATCAAGGGAACCATTAACTTGGGGATCCGTATCCAAGGATTCGGTTTTGAACTAATCGCTTTTCGATGCCGATCACGCAGATGTTTAGATTCACGAAAAGTACTCAAGAGCACTACAATTTCATGGTGATAAACCGTGTCTGGCAATCAAAGAAGCGTGATTGTACATCGCGCCCTCAATGTAAGCGTAATATGTAGCAATGTCCGCGTGTCGTGCTCAAGTAACCGGATGAGAACACAACTCAAAGACTACGGTTACATATTTGACAAAATCCTCATGTATCGCGACAATCGGAGTGCCATTGCGATCTCGCAACTCAGTCAAGACTCAAATCAAAGCACATTGATCTTCGCTATCATTTCATCAAGGATCACGGAACAGGTACCGCTGAATTATACTTTATGGGTACTGAATACCAATTGGCGATCTGCTCACCAAAGCCTCGCCTCCCGCTAGGTTTAATGAGTTGGTCCACCGGATTGGTATGAGGTGTTTGACTCAAGAGGAATTGATGACCTCCTAAAACAGCCTTAAAACCTCACAAACACCAAAATTCTCTTTGTAAATAAATTTTCAAAACAAAATACAAAAATATAAAACCCGATAAAACAAAATATTCTTCTAATCTATTTTTCTTCAACATGGCAAGTATATTTTTCCGTCAACACTTTAATCTTTCAAAATTCAAGATTTTTCCGATCAAGTGTTGAGGGGAGATTACAAAGATTTAACTGCTTCAAAACATCCGTACTTGCATGTTATCATATCTCGTTGTTTCTCTTATCAATGGTGATAAAATTTTTCGTTCAATGACACCCTGACTAAAATTAATAACCTTTCATCATTTTTCTTAAGTCGAGGGGAGTGTCACAAGTTTCTTTCCTAAAACTTTGTTTGGTAACAAAATGGAAGTTAAATGGCTTTGTTTGAAAAAGGAAAAGTGGAGGGACCAAACTCACAAAATGTTAAAGTTAACTTTAATAAAACTCCTTCCACCTACTTATTCACTTCACATTTATTACTTTCAACTTTTAACATCCTACGCCTAAGATTCATTCAAGAAATTCATCCTTTTGATCATCATTTTGTAAGTAGTTTTGTGATTACAACATGTTTTTAAGCTAAGGTTTTAAATTTCATGCTATCCTACGGTTAAAACGTGTTTTACGCGTGATTGTGTGTTCTACGCATAAGCGTATGAACACACAATCATTGTGTGTGTGTTTTTGGTTAAATGGATTGTGTCAAAACGTTTCTAATACATCAAGGATATCATTTTAACCATTAAAACCCACCCGTAAACACGTATTGATGATTTTTGAAAACTAGGTTCTTGAGTCTAATTGGGTATTTTCGTATGTGAAGTGCTTTGGTCAAAAGATTGTTGGGTTATGTTCATATATTGATGAATTGATGATTTACATGGTTGTTAACCACCCAGAAACTCTAAATGTTTAACAATTTGGAATTAGGGTTTAAAGTTCATAACTTTGGGTAATTTTGATTCTCAACGAATTAGGTGTTAATATTTGGTCTAAAGACTCTCACAACACTCTTGAACTACCAGAATCAATATGGTGCAAATCCTATGGTTAAAATTCATACGCGTAATCCTTAACCCTTAGGGTTTTGACCTACGCGTATGACTTTCTACGCATAACTGTTTAACAAGTGTTCATGCCATGATTTGTTGTTAAAATGAATTTATGTGTTAATATTGATGATATGATGGTTTTATTTCAGCTTGTTACTCAGAAACTCGTAATCAAGGTCCTTGTTACTCACACGATAAGATTACCCTACGCAGAGTCGCCATGCGTAAGAATAATCCCACGCATAACTATTACGCTGCAAGGTTCTACAATGGGACCACGCGTGATCCCGTGAAGGATATGCGAACAAGGACCTCACGATAAGGTCTACTCACGAGTAAGCCTTACGATAAGGTATAACGCCACGCTGAAGCTCCACGATAAGGTCCCTTTCCCACGCAGAACATTTCACGCTGTAGTTAGATCCCACGATAAGCTTTTCGCTCACGCCAGTATGTCACCACCGCCACGCTTAACTTTGCCAATTCTACGCCTATGCCTTGATTGACCTCCATTATGAATTGTTACGTGTACAAACTTGTTAATAAACTTATCATAACGCCACTAATCCAATAATGTCACTAATAAACTTAAACGCTTGATATGTTGTGAACAATAAGTGATAACATAAACTTTAAAACTTAAAGTTAACTAACTCACTAAACATTTCACGATCGCCATTGGACTATTGGACATACAAGTGACTTAGGACTCAGAATAATCATTGACACCGTATATTCAATAACTAGACAATAAAACCTTCGTTGACTAACATTATGTCTTTCGATATGTTGGTTCTTTGGCTAATGTTATTTCGCATCACGACATGGTCGAACAAATGAATGTTGATGCAATGTAAGTTCTTACAATTGTCGATATCTTTCCAGAGGGTTATCCAAGAAAGCTTGGAAAGAACAACCTTAGGGTTGATTTTGACACCTCACATGCTCGTAATCTTCTTGTCTCATTGCAATGGATATTCTCGTGAATCATCCCTACCGTAACATGCTCACACTCGCCACGCCCGCAGGTCTACATTCAACAATTCGGGATTCTATGCGAGGATCATCGGTCAAAGTGCAGTGAATGTGACACTTAATAACAAACAAGTCACTATCACTCCCGCCGACTTACGGGTCGTTTTCATCATTCCGCACATTGCTCCAACCGACTTCTTCGCCACACCCATCGAGGAGATAGTTCTTCAATTCGCTTTGGATATTGGCTATGATGAAGCTTCAGGATTATTACTAAGCATTCTCACGCGGAGCTTAAGAATATTCCTCAACCATGGAGAACCTTCTACATCATCATTACCAAGTCATCTCAGTCGTGATAAGGGTTATGAGCATCCAAAGCTCATGGAACTACAAATCTTCCGGGTCTCGATCAATAAGAAGGACATCGAAATCAAGCAATCGATATGGGAGGACATGATGCTATTTCACAAGAAGCTTGGCTCAAAGATTCCATATGTCGATACAAAGCTTTTGATCCGAGAGCACTTGGGCTCAATCTCGATATCCCCAAGCGGCTCAATGACCCGCATAATCACGACTTGTTGATCGAACCTATACTATCCGTCCGAATCAAAGAATCATCTACAAAGAAAAAGTGGTGCTGCTCGATCACCTTCTATCTAAAGAAATCAAAAGCTTGAAACGCATAAAAGGTATCTAGTTGCAGACGAGAAGGTAAAGTTGGACATCCGATGAGAAGTCTTCGGGACACCACACGGAGAACCGAAGATAGAAGCACAGTGAAGTGCCGCAAGTACATGAGAGTCACAGAAATTCCCAAGAGGAACCCTTCAAGAAAGAGGATTGTTCCCTAAGGAAGCTACACCCATCCCAATCCCTAAGCCCGAATCAAGAAAGAAAGCTTACGGACGAAAGCTCAAGGCACCGATACGTATGAAGAGATTACCTACTCAAACTCAAAAGGATGACAATCCTCAGCACTAAAACCTCCAAGTCCTAAAGTCGATAAAAGGAAAGGAAAGACTCGCTTGTACCTTATGATGAAAGCTCGGAGAGTGATGAAGAGCCACCGAAAAAGTATACAAGAAGAAGGTCAAATTCATTAGATACCAACACAAGGTCAAGAATTTGCTAAAGACCAAATGGGTGGCCCCGTGGGTCAAGTGGTGTAACCAATCTTTACCAACTCTCGATGCGGTTAATCAACCCGATAAGTGGAGCCGGTGCCACCACTCTTGTGCAACAACAAAAGCCCGCAGAGGATACTATTGTATATGATTTTGAGGAACCGAAACGAGAAAGATAAAGATGCCGATTATGACGATTTGCTTCGACAAGCCCTACACGATCACGTAAGGAAACTTCAACCACCAAAGGACCCATAATCTCCTCAATGCCTCAACCTCATCGATTCTTCTTCTCATTCATCACAACCACCATCAAAGAGATCAACCAAATCATCATCCAAATCAAAGAAGAAACCACTCGTTTTGGATTTCTCACACTCATAAACGAATTGTGAATGTCACAAACAAGTCGAAAGAAAACGTGCTCAACAAGAAGTCAATTTCTTTGTCGATCACATACAACATCTATATGACGAGAATGAAAAGATGCAAGAGGAAAGGAAGTTTGTTCGTGAATTCATGAAAATCACCAAGAGGAATTGAACGAAATGATCAAGGCTACACCAAAAGTACCTTCCGATTACGCTCCAAAAGTCACAAAGGAGTTATTCACCGCATAACCATATCCGAATCTTATGCAGATCGCCAAGCAAACTATTCGATCAACACCCTTAACCGCATTACAATCAATCCAACCGATCCAGTAGTTTTTCGAATAGTGAATTCAGCGCCAAGCTTGTAACACAACCGTCGTTACGATCCGCAATGTTTACTTCGGAAGAAGCAAAACTGCTTCAAGCATTGCCGGATTACCAACCCAAGAAGCTTGTAGATTCAAGTCGAAGGTCTAAACGCCCCAGAGACGATGAAGACAAAGACAAGGATAAAGACTCGCACCTCAAACGCCAAGCGCCCGTGAATCTTCTTCAATGCAACCTCCTCCTCAACGAACTCCTCGCTCAACAAAGGTCCCTCCTCGCTCCTCTACAGATAAACCTCATGACGATTCCGAGTTACCACCCATGACTCGTAAAACCGGTGATCACTTTGAGTATACGGGTGGTGACGATGAAGAGGTCCTTGAGCCCCTACAACAACCCACCTCTCCCAAACAAGTACAGAAACTAGAATCATCATCTAGGCCTTCAAAAAGAAGAAGAAGAAGACGCTTACACCGACGCCGATCATGGCTAGATGACGACAAAACAGAGGAATTTGAATGGTTTGTTACACTTGTTAACAACACTCCCTACCCCAAGAAGGTCGATTTGGTAGATGGTAATACATTGAGCATGCAAAATCTTGCAAGAAAAGTTCCATGAAGAAGATGACGAAACCGAAAGAAGCGAATCAAGAATGAAGCTTTTCAACTGTTAAAATATAGCTCGAAAGTGCTCGAGGTCTAATATCATCTTGATAACATTGCTTGAGCTATGTCTAACAACATGGATTCGCTCAACCCGTAGCAAACATCGACTTCACTAAACGGACAACCTCCATATTACATCGATCGACCAAACCTCTACCAACAATTGGTCAACCAGATGAACCAAGGATTCCATTCAGATATTTCTTCAACAAAGACCGAATTTCTTCTACATGGTGGCGATGGTTCAAGGAAATTGCACATCGCTGACACTTCCATTCCCAACAAATATATACTCGAATCAGATTGCCATCGAGGAACATGCCAATCACTTGTTCTCTCGACAAAGTGGAAGCATTTAATCGAGATGCAATGTACCGGATTCATCATTATTCGGAATCGACTAATCTACTATAGTCGTCAGTTCAAAAGTATCAACATGCGTGTTCAAGATTAAGGATATCGCACATCAAACATGTCGCTCGTCATCTAAGGGACTACACCTTTCTAAAGAATATCGTGGTCAAACGACAAGATGAAAGAGATTATGCATTCTCTCGAAGTCGACTTTGAGAATTTGTCATCAACGACATCAAGACATGTACCTTTGCCAAAGTACAAGGTCGCATGAGACAATTTTCAAACGGCACAACGTGAATTCATCAAGTCACCGTCATCTTCATCGACGATAGTCATCAAGGAACGTAGAAGATCTTCACCGCCGCTGAATCATATCGTACACGTGTTAACTTGACTCCACCACAAATCGATCTTCCCGACATCAACCACCATACACAATACACGCCATCAAGAAACCTTTCGTGTCGCTATCGCAGGAACTTCAACGCAATTGTTTGATGGCGTAGTGAACTTCATAAGTTTGAGATCACACCTGAAGATGGTTAGTGATGGATTGGCTTATCGTTGAAGGACATACGTGACAAGATCGATCTCCTAAGTGATGGAATTCTCGTGATATAAGGATGAGAAGGATCATCGTAATGATTGATGAAAGGTTGTTTAGACGGACTGCCTCGTATTTATCGAGAGTTTTGTTGGTGGTCACCCACGATGAACATTACAAGCTTTCAACGCCAGTGTGCACTCGAAACATCATCGACTTCCCGGTACCCTTGAATTGTTTCTTTCATAATTTTGATGTGTGATTTTATATGTCTATGGCTTGTGCACGATATCGTTGTACAACCCTGCATTTGTCAAGAAAGGACCATGTGGTACGCCGCCACAATCCTTATAAAAGGATCGAAAGCTTTTACTTTGAGTAAAACCTATCAAACCTTTATTATTCAAGGTTTTGTTTCAAAAGAACAAATACTTCCCCTGAGATTTTCAAAATCTCAACCGCTTATATCACTTGTTGAGGGGAGTATTTGAAACTTTGTTCACCTAATGTTCTTTGTGTCACTCTTCCGCAACACTTAAATGGTCATATTTATTTCAACTGCTTCAAAATAACATTTTAATATGCCATTTTTGAGGGGAGAAAATTTGTGATAAGAAATATGTTGCGTAATGCTAATTGAATTCACGTGAGAATAGACTTAACCAACGAATTGACGATGCTTAACCGTTAGTAACTCGAAAAGACTTGTCCTCGACGGGTAATAATTTCAAGCTAGTTTGCTAGTGATGTAAACGTGTCCCGCAAAGGACTTGTCTCGAGTAGAATGTACCATTCGAGAAACTCTTGATAGACATGAACTCGACGGGTTTGACAACCTTCGAGGTTATTCTACACCTTCAAGGTAGTTATTAGAACTAGTTGTCACCCAAAAGTCGACAATGTAACTCTTTAACTATGCAACGAACTGCAGTTCTATGGGGATTGTTTATCTCGAGTGGATCAATTCAAAATGTGCGCTTTTTTCTCACTGCATTTAACCGCTAAAACTATTAAGCACATGTGAGGGGAGTATTTATGAAAAATCATATCTCTACAAAGGGCACTAAAATGTTTTCATTAATAAACACCGTGAGAGATTTAATTTATCGCTGGTACAAAATGGTTTTATGGCAACATAGGTTAGTCATGGAGTTATAAGGTACACTAAGGTTAGGAATAACCGTCCTATGATCCGCTGTGAGCCGGAGGGATTCACCCAAGGACACTACCATTAGTTAGTGTTAGAAGTCCTTAGGAATGATTGTAAAAGGAGAAATGAGAATCGGAGAAAGAAGGAGTGAAGAATAAAAAGAAATGCAAAGTAAAGGGTGAAACAAATAGCCCTCCGATTATTCAACTTAGGGCGTATAACCGGTTCAATTCATATGCTATCAAGTTGTCACTTGATGTCACCGGTATTGAAGATTAAAGTCGTCATGGACCCAAAGGACGATGCACTAAACCTTCTTAGCCACTCAAGTTACTCTCAACAAAAACTTGTTTCATTCTCACTGGAACCCCTACATAATCTATCGGCTTTCTTAGAGATTGCCGATATTGAAGAAGGAGACCTCTCCCTAGTCTCCGCCAGAAAACCAAAATGCACAATTGAGTCTAGAGCCACGAGATTCATCAAAAGATCTCTTAGGAACACTTGACATTTCATCACTTGTTGATCAACAAATAAGATCATCAAGGGTTCGCTGGTTCATATCGAGTCCTTCATGCATCTTAGCAACTGTCGAGAACATTTATGAGAGGTTCACATATGTGATCCTCAAGATTGAATGGAAACTCCCCGCCGTGGTCAACATCAAACACTCGACAAACAGTCATTGTAACCCCGTGATTACGCGGAGTGTGTCTCAAATACCACAACAGAGGTGATGCTTCTGTACCTCAATGACTATCCGAACCGTAGGTGTACTTCAAGACATCGTTATCTCACTTGTGGGACTCCTGCCTCAGAATGCCTTTTGTGAGAATTAGAGTTGTGTTTTCACACTATGTCATTACACAATCAAGTTCAAACTTGTAAGTGCGGAACCGCTTATTACTAACCGCTTTAATGTTTTCTTCTTATGGAAGCTCGAGCGTAATGATCGGCAGATTCTTCTCATGCTCACGCCAACATCATCACTAATGGAAGTTCTATCTTAATACAACACAATAACAAAATGATTCTTCATCAAACAAAGAATCTACAAAGTTAAAGACTTAAAGAACTTCATCAAGATTGTTATCCAACGTTAAAGAGCATGTGAGCATGTTGAAGAATGACGAGACACCGATAAATGGTTTCGATTCGAGGCGTAATTGATGTCGACAACAACAACATACTATCACTTTCATCACAAAGAACAATGATCAAAGAACAAAGATTAAAGATGACGCTATAGCGTAACCGCTTAAAGAAAACAATTTCTACACCGGGAGATTGTTCGAATCAAGGCAATTCTTCTCACAAGAAAGAAGAATGTCAAGACGCCAACGCTACTATTACATCAACGCCTTCACCGCTCATCACCAACACTTGAGGGGAGATTGTTGGAATCACCCTAAACCATAATCAAGTGTTTGTAATTAATATGTATAGTTAGCTTTATTATGGCCTTTATGTTTGCAATTAGCCTTAGTTTATATAGAAGGCCCATAAGCCCAGGCCTTAGTCCATTAATGAAAGGATGGAAACTAGAGTGTTGCCCTAGCTTTCTCCTATAAATACCTTATGTAAACCTTCATTTGAAGGTTGGTTGTTCAAGTTATTCTTCTTTCACATACCTATGCCTAAACCGCTTTTTACATCGTAATGTGTGTGTGTTTGTTCAATCGCTTTATCTCATTCTATATTACTTGTGTTTGTAAAACTAGTGACCTAACAATACAAAATACTACGCCTCGACGGGCGTGGATTAGCATACAATGGGTAAAGACCCGTCCTTCCTCCACGATGTTGCACTAGACTAAACTATGCTAATAACTCGCTCAACAACTAACATAATAAACGTATATGTCTACGAGCTAACTTAAGCTAGATTATACTTGGGTGACCGATGCTTCACAATAGAATTTCCATTCCTAACAATCTCCCCCAAGTGGAGGTCACCCCATGATTTACATTGTGAATCCTAGCATTCTATTTAATCTTTAATCTTTAGCTCAGAGACATCAACTCATCAAAATATTCAAACTTTGTGCCCGCAGTGATTTCATCATTGTCCAACCACAATGTAAATTTCATGGAGTTTATAGAGCTAATCCACAATGATGACCTTGAGTTTTAAAAGAGATCATCACCACACTTAATCTCAAAGATCACCCATTGTTGTGTTGCCCGTGATATGATGTTGTGACATTCGGACCAACATGCTCACATTCTCGGATCATGATATCTTCACATCGTAGTAGGTGGAAGCTTTAGTTGATTCATGATATTTGCAAGCAGTGAAAGGTATATGGAGTGAGAATATCGAGTCGTTGATGCACTTATCATGATTTCTTTTAGAGATGAATGTGTTCGAGGAGCATACGGCTATAGATTGACCGCTTCATTCCCGATCACCGCAAACATCGGGCGACTGCATACAATAGTTAGCAATAAAGCGCAAAAGTGTCTTTGATCACTTTCGTTGAATTGAGGTACACCACCACGCTTCCCGCTGATCAAGACATGTATCGCTCGTGATAAGGTATAATTCAAGAATTTTCGACATGTGGTTTCACAAATGTTTAGTCGTTTCAAACCGGAACGCCTCAAAGAAGACAACACGGAGTGAGTGAACCAAAGAATTGAGATTCACTGATTGATGAAAGAGATTTGAAAACAATCGTACTCACCAATAGAAATTGTTTTTGCAATACAACAAAAGTTTTAATGAAAATCAATTATCAATCATAAACACCTTTATTTTTGAAATATGAGTACACAATGATGCTAAAGAAAAGAGTTTTAACACAACGACCGTTTTTCAAAGGTATCCAGAATCCATAAATCGAATCAGTGATTGATTCAAAAGATTGAATCGCCCATTGTTTCTGCTCGCTTGTCACATGGTTGATCTATTGATAGATCTCACATGCCACCCACCGTGAGCTTGTTTGATGTTGGCTCCAAGGCTTTCCATCTTCATTGTGAATATGTTTGCATATCACTCGATGTTCCGCAATACCACAAGGATAATGCGAGGACTCATAAGATATAGTCTCTTCCACATTGTGAAATAGAGAGTCTCATTGACAAAGGTCCCAAAGAGATTTATATGATGATCTCGTGGCTCTAGACTCATGATAACGCCACACGCTGCTCTCGGGGTCAAAGGAACTTCCTTTTCTTCGAGCAAGTTTTATAACACCCAGTGCAGGAAACCTAATCGTTGTAGTGTAGTAATTAGGTAAGCCACGGTATTGATATCGTCTCTCTAGGGTAATAGGAATGCTAGTAGGAGTTACTACGCTAAGGTTGGTCGAGGAAGATTATTTTTATCTTTTATATTTTATGAAAATGGAAAGGTACTAATCTCGTTATTGATTTGGGGTTGGTATTTCACCGATTACTCTACTATTATCTAATTATCTAAACTAAGGTCATGGGAGTCTATGTCTAATTAATGTGTGCTCGATGATAGTTTAAAGATGTGTTTACTTAGTTTGTATTACTCCTTAATTATCTCCTATTGATGGTTGAGTGTCACGCCTTATTCCTAGCTGCGCTGTGTGTCTAAAGTTGTAGGGTATGCGCTTCTCCCAACTCTTCGAACTTACCAAAGGGTCTTGTCTACAAATCCACTTAGAGATTATAGACTCCTACTCTAAGGCGCTTCGGATGGTTTAGCCTACAATCACTCGTAATCATACTCTAAGGTTCACAAAGATGAATCAAGCATTGGTACACAACTAATGACCTATCGCATTACTAGATCATTAATCAACTAAGATAAGAAACAACCAATCAATATTTAATAATTAAGTTTCATACTTCCTAAGCAAACACACAAATAAATTAGCTTGACATGGAGAACATGCAAGCATACACACAAATAATCAAAGACATAATTGAATTAATGAAGCAAAGACTTATCTTGGTGTAAGATAGGTTAAAAACCCTAAAATACTGACAAGACACCTTAGGTTCGGCTTTAGGTTTTTACCCAAAGACTCTCCACACAAAGACCGAAAAATTCGATTCTATATATAAGATTACAATCGCGACGGCTACACTTATGTTTAGTGACGCCGCCGTGTCGCCGCCATTAGGTTTCGTCACACGTTAACCTTGCGACGGCTTCACCCACGCCCGTGACGCCGTCCTCTTCGCCAAATTTCACGCCGTCGATCGCATCTAGGCCGCCCGAGTAGCGACGGCCTACTCTTTCACAACCAGACGCCCGCCTCTTGAAAACACGAAGTTTTGAGTTCTGACCCACACAATAATTTTGGGACGGTGTCGCAATAGCACCCGACGCCGCTTTATACTTTCAAAGAATCGCGAGTGTCTCGATTTGACTTTGGCCATTTTCTTCATATTCGCCTTTTCTGTCCAAATAAGTGCCATTCCAAAGATTTTGCCTTCACGAGACCTAAAAAGTGAAAAGGAACGATATTAAGCAATAACGGATACAAGTGATCAAATAAGGACTTAAACGCACCTCAAAATGGTACCTTTAAAACCTTATCAACTCAATAGTATATTTGGTTCCTATGTCGAGACTGTGGAGAGGGTCTCCTCTTCAATATCAACAAACTCTAAGAGAAAGTCGATAGATTATGTAGTGTTGAAACAAAAGTTGGTGTTCTTGTTCAGTGGCTCCCGCTCATACCAATTGATGATTGTTGCTTGAGACCCGCACTAAGAGACGTAAAACCGTTAGGCTTACTCAGGATTGTCTCCCACGATTATCCTCCCGTGAGAGTAAGTAATCTGTTTAGGGTTAAGGAGAGTTAGGGTCAAGATCGCACTTTAACGTAGGATGTGATTCCCTTTATATATGCACGGAACTTTGTTGGTTCCTGTTCCTCAACCTTCGGCGATCCCGCTTTAGTCGGTCGGAATGATTATTCCATAATTAGGAGATATCCGATATCTATTCTACAAATAGCTTCGGTCTCGGGCCTCGTGAGCCCAAACATCTAATTGGTCTAGCCCAGTTCGTACCGGACTAAATTAGTATTGGGCCTTGGTCGGGTTCATGACCCGAATCTAGGCTATACGTCATCATGTCCCCCTAGTCTAGTATGCGCAGTGCGTAACTGCGGATGCTAGACTAATAACCGGAGTGAATGAGAAATATACAAGTGTAGCCAAGAAGCCAAAGAGATATCCACGGCACATTGTTTCCACCACAATAATAAAAATGGGCGCCTGTAAGTCGGGGAAAGTAATCCAGGAACATCCCATCAAGCGATCTCACCACACAATGGGGATAGTAGGGTCCATGTGTCACCCATCGCGGATGAGAAAAAGTATATAATACGCCGCTTCATTTTCATCGTGTTTCTCACGGTAAGAGGAAAACTCAACTCGCCATTGTTCAAGAATCCTTGCATTTGTAATCCAAAACCACCTATTCAAAGGTAGTGCACAAGATTTACAAAAAGAATGATATCATGGTCAAACAATTGTTCCGACTTCACCGACCTCACCAAGAGCGATCTATTAGAATTAACCTCGATTACTTTATACCTGGACGCATCCGTTGTTCCGTGCGCTGGCATCAATAGCGACTACCCCGGCGGAAGCGGGGGGTATACGCTTTTTGAATTGCCAATCAACGTGTGCCCCTCGTCCGCGCTTCGCAAGCGGCGTATTAAACTATTACAATCACATATCCTAGTTGCATTGCATTGCGCGGCTAAATTACCAATTTTGAGGTGAATTGTCACATCGAAATTAACCCAACCATCAACCTATTCCGCGCCTTTTATCACACAACATGGGCACATGTGTGGGTGTAGAAACTAGCAGACCTTGATAGATCTTGAGCTCGTGGATCGTTAGCTATGCCTATGTAATCACAAGCACAGTAAAAGACAATCTCTACAACTTGTATTTAGTAGCGGAATTATAAACACAAATAACTAAGAACTCTGTGATCCTCTATGGATCGTTATATTAACTAAAACTTTGTTTTTCCAATCGGTACATAACTCATAATAATGTGTTCCTTTATAGACAAGGAAC
This sequence comes from Chrysanthemum lavandulifolium, assembly GCA_022545495.1. Taxonomy (NCBI): domain Eukaryota; kingdom Viridiplantae; phylum Streptophyta; class Magnoliopsida; order Asterales; family Asteraceae; genus Chrysanthemum; species Chrysanthemum lavandulifolium. The sequence goes on from CM040240.1 coordinate 290,521,714, forward strand.
CCTAAACAAACTCCTAAACCGCTTCCCAAGAAACGATAAACATAAAACTAAATAAGATATACACAATCACTTCCTAATAAAGCTCATGTATATCCAAACTAAATATACTAAACACGTAATAATGACTTCAAGTAAACTAACTAATAACTATAAAGCTTCAAAGCAGAATTATGTCTTCAAGAGAATCTCACACACTTCACAGTAATCCTTCAAAGAAGAAGTTCAAGATAATCCATACTTACTTCACATAATTCCCAACAATCCTCCCTAAACCGAATTTGACTTGGTTAAGTTCCGCTTGATAGATCTTTAACTAGGCAAGACCCGTAGGATTGTGTAACACGAACACCAAAGAAGAAAGAAGCAAAATAAGAACATCACTTTGATGAATAAACTCAAACTCCATATCTTTTGCAAAGAACAAATGACAACATGTACATCAAAACATATTAATTTCATACTATTCTCATCACATCCAGTGTTAACTCCCGTGAGAGGTGAATCATTGAAAATAATGGATTTGATGTCTTTACCAATAGCCATCACTACCGGAGTAGCCAAATGTTTCAGCTCAAAACTATGGCACATCGATAACCATCCGATTTATTGGCAAACCAAAGAACCATACAAACGGATTTGAATGTCTTTACCAGTAGCCGCTTGCTCGTGACTAGTCAATTTTAGAATTGGTGAACCGATTACCAAATATGGTATTCCAATGCCTTTACCACAAGCCATATACAAGTGGGCTAGTCAATTTGGATTCCAAATAGAATAAGCCATGGTGAATTGATGACCATACAACCCTCAAAGAATTAAGCATGGTGGTTGCGCCTTATGATTTTGAGTAAACCATTACAATTTATCAACAGATTTGATGTATTTACCAAAGTCGCACTTTGGACTAGCTAACTCTTTGACATACACAAGGTATATCCGTGAGTCAATAACCCTCAATAATATACAACAAACCCGCACTAAAATTAGATAAACTCAAACAGATATATAGTTTTTTTTTTTTTTTTTTTTCTTTTAAGAAATAAAGAAACAGAGACATAAAAGATACAAAATACCACAATCAAGATAAACCTTTTGTTGTAGAAGCCGAGTTTTAATAACCCCAACACAATCGTGATGCATGAAGCTCATCATTGCCAACTCGGATTAGAGGTACTTCCAACTTCTGTCTTAGCATTCTTTCCATTAATTGAATGCATAAAGGATAAGTCTTATCCGAGAACATACACAAAATCATGCCACATTGTGTCTCGAACCATGAACACGTGACATAGGATAGAATCTCCAACTCAATCTCCCACTTATGTGAATTCTTCCAAATAGAATACCCGCTACTATCCGGAGAATGAGAATCAAACAAGACTTGAAGATCACCCAATAAATATAAACCGTAACCTCGTGATGAATGAATAGTATAATACCGAGTGACATGTTCATACAAAGATCTTCAAATCATGTTCATCCACCAAATGAAAGATTTCTTCAAGAAGTTGAATCAGATAGTAGAATTATCCAATGATAAACAATATTAAGCTCCTAGTCGCCCAATCAATCAAGACATAATGTGTTCCTTCAGAAAACATCAACAGCTCTTCCTTAATAAAAGTTGACTCAAGAGCTTGAGATCTAAAGAGCTACTCTTGGAAAGATGTTTCCAGCTAGTCTCACAGATCTCCTTAAGGAACTAAGTTTCCTTTAACCATCCTCTCTTCCTCCTACCGATATATAAATTCCCGAGATAATCCTTTCTCGTAACTGCAAGAACATTTTCAGCCTTGAGTAGAAGAAGCGTAAGTAGATATAGTTGGAACAAAGATCACGTAAGGAATTCATTCCGTCAAGCATCTCTTGCTTTCTTAGCTTTAGCAAGCTTTAGATCATCTTTCTTACTCAATGTATCTCCTAAATTATCAACAGATGCAACACAAGGCAATGCGTCAGAGAAACAATAGAAGGTTCAAAGAAGAAACCTTATCAAGGAAGGAGTAGCTTGGAGTTACTCAAGAGCAACATCGTGAGAAATCACCGAGGTGAAACAAAGATCAAAATTGTTCACTATATCAATTGTCTTAGGTCTTTCGCTTTAGGAACATTTGAAGTATCAAAGAATCCTTTTCAATGTAGAAGAAGAAAGAAATGATGAAGATGAAGAAAACTTCATAAGCATATTATACTTTCTCGATCAAAGCATCATCGACAAAGCTAAGACCGCTTCATTGACATGCCGTATATTATAACTCGATTTTTCACAATTTTCCTCATATGATATCTCTTCGAGCTACAAATATTGGTTTTTCCCTTTTGCTTTATACCTTTGAGCAACAATAGCCTCCGCTTAACAATCGCTTGCTTCATTTGTTGTCCCTCGAGCCATCATTAGAGCCACAAAAGTATCACTACCAAAATCCGCACCTAATATACCGAGCAAGTGTAGATTAGAAACTACTTGCCGAGTATAAACATCCCAATGTGCGCAGTATCCGAGTACTAATTCATCCAGCCCCTTTGTCTCTCGTGAGGCAAAACTAAAGTAGACCGAGTCGCTAGTCGCTTAGCCAATTCCTCACTTTTCTTGATTTGTGCACACTCATCTAACATTCTTTCTTGTTCTTTCAACTCGCTCACTTACCGATCTCGAACCAAGTGCGCATCAACCAACGCTTCCTTCCCTTTATCGCAGTCTCCTCAGCAGTAATGCACTTGAGGAATATCCATGAAGGAACTTCGTAAGAAACATCCATGTGAGCATCAAGAAACAGTCGAGAAAGAGCCTCAACAGTGTAGAAAAGACTTCAAGATAGAATCCAAATAAAAACTTCTTCCAAGAAGAAACAAAGCATATCATCAAGGTTGAAAACATGACGGTTCTTGTACAAATGAGGTTTGACCATGTTCAACAACAACATCCTCCATTTGAACATCAAGATATATCACATCAATAATTGTTTTTCAAGCTTCAAAGGATTCCTTATTCAAATATAGTCTTTTCCTTTGCTAGTGTATCTAATAGGTTCCTTTTCTTTGAAGATTCAACATCATAGGAGAAGAAACATGAGTTGTTAGAGCTGCATCGCCCAAGATTCCTAGTGATGCAAGTCGAGGCTCTTCATGCCCTCATCAAGAAACCAAACCTCCTTTTTCCCCTTTTCCAAGTTGTTCTTCCAAGCTCTTAACTTTATTCTCGCAACTCCACAATCTTAACACCAAGAGTAGACTTGGTCTCGTAAGCTCTTCTTTGAGATCGAACCTCTCTCACACATACCTATTCACTAGAGAATATATAGATGTTAGTGTATAGGGTCCTCTACCCACCACTGATTGCTCAAAGGGTAATGGAGCTTCATTAGGCCTTTCAGAGAAATATGAACATGCTCAATATTAGAAATCCTTCATCGAACCGGGTTCCTAACAGACTAGGGTGGGCGCCTATCGGCCTCATGCTCAACCTCATCAAGAGTAACTTGAGTAGATGGTGGACTAGGACTAGGTCTAGTGAAGGTATATGTGGAGGTAGGTCGAGAACCATTAGATGCTTCAAAGAAGAGTAGAAGGACCTCATCAATAGCAATCAAGGATTACCATCAAGCAGTATTGTAAGAAGATGGATCACCAACAACATTATCTTCATCGCCAGCCTTCATTGTTTTGAGGCAACATAGTCATAGCAAAGGATGATGGCCCTCATACTTAGTTCTCATTGAAGCAAATAGTTTATAAGATAAATTCTATGGGATAAAAGGCTTGGGTTTGGTAGTAACATCTAAGATCATCTCAGAAAACCTAGGGTACATCAAAACTTGGTCTTTTCCTAGTTATATTCTCAACCATATTATCGAAAAATAAACCTAGAAAAATTATAAGTTAAACCCCAGATAGACATATAATACCACATCCCAATTGAGTAGAAAACTCGATCCCATCCCCCGATTTATTGTTTAGACACCAAGCAATGTGAACCAAAACTCCACATAGGACAAAGTCGATTCTTTAACCACATGTCATCCTTGTACCTTGATATCCAATTGCTCTTAGCCCATCAAGTACCACGCAAAGATTAGAATGATAAACCCCATTCTCATCATCCAAACGGTTGTCTTCTAATCCGCCTCTCTTCACCACATGATCTGCTCTCGATCATCGCAACAATCTTCAGATCACCCGCTTTTGTAGTATCGCCCAAAATTGAGTAACTAATGATTCATAAATCGCATTTGGAGAATGCAAGAAAGCATAATGAATCTTGATCTCGCAAGAATTCCACCATTGGTCTATATAACTCATCACCCTTCGCTGCTCCCTTAAAAGCAACTTATTATGATCATGCTTGAATTGTAGCGCCATGAGAAAATCGTGTTTAGGTTAAGATTCACACAAGTAGAAGTGTTTTGAACGCGAGTAAAGAGGGAATCGCTTATTTTGAGACTAAGATACGAAGTTAATAAGTAGTAGTTTCAATTTTGGTCAAATTGTTGACCAATGCCGATGTATCGCTACTTTTACCCAATTTAACTTTCAACTCAGTAGAACATTAGCCATTCTCGCCAAGAATACCGATCGGGTAAATAGATTACGATTCAAGAAGCTTCAGAATATCTTTTATTGTTTCAACTATACGCATTAAATCTCATTAAGTCTTGAAACCGCTCTATAAAACAATCCCAATGCACACACGACTCTTCATAAAAAACCCCCAAATATCATCACAAACCCTAATTTCATCAATGCACCAAAATTAACCACAATCAACCATGAGTAGTTCCACCCCAATCACTATTTCATCAGATGACAATGCATCCTCCATAAGCAGTCTTGAGAGGTGGAAGAAGAACTATTTGTCAAGCAATCCACGCGATGGTGAAGACAACTCATCCATAAGCTCTTATGTATCACCTTATGAAGACTCAAATGAGGAAGCAACTCAAAGAGAGTGAATGAGCTCCTTGCTGTTGAGAATGTGCCTTCCCATGCCGCTGATGATTCCGGATAATCTATAAGAGAGAACATCTTACTCCCAACCTCCAAAGACCTCGGCCTCAACAAAGGCCACGAGCCGAACCGCCTTCCCTAAGGATGAGAGGTGGTTCTGGTCTTTCTCGCACTGTGTTTTGGTGCATCAACACATCGTATAGAGGAAACTTTAGGATGGTGGATTGATTGTATTTTGGCTGAAACCATAGATGAAGCACAAAGGAAACATTATTTTCTTCATCATCATGCGTCATCGCTATCATCACCATTTTCATCAATCCATCCTTTCCATTTTGATCATTAGCATCCTCATCATAGTAGTTAGCATCTCCACCATCGAGATAGAATGAATGGGTGTTATGCAAGACTTCACAAGCGCATATCCAGCATCTAGTGTGAAAGATGCGAAGCTTATCATGCATATCCAACATTATGTTAGATGTTCGAATAGATGATATGAACTAGATTAGGATTAGTAGATCATGTAGTTGCATTTGATGTTGATTGTACTTGTAAGTCAGAAGTCAGAACCTGCTTTTGCTTCAAGCATTTCTTGAATGAACATTGTAATCGTAGTACATTGTCTTCAAGTGGAAACAAATAGCTCACTTCGTAACTTTGAATTCAAGAGAAACAAGCTTTAGAGCTTTTTCGACCATATTCCAAATTATCATCCATGGTGAATTCCAACTTAATAACCAATCAAGAAAATGTAATGTATACAAGAGAACACACAAACCAAACAAAGAAAACAAACTAAGATTACATTATCGGTTATGTTAGAGAAAAGCAAACAACCCGTATAGACATAAAACCTATGTGCATTACACATAAAAAATATGCAAAGTGTAAACAAATCCTCCCCGAGGATATGCCCTAAACTTTGCATTTAATGGTTAAGATACCGATATGGACCACAAGGTGTTGAAACCTTGGTCCATCAAAAGCCTTTGTTAACAAGTTCACACATTATCATCGGCGGTGAATTTTAACCACTTTTATCAAATTTTTGTCATATGCATCTCTTATAAAGTGGTGTCTGATTTCAATATGTTTTGTTCGATCGTGAAAAACCGGATTGTTAATAATGCATATGGTACTTTGATTATCAATAAAAATTGTCTGCGTTCATGAAGTTATACCCATAATCCAACAATTGATTTTGTATCCAAAGAACCTCGTCCACAAAGAATTAGCAAAGAACAACGACTCTTCAAAAGTCAAGATGAGGTAGCCACTATAGTCCTCGCTTCTTGCATTGCCAAGAAATCAATCTCTTCCAAGGAATTGGCAACCTCCAAAGGCAGGATCTCCTATCCAGATTAGCACCAAAGATAGTCACTATCACTAAAAGCTTCCGCTTTTAAAAAGGAGACTTTCGGGTACCAAAGGCCAAAATGAGGTTGGCCTCGAGGTACTTAAAGATCTTCTTGACAAAGATTAAGATGGGAAGTAAGTGGAGTGACTTGATGTCGAGAACAAACACTCACAAGAAAAGTAATATCGCCTTGACGCTTAAATACATCAAAGAGCCAATCATAGACCAGTATAAATGAACATTCATAAGCGGATCTCGCTTCATTATTGGTATTTGTCTGGGCTTCATAAGGTGTAGTGGCGGCCTTACACTTTCCATACCAAACTTCTTCAAGATGTCCTCACATATTTGTCCCGACGATGAAGATACCATCAAAGTCACGAACTGAAGTCCCAAAAGAAAGTCAACTCCCCATAGCACTCATCTCGAACTCTACCTTCATAAGCTCCTCAAACTCCACGCACCAAGCTTCTTTTGTGGATCCAAAATAATATCATCCGCACAAAGTATGATGTCCTCGCGAATTTTCTTAAGGAAAAGTGCCTTATCAATTGCACCTCTTCTATAGCCATGCTTTAGCAGAAATGATGAAAGCCTAGAATACCAAGCTCTGGGTGCCTGATGAAGTCCATAGAGAGCTTTGACTACCTTGTAAACATGATTAGGATGATCTGGGTCTTCAAGTCCTTTAGGTTGAGTGACATAAACTTCCTCTTCTATTTCTCCATACAGGAAAGCACCTTTAACATCCATCTGATATACCATAAAACCCATGTAGGATGCCTAAGCCAAAATATCCGTATGGCTTCAACTCTAGCAACATGTGCAAACACCTCATCATAGTCAATTCTCCTCTTGTCTATAACCCCGAGCAACTAATCTAGCTTTGTTTTTATCACAACACCTCTTGCATCTCTTATTCTTCAAAAACCATTTAGTCCCAACTGCATACTTGCCATCGGTAGTGGTACCAAGATCCAAACTTGCTGACATTTTGAAATTGTTGCATTTCTTCTTGCATTGCTTCAAGCCAACTAGAATCTTCAAGGTCTTGAGTAACACTGTTGGTTCCACTTGAGATAGAAAATAAGCAAGCGACACAATGTTCATGAGTACGCATATGATTGTCTCTGATTGGAGACATAAGAGATAAAAACCCTTGACCATATTTAGAACTTGTCACAGCTTCCCTAGTTCTAACAGTATTAGGATCACCAATAATATTGACCGTGGATGAGCGTTGTTGATCCTTTTAGTAGCAAAGGTGTTGACATCAATGGAGGTATCAAGATTAGTCAACGAGGTTCAAAATTAGTGTCATAGAAGGAGGTGAAGATGCTAACTTTTGGTTGATGATGACCATCGAAGGTCTTGAAAACGTATAAGGTTCTCCAAGGTTCGTTGACTCTCTAGTAGACATAGGAGTAGAAAGAAGTCTTCAAAGATAATTGGTGATGTTAGAGAAACAGGATTACTTTCGGAGAATGGTTGTTTCCACCGACGCTTCTTGCAATCTCAAGATTCCTTTCACTCTAGATTAGTCAGATACTCCTATTTCTTAAGCCTAGCAAGGTCTTCAAAGATATTGTGAATCATCATCACTCATCAAGACCATCTTTAGAAGAATTTCCTGCAAAATTGTTAGTGGAGAAAGAAGGCACATTAATAGGTTGTTCACCATCTTCAAACTCACTATCAGAATCAGCATCCAATGTACCTGCATTGTTAGTAGGAGACTCTTGAGTACCTGCATTTTGGTTAGCCAGATGTCTAGAATAACCCAAATAATTAGTTAAGTAATCAAGGTCAAAAGACCACACATGACCCCGCCCTGAACATTAGGCTTATCTTCAAGATATCTCGTGTTCAAAGTCTCCCTATCTTCCTAGTAGAAGTTGTACACCCAGAAGCCTTACTATGAGTCGAATAGCCCACAATATAACCATCATCGCCCTCTCATCAAATTTACCAAGTCACTAGTATTTAGAATTGTCACTTGACGCCCAAAAGGTTTGAGGTAATGTATAGCGTGAACTTTCCCAAATGTAGTTCATATGGTGTTTCAAGCGAGGTCTAGTAATTGATACCTGTTCAAGACATAGCAAGTCGTGCCAATGCCTTCATTCAAAACATAGTGGGTAACTTAGAGTCCTGCTAGCATAGATCTTAGCCTCTATCAAGGTCCTATTCTTCCTTTCACCACCCCATTTTGTTGGGTTCTGGAGCTATAGTCCCTTTTAATACCTTTAGACCGCAGTAGTTCTATAAGTAAAGATTCTTGAACTCGTCCCATTATCACACCGATTCTTTTAACCTTCTTGTTCAACTGATTTAAGGGTACGAAGTCTTCAAGATTGTGATGTTTCATCTTAGTCCTCGTAATACCCAACAAAATCTACTAAAGCCATCGCTGATAACCAAACAAAATACTTGTGATCTACGCTCTTATTTGAGTTGGACCAAAAGATCCATATGTAGTAGCCAAGAGGTTCGTAAATAATGCCTGCAAGAACATCTTTAGATGAGGCTGTGTTGCTTTCCTTTGTTACAACACAATTATGATCATTGGTGAAACTTTGGAAGGAAGACCTCCAACAAGACCTAGTTTAGAGCTTGTTTATGGTCTGAAGTTAACATGAGCCATCCTTCTATACCATTTGGTAGACTCATCCAGGATGCTTTAGCCACCAAACAAGTTAAGTCACCTTCGGTTTAACATCGCTAAGTTGAATGTATATGATTGTGATTTCGAGGAACTCAGCAGAATAAAGGTTTCTTCGGGAGTTTGAAGTCTTTAGACAAAGACAAGACATTCATCCTCCGAGAAGAGTACTTTGTTCTTGGTGTCACGTGATTGTGAGATCAAGTTGAAGTGTTGGAGTTCCTTGAAAGTATACATTCTCAAAACCAGCTGAGGTGTTTTGATGTTCCTTTCCCAAGAATTCTCCCATCACTTCCACCAAAGGTCACATTGCCCCTCCTTCTATAGGTACAAAGTTATGCATTAAACTGCTCGGACATACTCCTTGAACAACCACCCCAACAATTCCAATATCCTTATGCTTAAGGATGATCCTACAACAACAACAAAATATACAAAATATTAGTACACTATGGAGGCTCAAGTCATTGCCGATTGAACCTCGCCTTTTGGATCATTAGATTTTTGCCAAGCTGTATGTAAAGATCCACTATTGTTCTTGGGTTTCCATTGAAATTTAGGTCCCTTGATTCCAAGAACAACTCACGAGGACTTGACAGATCCCAATACCCTTCCCAAAGATTCATAGAGTCAACATATCCAAAGCTAATAACCATTATTAAAATATGAACTTGTTGGTTGCACATATGGTTTAGCAAATGATCTTCTCCAAGTAAAGGAGAATCAAGATAAGTTGCTTGTAACATAAGGTGGTATAGCATTAACATTGGTCCACATTGGTCTAGATGTCCTAGAATCACCACACCTACCCATCCTTTGCTCATGATAATCACAATCCTTAATTAAATGAAATTTACTTCCACACAAAACATGTCTTCTGCTTAGAAGATTTATTCAAACCAAAAGATGTTCTATTACAAGGTAAGTATTCAAACCAAAACCATAAAAGAATTGTTTTTTTTAATAATTATTATGTAGCATTAGAAAATGTGTCTTAGGAGGCTGTCTTGAAGTTGATTCCTTGGCGTGACTCACGACATGTATTAGTAGTCTTGTTGTGGGCAGGGTGAAGACTTGGGAAGGTCAGACTTGGAAGGTCGGACTGTAATTTGAATCACTCTGTGGACCCTTGCTCGGAGGACTTGTCATGCTGAGGAGACAAAGTCATTAGAAGATGTTTGAGTGTGGAAAGTCTTTTGACTTTTGCCATAGAGATGGTGTGATCCATCAAGTCGATGAAATAGAAAGGTCAATGGGCATGTGCTCACCTCTAATAGGTCACGTCTGCATGTAGGTCACCTTCTTTGACAAAGTTAGCTAAGCACGATGGAATAGACTTAACCAACGATCGATTTATGCTTAACCGTTAGTAACTCGAAAAGACTTGTCCCGGACGGGTAATAATTTCAAGCCAGTTTGCTAGTGATGTAAACGTGTCCCGCAAAGGACTTGTCCGAGTAGAATGTACCATTCGAGAAACTCTTGATAGACATGAACTCGACGGTTTGACAACCTTCGAGGTTATTCTACACCTTCAAGGTAGTTATTAGAACTAGTTGTCACCTAAAAGTCGACAATGTAACTCTTTAACTATGCAACGAACCGTGTTCTATGGGGATTGTTTATCTCGAGTGGATCAATTCAAATGTGCGGCTTTTCTCACCTGCATTTAACCGTTAAAACTATTAAGCACATGTGAGGGGAGTATTTATGAAAAATCATATCTCACAAGCACTAAAATGTTTTCATTAATAAACACCGGAGAGATTTAATTTATCGCAGGTAAAATGGTTTATGGCAACATAGGTTAGTCATGGAGTTATAAGGTGACTAAGGTTAGAATAACTGGCTCTATGATCCGCCAGAGCCGGAGGGATTCACCCAAGGACACTACCATTAGTTAGTGTAGAAGTCCTTAGAATGATTGTAAAAAGAGAAAATGAGAATCGAGAGAAGGAGTTGAAGAATAAAAAAGAAATGCAAAGTAAAGGGTGAAACAATAGCCTCCATTATTCAACTTAGGGCGACACGGGTTCAATTCATATGCTACCGTTGTCACTTGATGTCACCGGTATTGAAGATTAAAAGTCGCCATGGACCCAAAGGATTTACGCACTAAACTTAGCCACTGAGTTACTCTCAACAAAAACTTGTTTCATTCTCACCGGAACCCTACATAATCTATCGCTTTCTTGAGATTGCCGACATTGAAGAAGGAGACCCTCCCCAGTCTCCAGAAAACCAAAATGCACACTGAGTCTAGAGCCACGAGATTCATCAAAAGATCTCTAGGAACACTATATTTCATCACTTGTTGATCAACAAATAAGATCATCAAGGTTCAAAGGTTCATATCGAGTCCTTCATGATCTTAGCAACTCTCGAGAACATTTATGAGGTTCACATGTGATCGCGATTGAATGGAAACCCGCCAGGGTCAACATCAACAAACGCCTCGACAAACAGTCACTTTGAATTCCGTGGATTACGCCTGGAGTGTGTCTCAAATACCACAACAGATGATGCTTCGTGTACCTCAATGACTATCCGAACTGTGAGGTGTACTTCAAGACATCGTGTTATCTCACTTGTGGGACTCCGTTCAGAACAAATTTCTTTTGAGAATTAGTTGTGTTTTCACACTATGCCGCTTTACATCAAGTTCAAACTTGTAAGTGCCAACCGCTTATTACTAACTGCTTTAATGTTTTCTTCTTATGGAAGCTCGAGTGTATGATCGCAGATTCTTCTCATGCTCACGCAACATCATCACTAATGGAAGTTCTATCTTAATACAACACAATACCAAAATGATTCTTCATCAAACAAAGAATCTACAAAGTTAAAGACTTAAAGAACTTCATCAAGATTATCCAACGTTAAAGAGCATGTGAGCATGTTGAAGAATGACGAGACACCGAGCAACAAGCTGACTCGAGGCGTAATTGATGCCAACAACATACTATCACTTTCATCACAAAGAACAATGATCAAAGAACAAAGATTAAAGATGACGCATAGCGTAACCGCTTAAAGAAAACAATTTTACACCGGGAGATTGTTCGAATCAAGGCAATTCTTCTCACAAGAAAGAAGAATGTCGAAGATCGCCAACGCCATTATTACATCAACGCTTTCACTGCTCATCACCAACACTGGAGGGGAGATTGTTGGAATCACCCTAAACCATAATCAAGTGTTTGTAATTACTATGTAAGTTAGCTTATATATTTTATGTTTGCAATTAGCCTTAGGCTTATAGAAGGCCCATAAGCCAGGCCTTAGTCCATTAAGGAAAGGATGGAAACTAGGAGTGTTGCCTCAGCTTTCTCCTATAAATACCTTATGTAAACCTTCATTTGAAGGTTGGTTGTTCGTTATTCTCTTTCACATACCTATGCCTAAACCGCCTTTACATCGTGTGTGGTTTGCTTGTTCAATCGCTTATCTCATTCTATATTACTTGTGTTTGTAAACTAGTGACCTAATAATAAAATACACGCCTCGACGGGTGTGGATTAGGCATACAATGGGTAAAGACCCGTCTTCCTCCAACATGTTGCACTAGACAACTATGCTAATAACTGCCTAACAACTAACATAATAAACTATATGTCTACGAGCTAACTTAAGCTAGATTATACTTGGGTGACCGATGCCACAATAGAATTTCAATTCCTAACAATCCCCCTAGGGAGGTCACCCCATGATTTACATTGTGAATCCTAGCATTCTATTTAATCTTTAATCTTTAGCTCGAGACATCAACTCATCAAAATATTCAAACTTTGTGCCTGCAGGATTTCATCATTGTCCAACTACAATGTAAATTTCATGAGTTTATAGAGCTAATCCACAATGATGACCTTTGAGTTTTAAAGAGATCATCACCACACTTAATCTTCAAGATCACCCATTGTTGTGTTGCAAGATATGATGTTGTGACATTCGACCAACATGCTCACATTCGGATCATGATATCTTCACATCGTAGCGGAATAGTTGATTCATGATATTTGCAGCAGTCAGAAAGTAGCATGGAGTGAGAATATCGAGTCGTTGATGCACTTATCATGATTTCTTTTAGAGATGAATGTGGAGGAGCATACGGCTATAGATTGACCGCTTCATTCTCGATCACCGCAAAACATCGGCGCATCGACAAGGCCAGTTAGCAGCGCACAAGCGTGTCTTTGATCACTTGCTGAATTGAGGCACGACCACGCTTCCCGTTGATCAAGAGCATGTATCGCGATAAGGTACCAAGAATTTTGACAGTGGCTCGCCACAGTTTAGTGTTTTCAAACCGAACGCCTCAAAGAAGACAACACGAGTGAGGAACTGAATTGAGATTCACTGATTGATGAAAGAGATTTGAAAACAATCGGTACCGCCAATAGAAATTGTTTTTGCAATACAACAAAAGTTTTAATGAAAATCAATATCAATCATAAACACCTTTATTTTTGAAATATGATACACAAATGTGCTAAAGAAAGAGTTTGCCAACAACCACCGGTTTTTCAAAGGTATCCGTAAATCCATAATCGAATCTGATTGATTCAAAAGATTGAATCGCCCATTGTTTCTGCTCGCTTGTCACATGGTTGATCTATTGATAGATCTCACATGCCACCCACCGTGAGCTTGTTTGATGTTGGCTCCGTAAGGCTTTCCATCTTCATTGTGAATATGTTTGCATATCACTTTATGTTCGCAATACCACAAGGATAATTGCGAGGACTCATAAGATATAGTCTCTTTCCACATTGTGAATAGAGAGTCTTCATTGACAAAGGTCCTAAAGAGATTTATATGATGATCTCGTGGCTCTAGACTCATGATAACGCTCACGCGTCGCTCTCGGGGTCAAAGGAACTTCCTTTTCGAAAGCAAGTTTTATAACACCCAGGCGTGAACCAATCGTTGTAGTGTAGTAATTAGGTAAGCCACGGTATTGATATCGTTTCTCTAGGGTAATAGGAATGCTAGTAGGAGTTACTACGCTTGTTGGTTTGGAAGATTATTTTTATCTTTTATATTTTATGAAAAATGGAAAATTAATTCTGTTATTGATTTGGGGTTGGTATTTCACCGATTACTCTACTATTATCTAATTCAAACTAAGGTCAGGGAGTTCTGTCCAATTAATGTGTGCTCGATGATAGTTTAAAGATGTGTTTACTTAGTTTGTATTACCCTTAATTATCTCCTATTGATGGTTGAGTGTCACGCCTTATTCCTAGTTGCGCTTGGTCTAAAGTTGTAGGGTATGCTTTCCCAACTTTGAACTTACCAAAGGGTCTTGTCTACAAATCCACTTAGAGATTATAGACTTACTCTACTTAAGGCGCCTTTCGGATGGTTTAGCCTACAATCACTCGTAATCATACTCAAGGTTCACAAAGATGAATCAAGCATTAAGTACACAACCAATGACCTATCGTGACACTAGATCATTAATCAACTAAGATAAGAAACAACCAATCAATATTTAATAATTAAGTTTCATACTTCCACAAACACAAATAAATTAGCTTGACATGGAGAACATGCAAGCATACACACAAATAATCAAAAGATACAATTGAATTAATGAAGCAAAGACTTATCTTGGTGTAAGATAGGGTTAAAACCCTAAAATATCGACAAGACACCTTAGGTTCGGTTTTAGGTTTTTACTCCAAAGACTCTCCACACAAAGACCGAAAAATTTGATTCTATATATAAGATTACAATCATACTTGCTACTTATGTTTAGTGACCGCCGTGTCGCCGCCATTAGGTTTCGCTTGGCCACGTTAACTTTGCGACGGCTTCACCCACGCCCGTGACGTGCCCCTCTTCACCGACGTCAGTTCGATCGCATCTAGGCCGCCCGAGTAGCGACGCCTACTCTTTCACAACTAGACTGCCTCTTGAAAACACGAATTGAGTTCCCGACCACAATAATTTTGGGACGGTGTCGCAATAGCACCGACGTCATTTTATACTTTCAAAGAATCAGAGTGTCTCGATTTCGACTTTACCATTTTCATATATTCGCCTTTTCGTCTAAATAAGTGCCATTCCAGATTTTGCCTTCACGAGACCTAAAAAGTGAAAAGGAACCATATTAAGCAATAACGGATACAAAAGTGATCAAATAAGGACTTAAACGACCCTCAAAATGGTACCTTTTAAAACCTTATCAACTCAATAGTATATTTGGTTCCTATTCGGGGAGCAGGGGTCTCTTCTTCAATATCAACAAACTCAAGAGAAAGTCGATAGATTATGGTGTTGAAACAAAAGTTGGGTGTTCTTTGTTCGTGGCCCGGCCTCATACCAATTGATGATTGTTGCTTGAGACCGCACTAAGAGATGTAAACACCGTTAGGCTTACTGGTGATTGTCTCCCACGATTATCCTCCGCGTGAGAGTAAGTAACGGTTTAGGTTAAAGGAGAATTAGGTTGAAGATCGCATTTAACGAGGGATGTGATTCCCTTTATATGCACGGAACTTTGTTGGTTCCGAGGTTCTCAACCTTCGCGTATCCATTTTAGTCGTTGAATGATTATTCCATAATTAGATATCCGACATTCATTCTACAAATAGCTTGGGTCTCGGGCCTTGAGCCCAAACATCTAATTGGTCTAGCCCACAGCATCGACTAAATTAGTATTGGGCCTTGGTCGGGTTCAGACCATTCAGGCTATCATCATGTCCCCTAGTCTAGTATGCCAGCGCGAATCGGATGCTAGACTAATAACCGAGTGAATGAGAAATAATAAGTGTAGCCAGCCAGATATCCGCCGCAAGACATTGTTTCCAACCACAATAATAAAAATGGGCGCCAGAAGTCGGGAAAGTAATCAGGAACATCCCATCAAGCGATCTCACCACACAAACAGATAGTGGGGTCCATGTGTCACCCATCGCGGATGAGAAAAGTATATAATACGCTTCATTTTCACCGTGTTTCACGGTAAGAGGAAAACTCACCCGCCATTGTTCAAGAACTTGCATTTGCAATCCAAAACCACCTATTCAAAGGTAGACGCTGCGGCAAGACATAAAAAAGAAGATATCATGGTCAAACAATTGTCCGACTTCACCGACCCGAGCGATCTAATAGAATTAACTCTGATTATTTTATACCGACGGCATCCGTTGTTCCTAGTAACATCAATAGCGACTACCCCGGCGGAAGGTGGGGGTATACGCTGAATTCGCCAATCAACGCAGCCTCGTCCCGCTCTCGCGGCGTATTAAACTATTACAACGCACATATCCTAGTTGCATTGCATTGCGCAAGCAAAATTACCAATTTTGAGTGAATTGTCCATCGAAATTAACCCAACCATCAACCTATTCCGCGCTTTTATCACACAACATGGGCACATGTGTGGGTGTAGAACGCATCTTGATAGATCTTGAGTCAGGATCGTTACTGCGCTTATGTAATCACAAGCACAAGAAAGACAATCTTACAACTTGTATTTAGTAGTGAATTATAAACACAAATAACTAAGAACTCGCGATCCTATGGATCGTATATTAACTAAAACTTTGTTTTTCCAATCGGTACATAACTCATAATAATGTGTTCCTTTATAGACAAGGAACCCAAACAAAACCCTAAACCGCTTCCCAAGAAACGATAAACATAAAATAAATAAGATATACACAATCACTTCCTAATAAAGCCTATGTATATCCAAACTAAATATACTAAACACGTAATAATGACTTCCTAAACTAACTAATAACTATAAGCTTCACAGATTATGTCTTCAAGAGAATCTACACACTTCAGTAATCCCTTCAAGAAGTTCAAGATAATCCATACTTATCACATAATTCCAACAACCTCCCTAAACCGAATTTGACTTGGTTAACCAGCTTGATAGATCTTTAACTAGCAAAGACCAGAGGATTGTACACTAACACCAAAGAAGAAAGAAGCAAAATAAGAACATCACTTTGATGAATAACTCAAACTCCATATCTTGCAAAGAATAAATGACAACATGTACATCAAAACATATTAATTTCATACTATTTCATCACATCCAGTGTGTTAACTCCTGTGAGAGGTGAATCATTGAAAATAATGGATTTGATGTCTCTTTACTAATAGCCATCACTATCGGAGTAGCCAAATGTTTCAAATCAAAACTATGGTACATCGATAACCATCTCGATTTATTGGCAAACCAAAGAACCATACAAACGGATTTGAATGTTCTTACCGTAGCCGCTTGCTCGTGACTAGTCATTTAGAATTGGTGAATGACTACCAATATGGTATTCCAATGCCTTTACACATGTCATATGCTATTAGTCAATTTGGATTCAAATAGGAATAAGCCATGGTGAATTGATGACCATACAACCCTCAAAGAATTAAGCATGGTGGTTGCGTCCTATGATTTTGAGCAAACTATTACAATTATCAACAGATTTGATGTGTATTTACCAAAGTCTGCACTTTGGACTAGCTAACTTTGACATACACAAGGTATATCCGTGAGTCAATAACCTCAATAATATACACAACAACCCACTAAAATTAGATAAACTCAAACGATACATAGTTTTTTTTTTTTTTTTTTTTTTTTAAGAAATAAAGAAACAGACACATAAAGATACAAAATACCAATCAAGATAAACCTTTTTGTTGTAGAAGTTTAGTTTTAATAACCCCAACACACCGTGATGCATGAAGCTCATCATTGCCAACCGGATTAGAGGTACTTCCAACTGCCTTTAGCATTCTTTCCATTAATTGAATGTATAAAGGATAAGTCTTATCCGAGAACATACACAAAATCATGCCACATTGTGTCTCGAACACACATGAACACAGACACAGGATAGAATCTCCAACCTCAATCTCCCACTTATGAATTCTTCCAAATAGAATACCGCTACCATCCGGAGAATGAGAATCAAACAAGACTGAAGATCACCCAATAAATATAAACCGTAACCCCTCGTGATGAATGAATAGTATAATACCGAGGACATGTTCATACAAGATCTTCAAACCATGTTCATCCACCAAATGAAAGATTTCTTCAAGAAGTTGAATCAGATAGTAGAATTATCCAATGATAAACAATATTAAGCTCCTAGTCTAATCAATCAAGACATAATGTGTTCCTTCAGAAAACATCACAGCCTTTCCTTAATAAAAGTTGACTCACACTTTGAGATCTAAAGAGCTACTCTTGGAAAGATGTTTCTAGCTAGTCTCACAGATCTCCTTAAGGAACTAAGTTTCCTTTTAACCATCCTTCTTCCTCCTACCGATATATAAATTCCCGAGATAATCCTTTCTCGAACCGAAGAACATTTTCAGCTTGAGAGAAGAAGCGTATAGATATAGTTGGAATAAAGATCACGTGAAGGAATTCATTCTCGCCAAGCATCTCTTTGCTTTAGCTTTAGCAAGCTTTAGATCATCTTTCTTACTCAATGTATCTCCCAAATTATCAATGATGCAACACAAGGCAATGCGTCAGAGAAACAATAGAAGGTTCAACAGAAGAAACCTTATCGTGGAAGGAGTAGCCTGTGGAGTTACCAAGAGCAACATCGAGAAATCATCGAGGTGAAACAAAGATCAAAATTGTTCACTATATCAATTGTCTTAGGTCTTTCGCTTTTAGGAACATTTGAAGTATCAAAGAATCCTTTTCAATGTAGAAGAAGAAGTAGAAACAGATGAAGATGAAGAAAACTTCATAAGCATATTATACTTTCTCGATCAAAGCATCATCGACAAAGCTAAGACTCTTCATTGACATGCCGTAAGTATTATAACTCGATTACAATTTTCCTCATATGATATCTCTTCCAGCTACAACCATTGGTTTTTCCCTTTGCTTTATACCTTTGAGCAAATAGCCTCCGCTTAATAAATCGCTTCTTTCATTTGTTGTCCCCGAGCCATCATTAGAGCCACAAAGTATCACTACCAAAATCGCACTCTAATATACTCCGAGCAAGTGTAGGATTAGAAACTACTTGCCGAGTATAAACATCCCAATGTGCAGTGTATCCGAAAGTACGCACCATCCAGCCCTTTGTCTCTCGTGAGGCAAAACTAAAGTAGATCGAGTCATTAGTCTTTAGCCAATCACTTTTCTTGATTTCGCACACATCATCTAACATTCTTTCTTGTTCTTTCAACTGCTCACTTACCGTGATTCGAACCTGCGTCGCATCAACCATCGCTTTCCTTCCTTTATCAAGAGTCTCCCAGTAATGCAGACTTGAGGAATATCCATAAGGAACTTTAAGAAACATCCATGTGAGCATCAAGAAACAGTTGAAAGAGCTCTCAACAGTGTAGAAAAGACTTCAAGATAGAATCCAAATAAAACTTCCAAAGAAGAAACACAAGATTATCATCAAGGTTGAAAACATGACGGTTCTTGTACAAATGAGGTTTGACCATGTTCAACAACAACATCCTCCATTTGAACATCATCAGATATATCACATCAATAATTGTTTTCAAGCTTCAAGTGATTCCTTATTCAAATATAGTCTTTTCCTTTGCTAGTGTATCAATAGGTTCCTTTTCTTTGAAGATTCAACATCAATAGGAGAAGAAACATGAGTTGTTAGAGCCTGATCGCCCAAGATTCCTAGTGATGCAAGTCGAGGCTCTTTCCTCATCGAAGAAACCAAACCTCCTTTTTCCCTTTTTCCAAGTTGTTCTTCCAAGCTCTTAACTTTATTCTCAACTCCACAATCTTAACACCAAGAGTAGACTTGGTCTCGAGTTTCTTTGAGATCAACCTCCGCCACATACCTATTCACTAGAGAATATATAGATGTTAGTGTATTAGGTCCCACCACATTGATTGCTCGCTGGTAATGGAGCTTCATTAGGCTTCAGAGAAATATGAACATGCTCAATATTAGGAAATCCTTCATCGAACCGGGTTCCAACAGGACTAGGTGTGGGCGCCCATCGGCCTCATGCTCAACCTCATCAAGAGAATCGAGTAGATGGTGGACTAGGACTAGGTCTAGGTGAAGGTATGTGGAGGTAGGTCGAGAACCATTAGATGCTTCAAGAAGAGTAGAAGGACCTCATCAATAGCAATCAAGGATTACCATGCGAGTATCAGAAGAAGATGGACCAACAACATTATCTTCATCACAGTTTTCATTGTTTTGAGGCAACATAGTCGCTAAAAGGATGATGCGTCCCTCATACTTAGTCTCATTCAAGCAAATATTATAAGATAAATCTCCTATGGGATAAAAGGCTTGGTTTGGGTAGTAACATCTAAGATCATCTCAGAAACCTAGGTACATCAAAACTTGGTCTTTTCCTAGTTATATTCTCAACCATATTATCGAAAATAAACCTAGAAAAATTATAAGTTAAACCTCGAGATAGACATATAATACACATCCCAATTGAGTAGAAAACTGATCCCATCCCCGATTTATTGCTTAGACACTGGCAAGTAAACCAAAACCCACATAGGACAAAGTCGATTCTTTAACATACGTCCCTTGTACTTGATATCCAATTGTTTCTAGCCCATCAGTACCACAAAGAAGATTAGAATGATAAACCCCATTCTCATCATCCAAACGAAGTTGTCTTCTAATCCGCCTCTTTTCACCACATGATTCGCTCCGTCGATCATCGCAACAATCTCTCTCGATTTTGCTTTAGCAACGCCCAAAATCGAGTAACCAATGATTCATAATCGATTTGGAGAACGCGTTAAAGCATAATGAATTTGGATCTCGCAAGAATTCCACCATTGGTCTATATAACATCACCCTTCATTGCTCCTTAAAAGCAACTTATTATGATCATGCTTGAATTGTAGCGCCATGAGAAAATCGTGTTAGGTTAAGATTCACACAAGTAGAAGTGTTTTGAACGTGAGTAAAGAGGGAATCGCTTATTTTGAGACTAAGATACGCGAATAGCGAATAAGTAGTAGTTCCCAATTTTGGTCAAATTGACCAATGCCGACGCAGTACTCACTACTTTACCCAATTTAACTTTCAACTCGTAGAACACTAGCCATTCTCCGGGAATACCGATCGTTATAAATAGATTACGATTCAAGAAGCTTCAGAATATCTTTTATTGTTTCAACTATACGTGATTAAATCTCATTAAGTCTTGAAACTGCTCATAAAACAATCCCAATGCACACACGACTCTTCATAAAAACCCCAAATATCATCACAAACCCTAATTTCATCAATGCACCAAAATTTAATCAACCATGAGTAGTTCCACCTCAATCACTATTTCATCGATGACAATGCATCCTCCATAAGCACTTGAGAGGTGGAAGAAGAACTATTTGTCAAGCAATCCACGCGATGGTGAAGACAACTCATCCATAAGCTCTTATGTATCACCTTATGAAGACTCAAATGAGGAAGCAACTTAAAGAGAGTGAATGAGCTCCCTGTCTGTTGAGAATGCCCCATGCCGCTGATGATTCCGATAACTCCTATAAGAGAGAACATCTTACTCCCAACCTCAAAGACTCACCAACAAAGGCCACGGCGAACCGCCTCCCTAAGGATGAGAGGTGGTTCTGGTCTTTCGCACTGTGTTTTGGTGCATCAACACATCGATAGAGGAAATCCAAGGATGGTGGATTGATTGCATTTTGCTGAAACCAGATGAAGCAGCACAAAGGAAACATTATTTTTCATCATGCGCTGGTCATCGTCATCATCACCATTTTCATCAATCCATCCTTTCCATTTTGATCATTAGCATCTCATCATAGTAGTTATGCATCTCCACCATCGAGATAGAATGAATGGGTGGTTATGCAAGACTTCACAAGCGCATATCCAGCATCTAGTGTGAAAGATGGAGCGATCATGCATATCCAACATTATGTTAGATGTTGGAATAGATGATATGAACTAGATTAGGATTAGTAGATCATGTAGTCATTTGATGTTGATTGTACTTTGTGTCGTGTCGTGAACCTGCTTTTGCTTCAAGCATTCTCTTGAATGAACATTGTAATCGTAGTTATCTTCTTCTGGAAACAAATAGCTCACTTCTTTAATTTGAATTCGAGAGAACAAGTTTTGTAGCTGACCATATTCCAAATTATCATCCATGGTGAATTCCAACTTTAATAACCAATGCAAAATGAATGCATACAGTAGAACACACAAACCAAACAAAGAAAACAAACTAAGATTACATTAATGGTTAGTGTTAGAGAAAGCAAACAACCCGTATAGACATAAAACCTGCTAATTACATAAAAAATATGCAAAGTGTAAACAAATCCTCCCGAGGATATGCCTCCCTTAAACTTTGCATTTGGTTAAGATACTGATATGGACCACAAGGTGTTGAAACCTTGGTCCATCAAAAGCCTTTGTTAACAAGTCTCACATTATCATCAAGGTGAATTTTAACCACTTTTATCAAATTTTGTCATATGCATCTTATAAAGTGCAGTCTGATTTCAATATGTTTTTCTCGATCGGAAAACTGGATTGTTAATAATGCATATGGTACTTTGATTATCAATAAAAATTTGTTCATGAAGTTATACCCATAATCCAACAATTGATTTTGTATCCAAAGAACTCGTCTACGAATTAGCAAAGAACAACGATCGCTCAAGAGATGAGGTAGCCATATAGTCTGCTTTGCATTGCCAAGAAATCAATCTCTTTCCAAGGAATTGGCAACCTCCAAGGTGGATCTCCTATCAGCATTAGCACCAAAGATAGTCACTATCACTAAAAGCTTCCACTAAAAGGAGACTTTGGGTACCAAAGGCCTAAATGAGGTTGGCCTTGAGGTACTTAAAGATCTTCTCTGAAAGATTAAGATGGGAAGTAAGTGGAGTGACTTGATGCTCAGAACAAACATCACAAGAAAAGTAATATCGTGCCTCAGCGCTTAAATACATCAAAGAGCCAATCATAGACCTGTAGATAAATGAACATTCACAGCGGATCTCGCTTATTATTGGTATTTGTCTGGGCTTCATAAGGTGTAGTGGCAGCTTACACTTTCCATACCAAACTTCTTCAAGATGTCCTCACATATTTGTCTCCGATCGATGAAGATACCATCGTGTTTCTCGCCAACTTGAAGTCCCAAAAGAAAGTCAACTCCCCATAGCACTCATCTCAAACTCTACCTTCATAAGCTCCTCAAACTCCCTCGCACCAAGCTTCTTTTGTGGATCCAAAATATCATCCACATAAACTTGCACAAGTATGATGTCTCAGGAATTCTTCTTAAGGAAAAGTGTCTTATCAATTGCACCTCTTCTATAGCCATGCTTTAGCGTAAATGATGAAAGCTTAGTACCAAGCTCGGGTGCCGATGAAGTCCATAGAGAGCTTTGACTACCTTGTAAACATGATTAGGATGATCCGGGTCTTCAAGTCCTTTAGGTTGAGTGACATAAACTTCCTCTTCTATTCTCCATACAGAAAGCACCTTTAACATCCATCCGATATACCAAACCCATGTAGGATGCCTAAGCCAAAAATATCCGTATGGCTTCAACTCTAGCAACAGTGCAAACACCTCATCATAGTCAATTCCTCCTTGTCTATAACCCCGAGCAACTAATCTAGCTTTGTTTTTTATCAACACCTCTTGCATCTCTTATTCTTCAAAATCCATTTAGTCCCAATTGCATACTTGCCATCGTGTAGTGGTACCAAGATCCAAACTTGCGATTTTGAAATTGTTGCATTTCTTCTTGCATTGCTTCAAGCCAACTAGAATCTTCAAGGTCTTGAGTAACATCGGTTGGTTCCACTTGAGATAGAAATGCAAATGTACAATGTTCATAGTCCAGATGATTGTCTCTTTGTTGATTGGAGACATAAGAGATAAAAGCCACTGACCATATTTAGAACTTGTCACAGCTTCCCTAGTTCTAACAGTATTAGGATCACCAATAATATTGACCGTGGATGAGCGTTGTTGATCCTTTTAGTAGCAAAGGTGTTGACATCAATGGAGGTATCAAGATTAGTCAACGAGGTTCAAAATTAGTGTCATAGAAGGAGGTGAAGATGCTAACTTTTGGTTGATGATGACCATCGAAGGTCTTGAAAACGTATAAGGTTCTCCAAGGTTCGTTGACTCTCTAGTAGACATAGGAGTAGAAAGAAGTCTTCAAAGATAATTGGTGATGTTAGAGAAACAGGATTACTTTCGGAGAATGGTTGTTTCCACCGACGCTTCTTGCAATCTCAAGATTCCTTTCACTCTAGATTAGTCAGATACTCCTATTTCTTAAGCCTAGCAAGGTCTTCAAAGATATTGTGAATCATCATCACTCATCAAGACCATCTTTAGAAGAATTTCCTGAAATTGTTAGTGGGAAAGAAGGCACATTAATAGGTTGTTCACCATCTTCAAACTCACTATCAGAATCAGCATCCAATGTACCTGCATTGTTAGTAGGAGACTCTTGAGTACCGCATTTTGGTTAGCCAGATGTCTAGAATAACCCAAATAATTAGCTATAATCAAGGTCAAAAGACCACACATGACCCCGCCCTGAACATTAGGCTTATCTTCAAGATATCTCGTGTTCAAAGTCTCCCTATCTTCCTAGTAGAAGTTGTACACCCAGAAGCCTTACTATGAGTCGAATAGCCCACAATATAACCATCATCGCCCTCTCATCAAATTTACCAAGTCACTAGTATTTAGAATTGTCACTTGACGCCCAAAAGGTTTGAGGTAATGTATAGCGTGAACTTTCCCAAATGTAGTTCATATGGTGTTTCAAGCGAGGTCTAGTAATTGATACCTGTTCAAGACATAGCAAGTCGTGCCAATGCCTTCATTCAAAACATAGTGGGTAACTTAGAGTCCTGCTAGCATAGATCTTAGCCTCTATCAAGGTCCTATTCTTCCTTTCACCACCCCATTTTGTTGGGTTCTGGAGCTATAGTCCCTTTTAATACCTTTAGACCGCAGTAGTTCTATAAGTAAAGATTCTTGAACTCGTCCCATTATCACACCGATTCTTTTAACCTTCTTGTTCAACTGATTTAAGGGTACGAAGTCTTCAAGATTGTGATGTTTCATCTTAGTCCTCGTAATACCCAACAAAATCTACTAAAGCCATCGCTGATAACCAAACAAAATACTTGTGATCTACGCTCTTATTTGAGTTGGACCAAAAGATCCATATGTAGTAGCCAAGAGGTTCGTAAATAATGCCTGCAAGAACATCTTTAGATGAGGCTGTGTTGCTTTCCTTTGTTACAACACAATTATGATCATTGGTGAAACTTTGGAAGGAAGACCTCCAACAAGACCTAGTTTAGAGCTTGTTTATGGTCTGAAGTTAACATGAGCCATCCTTCTATACCATTTGGTAGACTCATCCAGGATGCTTTAGCCACCAAACAAGTTAAGTCACCTTCGGTTTAACATCGCTAAGTTGAATGTATATGATTGTGATTTCGAGGAACTCAGCAGAATAAAGGTTTCTTCGGGAGTTTGAAGTCTTTAGACAAAGACAAGACATTCATCCTCCGAGAAGAGTACTTTGTTCTTGGTGTCACGTGATTGTGAGATCAAGTTGAAGTGTTGGAGTTCCTTGAAAGTATACATTCTCAAAACCAGCTGAGGTGTTTTGATGTTCCTTTCCCAAGAATTCTCCCATCACTTCCACCAAAGGTCACATTGCCCCTCCTTCTATAGGTACAAAGTTATGCATTAAACTGCTCGGACATACTCCTTGAACAACCACCCCAACAATTCCAATATCCTTATGCTTAAGGATGATCCTACAACAACAACAAAATATACAAAATATTAGTACACTATGGAGGCTCAAGTCATTGCCGATTGAACCTCGCCTTTTGGATCATTAGATTTTTGCCAAGCTGTATGTAAAGATCCACTATTGTTCTTGGGTTTCCATTGAAATTTAGGTCCCTTGATTCCAAGAACAACTCACGAGGACTTGACAGATCCCAATACCCTTTAGTGGATCTCTCGCACTGGTTGTGGTTGTGGTGGCCTGGGTTGTCCCCGAGAGCGGTTCCACCAGAGGGAAGACCGATTCCTGGCCCGATCCTTTATTTTTAGCAGCGCTGGTTGTCCCAGACGTTTGCTTGGGAGTTGATCCGCCGTGCGGTTTCTTCCTATGTGTGTCGCCGTGCGATCGCTGGCTTAGGTTTCCCTGTTTCGTCATTCTAGTCTTTGGTTCTTAGTGAATGGTCCCACGGATGGCGCCACTTGTTGATACAAAAGTTGGGCCTTGTTCGGGCCCGGCCTCGCACCAATTGATGATTGTTGCTTGAGACCGCGCACTAAGAGACGTAAAACACCGTTAGGCGCATCATGGATTGTCTCCCACGATTATCCTCCCGCGAGAGTAAGTAATCGGTTTAGGTTAAAGGAGAGTCGTGGTCAAGATCATACATTTAACGAGGATGTGATTCCTTTATATATGCACGAATCCTTGTTGGTTCCGTGTTCCTCAACCTTCGCGTATCCCGCTTAAGTCGGTTGGGAATGATTATCTCCATAATTAGGAGATATCCAATATCTATTCTACAAATAGCTTTGGGTCTGGGCCTTCATGAGCCCAAACATCTAATCGGTCTAGCCCAGTTCGTACCGGACTAAATTAGTATTGGGCCTTGGTCGGGTTCATGACCCGAATCTAGGCTATACGTCATCATGTAGGTTCCCCGTAAGAATGAAACAAGCCCTTTTAAGAGGAACTTGAGTGGCTTGGGAAGTTGTAGTGCAAGCGCCACCGGGTCCATGACGCCTTGTCTTCAATACCGATGTTGCCTTGGTAACCACCAAGAGTATATGAATTGAACCCGTTTACGCTTCTAAGGTTTGAACAAATGGAGGGCTATTTATTTTCACCCATTTCTCATTCAATTCTTTTTCATTCTTCAACCCCTTCAAGGCTTACCGAGACTTCATAACTAGAACCTTGTTGGGTTTATTCCAAGATTAGCTCTGGCCTCATCCGCACTATTCCCATATCTCACTTTTTCTTTTTTTCATCATACCTAAGGACTTCTACACTATCTAGTGGATTGTCCTCGGTAGATCGCCCTGTTCGGGCGGATCGTGGTAACTAATACCTAACCTCACCATCCTTATAACTCCATGCATAAAGTAAAATGGTCGGTCTTTTGGTATAGTTTTTCTTCCATAAAACCAATTGAAAATCATTTGAAAAGAAATCAAGGTACTTGTGATATAAAATCAAAGCATTTTGTACCTTAATAGTTTTGATCATAAAGAAATGCTCCCCTCAACATGTGCATATGATTTTGAAATTGTTTAGTACATGGAGGCAAGAGTTCTTAGAAATAAATTCTTTGATCACAATTTCCTTAGAAAAGCCATTTCATTTTCTTTGGTAAATCCTCCCTCAATATGTGCATAGGATATTTGAAATCATTTTATCACATAGAGGAAAGAGATTTTTGAAATACAACCATGATTACCAAATATTTAGAAACCATTTAACACACAATCAAGGTACCTTATGTTAAAACATGGAAATCTTTGTACCTTAAATATTTGTATTTGAATTGAAATGCCCCTTAATATATGCTTCGAGATTCGAAAAGAGTTTAGCACATATTAGAGAGCAAGATGCACTTTGAGACAAAATGGTCATCTTTATCATCTTTCATATTTATATCACATTTTCTCCCCGATCAAAAATTTCAAATCCTTTGAGATTTTGGATCTCAAGTGATTTAAATATGTATGAAACAAAACATTTGTTGGAGAAAAATGTGTCCGGTTTTATATGATCCGGTGGACAACATTGAAGTTCCCTTTTAGACAAAAAGGAAACCACAATACATAACCTAACACTATTACATACATTATAGTTGTTCATAGTACATACACCACATTTTACACATCAAAAGTACAAAACGAAACTACTTCCTAAGAGGTCTTCATTCAGCTCTTTGAAGCGCTTTGTAATGACCTTCACGAAGTCTACCACCCACAAAACTTTCAAGGTCAGAGAAGATCATTCGAGTCTTAAGTCTTCGCCGATCGTAGCAATGAAATCTCCACACCTCTTCAAATCCTCATCGCACTGTAATTTTGTTTTGTTCCACGGCTTCGCATCAACTTTGATTATTCACTCTAAAGTTCAATTTTCTTTGACCATCTTGAGAGTACCATCATCGAATTTGTAGAGCTCGCATAGCCTCATTAACATGCGTGTCCTGTGATCCGCCGGTGAAGAGGATAGCTCTGGGGTGTCAAGAACTCTATAGTCGTGATGAAATTCATGTCCCGAGGCATACCATTGCGGCCTTGTAAGGTTGACCCGAGTCCGGTAGCTTTCCATTCCTAGTCGAAAATCCTCAACCCTTTTCGAATGACTAAGCCCCGATCCAAAGGTTGACAAGAGTGTAGAGAGCCTTCTTCTCACGGATGTAGATGGTCAATATGTCCTTGAGGTTCAAAGATAGAGATCTTCAAAGTCATTTGGCAGCAAATGTTTGAAGTCGCTTTCTTCTATGACATGATCTTTCCGTCCGCTCTTTGAAGAATGATCTTCTTAAGGTAATCATAGCCATAGATTGGGAAGATCTCTACACCGACAAAACTTTGAATTGCAGCTTGATCGAATCAACTCTGCGACTCTTTTAGCACTATGTCTATCAATGTAGAATTTCTTCTTCTTGAACCACCAATGAGAAATGCCATACGAGGCAACAATGTCATACTCTTGTTCTTTATCCGCCTGTAATTGATCCCGAACCATCCGCTCAAGACCCCGATCGAGTAGGTAGCAGCTTTCATCTTTGAAATTGATAAAGCCGGTCTTCTTCGTAGAACGAGCACATAGATAGTCCAGTCATGATTGAAGAAGAATTCAAACCGAATGGTCATTTGTCCAGTTCACCACCGAGAGGAAAAGGCTTGTTCACATTGAAACGACCGACCGCTTCATCGACTTGATCACTCAAAGATCTTATGGCATTCTTCCATCCGTATTGAGCCGATTGGCATCTCGAGTGAAAACCTTGACAATTTCAATAGTGGTCCTTCAAGATCCTTTGGAGTGATGGATTAGATTCCTTCTTTTCACAAAACCACTTAATGAAGCCGCCCATATCTCCAAAGTGAAATGAAGGAGAGAGTCTTCATCCGGGTTTCATAGTTGGTAGAAACCGAAGCCCGCTTGTTGTCGATCATCATGTCGACTGGATGGACCATGAAGGTTCCGAGATTGAGGTCTCTTCGCAAGTCGGCTTTGAATCGCGTCTTTCAAGGTGTAACTCTAGAGATATTAGAGCGTTCACCGACACGTATGCATCAAACCAATCATCTTCGGATGGCATGGGGATATGTTTGGTGGATGCAACATCGCCATCGGATCTCGACTCGCCATGACATACGATTCTTCATGAAGCACTTGATCTTCCGAATGAAGAGAATGCGGGTGTCAAACTTGAATCAACCGTGGTTCAAGCTACATATTTCTTATGAGTTCTCCGATCTCCGGATGGACTAGATTGATTGGAAGGTTTTGGTGGTGATGATGGTGGTTGTGGTGGAGGTGTAGAGGTTGTATTAGAAGATCCACCACCCCGTAGTTCCAGCCCTCTAGTTGGAGTGAAGGAGGTGGTGGTGGTTGGGGCCTCCGCACTTATCCTTTGATTTCATCGAGTAGTCTTTCTTTCTTCTTATCTTCTTTCTCGCACATCCTCCACAAACCACCGATAAATATCAAGTCTCATCGATTCCTCGATTGCTTCGTATAATTTCTTATGCGATCGTCCGTGATGCTCTCCGCTCATACATTCTTTCCGAGAGAGCCGATCTCATGTCGAGATAGGCAAGTGTTTGAATCATCAAGTAATGGAGCCTTCATTGCCCATTCAACCGCATCTTTAATATCGCTTCTATTGCCTTTGTTACAATCTCATTGAGGTTAAGATTCTCCAGCCTTTTGACACGAGTATCAAGATTATCGACGGCGATAGGAAAATGTTTCAATAATTGCACACGCAGATAGCCTCTTCGAGCAATTGCTCAAGAGTTTTGACCGGAGGAGGTGGAAGCGGTGAGGTGGTGAGGCAGGAGGAGTGATGGTTTAACCGATGGTGACAACTTTGATGGATCATTAGTAGGTTTGGGTGGTGAAGTACAGTTGTATGAGATGGTGCCGACATAGGAGGATGGTTGAAGTGTCTTGTTGTATATCGACAGAACATGGACTCTGCTCTCTTTCTCATTACCTTTCTTAAGAGTCTCGGTCCGAGGGTTTGTCATTTATAAACTAATCACCGAAAGAGAAGTATGTATCTAGATTCTTCAATAAGGATAGAGAATCGCAGACATGATAGGTTCCTCCATATACCGGTTTCATCGATCTCGACTCAAGGTTCTCTTTGTAAGTCTTTCTCGCAACTCTTCATCATCATTTTGATCGATTGATATCACTTGATGCGGAGTTTCTTCTTGTGCTTGAAACCTCCTTTTCCAATCCGATTGTTCTTGAGTCAAGATGATTCAACACTTCTTTTCTTCAACTCAAATTGAGTGGTAGTTCTTGATGGTGAAGAGGAGAAGGTCAAGCATGTGAGTAGCTTGTTCGAACTGCACCAACAACCTTTCCCTTTGTCTTGTGTGATTGGAGTTGTTTGCGGGCTCGTTCAGTTCTCTTAACACGACACCTCCAACCGGTGGTCTCATGTTCAGCTTTCCGTGCGTCTGCTTAATTCCTTGTCGCAAATTAGTCTCGCTTTCATCAACCAATTGAATGTCACCCTTTGGTGTCTCGGCCCCAACAATTTCCTTTTCCGCATCATTCTTTCTCTTTTTTCTTTTTGAAGAAGTCGAGAATGTGATCGTCACGCTCTTCTTCGGGAAGGGCAGATATGAGGACTTTGTACCGAAGTAGGCTTTGTAGCTTTGGGTTGGGATGGAATGGGAGAGTCCTCAACATTGGATCTGGATGCCTCTTCTTGTATAATTTGAAGTGATCGCCTTCTTAATATCGTCTGTGAGAAGAATATCGTGAATTGGCATTAAAAGATTTCCTTATTGACACCTCTCACAATGTATTTGAGATTACCCATAACAAATTCATCCTTAGCATTATGGAGGATTGATTCACCCTCGGATTGAAGTTATGAGTCTGCACAGGCACTGGATAACAAGCTTCGAGAATCGATGCTAGGAATCACAAGTTTGTGTACTTTCTTTCTTCCTTGAGCTTTATTCGAAAGTTTGTTCTATCGTTGATAAATGTGTTAATTGACAACCAGAATTCTTCCCAAATACGCTCCGAGACATTAATGTTTACCCCATTGACGAGACCCCATAGGATTTGCGTAATATGTATCCTTACTTTATCGAACCCCGAGGTTTTGCGGATAAGCATAAGTTGAGAATGGTAGTAATGGCTCTCCGTGGTTGATACATGTGTCCAAAGGATGATATCTCAAGCCCTTGATATGCCAACTTGATAACCCAAACCAATCAAAAGACTATTAGCTCTTCCGCACTAGGTGGAGGGCGATCGATGGTGGGGTCACGTGGTGTGATTCCTAGGGTGTTGCTGAGAATGTCGATGTGATTTCAAATTCCTTATCATCAAGCTTGCAGGAATAAGTGGCGAGATCTTGTTCCATGTGAGGGTGTTCCAAAATTGTTGTAGGTAAATTGAAGGATAGTGCATTGCTTGGTCATGGCACCAAAGAAATTAGTGTTTTAAGAATATCAATAGCCACTTTGAAGATTGGATTTTGTTGAATCCTTTCCATGCCCACATACGCTTACTTTTCCCAATATCTACCCATTTGTCACTGGAAGTATTTCATTGTCTCAGAAGAACTGTGGGTGGAGCAGAGGTAGCAAGGTTCTCGGATGAGGTAGTGTTTGCCATTGATGATCTAAAGATACATACATACAACAACAATGATTGATAGCATGTTAGTTTAGATGTGGTTAGCTAAAGAAATTTTTTAAGGCAATTTCATGACAAAACCCTATGAGAAGCACCCAAGATAGATTACCGATAAGTAGATTGACTTGCATAGGAAGTAGATTAAGTAACTTTTGTAATCTCCAAAGTAACAACTCATGTTGACAAAGTTTTTCAAGACACAAGTTGATTTGATTCAAAATGTGAAGAGCAAAGTTGCTATAATAGGATTTCATGAGACAAGTTTCTATTACGGAAGTGTTATAACAGATTTCTTAAACAAGTTGTTAATTCGTGTTACCTGCAAGAGGAACCGTAAACAAATTGCTTAAACAATAATGTTATAGCAAGTCGCTAAAAGCAATTTGTCAATACAAGTCGCTACAAGTAATCCCGAACCAAGTCGCTAGCATGAAATACTTACAAGAAGTCGCTTTACACATTTTGACAAAATCAAGTTGCTACATGAAAATTATTAACAAGTCGCCATGACAAGTCGCTATAAGAAAATACAAGGCCAAGTCGCTACAAATCAAATCACTAAGTCGCTAACTTGTAAAACAAGTCGCTATTAAAAGAAACAAGGCCAAGTCGCTACTGAATCAAATCACTAAGTTGCTAACTTGTAAAGACAAGTCGCTATCAAAAGAATCAAGGCCAAGTCGCTACACATCAAATCACTAAGTCGCTAGCAAGAATGTATTCAGATAACGAACTCGCCACGAGGAAACTATGAACCAACTCGCTACCAAGAACATAGTGTTTAGTAGGTAAGTCGCTACCAAGAACAGTTCATAGCATTCACTTAACACTTGATCCAATCAACATATGTAACCATTAAAGTAACATCATCAAATCGCTATAATGAACAAGTAGGATCAATCCATAACCACAAAAAATCAAGAACACAACTCACACAAACCACATACAAGAGATTCTACAAATCGCTCAAAGACCCATACATACAAATGCAAAAATACATCTATCCAAACAACACCTAATCCATCAACATATATATCAAGTGATTTATAACATGAATCCATTTCGCAAACCTAAGTGAGGAAAGTGACGAGGATCAAGAGTAGAGGATTCTTAAGGAAAATGAGTTGGGGATGCATATAATTCACATGTTTTGAGACAAAATGATTAACATAAACCTTACCACACACGATCGCTAGCAAGAAGTCACGAGAAAGAAAAGAACTTTTGAGAGTTTTTGAAAATAGGTAAAAGTGAGACAAGTCGCTAGGGATAAGGATAGATATTTCAGTTTACCAAATTAACACATTCATCCTCAGACTTGAGCAAAATAAACAACTCGCTAGTAAAGATAAAGGATAAGTCGCTACCTATCAAATTTCAAAGCAAGTTGCTATCTATCAAATTTTAAAGCAAGTAATCTTTCAAACTGTACTATTAACACTTTCTGCACCTTGAGATAATCGGATAGCATGCAAATACAGATTTCTAAAACATGTTGAATCATATGACAAGTACCCAAAAGTGATAAAGCATAGAAAAGCAATCTAACACAAGAGGACATAAGTGGGCAAGACTTAAACATGCCAAGACACAAAACATATCAAACAATGGTGCGAGAGAGAAACAGAGATAACGAGATAACTTGAAATATTCTCCCCTCAATCAATGTCACCAATGAACATTGATTGAATTCTAACCCCGTTATAAAACAAGATAATATCTTTTGTTCGAACTTCATCTATGGACCCGTGTCATTATTGAATGACATTTCTAGGACCGTAGATGTTATCGATTACAAGGAGATACATCTTTTATTAGAATGTGGGTAAAGAATTGATATTGAAATAAATATTAAAAGTTTAAAAAATATATATATATATATATATATATATATATATATATATATATATATATATATATATATATATATATATATATATATATATATATATATATATAGTGAAGGTTACTGTAACCACAAAAGGTCGAACTCATGAGAACCGATCTCACTTTTTATTTTTGATCAATGGTTATAAATCATAATGGCATAAAGGTAATAAATTAAAAGTTCGGGTTATATTATATAAATGATGGAAGGGCATTTATGGAATTTTATTTCACTCCTAAAGAAAACCGACGAGGATTAATTTGCATTTTTCATAATTTTTGACCTAGTAACCGCTGCTCATTTCTCTCTCTTTTCTCTTTGCATCCGCAAGTACTCATCTACCTTATCACCACTACTTTGTCACATCACCCTTGATGACTTTCATGATTCATAACATATAAGTCATGGATGAATCTCACCTTTTCTCCACCATCCACACAAACTAAATTAACATAAATAAAATCGATCCATTATAGATCCAAAGAAGCCATTTTCAATCATCAAAATTCTTTACTACGCCTTTCATTGAAGATTCAAGATTCGTTGTTAGATAAAGGTTATTTAATTGTTCTTATTCATGAGTGTTTGGAGCAACACTAATGCGATTTGGGGGTTTTTGTGGATTGCTGTTATACCATTTATCACCGAGTTAAGGTTTAATATTTTTATTTGATATTGAATCACACCTTCGATTTTGTCTTCGGTTTTCCCCAAAATCATTTACTACCTTTTTAGATACCAATGTAAATCTTTTCACAAAAGTTGATTTTTCAGTTGATATAATATGAGTTTAAGTTCTGTATTTACATGAGCATGTTCCAAGATTTTTAATGAAATAATTAATCAACGATGTCTCATTTTCTAATATCTTTTTCTTATTAGAATGTCAAGATAACATGAATTAAATATTACGATCTTTATGTAAAAGTTTCATGCTTAAAATATTACTATTGGTTTCATGTTTGAAATCTGGTTTTCCAAATTGTAAATTTTGATTATCCAAATTAAGTGATTAGAAACTGATGACATTTGGTTGAAGTTGTGTAGTTGTGGTTGTCCAAAATCAGTTGTGATTCAAGATACAAAATTGTTCACATAGTAGGATTATGATGTTTATTCTCTAAAAAGAATGCATTAGTTGTAAAAGAATATGAGGTTGTTATAATTGTTTTTGTTCAAAATATACAAAATATAATTGAATGTGTTGTCGATGGCTTTCGTTGTAAATGGAATAGTTTCATACGTGTTATGTAAGTGTTAGTTATGAGTACAATCGTAATTGTTTATATGTCTTATAAAGATATGATGCACATGTATTAGTAAGTGCATCATTTGATATAAGAAAGGACCGTGCATATGTATTTTGTTAGTTGTTATGACTAAATAATTCGCTTATTAATTGTTTGTGGTTACAGTGTACAAATATGATGAGCAATATGAAGAGTGCACATGTGTTTTTACGTACTATCTAGGACAAGATATTTATGCTAAAGATTTAAAGAGTAAAGACACAAGTGCATGCCGTAGATACAAGTGCACATATACATACAAGAATCCAAAGTGTCCAAGGAGGAAAATACATGTGCATATCGTCAACATATTTTTGGTTTTAAAATTTATTTTTGAATTGTATATCACATGATTTTAA
The DNA here is from genome assembly GCA_022545495.1 of Chrysanthemum lavandulifolium. Lineage (NCBI taxonomy): Eukaryota > Viridiplantae > Streptophyta > Magnoliopsida > Asterales > Asteraceae > Chrysanthemum > Chrysanthemum lavandulifolium. The sequence goes on from CM040240.1 coordinate 290,557,143, forward strand.
ATTTTGTATTTAATGTTTTTGTTTTAAATTGTATACAATATATGTTAAATACTGCTTGTCATTTCATACACTACAAACACATGTAAATTTACATTATCTAAAAACACATATGCACCTTAGTAAATACACGTAAACCGAACACTACAAATACACGTAAATTTACATTATCTAAAAAACACATGTGCACCTTACTAAACATGCATGCACAAAAAATTATTCTTAAAAAAAAAAAAAAAGAAAATCCTAAAATATCGAAAAAACGGTTTTATTAAATGAAAATTTTATACCCTTTGAATTAAATAATAAAAGTTAATATAAAAAAATCGATTGGTTGATGGTGGTTCTCGCAGCTTCGACCTTTTATGAGTTCTCAAAGAACCCTTCCCTATATATATATATATATATATATATATATATATATAGGGGCTTCTATCGAGCACCAATATTAGATGCGAGACTTTACAAGACTCATTTAGACCAATAGAATTTAGTATTAATAAATACTTTTATTTAATTGAAAAGGGCATAATAGTCAAAATATTTTTAGTTTCTTTTTGATTTTTTTTAATTAAAAACGTTTTAAACCCCTTAATTTTCGGTTTTTTTTTTTTTTTTTTTTTTTTAATCATGATGCATGTTTTCGTGAAAATGAAGTGCATATATGTTTTTTCTATTTTAAATTTACATATATGTTTCTTGTAACGCTTATACATCAAACTTGTTCCGCTTTAAATGGTAATTGCATATATGTTTCTAGTATACATTTTTAATCTTCAAATTTATAACAAAAACATAAGGATAGACATATACATGTAGCCTCTAAATGTATAACAAACTAAAAATATAAACACTATACACAAAAGTTGATATAAAATGAAATATAATTTAAATACAAATGTATATCGTTAAGTATATATGTACACGTTAAACAAAAACATGTGTGCACTTTTCTAAGAACATGTGTGCACTCTTTCACTAACATATATGCACACTTCACTTTCCAAGAACATATGTGCACATCATTAAAAAGATATCTTGTTAAATATAGATGTGCACATCATTAAAAAACATGTGCACTCTTCCAAGAACATATGTGTACGCTTCGCTTTTCATCAAGAACATATGTGCATGCTTTCCAATAATGTATGTGCACGCTGGGCTTTCTCATCAAATTTATTAAAACATATGTGCACGCCTTCCAAAAACATGTATGTTTGTAGTGTCCACATTGCACTTTCTCGTCAAATTTATTAGAACATATGTGCACGCTTTCAAAAACATATGTGCACGCTGCATATTTATTGTAGGCCCTTGATCTTGCTTTAATCGCATATATAATCTTTCCATGAGAAAGAAAGAAAATGTTAACATATTGAAATTCATACACAGAAACAATTGAGAAGTAGAATAAAGAATATGTTAACATAATGAAATTCAAACACAAGGAACAAATTGCTTATATTGTTTATTCGTCTCCACATGAAAGTCTTCACACATATACTAGTTGTACCGCAATAGATTTAGTTCATATCTACCATTATACGCATTGCTAATTTAAGTATACAAACCATAGTCCAAAAGACTAACACCTGATATACTTTATTTCCCAATGACCTAAAATGTTTTATATATACTTGGTCTCATATCAATATATCATTGTTACGATTAGTAAAAGTTTGAGACTAATAACTAAAAATCCAAAAATATAACCATATTTATAGCGGAATTGACTCGAGCTCGTTAATGTTCTATTTAGAGTCGACCTAAAACAAGCTTTGTTTAACGCGATCCCAAACACGCCTAATAGCTCATAACTACTTCTAGGAAACATACATGCCTTCAAGTTATTTATAGAACTTTATTTAATATTTTAATTTTATGAAACAAGTTACTCATTAGCCAAATCAACTCACCATTAAGTGTATCAAAACAAAATGATCATCAGCCATATATATGACCAGGTGCATCTATCAAAATAAACATATGTGTGACCATGGTCAAGCGTGTCAACATCAAATGAATGATCTAAAAATGTTTTCGTAGTATGAAAGCTATGTTATACTTTTGGTAACCACATGAATCTCTTTTATCATATCCCATTTTCACATTATAAGTAAACTCGCTTTCATATTCTCCTATTTCTTTCTACGATTGGCTTGTTTTTAATAGTGTTTCAAATCAAATTGTTTCTCAAAAAAAACATGAATCATGTTTTTTGAAATCGAGTTCTTTTTTCCGATCCAAATCCGAATTATATTTTGCAGATCGAAACTAAATTTAAAAAAAAAAGAACATTTTATATATATTTAAGCCAAAAACGGATCAAAAAAAACTTACAACATTTGAAGCTAGTGTTGGATAGAAGATTTAATCATCAATTCAAATCGGCCCATCAAAAACCTTAAATCGGGTTTTGTGTTGGTGGTACCACCAACAGTATGGTGGAGAGAGAGAAGGTTGTGAAAGTGGCGTGATCGCCATTAAGGATTAGGGTTGGGAGAGAGGTGTGAAAGTGGAAGAGATGAAAGAGATATGAGATTATAATTTTTGATAGTGACGGTTTTTAAAATGACTAAATGCAAATTTCCCATAATACCCTTCCACCATTTATTTAATTGTAAAGTAAACTTTTATCTTTTGTTTAATTATAATTTGACACTTTTAATCCTAACCTTTGATCAAATAATTCAATGGCTTAGATTCATTTTAATAGTAATGTAAAGATCAGATCTAAGATTAGTCTCGCATAGAATACAACACTATATATATATATATATATATATATATATATATATATAGAATCTAGATCAAATAAGATCAAACTTAAAGTTGTTAAAATGAGATCCAACTAAAATTTGACAAACGACACTCTCCTTACAACAAAAATAAATTTTTATTAACTACAACTAAAATTGTTAAAGTTTCGATAGATTTCTTTTTAAAATTTATTTAAATCTAGGTGATACACTTTGATTAGAAGTGTAATGTGTATCGTGTTTTGTATGTGTATCGATTTTAGAATATTTATTAGTGTAATGTGTATCGTGTGTATCACTAATCCAAACTCATGTATCATTTGGTTATTAGTTGCTAAAATGTTAATTTGTATTAAAATATTATTTTTATATGTATTATTGCTAAAATTGTTATTTATAAATGTTTTAGTGGGTTTTAGACTTGATCTTATTTTTATAACTTTAAGCTTGATCTTACGTTAACCCTCCCTATATATATATATATATATATATATATATATATATATATATATCATATTATGTATAACAGAGGCATTTGGCATTAATGCCATCTCAATGACACCTCAATGCCACATAATCAAATTTCATGCCACATAAACATTTGTTGTCCAACTAAGCAATATTTTTATCCACCTAAGCAATAATTTTTTTAATTTAATTTGATATTTTGTAAATTTCGGATATTTTGTAAATTTCGGATTTTATTTAATTATTTTTGAAATTTTTAAAAAAAAAATGAGCCTTGCAAGGATTGAACTTTGGTTAGTTGGTTGAATAACAAGTGTGTTTACCACTTAGACAACAAGTTATTTTGATAATTATGTTAATATTGAGTTTTTCCTTTCATACGGAATATTCCATATTTTAAAACCCTAATATCACACATTATCATACACACAATCCCTTCATCATACGGATTTTTTTTTCCAAAACCCTAATATCACTCATTATCATACACAAAATATTTTTTTCTTATTTGATGTACAGGTTGTTAGTATACTTTGTTGGTAATATCTTATCCAGGCGCTAGGGTTACAATCACGGTACATAATGACTGTGAAGGTACGTGTTATTTTGGTCAGAAGTTGTTTATGTATGAAACATATAATGTTCCTGTTAGTTAATAGAATGTAATTAACAATATCCATCAATCAAATGGCAGTAAAGCAACAACTGTCCGTAAATTTTAAGTTGTGAATTTTTAATTTTACAGTGGCATGCTAACCCAATTCACAATATAAGTTTTCTTCAAACGGTAATTCAATTGCATGCTATGTTTGTTGATTGGTTTTGTCAATTTTTTGCAGGTTTTTTTATGTTCTTGAATAAGATAATCTACTAAAGGATACGAGAGCTGATCTGGTAAGGTTATGACTCAACCGCAATCTTTGTTTATTTCTTTTTTGTGCAGTATGTATGGCTTCCTCATCCTCTTTAGCTAATTAATACATCTATTATTTAATATATATAAAGGGTTAACTTATCCCACCGTAATTGAAAATATTATATAAATTTTAGCTAATTAATACATTTAGTATCCAATAATGACCCATAGGAGTCATGTCAATGCTTGCTGCTCTTGCTTTAGGATCTTCAAGAATCGTGATTATGGATGTTGACTAGGCAATCAACGGACAAAAAAGATTAGGAAAGGCTTCCGATTGGAGTTCCTCCTTACATGAACTGCAATTGTCTTTGATAAGTTACCAAGTGGTTATGTTGCAAGCAATGCTTATGGTTCTTTAGATGATCTTATGAGTGGAATGATGAAACCGTATGATCTTTTTCCATTTTAATAGCAGTTGTTTCCTTATGATCTTCTATAAGAGCTTTTCATCTTGCTTTCTCATTTTTTTGAAGTCTTTGTTATGTTGCAAATCAAAACAAGGAACTTAAGAAGTAAATAAATCTATTGATGTACCCGTGAGTTTCGTAAGTACAGGTTTTAAAGCCAACCAATAGTTTTAGTAAGTACTTCAAGTATAAATTTGGTTACCTATATTTAATGTTCGATTCAAAACTTAGATTTGTATCTTATTTTGTTTCAGAAGCGAAAATGCCAAAATGGAGCATTTGTGTGTTCAGAAATGAGGAGACGCTTAAACCAGCGGTTTATTTGAACAACATATACCAACTAGGGCTATAACTACAGTTTAATTTCTTTTAAAATATTATGTCTTAACTATGCCTAATTTTTGATGGCTCTTAATGTTCCTTTTGCAGGTTACCGGACAATTTTTCTAAAGGAATTCGAGTGTTTATAGTGGATCATAGTAGACTGCATTTTCGAGATTCTGGTTCAATATTTCATCAAGATAAACGATGAAAAAAAGGGTTGCGTAACAGGGGGTAAGAACCATTTTCAGAACTTTTTTGTCTGATGCGTTTGAGTGCTACACTTTCATCGTCATTTCTGGGTTAAAATTTCGAGTTCTGGCATATAGCAAGATCCATGGTTTGGAGACACTTTTAAGATTGCTGATGATATTTAAAATTACATATTTATATGGTTTGAAATTTAAATACCAGATACAAATAATAACTTTGAAAGGAGATTTTGACGTGTTTCAGGTTTTTGAGCAATCGGATGTGGTTATCTGCTATCTCCAGTTGTAGTTCTTTTCATTAATGTTGGTCTTAGTGGCAAAACTCGACCGGTATGTATTTGATTTTTTGATACATTTAAATATCATGATAATTCTATTTACATCTATGCTACATGAAATGGTCTGGAGGGTGCTTGATTATTCACGGACTCGAAGACACCTATTAGTGATTGTTGGTGATGACGGGTCTATTCATCCGTGGGATACAACTGGGCGCAACCCAAAGGTCCGTCTGATGAAACTTTTTCCCACTCTTTATTATCTTTATTCAGTTTTATTTGCGACGTCGTGATGACCTTTATGATTTATACCAAGCGCATAAACTAACATAAGAAATACCATTACTTTCTGTAGGTATTAATTGATACGTCTCTGATGAAGTCCAAGATAGCTTTTAAACTAGATGATTACTTAGATATTTGGCATGCAGGTTCTTGAGAGCTATGAACAAGCGTATATCAATATAGTGATTTCTGTTTATGTTTTTTAATTTCGTGACAGGTAATTGATTGCTCTTATAATAACTATTCTTATTGTATTGTTATTCAACCCAGTGATAAGTAATGGGTGTATCTCTATTCGATATGTATATGGTTTCATGAAATTATAATAACTATCAAGCTTTGTGTGGATTTTGTAGAAACCTGCTCGAACCAGCTCTGCTCCCCGAAACATGGATGAGCAGAAACGGGCCCAGGTATGTATCTGCTATTTGTCTCACACGTATATGTTAATGTGGTACTTATCTATAGCTGAGATAGATAAGCTGAATATGAAGCCAAGAGTGGTTGAAAATGATCATTATCTTTGCATTAACGCATAAAAGAAAAATGTGATCAGAATAGTGAACTTTTTAATTCGAGTTAGTCCATGTTCTAGCATACTCAATACTTTGGAATTCAACTTATCAGAATTTTAATTGAAATAGTGTATTCGCAAACAGTGTACATTTTCCTAAGGAAAATCATTTAGATTTCTTACTAGCTAAGAAAGAACAAACACATCCTTTTATTTATGTCAACGCAATAAAAAATATTGGTTCAGTGTAAGTAACTATATTTGTTTATGGAAAAAAGCTAAAAATTCATAGCGTACTTTACAAAAAAACTCATTATGCTCTCTCTACTTCACTTATTGTCATTATACATAACCGTTTTCATTTTATTCGGTTATTTTCTGTCCGTTTATATCCGTTTTCGTAAATCGTCCATTTTTATCCGTTTTCATTTTAATATGTCCGTATAAAAACAGATAAAAAAGGATAAAAACCGTTTTGACATGGATAATAAAAACGGTTTTAATCCGTTTTTATCTGTTTTATCCGTTTTGACATGGATAATAAAAACTTTTGTTTATTTGCAAAAGTAATAGATTACAAGTATAGGTTGAACAAGAACTGGGCGGATAGTATAGGTTGAACAAACACATCCTTTAGTATATTCTATCGTGTAATGACAATACGTTGTTTTTACTTTTCCTTATTTGCTCTTGAGCATATGAATTGCGTAGTAAACTGAGTTTAGTTGTTTGGCCCAATCCCAACCACACACATCCTAACAGAATGTAAATTGAATTCGCAGTCAAGAGCACAATGTTTTCTTTGGGAAATCAGAAGTGTTATTCTTGTGCATGATGCGCCCACTATCGTTTGACATCACGATTCAAGAAACAAAAATCGAGGCAGCCAAGGTACCAAATTGAGTTAGCCGTACACAGTACACTCCATATTTCCTAAAATCACTAATGGCTACTAAGAAGATTGGTTAATGGGTTAAAATGGGTCGGGTTGACCTGCTGAACTTTTTTTGTCTATTTTGTTTAAAACAGAGTATATAATTTTTATTCTCTTGATTATGAGAAATAAATGGCCCCGTTGTATTTTTGTACTTTCATACGGGGTTGGATCTAATTTACTGTTGTTGGTATTGATGTAAACTGATTATTGTGACTTGATATCGCAATTATGTTTATGCATACTCCACAGATAATACTATTGTTCTTATCAACATATTAATGTTAATTATATTATTGCGAATTAATAGTGTTATTATCGGAATGGAGGCTTAGGTACACATTGTTGATGGTTCGTCTCAACAACCAGACTATGAATATGACGCAGTTCGTCTTGAACTAGAAATGTTCAGTCCTGAAATTGCTGAAAAGCCATTTATAGTTGCATACAATAAAATGGATCTTCCTGATGCATATGAAAATTGGGAATCATTCCGTGATTACCTTCGTTCACGTGGGATTGAACCTTTTTGCATCAGTGCTATAAATAGAGACGGGACCAGAGAATTGATCACTGCTGCTTATGAGCTTGTACGACAAGGAATTGAAGATAGAAAAGATGAAAGTAAGCACGTTTTATCTTTTAACTAACATTAATGGCTATATGTTCTGTCTGTTACTTTGTTACTTAGCTACAGTCACACTTGTCTCATGTAGGTTGGAGAGATCCTGTACAATTTTGTCATGTGGCAGAAATGGTGAAAAAGCAGCGAACTGCCCCCATTAACGAGTTTGAGATCTCTCATGATAGCTCTTCTGATACATGGCATATCGAAGGAGCAGGTTAGCAACAATTTGTACAAATGACCAACTGGAAGTAAGTTTGAATGACAAACATGTAGTTAGGATAATAATTGAGTTTGAAATCATATCACGTAATCGAACCATATCATGGTGTAGTGTCTCACAAGAGTAAGTTTGATACATGCCATAATCTTGACATGGGGCTTTAACACCTGCTGTAATCATATTCGCTATAGATGTTCTTTTAATATATAATGGTAATAATGTAAAACTGAACACGTTAATCAATCTCACATGTCTTAAGCAAAGCTTGAACCCACAACCATTTGGTTCAGGAGATTCTCACACAACATGGGCTACCATTAGGACACAAGCCCTTTGGTATTAGTTTGAGTTATTTGGTGGCGAGTTGAAGGATGCCCAAATGAATTTGATCATATGTGAAGGTTCTAAGAATAAAAAAGATGGATGTCATAAAATCATTGGTTGACTATTAGGCAATGCATTTAATCAAGAACAACAATGCAGGTTTGTTTATTCATGAATCATTGATTATGATAATGATTTTCCAAATATACCAAACACCGGACGGTAAATCCAACTAACTGTTCTGGGTGGGTATTGTGATTAATGATTATAGTGACTGCCACTGTTAGCATATCAGTACAAAGACCAATTTCAACTCATCGTTGCAGCGGTTTTTATATGAAAAAGGGTTGCCTGATTGTACATCGCACTAATCACTCAGATAACCTACTTGGATATTCATAATTTCGATTCAGATAACATGTATATTTTAGTAGGAAAATGTTATAAAGATGATATTAACACGTGCCTAGGTCTTCCTGTGATGCTATTAATCTGAAGAGGGTAGCTGCATTTGCTAAACGTTTGTTGCAGGTGAGTACTAAAATTTATAGCTTTATCTCAGTTATGCAGTTCACCTAAATGGCCTTTATTGATTATAAAAGGGGTCAGATTACAGGACATCTTTGCATCAGGATACAATTCAGTTTTCCATCTTCTTGACATTAAGGCATTAGCAATCAACAATAATAATAGGGATATCCCGGGAATTTGATAAAGCTATTTTGCAGTAAGAACTTCGTCAAAAACTCAAAGCAAAGTTATAGCAACATTTCCCTAAAGTATCATGAAAAAATGGCGACTTTTTTTATTAGCTGATATAGGTTAATGATATGCTACATATACACACACATTTACTAAGTTATGCTCTAATGACGCGGGAGTACACCAACTTATTCATCATTGGTATGTTGAGCTTCAACAGTTTTACTATTTGTCTCTGTATCTAGCCTGTCTTTACAGTAAGGACATCAAAATAAATTGAATGACCATAAGTTCATGTATTGGATCTTTAGGTTGTGAGTTCATGCCTGTATGGAACCATTTGTAATAGCTACTCACCGACACTTGAGCTCATTGCATCCGGTTTTCAAGCTTCTTATTCCCCATATGCAACACACGCTAGCAATAAATGCAATGGCCCATGAGAGCCTAATACCTGCAGAAGGAATTTGTTATTCTCTTGCATAAACTGTATTTGAGCTAAATAGGTTCTTTATTTATGTCATAGACATCAACCAGCTCAATGTGTATTATTGATGTCAATAGTGTATTATTTATTTATTTGAACTGATGAACACGAGTGCAATAGATTGTTGGTTACAAAGTTGTTTACTATTCTTTGTTTCTGTAAACTCAGGTTACTCATGCGCTGACATTTTCTGCAACCGACTGTGTAAGTAGCAATGGGAGGCAGAAAATTGAAGAAGGTGGAAAGTGATCTTACGGTTGTGATGCTATGTCATTGCAACGTCAATTCTGGATGTTTCTTTAACCCGAGGTGATTGGTCTGCTTTTTTCCACCCTAAAAGTATGGTATGCATGTGCTTATGGCATTGGTTATAGTGACTTTTTGTCGCACCATATACAGATGCAGCGAGTGGCCCGGTTGTATTGGATTTTCTATGGGACCATTCGGCAGGAAACCGTTGCTGTAGATGCTCCCACAGTCGTCCAAATGAGAAGCATCTTTCAGCTGCCGATGCTCATGACTTGGAACTCCTTCAGAGTTGTTGAAACGAATTGCAGACATTAGCACATAACAGAGGTTATCGACCGCTGAAAGGTTACACAATGGTGTTAATTACAGTGACATTCTCATGTTCGATATTTGCGTCCAGAAGATGTGTAAACGACCTATGTGTATGCTTTCTTATTTGTTTTATGCCTAATATGGGACTATGAATGCTACACAAAGCTAATACAGATTTTGTGCTTCTTGGTGCTATTTTTACAGGACCTTGGAATAAAGTGCAATATGGAAAATGGTGGGAAAGCATCGACGGAATGGTGTGCTTATGCAAGAAACATTGAAAAGGAGGAATATCATTGGAAATCCTAAACATGTAACTTTAATTATACTCTCGGTTCCCCGTATATTGCATTAGGATACCGCTACATGTAATGGAACATAATCTTTTACTCTCAAATCAATATGAATTATGATTGTTGAAATACGGGCACAATGTCATTGAAATTTATTTACATTACTCTTTAGTCTTTACTCCTGTCAATTTTTTTTCTTTTTCCATTTATGATCTAAACCAATCGTTTTTAGATGTCAAAACTTGACAGCTTAGCTGGCAAATAGGTGGATGTTATGTGCGTAATATCTTTTCCTTTGCGCTTACAATCAAGATAATTGGGCGCAAAAATATAACTTAGTGAGTGATCATTAAGTTTCTAGATGGGTTGTCATAAGTTTCAAGATCGAGTGACTCGAGATAAGTTATTTTTAGAAAGCCCGTTCCGGCCTTTAGCTATAAAGATGAAGTCTCCAAGTCTACAGAACCTGGTAAAACTATATGAGAGCATTAGATCTTCACGTAAATATATAACTGGTGGTAGTTCTTTCGGACCTCAACATTACTTAAGTTGGTCCATACAATTTTCTTGAAAACTTGGATATTTTCACAATCTTGGTGACTTGAGATAACCATGCTTTGGTAATTTTCTTTCAACTCTGTTCATTGACAGATAACTTATGTGTTAATTAACTAAGTTGCATCAAAAGATATATATTGGTGTTCTTCTATAATCTTCAAGACCACATAAGCATTACATTGCTCATTAAAACTTCAACTTACAAACTTCTTTTTACAACGCCCTATATGTGGTTGTGATTGATTTTTGCTTGGAATAAGTTTGAGGTGTTCTTGGTGTTTGCTAAAGTTTACGATACATAAGCATTTTATTTAGAACTAATATGTAGGAAAGATAACTTCAAATAGTAAAAACAATTAAGAACAAATATGACAATTGAATTTTTTGAACAAAATCATTCACTTATACTCTAATAAAAAGTACTAACATCAACACATTGTTATTTACCATATAAATACAAAAGATATGACGCAATATCAGGAACATCATCATCGAGAATTGGTTGAAGTTCAGTAACTTCATCCAATACTTGAGCAATATCATGTATTTCAATGAAATACCTTTCTTTCAATATGTACACTTTTCAACCATTTTTACCACCCTTATTTCGTTATAGAAATATATGCCCGTGAGGGCTTACAAGTCATGCCGCCCATTGGCGGGCTTCAAAACTAGTATATATATATATATATTTTAAATAAGATAAAGAATTTGATTTTTTTTTTTTTTTTTTTTAACAAGTGAAGGTAAATAAGTACACGATTCGAGAGAACGAGTCCTGGTTCAAGTTGAACAGGAGTCAAAGTACGAGGTTTGTCAATTCTGACAAGCTACCATTCCTGAGTGAGCAATCTTCAATTCAGATGGAAACCAGGTCATGATGTTCATGATTGAATTGAGCATTGTACCTGGAAAAGACTGAGGACACATTGCACTACAAGCACATGTAGTATTGCAAATAGATGAGTTAGTGACATGAGTAATCTCACTATTGGATGTTGCACAGTTTGGTCTAGGCGTGTCATTAATAGAGATCCCATTAGGTTCAATATTCTTGAAGAGTTTTCCTGTGGGCATCCACTTAAGGCAAGATCTAGGTATGTAAGTTCGTTTGGATCCTGAAAACTTAAATAATCTGCCAGTGGGAATCCATTTGAAACATCTGCTAGTAGATTTGGATGTAGGCACTTCCCTCTTTTGAATATTGGTCCTTTTGTAATTAGTTGGTTTCTTAGGGGATTGATCAGCCATTTGATGCTTCTTATGAGAACTAGATGAGCTCCTAGTATTCATGATCTTAGGACTTTGAACATTAACCTGGGGAGCTAAAACCAACTAGAATGTGTATCAAGCTGGCTAATAAAACTACTCAATATCCGAAAGGGATCGCTGAAAATGTTCTTGTCATGATCGATAAATTTGTCTTCCCGGTCGACTTCGTGGTCCTGGATATGGAAGAGGATGATATCCCTATTTTGCTCGGAAGACCCTTTCTTGCAACAGCACATGCTATGATTGATGTCTTTAACAAGAAGATTTCATTGGAGATTGGTAATGACAAGATTACTATCGACCTGGAAAAGTCCATGAGATATGCTTCTTTCACCGATGACAACCTTGATGATCTTGACCTTATCGAAGCTAAGACTCAGAAACATGCCCAATAATGTTTTCTTCCTGATCCTCTGAGATCATTAAAATTCGAAGACAATGATGGGACATCTAGCGATGAAGAAAGCGAAACAGAGGAACTGACCAAGAAGAATCAGACGGTATGTTCAGCAAAAACCCCGGAAGAAGCTGATGCTCCCCCGAAACTTAAGGAGTTACCTCCTCATTTAGAATATGCATTTATCAATGAAGATCAAAATTATCCTGTTGTGATCTCTTCTCTGTTATTTAACGAAGAGAAAGAGCAATTACTACAGGTTTTAAGCAAGCACAAGGGAGCAATTGCATGGAAAGTCTCTGACATTAAAGGAATTAACCCTTCATATTGTTCCCACAAGATACTTATGGAAGATGATTTTAAGCCTGTAGTGCAACCACAAAGGAGATTAAACCCTAAAGTACAAGACGTTGTGAAGGACGAAATCATTAAGCTCCTGGATGCAGGTTTAATTTATGTTATTTCCGATAGCCCTTGGGTTAGCCCCATTCATGTTGTGCCAAAGAAAGGAGGAATGACAGTGGTCACAAACGAAGATAATGAACTGATACCAACTAGGACAACCATCGGGTCGGAGGGTGTGCATTGATTACTGAAAATTAAATGATGCTACGAAAGGATCACTTCCCCTTCCGCTTATCGATCGGATGCTAGAAAGACCGTCTCGGACATGAGTATTATCGCTTCCTCGATGGATTCTCGTGTTACTTTCAAATTCCTATTGCCCCGAGGATCAAGAAAGATAACGTTCACCGCCTTCGAACATTCGCCTACCAAAGGATGCCTTTTGGACTATGTAATGCTCCCGCCACATTCCAACGGTGCATGACTGCTATATTCTCTGATATGTGTCAAGATTTTATGGAAGTCTTCATGGATGACTTTTCGGTTTTTGGTAACTCCTTCTCATCCTGTCTTAATAATCTATCTAAAATGCTTGCCAGATGTGAAGAAACCAACCTTGTCCTTAACTGGGAAAAATGTCATTTTATGGTTAAAGAAGGGATTGTTTTGGGGCATAAAATTTCTCAAACTGGGATAGAAGTTGATAAAGCTAAGGTGGATGTTATTTCTCGACTGCCTTATCCGACCAACCTAAATGGCATTAGGAGTTTTCTTGGGCATGCAGGATTTTATAGACGATTTATAAAAGTTTTTTCAAAAACTGCCAAACCCATGACCCAACTCCTAATGAAAGATGCTAAATTTGATTTTAACGATGATTGCAAAAAAGCCTTTGACATTTTAAAAGAAAAACTAACTACTACCCCGGTTATTATTGCTCCTGACTGGGGGGCGATTTTGAACTCATCTGCGATGCTAGTGATTATGCTGTTGGAGTTGTTTTAGGACAGAGGGTGGATAAAAAATTTAAACCTATTTATTATGCTAGTAAAACCTTAAATGAGGCACAAGAGCATTATACAACCACTGAAAAAGAACTCCTGGCTGTAGTATATGCCTTTGATAAATTTAGGTCTTATTTAGTTATGTCAAAAACTATTGTCTACACTGACCATTCTGCTTTGAAGTACTTATTTACTAAGGTGATGCCAAACCAAGGTTGATAAGATGGGTACCGCCGCAAGAATTTAAAATTGAAATCAAGGATAAGAAAGGAGCGTAAAATTTAGCGGTGATCACCTTCACGATTAGAAAATCCCGAGCTCAAGAGCTTGACACAAAACTATCCGGACTCCTTCCCGATTTAACACCTCATGGCGCTTAGAATTAAAGATTCCAAATGTCGAACCATGGTACGCAGATTTCGCTAATTACCTAGCGACCAAAGTGTTACCTAGCAACAAAAGCTACGACCAAAGAAAAAGTTCTTCTCGGATCTTAAGTATTACTCGGGATGATCCGTTCCTTTTAAATCATGCCCTAATGGTATTATTCAGAGATGCGTATTTGGGAAGAGCAAAGACAAATTCGAACATTGCCATAACGGACTGCAGGAGGACACTATGGACCGACAATCCGCCGAAAGGTTTATGAGGCCGATTCTTTTGGCCAAGTATTTTCAAAGACGCCGCAAGGCATGTTAGGATTGTGACGCTTGTCGAGGCGGGGAACATCTCTTCTCGAATCGATGCCACTCAACAATATTATGGTATGTGAGGTTTTGATGTTTGGGGGATCAATTTTATGGGACCTTTCACTCCATCGAAAAATAAAAGTTATATCCTCGTAGCTGTCGATTACGTTTTGAAGTGGGTTAAAGCAGAGGCCTTACAGACTTGTGACGCTATGAGTGTCATTCGCTTTTTAAAAAGATTATTCTCCAGGTTTGGGATCCCTAAGACCATCATTAGTGATCGAGGGACGCACTTTTGTAATGTTATTATGGAGAAAGTTCTGAATAGATACGGGGTACTCCACGAATATCTACACCTTATCACCCACAAACCAATGGGCAAACCGAAACACCAATGTGGCACTCAAACGGATTTTGAGAAATCATCAACAGTGATGTAAAAGATTGGTCCGACAAACTCGATGAGGCATTATGGACATTCAGAACGGCCTTCAAAACTCCTATTGGAAGCACCCCTTTTAAGATTGTTTATGGAAAAGCATGTCATCTTCCCGTTGAATTGGAACATAAAGCATATTGGGCTCTCAAAAATGCCAACTTGGAGGCGCATATAATCAAGGAACACAGATTTTCCCAAATAAACCGTTTAGGTGAATTACGAGACGAAGCATATGACCATGCCAGGGCATACAAAGACAGGACCAAAAGATGGCACGATAAGCGAATCAAGGAGAAAAGATTCGAGGTAGGACAGGAAGTTCTCATTTTTAACTCAAGACTCAAATTATTCCCTGGAAAAATGAGATCTCATTGGGTTGGCCCATACACAGTAAGTAAGGTATTCTCACGGAATATTGAAGTTCATAACAAGGAGGGAGTATATTTTAAGGTAAACGGACACAAGAAAGATTTATTATGGGCGTGATGTTAGCAAGCTATCTCGGTGATGAATTCTTCAGACCGGTCTAGTAGCCCCGCTGCTCGAGTCTAACTTAAAGACTCAGAATAAAGAAAAGTGCTCTTTCGGAGACAACCCAATTATCCCTTTCTTGCTTTTTATTTCATTTCATTAGGTTTTGTGTTTTCTAACCATTTTGCGGGAGACAGGAAGTAATCATCGTAGTTGTCGATTCGAACAGAGTTACTGGCGTAACTAATCTTGGTGATTACGCCGTAACCAACATTTTAGAGCAGTAATTCTTGACGATTACCAATTACGGCGTAATACCATCTCGCTGGTTATGCCGTAACTATTCGCTTCACACTCATACCAGCTTTGCCATTACAGAACTCTCATGTAGGAGTTACGACGAACTCTCCTCTCGCTTAATTCTTTCATTTTAAAATACAAAGAACCTTGTATTAGTTTTAAATGAACTTTGTGGGTGTTCCCAAGAAACCCTCACGAGACTTCACTGCTCTACTTGGGACACCAAGTGGTTTAAAAGGCTTGTTGCGGCTAAATGCAACCGTGATTCCTCTGAAAGTGAGTTAGGTTTGTTTTTCATTTTATTTTTTCTTTTAGAATTATGCTTGTCGGTATTGTGATTTCGTGGATGAAGTTTGTTCATGACGCTTAAACGAAGGCACGATCCTTTCTCGTGGGCCCTCTTCTTTTGGAGCAAATTTGGGGAAGTTCTCGCCTAATTCTACCTTTCTTCACCTTTATTTTAATTCCTAGTACAAAAGGGACTTTGTACAATTCAAGTGGGGGACGGAGTAGAATTATCTCTTGAACTTTATTTCGCCTCATTTTCTAGTTTATTTTGAAAAATTATGCCATTTTAAAATTTTGACATGTTTTTCCGAACCTAACTAGATTAGACCTTATTCGAGCACATACAACCCTTGATATTACATGGTGAGATTAGCCTTATCCGCTTTCAATATTTTACCCCAAATCCACCAAATTATGAGTGTGTGGTAGCTTGTAAACTTTAGAACTTGGCCTTTGCATCATTTCGAGACCATAGACGAGGTATGTTGAGTTAGCTCGATGTATTTGGACTTTTCGGTTTTAGAAGGAAGTATTATAGGATTATCACCCAAAAAAGCCTACCATTGTAAGTCTATCGATTAGTCACCTCGACTTTTCGGCCCCATATGAAACCATTTTGTGCACTCCCTTTAGTGCAAGATACCCCTAGATACACCCTTCCGAGCCATTCCTTTCATTTTGTCACCCCAATATATTGTTTTGTTACACCTTACACCTTAGCCTACCCCGTAGTCTTTATTTGTAATTAGAAGTCATCATTTGCCTAAGTTCAAGGTTCGAGTGGAAAAGGTTTGGAAATCACGCTTTCATCGACAACAATTATGAAGATCATTGAAGACCCCAATTCCCATTGTTCATCTCAAGTGGGGGATGTTATGTTATTATGTTATGTTCAAAAAAAAAAAAAAAAAAAAAAAAAAAAAAAGTTGATTGAGTTATGATATTGTAAAGTGCGATGTTATAAGCACTATAGTATGAGCTTTATTGTTTAGTATCGAGGAGGCCACCTCGGTCACATTTGAAGATTGGAGTTGGAGTTATACCAACTGATGAAGAAAAGGTAGTGTGCCCATCACGACGTCCTCTAATGACACATCTACCTTGCATTTCATGATCCGGTCTCTAGACTTCTAAGCTTGAACTTTGGGCGGACGGTGAGTGGTGATGACTTAGTTATAGATTTAGACTACCTGCTTGTTTTTCATTTTACACCAATTATATATCCCATGTCTTATCCTACCCTTTAGTCATGAAGCGTGTCTAGGTGATGCAATGAGCAATCTTTGGTGTCTTGGCCATGGATTTGGTCATGTATCATTGATTTTGTTCACTTCACGTGACATGTTAGTAATGACGAGTCACCCTTAACCTTTGTTGTGTCTACCCATATTGCCTTCGAGAATTGTTTAGCCCTTAACTCTAGTGGTGGGATTTGTGTAACCGCCAAGCTTATGATAGAATACATGCTATGACCATGCGATTGAGTGATCACCCCAAAATTGACACTTAGAATAGTTGAGAGATTTGAGTGTTTGTTCTCTTCATGAGGTGTTTGGCTTTGTTTATTCTAGCATAAGGGGTTTTAAACTCATATTTTCCGTGTTTTGGGAGATATCTTTTAGGAATCTATCTAATAAGGTCTACTTGAGGGCAAGTAGAGTTCATGGGGGATATTTGATAACATCAAATAGTCCCGAATATTAAGTGTCAATTTCCCGTTAATGTTCGTTATTTATATCATTTATATGGATTTACGCTTGTTTTCCATTGTTTTCCACTTTCGTAAATTACGAGCATCGAGCTAAAGAGACGCGAAATGGAAACATTACTAAATATTTATCACAAGATGCTTATTTTGAAGAAGTTACGGCGTAACTCATCTCTCACATTACGTAGTAACTATTGCGTGACCCATAAGTCCAACTTATCAAGAGGTTACACGTAACTCTTCCCAAAGATTACGACGTAACTCCATTAGGTCAAAAGAGGTTCCACGCCACCGATACTTACGCCATAACCATCGCATCACTTACGACGTAACCGAGTTTATTGAAGATCACGGC
This sequence comes from Chrysanthemum lavandulifolium, assembly GCA_022545495.1. Taxonomy (NCBI): domain Eukaryota; kingdom Viridiplantae; phylum Streptophyta; class Magnoliopsida; order Asterales; family Asteraceae; genus Chrysanthemum; species Chrysanthemum lavandulifolium. The sequence continues at coordinate 290,575,278 of CM040240.1, forward strand.
GTAACCACTTATAAGGTTACGCCGTAACCAGCGCATCTAGTGCATTTACGAAGAAATAGAAGGTTACGGCAGAACTCCTCTCTCAAGTTACGCCGTAACCTGCACCGCCTATAAATACCCCACTAATTCCAAGATTTCAAAGCATCCCATTTCACACACAACACTCGAGAATGTGGGAAAAAGCTCAAGGAGGTCTAGGGAAGCATCTGGAGTCGTTTCCAAGGAGAAGTCACACCATTACGATAAGCTTTAGCGCTTATTATTTCTTTTTACTTTCAATTCATGTATTTCGTACCTTTGAATATTGAATTGATTTGCATGATTAATATGAGCGGCTAAGCACCCTTTGGTGCTAGCCTAGTTATGATTCCTTAATTGTTTTGTTTATGCTTACCTTTACTTCCGTACAATTATTTATAAGTGTATGCATGCATAGTTCTTTGGTAGTTACCCCGGTTCGGTAGTTTTGAATGGCGATAGAGGCCAATTACCTAGGAGATATGACCAACTCAACCCTAGGTGAGCGGACGAGATGGGAATGGTAAGATATGACCAACAAACCACCCTTTTACTTGTGCATTTGACCAACCGATCACCCATCGTTTGGATGAACTTAAGAATTGGGGTGTAGTGTCTAAGTTCCTAACGGCCGGCACTCACTATTTAGAATCTAGCATGTAGCGGTACTTAATGACTCAACTTAGGGACCAGAACAACAGACTTATGACGGTGCGCCTGATTTCTCTGTGGTGGCATCTTTGTCGATAGGTTTAGGCGAATTGACCAAATGATGTCCTCTCGAATTTGACCCCACCAAGTAATTGGAAGTAGTAGACTTAGACAAAACTAGTTAGGAGGATTAACTAGGTTAGCACCACTATTCCTCTATTGATTTCCTTCACACATTTATTTGCTTTTACTTTATATTCTCGTGATTAGTAGTTTAATTAATTAAATCCCTATCAAACCATTAATATTCTCGTGACAATTAGACTTAGTAATTATCCGAGACACATAGCTCTTGGGATTTAACTCGGCTTACCATTTACTACACTACACACAACCGGCACACCGCCTGTTAGTGCATTAGGGTAGACCATAGGTATAGCGAGACACTATAAATATTAAGACACGTCAAGAAACTCGCATCATTCATCCTTTGTCCTCAAGAATTTAACCCAAGTGAAACAGGAGTAGTCATCAACCACAACTAACACATATTTCTTGCCATTAATAGTTTGCACTCTCATTGGTCCACATAAATCCATGTGAATGGTATGTAGAACTTCCATAACAGAATTTGTAGGTTTGGGTTTGAGGGCATACTTCTTGCTTTTTTCCAATTGACATGCTGTACAAAGATGATACTTTTCATACTTAAGTCTGGGTAGTCATCTTACTAAGTCCTTTCTGGAAATATTATTTATGGTATCGAAGTTCAAGTGATTGAGACGACGGTGCCATAGCCATGACTTTGTTTTTGAAGCCTTTGACAACAAGCAAATTGAGAAGACTTCATCATATCTTCGATAGAGATGGTGTGTTAGGTCACTAGTTTTACAACACAAGCTTATATAGAAAGAGATAAGGCGATTGAACAAGTAAACAACACACACACACAATATAGTATATGAAACGGTTATGCGATCTAGAGGTGAGTGAAAGAATAACTTGAACAACCAACCTTCAAATGAAGGTTAATATAGTATTTATAGGCAAGGAGCTAGGGCAACACTCCTCTCCTTCCCTATTCCTTATTGGGCTTGGGCCTGCTTATGGGCCTTCTACATAAGCTTGACCTTAAACAAACATAAAGGCCATAACAAAGCTACCTATTACATATGAAATATAAATACTTGAAATATCTGCTTAGAGTGATTCCAACAATCTCCCTCAAGTATATATGAATGTAAACGGTGAAGGCGTTGATGTAATAGTAGTCGTGACGCCTTCCGCATTCTTCTTTCTTGTGAGAGGAATTGCCTTGATTCAAACAATCTCCCAGGCAGAGAGATAGTTATCTTTGAACGGTTAAGCTTCGACGTCATCTTTAACTTTGTTCTTTGATCAATTGTTCTTTGTGGTGAAAGTGATAGTATGTTGTTGTTCGCATCACCGTCTCGTGTCTCGCTTCACGCTCCAATGTCTCCACGCCATTCTTCAACATGCTCACACGCCTTTCGTGGAAATCAATATCGATGAAGTTCTTTAAGTCTTTAACTTTGTAGATTCTTTGGTTAGACGAAGAATCATTCGACGGTTGTGTTGCTTTTGAATAGAACTTCCATTAGTGATGATGTTGGCGTGAGCATGAGAAGAATCAAGACGATCATTCCGCTCCGTAGCTTCCATAAGAAGAAAACATTGCAAACGGTTAGAAATAAGCGGTTTCCTAAGACTTACAAGTTTGAACTTCGAGAGTGTTAACAAGATAGTGTGAAAACACAACTCTAATTTTACAAAGGCCGCTCTCGAACCGGAGTCCCACAAGTGAGATAACGCGATGTACCAAGCACATCTACAGCTCAGATGAGTCGCCGAGGTACATCAAGCATCACCTCACGATCAGACCGCTTGAGACACACCCCGTAATCCACGGGAGTTACCGAAGCGACCGCCGCCGTGGCGTTTGATGTTGACCCCGGCAGAGTTTCCATTCAATCACCGAGGATCATGATGTGAACCTCTCATAAATGTTCTCGATGATTGCTAAGATCCGTGAAGGACTCGATATGAACCATCGAATCATCAAGACCTTATTGTTGATCAACAAGTGATTAAATGTCAAGTGTTCCTAAGAGATCTTTGATGAATCTCGTGGCTCTAGACTCAATAAAGTGCTTTGGTTTTCCCGAGTGAGACTAGGAGAGGGTCTCCTTCTTCAATACCAAAGAATCTCTAAGAGAAAGCCAATAGTTTATGTAGGGTTCCCGTGAGAATGAAACAAGCTTCGCTGAGAGAAACTTGAGTGGCTAAGAAGGTTTAGTGCATGCGCCATCGGGTCCATGACGACTTTTAATCTTCAATACCGGTGTCACTAAGTGACAACCAAGAGTATATGAGTTGAACCCGTGTCCGCCCCTAAGTTGAATAACTGAGGGCTATTTCTTTTCACCCTTTCTTTACATTTCTTTTGATTCTTCAACTCCTTCTTTCTCCGATTCTCATTTTCTCCTTTTACAATCATTCCTAAGGACTTCTAACACTAACTAATGGTAGTGTCCTGGGTAGATCCTCCGGCTCAAGCGGATCATAGGACGGTTATTCCTAACCTTAGTCACCTTATAACCCATGACTAACCTATGTTTGCCATTATAACCATTGTAAGTTAAAATATCTCTCAAAGGGTTTGTAAATGAAAGACATGTTTGAACCACAATGAGAGATAAGTTTTGCATAAATACCCTCCACATGTGCTTAATAGTTTTAATGGTTAAATGCACAGTGAGGAAAGAGCGCGACTTTATGAATTGATCCACTAAAGATAGACAATCTCCGCGAGACACGGTTACGTTGAATAGTTAAAGAGTTACATTGTCGCTTTTAGGTGACAACTAGCTCTAATAACTACCTTGAAGGTGTAGACAAACCTCGAAAGGTTGTCATACCCGCCGAGTTCATGTCTATCAAGAGCTTCTCGAATGGTACCTTCTACTAAGACGAGTCCTTTCATGAGACACGCTTACATCACTAGCGAACTAGCTTGAAATTATTACCCGTCTGTGACAAGTCTTTTCGAGTTACAAACAGCTTTAGTACCAATTCAATTCGCTGGTTAAGTCCGAGGTACACGGATTCATTTGCATTCAAAGACAACATATTTCTTATCACACAAATTTTCTCCCTCAAAATGGCATATAAAAATGTTATTTTGAACGGTTGAGAATAAATATGACCATTTTGAGTGTTTGTGGGAAGAGTGACCATCGTGAACAATTTGTGAACAAAGTTTTAATTCAAATACCCCTCAATTAGTGATATAAACGGTTGAGGTTTTGAAAATCTTATGGGAAGTACTTGTCTTTTGAGCAAAACCTTGAAAATGAAAGGTTTGATAGGTTTTACTCAAAAATAAGAAGCTCGCTCCTTTTATAAGGATTGTGGCACCGAGGCGCACTACGTGGTCCTTTCTTGATGACACGGGTTGTACATCGTTATGTGTGCACAAGCCATTCACATATATAATCATTCATCCAAAATCATATGAAGGAAACAATTCAAGGGTACCGTGAAGTGCAGTGATGTTCCTGTGAGTGCGCATGTATGCTGAAAGCCGGTGATGTTTATCCCGGTCTACCACCAACATAGCTCTCCAGCGCCTCGAATCGATCCTTCGAACAACCGCTCATCAATCATAGTGATGATCCGCCTCACATTCCTCCCGCCCCGAGAGTTCCAGCGCTTAGATTCCCAACCTTCGACGATATCCTTCAATCTGACGCCAATCCATCTCTAACCATCTTCAAGGTATGATCCCCGATTTGTGGAGCTCACTACACGCCATTAAGCGCTTCGCAAGTTCACCGCGTAAACAATGCCGAAAGGTTTGTCGATGAGCGTGAGTTGTTTGAATGGTTGATGTCGAAGATCTAGCCGTGGTGGAGTGAAGTTTACACGCTTCGATATGATTCAACAACCATCCGGATATCTTCGACACGCTCTTTGATCACAATGCGCCTAATGAAGATGAGAACCGACTTGATAAATTCACGTTGAATTTCACGAGAATTGTCTCATACGACCCGCACTTTGGCAAGGTACATGTCTTCGATGTCGCTGAGTGACAAGTTCTCAAAGTCACCGAGAATTCATAGTCCTGCTCATCTTGTCGCTTGACTATGATATTCTTCAAGAATGTGTAGTCCCACTTAGACTTGAGATCAATGTGTTTGATGGCCACGATGTCCTTAGAGCAATACACTTCATGTTGAGACTTCAACCGTGCAGCTCAGAGTAGATTCTTCGCGCTCGTGCCAATGATGAATCCCATACAATGCATCTTGGTCATATGCTTGCACGCTGTCGAAAACAAGTGAGTTGCACGCCTCGATAGCTATGCGCTTTGAGTAATTAGTCACTGGAATGGAAGAGTCAATGATGTAGCGATTTTCGTGAACCATCGCCACCATGGAGAAGAAAATCCGTGTCTTTGTTGAAGAAATGTCCGAAAGGAAACTTGGTTCTTCCGTTGGCCGATTGTTGGTAGAGGTTTGGTCCACCAATGTAGTATGGAGGGTTGTTCCGCTTAGTGAAGTCGATGTTTGCTTCGGGTCGAGCCAATCCATGTTGTTAGACATGGCTCGAGCAATGTTTTCAAGGTGATATTCAACCTCGATTGCACTTTCCGAGCTATTTTTCAATGTATGAATGCTTCATTCTTGATGCGCTCAACTCGGATTTCGCCATCTTCTTCACACGGAATCGTTCTTGCAAGATTTTGCATGCTCCAAAGGTACTACCGCTCACCAATTCTTGACCTTCTTCGTGGTAGGAGTGTTGTTAACAAGAGTGGAGAACCATTCAAATTTCGCGGTTGTATCATCATCTAGCCATGATACGACATCAGTCGAGTCGCCTTTTTCTTGCTTTTAGAAGGCCTTGATGATGATTCGGTTTCTTCACTTGTTTGGGAGAGGAGGGTTGTTGTTGGGGCTCAGGACCTCTTCATCGCCACCACCCGATACTCAAAGTGATCACCGCTCGAGTCACGGTGGTAACTCGGAATCGTCCCGAGGTTTATCGCTTGAAGACCGTGGTGGAGAAGACTTTTGTTGTGAAGAAGTCCGATGTGGAGGAGGTGGCATAGATGTAGATTGACCGATCGCGCTCGACGCTTAGGTGCGAGTCCTTATCCTTATCATCGCCATCTCTTGGTCGTTGATTGAGTGGTCGACTCCTTGCATGATGATCCGAGTTGATAGTCAAGTAGGATTTCAAAAATTTAGCTTCTTCCAAGTAAACGCCCGCATCTCTTTGACATTTGCATCACAAGTTTAGCTATTAACCTCGCATTCGAGAGATCGCCTTCTTTGCCCATTGTATGTTTGACCAATGCGACGATGTTAGGAGTGAGTTGTCCGAGAATACTTTTGTCACCCCGGGACAAAGGTCGAGAAGAAACTTGTGGGTTTGATCTCTTGTCGACGCCTCCAGCCTTTTGGACTTTAGGAATGATATCCTCAAGATACTTTTGAGTGTAACCTTCAATCATTTCATTCGCCTCTTTCGATGACTCTTCATGAACGCCTCGAACAAATTTCCTTTCTTCCTCCATCTTGTCTATCTCATCATTTAAGGACCGAATTTGGTCAAGAAACCAATTCATTTTTCCGTAAGTTACGCCCTTCTTTTTCGATTTGTTGGATGCCTTTTACAATCCTTTTATGAGACCGAGAGATCCAAGACTTTGGTGGTTTCTTCACCGATTGGATGATGATCCGTTGATTTTGTTGATGGTGGTGGTGATGAGTGAGATGAAGAGTCCGATGATGAGGAGACATGAGGAGACTTCATGTCCTTAGGAGTTTCGAGGTTTTCTCCTTGAGTGTGTTGGACTGCCTAGAAGAAACTTTGTATAATCATCCTCGCCATCCTTAGACTTTTCTTTCTCGCCTCGCTTCTCAAAATCATACACAATGGTGTCTTCAACAAAGGTTGTTGTTGCGTAAGAGTGGTGGCACCAGATCCCTTATCGGGTTGATTAACCGCATCAGATCCGGAGAGGAGTGGGCAAGACCACTTGATCCTCCCGGCCACCCATTTGTTCTTTAGCAAATTCAATGCCTTTTGAATGTGTCGGACATTAGAAACTTTTTCCGTATGATTTGTCCAATTGCTCTTCTTCTTCTTCTTCGTAGCTCTCATCATAAGGTACAATAGCCGAGTCTTCCCTTTTCTTGGACAAATGGAGGACTTGGAGGTTTAGTCACCGAGGTGTGTTTCGTGTGGCAGCAGAGAAATGAACCTCTTCATCTGCTCCCGCCTTCTCGAGTCCTCGCCCCGAGTTGTCTTTGAGGTTCAAGTGTGGGAATAGGTTCGCTTCCTTTACGGAACAATCCTTATAAGGGGCTTTCCTTTAGGAACCTTCCTTTGACTCGCAGAACTTGTTGTGCTTCCTCGCACTTCCTCTTCTCGGTTCTCCCGACAGTGTTCCGTAAGATTTTTCGTCAAGATGACCAACTTTGCCTTGTCTCGACCGCTTCCAGATACTCTTTGTACGCTTCGAGCTTTCGACATCTTCGCTAGAAGGAAACTGCAACACCGACCTACTGCTTTTTGTAGACGATTCCTTCATTCTCGATGGTCGAATAGGTTCACCAACATGTCGTGATTGTCGTGGTCATTGAGCCTCTTGGGAATGTCGAATGAAGTCCAAGTGCTCTTTGGATCAACAATTTGGTATATCCGATGTAGGGAATCTTTGAGCCAAGTTTGTTGAGAAATGACATCATGTCATCCCAAATCGAGCTTCAATAGCGATGTGTTTCATGTTGACAAATGCCCAAAATATTTGCGCTCTATGAGCTTAGATGCTCATAGCCGCTATCACGACCGTAAACGGACTTGGTGATGATCATGTAGAGTGTTCTCCATGGTTGAGGAATACTCTTAAGCTCTACGCGAGAGTGCTTGGTGATTACCCCGTAGCCTCATCATAACCGATATCGATTAAGAATCGAGAGTGAGCTCTTCAAGAGTGTGGCATAAAGTTTGGTGGGTTCGACTTGTGAATTAAGAGAATGCCCTTAAGTCCGCAGTGTAATGGTGACTTGTTTGTGGTTCGTAGTCACCGCCACAGCAGCCCTTCCTTTGACCCTTTCCATGGTGTTCCGTAACTGCTGGATATAGATCTCGTGAACTGCTGCGAATGTGTGAGCATGTTCGATATGGATGAGTCCTCGTAATGTCAATAGCGATTAAGCATGAAGACTCGAGCAAGTGAGAGTGTCAAGTCAACTCGAGATTATTCTTTCCAATCTTCATTGGATAGCCATGAGGATAGATATCAAGAATGGAGAGAACATTTGATGCATCCATGTTTGGTCGAGCACCATGTCGTGATCTCGAAATAATATTAGCCAAAAGAACCAACATATCGAAAGACATAATGTTAGTCAATGTAGTTCTTATTGTCTAGTTATTTAATGTACAACGTCAATGATTGTTACGAGTCCTAAGTCACTTGTATGTCCAATAGTCTAATGACGCCGTGAAATGTTTCGTGAGTTAGTTAACTTTAAGTTTTAAAGTTCATGTTATCACTTATTGTTCACAACATATCAAACGCTTTGGTTTATTAGTGACATTATTGGATTCGTGACGTTATGATAAGTTTATTAACAAGTTTTGTACACGTAACAATTCATAATGAAGGTCAAAATGGCTTAAGCGTAGGATTGACAAAGTTACGCCAGAACAATGTGACATATGCGTAGGCTAAAGCTTATGCGTAGGATCCTATCTTACGCGTAAGAAATGTTACGCCAGAGGAAAAGGGACCTTATGCGTGAGAGCTTACGCCAGAGGCGATAAGAACCTTACGCGTAAGGCTTACTCGTAAGAGTAGACCTTATGCGCAGAGGTCATCACACGCATATCCTTCACTGTGATACGCCGTAGTCCCACCGTAGAACCTTACGCGTAATAGTTATGCGAGGTTTTATTTTACGATAACATGACTACGCCGTAGGGTAATCCTTATGCGTAGAGAGTCTTATGACCTTGATTCGAGTGTTTGCGTAGCAAAGCCCGAAATAAAGTTATCAACTCATCAATGTTCACACAAAACAACAATTTATCACGATAACAACATCCTAGTCCATGTAAACTGTTACGCTGAGAACCACATACGCCGTAGTCTAAACCCTAAACTTACGCTGTATGAGATTTAGCCATGGGATGAACATCATATTGATTCTCGTAGTTCTAAGAAGTCCATAAAGTAGTTTTATCCAAGTTTTAACATCAAATAAGCCTTGAATCAAAAATACCCAATTTATATGAACTTGAACCCTAATTTTTCAATTAAGTATCATAGTTGTTTCGGTGGTTTTCGACAATGGAAATGTTCAATTGAACTTGAAAACAACCTTATATGACTATCTTTTATACCAAAACCTTCACATTTGAAAAAACCCAATTCACGATAAACCCTAAATCTCAAATACACTCAATTGTGTGTCTAGGGTGGATTTTGATGTTTAAAAAGTATTATAGATGATGTTAAATCATTTTGGCACAATCCTTTTAACTTCAAACACATAAACAAGATTATGTGTTCATACGCATACGCCGAGAACACAAAATCACCCATAGGTTAAAATCAAGCCGTTAATTTTCAAAATGGTTTAAAACCATTGTTTGTAATCTTGTTATGAACACACAAACACTTACAAAATGAAGATCGAGACACGCAATTTTTGAATGATTTTAGGCGAGGATTTGAAGGTTTTAGCAATAAATGTGGTTAGAATGGTAGTGGGTATTTTATTGAAAAATACTTTCGATTATGACAGCTTTGGTCCCTCCACCTTTTCCTTTTTCAACCAAAGCTTTTAACTTCCATTTAGGTTACCAAACAAAGATTTTGAGAAAAAATCATGACGACACTCCCCTCGGCTTGATAAATTTAAACGGTTTAAGAATTTTAGTCCGAGGAGTGTCATTGAGCCGTAAAGTCCACCATCATTTGTATAACGAAACAACCGAGATGTGATAACATGCAAGTACACTTATGTTTTGAAACGGTTAATGATAAATTTCTCCCTCAACACTTGATCGGAAAAATACGAATTTGAGAGATGCAAGTGTTGACGGAAGAACGGTACTTGCCATGTTAAAGAAAATAGATGAGAAGAATATTTTGTTGTTTTATCGATTTTATATTTTTGTATTTTGTTTTTGAAAGATTTTATTTATTTACAAAAGATGTTTTGGTGTTTGATGTGTTTTAAGACTGCTTTTAAGAGGTCATCCAATTCCTCTTGAGTCAAACACCTCATACCAATCCGTGGACCAACTCATTAAACCTAGCGGGAGGCAAGGCTTTTGTGAGAAGATCCGCCAATTGGTATTCAAGACCCACAAAGTATAGTTCAACGGCACTGCTCCACATGATCCTTGATGAAATGATAGCTAAGATCGATGTGCTTTGATTTCGAAAGTGTCGAATCGAGTTGCACGAGATTGCAATGGCACTCGATTGTCGCAAAGACATCGGATTCTCACAAATACATAACCATAGTCTTTGAGTTGTGTTCTCATCCATATGACTTGAGCACAACACGCCGACATGGCTACATATTCTCGCTTCGCTTGATGACAACGATGTACAATCCTCGCTTTGATTGCCAAGACACCGCTTATCACCGAGAAATTGTAGTGCTCTCAAGTACTTTTCCTCGAGTCTAGGCATCCCGCGTGATCGTCTCAAAAGCGATTAGTTCAAAACCGTAATCCTTCTGATACCGATCCCCAAATTAATGGTTCCTTGATGTATCGGAGGATTCTTTTAGCCTCGTAGAGGTGGGTTTCAGCTTGGTCGCGATCGATAACGGAGCATAGATAAACAAAGAAAGACAATATCGTGTCGCTAGTCGTTAGATACATGAGAGACCCAATAATACTTCGGTATTTGGTAGGGTCAACCAATTTCCCATGTAAATCAAAGATCTAATTTCTTGGTATGAGTCATTGGTGTGGCATAAGTATCATGTGTTTTCATTCCAAATTTGTTTAACAATTCAAGGGCATATTTGACCGACTCGTAAAAATACCACGGGTGATTGATGAACTTGCGCCCTAGAAAGAACGTAAGTTCACCCATCATGGACATTTCAAAATTTTTCTTCATGAGTTTTGCAAAAGCGATTGAAAACTTTTATGTGTTGACCCAAAATGATGTCATCCACGAATTTGAACAATTAAGATGTGTGCCCGTGATATTGTATAAAAAGAGTTGGGTCAACCGAGCCTTTGGTGAAATTATTGGCAATGAGGAAAGATGATAGCTTATCGCACCATGCCCGAGGGGCTTGTTTGAGACCATAAAGAGCTTTGTTCGCTTTGTAGACATGGTTCGGGAACTCGTGATCAACGAATCCATCCGTTGGTCGACATAGACCGCTTTTAAGTTGTCCATTGAGAAACGCCGCTTTGACATCCATTTGATAGACCGTCATGTTCATATGAGCCGCGAACGCGAGAAATATCCGAACACCTCAAGACGAGCAACCTGGAGCAAAAGATTCTTCAAAGTCTATCCTTCTTCCCGACGATAACCCTTAGCAACTAGCCGTGACTTGTTTCGATAACATTTCCTTCAAAGATCCAATTTGTTTTTCCAAATCCATTTTAGACCAATGACGAGACCCTCGTTGGTCTTTCAACCGCCCCATACTTCAAGACGCTTGAATTGGTTGAGTTCTTCCCGCATGGATTCAATCCAGCTTGTCTTTTGTCATTGCATCCTTAATGTTTTTAGGTTCGATTGGCAGATGTGAGTGCATAAATGCAATGTTCACCGTCTGTGCGAAGACGTTGTCTTGTAACGACCGTTGATTCGGGTTGCCAATAATGTTAGCCGAGGATGGTCTTTTGTCCATCTATGTGTAGAGGGTTGATGTTGGTATACATTGTGCGATTTCGAGGATTCAAATGGTTTGTTGAAGATTCCGCGACATCCGTGCAGCAGCCTCATTAGCAAACGGGTCAAGAACGATTTGGATCAAAATCGCAGTGGGGTACTTCATTCGTAATATCATCACCGTTCATCATTGTTGGAAGCGGTGTGTTCAATGCTGTGTTGGAGTCAATCGTGTAGGTGCATCTTCAACAAAGAGTTGTTGTAGCAGTGTATCGTATAGGAATATTATCGTTGTGCAATGAAACAATGGATACACCAGAGCACATTCATCAATATCGCACGTAACGTAGGAGCAAATAACCTTTCCATTTGTTGACGAGTTAATGAGGGCTTTCTTCACCGATGATGGGGTTGAGGAAGTTTAAACGGTTGTGACCGGTTCTAAGTCGTTATACTCGTAAGCCATTTCCGTGAGTTCATCGAAATGAGCATGAATCGCTTCCATAACCTCCTTAGTTCGACGATTCCGCATTCGAAACCTTTAGAATTGTCACAAGATCCAATAAAGACTCCAATATCGCCTTTGGCTTTTAGCTTTCCAAAATCATCACGATCATTATTTGATAGCAAAGGATCCAAATACATGAAAGTGTTTGAGGTTCGGTTTATAGTTGCGGACAAGCTCAAAAGGTGTTTTGTTGTATGCTTTGTGATCATGGAACGGTTTTGAGTATAGCATGCAGAGATACGCTTCCGCCCATAAGTAATCTGGAAGTTTAGCATTGATTAACATTGTTCTGCAGCCCACTAACGCTCGGTTTCGCCTTTCAACAACTCCGCTTTGTTCGTGTGTCCGCAATGGATGTTTGATGTCAATTCCCACTTTCTCATAAAATTCACGAAGGGTTTTGTTAACAAATTCAGCCTTTGTCTGCTCGATGATTTCGACGGTGTCATGGAGTCGAACTCGTATCTTTGTGAGAAAGGTGATGATCATTTGTGGAGCTTGGTCTTTGCTACGAAGAAAGTAGACCCAAGTCCATCGAGAGTAGTCATCAACGATTACTAAGATGTAGCGCTTGCCATTTATCGCTTGCACGCCGCATTGGGCCACACAAACCATGTGAAGAAGATGAAGCACATGTCGAGAGTCGTGTTCCACCTTTGAAGGAAAATGAGCACGAGTGCTTTTCCTTGTTCACAGTCGAGCAAAGGTGATCTTTGAATACCGGAATCGGGAGTCCTTCAACTAGTTTGTGTCGAGCAAGATTGGTGATGGTTTGAAAGTTTAGATGTGAGAGACGACGGTGCCATAGCCGTGGATTTTGTAGATGTTGCCTTTGAAAGTAAGCAAATGGGAGAGGAAGCAACCATGTCTTGCATAGAGATAGTGTAGAGACCGGAATTACGCGAGCCGACATAAGATCGCTTCCTTGTAGATCACGAATGAAACAAGTTTTCTCCCCGAAAGCAACCTCCAAATCTCCATCACAAAATTGACCCATCGAAAACAGATTGTGACCGAGGCCTTCCACATAGTAAACCCCGCTTATTTCGATGTTCCCATTAACATAATCTCCGAGCCCATGATGGTCGCAAGTGATCGCTCCCGAATCGACAAAGGCCAATGAACTTTGCAATAAAGTTTGATAACAGCTTAAGATTGCTCGTCATGTGTCGGGAACATCCGCTATCAACAACTAGAGAATGATCTCAGATCACCGCATTACACACACGCATTTACACGATGGAATAGAAGTAGATGTGGAACCCGAAATGTTAGAGGGTTCCAAGGTGTACATTAGACATACACACATTCACAATTTTAGGCATCCATTTAAATCCAAGTGTGTTATATATCCATTTCGCCATCTATAACTACTCTTTGCTTTAGTCTTAGTGAAATCACTAGGTGGTACTACATTCTTAGGAGGTGAGGCGGTAGCTACCGTGATAGCAATGGTTGCCTTAGAATCTAAAGAAGGTGGTTTACCAAGCACGATCGAGAATGATTAGTGGGCCTAGAGGTATTCCGATTCTTAGGATTCCGTAATCTAGAGATTATAGCTTTAGCAACACATTTGTCATGACAATCGAATTCATACTCTTTTGACAAATATCACAAGGTGCATCGATCAATATCAAAGGTACTTAACGGTTTAGCATTTGTTACATCACTATTTCTATTACATTTGCCGACGCAATATCTATAGTGGAGGCAACATGATTTTTATTCGAGTCCTAGGGTGTTCTTCTACTTTAGCATTCCTTATTGATCTTTTCTTAGGTCGCAACTTCCTATTCTTCGATTGAGTGCTCCTAGGTCGTGAAGTGCGGACGCTTGGAAAAGATGCAACTATTCCTGCTTCAAGAGAGGGAAACACATTAGCAACTTGTGATTTGGCAGTGGGAATTCTAGGTTCACGATTACTAAGTGTGACCGGTGCTAATCTCTTAATCACAAGAGGCGGAGTTGTTCATACTTTCCTAACATTTCCGTAACTTAGAGATGGTGTGAATCGATCTTGATTTTCGTAACTAATATTACCAAAGAAAATTCATGACTTCTAGTGTGAGCAAGATAGTGATCAAGTTCATTAGATGCTTCATCTCGAGTCTTTTGAGTAAATCAAATATGACACCATATTCTGCTTAACTTTTAAAAGTTCTTGTTCATATTTTGAGATTTGACTTTTCAAAGACACGCTTTGATCATCCGATGCTCAATATTAGTATCGTAAGATTTTGCACTCAATTGAGCGATTTTCTTTGAAAACTAAGTTGATGGTTGTGAATATCTTTTCACACCAATGAAGACGACGCTTTGCATTGTTAATTTCGTGTAATCGCTTATTTTCGCTTTTAAAGACTCGATCCAAGCACATTATCGGTGTTCTCAACAGCTATAACAGCTTCAACAATATCGCAGAGATATGATCGATGCATATGGCAACGAATAGAGTAGCACAACATTATGGATATCAAGACGATAACATCTTCCAAGAGTCGATCAACATCTTTTCTCAACGCTTTTTTATGCTTTGTGTTAGTAATAGATGTTTCGCTTTCTCGAAAACGCTTTTCATTACCCCAAGTTCCTTATGAAAATCCTTTTCCTGTGCAATTGCACAACTTTTCAAGTTTTTAACATTAGGTAAAAGATTTTTCCAAAAATGTCTCTTTGTTCTCGCCAGAGGCGATTGAAAATGTTCAACTTTGATTTCGATCGATATTCTATCTCATGTTGTAAAATTTTGAGGTCACCATGAAAATGTCAAAATATCAAGAATTTTTCGATTTTCGTGTTTTGAGTTTACTTCACTAATGGAAGGTAAAGGACCATAAGTTTGTGCAAAGTCTGCTTTGGGATTAACAAGAGAAGACTCGTGAGTTTTGATGATAACCCTTGGTGTGTTAGTTGATTCCGCTGGTGTGACGAAGTGACCGCTTTTATAATTAAAAGGTTTGTTGTAAACAACATTTTTAATTTTGATCGACTCGCCTTCTCGATCTAATTCCTCTTGACGATGGTATTCAACAACACTCATGACAAGATTATCAATTTTGTATTCTCGTGACCGGAAACTTCGTGAGTTGGTTTGAATGTTTTTAGTGAAAGCTTAGGTTTGTAATCGCCTAGATTTTTCCAAATCCTTTTGGATTGGGTTTCAAGGTAAACTTTTCAATAGTCATACGGATTCACCATGTTTGTAAACAATGCTTTAAACTCTTTAAGTTTGTTTTGCAAGTCGATGATTTCTTCAAGAAGGTCATCTACCCGATTCGTTGAATGCTTTTTGTATGCGGAGAACTGCTTTTGACAATTTAACAACTCAATTTTAGCATTTTGATTTTCCAAGGTGAGAGCGTTAATTTGCTTTTTATGTTCATGTTTCGCTTGTTCTAATTCGACAACAAAGCATTCTTCGAGGCGGCTAGATCACGATCCGTCTCTAAATATTTTTCGCTTTGATGAGATTTTGCAAAGCGGCTTCAAAACCTTTTTCACGGTTTTCTTGAGTTTTGAAAAGTTGAGTTGCATTTGTAAACATTCAAAATCCTTGGTTAACAAGCAGCATTTTTACGCTTTAAGGACCGATTTAATGCATAACATTCCTCCATTTTGATTTTATGGTCTTGAATTAACCGAGCAAAATCCGGATGAGGCAACAGATCATCTTGTTCAACGTGAGTCTCAACATGATCATTCTTTAGATCCTCGGCACGACCACGAGTCAATTTGATTATCAAGGGGACCATAAGGTCATCTTGATCGCCAAATGTAACTGTGGTTAACTTGAAAATCATCGAGGAAGATGTAGAAGACTATTTTGAATAGCCCGATCCGCGCCGGATTCAGATATTGGCGGAGATATTAGTTCGATATGATGATGGTTTGTTCGGCACCGAGACAAGCCATCGTTGTCATACACGGGCCCGAATCACTCATGTGCAGCTCATGCATATTAGCCATCAACATAACAAATGATTAGCCTCGCAAGTCCTCCATATCATCATCTCGAGTCTCAGATCCGCCATAAAGCTCGTTTTGTTTGTAAGAGATCCACCACTTCATCCTTAAGAGCCAAAAGTAAGGCCTCTTTGAAATAAGCACCGCCCCTAGTCCTTGGCTTTGGGCATGCATTAGCCAGTGTCCTTTTCATTGCGCTTGTAGCATCTAAGACCATTTAACCGATTCTCGAGCATTTCTGCTCCACCACTTGAGCTCGTTGTTATTCCTACCCACAAGATTAAACCCTTGACCACCTCCCATCCGACGCACCATAATCACGATTTCAACTTCAACACGCCCATTGTTCACAACAACTTGAGTCCGTGTGTTAGATGAGGAACGAATACGATTGTTGGATTTGTTGGTGTAACGCCAAAAGCATTAGCAATCATCACAAATCCTTGTTGCAATGCTTCAATGGATCGATTTCTCAAGAGTTTCACCGACATATGCTTGAGCATTGTTGCCGTATGGGACCAATTGATTTTGTTGAGGTTGAGGTTGTTGCCGTGAAGGTGTGTTGGAAGCAGTGTGGTTGAGTTGTCGGTTGAGAGGATAAGTCCGCTGAGCATACAAGGCAAGTTGTTGATTGTCCGTTGTGATGCTTAGCAATTTGAGCACGGAGAATCCTTTCCCGATCAACTTCCTTTTCATGAGGCTTCAAGTAATCGTACAACAATCCATAAGTAGAATGATGCATGTTCTTCGCTTGACGGAGAAAATGACATACTTCTCCCATTCTCGACCAAGACTACTCAGAACTTAGTATTCACCGCAATTCTTGGCATGATGATGTTGTGTTTATCCAAATCATTGATGATGTCTCGAAAATCGGTGATGATATGACTCAAGTGTCTCTCCGTGTTCAATCATGAAGTGTTCATAAGCCAAGTAAATTTTGGATTCCAAATCCTCCCGATTGAGCATGATCCTTCCATAAGAAGACTAATATGATCCCACATTTTTGTGCGCTTTTGAGCATCAACACTACGAAGAATTGGGTTTGGTAATCCTAAGAGGATGTATTCCATTGCAAGTTCATCGCCTTCATAGTGTAGAAGTTCAGAGGATTTAAGTCTCGCAACAAAGAGCAATGTTGGTTTGTTCATCTCTTGGTGGAACAAAGCAGCTGGATCTCCGGCACAATGACGGTAGGCATCTCAAATGGACCTTCTAAGATAACCTTCTTTAAGAACTTTCCATGTGGCTTCTTTAGATCACAAAACCTAAAGAACCTTATCACCCATTGATCATAGTTTCGGAGTGAGCATTGGAGGTCTATCAAGTGATCCACTTCATGAATTGATTGTTGGTCGCTTAAAGCTTCACACATCTTTGCAAACCAAGTGGGTTCCTTCATAGTGCTTCGTGATGGATGTTGATTGAAATCATTTGTATAGGGTAGAGCTTGAATGTTTGGTGGTGGTTGAACCATTTGTGGTTGTGGAATTGCACCAAGTTGTGGAGTATGTTGTCGATTAAATTGTTGTTGATAAATTGCTTGTTGTTGATTCCATTGTTGATGTTGTGGAGTTAATTGTTGTTGTTGTTGATGATTATAAGTGTGAGGAAGTAGTTAGAGTATGGTGGTTGAGACATGATGATAAACTTGTGTAGTAAGAATGGATCTTTGTAGTCGAATGAACCTTTGTTGATGAAGTATCCTTAGGCGAGAAATGACAAGAACCAAGTAGCACTTATGCGTAAAACACCAAAAGTTACGCGTAACAAGAATAGTTACGCAGAGGATTTAGCTTACGCGAAGAAGGTGAAAAAGACTAAAGTTACGCGTAAAAATGAAGTTAGGCGAGA
Source organism: Chrysanthemum lavandulifolium (assembly GCA_022545495.1). Taxonomy (NCBI): domain Eukaryota; kingdom Viridiplantae; phylum Streptophyta; class Magnoliopsida; order Asterales; family Asteraceae; genus Chrysanthemum; species Chrysanthemum lavandulifolium. Next base: position 290,593,187 of record CM040240.1, read on the forward strand.
AAGTTAGGCGAGGATTACCTTATGCGTAGGACTAAGTCACGCGAAGATGAATCTTAAGCGTAAGATTTTCACGCGTAAGCTTTATGCTTGCGTAAGATTGTGGTTTTATCCAAGTGATCTTTACACTTCACAAAGGCAAAAGATATCCAAAGTCGACGATTTTTCGACTTATCCAAGTAAGAAAACACGGAGTAAACCACGAAAATGAAGATCAAACCAAGGAAATTCTTACGCTGTAATTTTAGGGTTTTGTTACGCGAAGATTACTCGTAACTTTGATTCTATCCAAATTTGTTTCTAAACCGCTTTTGTGTGTTGAAATAGCTTCAATAACACCAAAATAACACAAAAGTGTGAAACTTGATGATCCAAAGCTTCTAAAAACAGCTTATGCGTAGGATAACACCCTCGATAAAAACAAGCTTAAAACAAGGAAAACACGTAAAGTTCCAAACTTTTGCCAAAACCAATAGTTTAACACCTAATAACGTTGAAAGTACAAGAATCTTGGATTCAAAAGTGTAAAAATTAGTTTTAAGCGAACCAAAGATTGTGTTATCTTTACGCCAGAAGACCCAAAACCAAAACTTCAAAACAAACGAGTACACCCAACTATTTGGCGATTGATACCATCGTTAGGTCACTAGTTTTACAACACAAGCTTATATAGAAAGAGATAAGGCGATTGAACAAGTAAACAAGCACACACACACACAATAGTATGAAACGGTTACGCAAGTAGAGAGTGAGTGAAAGAATAACTTGAACAACCAACCTTCAAATGAAGGTTATTACAAAGTATTTATAGGCAAGGAGCTAGGCAACACTCCTCTCCTTCCCTATTCCTTATTGGGCTTGGGCCTCTGCTTATGGGCCTTCTACATAAGCTTGACCTTAAACAAACATAAAGGCCATAACAAAGCTACCTATTACATATGAAATATAAATACTTGAAATCTGCTTAGGAGTGATTCCAACAATTTTCATTGTTCTTGTCACGAGTGACTTTCATTGAATCATATAACTCTTTAATGTGTAGTTTAACTTTTTCATTTTCTTCTAGAAAACTCTCATTTTCCTTTTGTAAAACATTAACCAAGTTTTGAAGATGAAAAGTTTGAGAATACTGAGAATCTAAAGAGGAGGAATTTGGGAGCCAGTCACACTGTTCTTTTCACCCTTTAATTGTGAAATTTGGGTTCTCATTTTTCTGATCGTGTTTCATTGAGCTCGAATCTGTTCATCACGTTTGCTAATTTCAAAAACTGCATCAAATTCAGGAGCAACCAAGGATGTCTTGATATTTGAGGTTTTAACATTTTCTTTTAGATGTTGATATTTTAATTGCAAAGCAAGATGCTCAACTTCCAATTTAGAAAACTATTTCACCAGGTTATCATGATCATCATGTTCAACATTATCATGCAATTTAGAGTTAGTTTTTTTAAGCTCAATGACACGATCATGGGAGACTTTCAGAGCAACAGATAATTCATGAAATTGAGATGCATTAATTGAACAATTCGTGGCAGTGTAAAACACATCTTGGGTGATACATTCAGAAATCAGATTCTTATTTAAGGTATGCAAGTTCTTCCTCTCAATCTCATTATATTTTAATTCTCGCTCATAGTCATTGACCTCAACTATCATCGCATCAAATTCCTTTTCCATTTCTTTAACATCTGAATCCATCCCTTTTTTAAGACTCTCAAATTGACCTTTTAATTGTTTAAAGAAAAGCATGACCTCAGTTAAATAGAATTCTTTAGTTTGCTCAAAACCCCTCTCCCCTTCAGTTATCCCATTAGGTGTGATCCTTTTCTTACATGTTTTCTCAAAATCAAAAAATAATTGATAAATAACATACTGACTGATTAAGGTCTTGCTCTTAGTGGGAATAGATCTAGGAACTAAATGGATTGGTGTATTGGAGGGATATACAGTGGCAGGAAGCATTCTCCTACACTGGGGATTTTGTTCAACCAACTCATCAGCTTTTTTCATGTCCATATCCTTTTTCCAGAACACTTGTTCAGGGGTCAGCTGTGTTTGAGGTCTAAACTTGTTAAAGGCAATCCAATTTTCCTTAGCATAGTTGAGTGTTTTATAGATGATGTTGTTTTTTATGCATGAAGGGCTCTTAACTTTTTCATCTAGCTTCTTTCTAGTGACTTCCTCTAATTGCTTATCTTCCTCAGTGCTCTCAGCGCAACTAGGTTTTTGTCTAGGCTTACGGATTTCATTTCCATCATAGATTACCTTCTGAGCTTCTCTTGCTTTCTTACCATACTCAGGATTGGGTTCCTTTATAATGGGTATACTATGCTTATCGCTTAAGACTCTATGCTTAGTGACCATGTGAGCAGTCTAAATGGTGTTCCCTTGTACGTACAACTTATTTTCAAGCTTGTTTTTCAAAGTTTTTAGATTAGAAAAGTCATTCAAAAGTTTTGATTCCTTAGCATTAAATTCTTGTTTAAGCACTTTAGCATTATCTTGAAGCTCTTGCTTTTGCTTAACAGTTTTAGAAAGCTTTTCTTGTAAGGATTTTAACTCTTGTTTTAACACTTCTTCTCTAAAATTGCTTTTTCTAATAATTGTACGCATTTGGTCATCCATGTCCTACTCACGGGTAGTTAACTCAAACTTAGCACGTTGTTCATAAATATCAACTTGTTCTTTATAGGCATTCGATTCGAGGTGAGTAATCATTAGGGGTACATGCGGTGTATTCATAAAAACATAGTCATCATTGATCGAAGATACATCACTTGGTACAATCTCACTTTCACTTTGTGTCACATATTGATCATATGAGACAATATTACTATTACCCTCATTATCAATATCTCGATTCATAAGTTTCAAGAGATTGTACTTTGTTATGTATCTTTTGTTCATCAACCTCATCGTATAGTTTTAATACCTGCGAGATGATTGATTCTTTGGAGGACCACTGTTGTGGTGACGAGACCTTCGGAGATACCATAGGTGAGATGCTAGCCATGAAGATTGTCAGGCGTGGGTTCATCATCGACATCGTAGTCAAATGCATCACGCACCGCAACTTGGAAAGCATTTTGATGATTGTGACCTATTTCCTGAATTGGCTGCTCATCTACATCAGCATCATATGTCTTAGCATTCCCTTTAGCAAGAAACAACAACTCCTATTCATCCAAAGCTGCTCCATTGTCCTGAGCTTGCGCAAGCAACATCTTATCTCTGAAGTATTCAGCATTCTGTGGACGTTTTGGAGATGTGCAGTTCCTCGCAATATGTCCCTCACCACCACAGTTGTAGCATTTGATTGGCTTTGCTTGTCCTTGATTACCATTCTTTCCCCGATTCTGATTTGCCACATAACCTCCACCTATTCCACCTCTTCCCTGTTCATATTGCCTTCCTTGAACTGGTTGCACCAAAACCTTTCCATCTCTGACAGTAGCTTGATTATGTGGATTGGATGCAGTTCTGAGGTTATTGTTGGTGTGTGGGTTGGAATTCATATTTTGACTAACCATGAGAGACAGTTGATTGATGAAGTTTTCCATGAATGTGTTCGAGTCTGGAGGCTTATATGCTGGATTAGGGATGAGTTTGTAATTACCATTACCCGTGGGTATGACTTGTGAAGCTTTGGTGGTAATTCCAACATTTGTGTAAAAGGTCATTGAATCATTTGAGGAACTTGTTTCTCCTGCTTAGTTTTGAACTGCTCAAGAATCCTTCGTTCAAACATAGCATGCCTCTCATTCAAGAAGGAAAGCATACAAGAGCTCATAGTTAGTGTTCTTCAATCCTGGGTTAGCTTCAGAGGTGACAAACTTGTGCCATTCGGGATTCATGTTGTTCACAAACTTTGAGTTCAAATTGAATATTTGGCATGGTCATTTTGATGTTCCTCGTGTCATTTACAAGCTTGTGGAATCTCACGTAATATTCATAGACACTTTCTTCCGGTTTCATCTTAAAGTGCTCAAATTCATCATACAGCTTGTGATTCTCTGTCTTCCTTAGTTAATTCGAACCGAGAGAAGCATCTTGACATTATCCCAAACCGCCTTGGCTTCGGTGTTGTGATTGATAAACTTGTAGATATCTTTTGGAAGACCTCAAGTATAATGTTTGAAGCCCCGATATCAAGATCGAATCTCTTTTCTCCTTATCACCGAGCTCATCATACGCCTTTGGTCCGTCCAATCCAAAGATCATTGTTCCATCTTCGCAGATCAATTATGTCTCTTGTAGTCTCAATATGATAAGGTCCTTCATCAATTGACTTGAGAATGTTGACTCCATTTTCCTTTCCTAGACAAAGAGAGTCGATTCGTTGAGCCCATGAGTCGTAGTCGGTTTGTCAAGCATGGGTGGACGAGTGTCTCAACCATTTGCTTGAACGCCCTCACCACATGAGAGATGATTGTAGGCACGTTGGTAGACATGTTTACAGATTTCACAGATTTTATAACTCTATGATTAAACCGGAAATAGATTCTTTCACGGATTTTACTAAATCAAGAGAAAACCATATTAGAAACAAAAATTAACCAAGTCGCTATAACCCTTGAACCAAGTCGCTAAGCACCAAGTCACTAAGTAGCAACTCGCTAAACCTCAAGTCACTGTGAATCAAGTTGCTAAGCACAAGTCGCTAAGACCCAAGTCGCTGAACACAAGTCGCTAAAGCACCAAATCGCTAAGCAGACACGTCGCTAAAGAGCAACTTGCTAAGTATCCAAGTCGCTGAGAGTTAACTCGCTAAGAACAATAAGGACAAGTCGCTAGAAATAATAGAAACAAGTCGCTAACCCAACCAAGTCGCTAGCCGAAGTGGAACCTCCACTAACTTGTATTGTTTGTCGGCTTGTCTCAATAGACAAGTCGCTAAGATCAAGTCGCTACGACTTAAACTACAAATCGCTGGAAATTACTAAAGCAAGTCGCTATGAAGAAAATCACTCTGAGACTCAAGTCGCTAAGATGAAAAACTTCTAAACCACACTTTACAATCCAAAACAAGCCCAACCACAGTGATTCAAGCTTTCCAAATCAAACCCCAAGCACTTAGAATGATTCTAAACACAAAAGTACACTCAAAATTCAAACTTTAACACAAGAAATGATCCAAACGATGCAAAAACCACTAAATTTTTTCAAACCCAAAAACCATATAAAACCACTAGAAATCCAAGGATATGTAAGAGAGATGATCAAACCATGGCTCTTGATACCAATTGTTACACATTGGATTTCACAAACACATCAAACCATGATCACACAAGGCGTATACTATTAGGTTTTAGAGAGAGAATGAGTTAGAGGTTTGGGAACTTAGTGAGAGAAAGTGAAAATCTTATTATGAGCTCCCACTCTCTACCTTGGGAGGTAGAGAATATTTATAGTCTTACATAAAACGCCACCTACGGGCTGTGGATTAGGCATACAGTGGGTAAAGACCCGTCCGTCCTCCACGGTGTTACTTAACTAAATACTACTTAACTTTAAATAACTACAACTACGAGCTTTCTAACGATTACATATACTTGAGGTGACCGACACTTTAAAAACTGGATTTACTAAATCCTAACAAAACGGTTATATGGCAGTTATGCCCCAGCCGACATATCTGTTGGTTCTCATGAACCAACATGACCCTTCTTTGTACCCTTTCGAAATGTATAAATAGATAGCAATTGTATTCAGATTCAATTGTTTCTTGTATTTTTGGTATATTTTGATTATAGATCCAGAAAAACGGGCCAACAATTGGTATCAGACCCACAAAATCATCATATACCAATCTTTTGTTTCCTGTTTCAGAATCAAAGGAACAATTTTTGTTTCGGAAATTTTTCAGCAAATATAAATCGAACAAAAAATAAAAAAAGATCATTTTTTGTGTTTCTATTTCTGTCGCAATAAGGGAATAATCACAAACATGTGATTACTCAAACCCGGCATCAGAAAAAAACTTGCAAGAAATTTTTTTTGTCAACAGACAAGATTCAACATCGAAACAGTATCACCCAATCCAAAGGATCAAAAAACGATTTAAATTCGTTCACCTTTTGATTCAAAACAAAAACAAATATCAATCTTAACGCAGTCATCAATTAGGGCAAAAATTATAACGATTCAACAATAGAACAAACACACATGTTCATTCAACGAATCAAGCCCAAAACTTTAATTGACTCACCAATTGACTCAATTTCAATCTCCAATCATCCATATCTCTCACGGATTTAAAACCTCCAAATTCATAGAAACCCTATAAGTTTCAATTGAGGGAATCAAGTGCTCGCGAAGAACACTACACACCAGAGAAGAAAGGAATTGACAATAAAGATCAGAAGAAAATCAAGAACAGATCAAATTCCCAGAAGCAGAAGAGACGATATAATACAGTCTCTCAAAAAGACTTTTATTTATTTATTTATTTTTTATATCTCAAATAAAAGATACGAAAAACATAAATAAAGAGGCGCTTAAAATATTTAGGGCAACACAAAGGATAAAAAAGGCTACGGGTTACACTATCAATCCCCCATGTTCAAAATTTGCAAAAACCACCCTTTTTAACTTTTTTATATAGTATATATTAATTTGTGATATATATGTATAGTTTTATTTTTTGTTAAGTTACTTTTTTTATTTTTAAATTAGTACCTTGTCAAATTTTAAAAATTTTATATAATAACACTGATTATTATATTGTTTAGAAATAATTTTTAAGGAATAATTAACCTTAGGTTATCCATTTTTAAAATATAATCTCCGAGGATAGTTTTGGATTATAAACTAGTCCTACAAAGTTTTATAACCTACAAGGAAAAATAAAACATTTTCAACACACCGCGTGTTAATTTTTTTTTGGAGTTTTATTATCATTATCTTTAAGATATGACGAAAGGAAGTGGAAATAAGGAACCTAGTACAAATAGTACACCACAATTTCAATGCCCAATCCTAAAACCCGAGAATTACTCATTATGGGCAATTCAAATACAAATCATTCTCGAAGCGAATGGTTTATGGAAACAATAGAGTCGACTGAATCGACTCAACCCGATAAGAAAAAGGATAAAACCGCTATTGCTTTCCTTTATCAAGCCTTACCCGAAGAACAATTACTTCAAATAACAAAGCACAAAACCGCGAAGGACATTTGGAATGCTTTGAAAACTAGACACGTTGTCGAAAACAGAGTTCAACAAGCAAGACTATAAACACTCAAATCTGATTTTGAGATGTTAAAAATGAAGGAAGAAGAGAAAATCGACAACTTCGCTACAAAACTAACAACATTCTATAACAAAGCCGCTAGTCTAAGACACACTATTGAAGATCAAACCTTAGTACAAAAACTATAAAATGTTGTACCCGATAGATATCTACAAATAGTTGCATCAATAGAGCAATATTCTCATCTAAGTGAAATGACGATGGGAGAAGCAATTGGGAGACTCAAGACGTACGAGGAAAGAATAAAGTTTAAGAAGAATAAGGACAATAACGATCAATATAATTTATTTTTACACGTCACAACAATAACATTACTCACGGAATGTTGGAATTATATAACATGACATTCAAATAAATAACTACAAAACATCAAAGTATTCAAGCGAAGCGTATAGGATTTATTAATGAACAATTAATTAACATAAAAGAAGAATATGCACTTTTCTTGATTCTAGCCGAACAAGAATCAAATCCACAAACTAGCAATTAGGATGAACCCTAATTAGGGTTTATAGGATTATGTGAATTACCCTCACCGCTTTGTAATTCAATCCAAGATAATAACAAAAGTATGTTATTACTATGTTCTTGTACACACGCATTAAACCGAATTAAAGTAATGCTAGTTTTATCAAACAAAATAACTTGGTTTGTGGAAAAGTAATGGATCGACACCCAAAGGTGATGTACGATCGGTTTGGACAAGAAAACACACAAAACAATTTTAGGGTTTAGCTAATGAGCACAAGAGATGGAAAAATAAAACCCTAGCCTTGTTTATATACCCAAGCAAACTTGGTGAACAAGTTGGTTTTTGTTTCCTTGTTTTCTCTCCTTGGCCGATCGGTTTGGATATCCCATAGGGATTCCGGAACCTTCCCAACTTTTGCAATTAAGTCCTTTTCCAAATACCTTTAACGCCTGTTAGTCCATTACATTAATTACTTAACGTCCGTTAGTTATTTCGTTTAATAAATAAATAAATACAACATTTATATTTAATTATTTAACTTTAAATTCTCATACGTAAAGTGTGCAATCCCATAGTCTCGAAGTTCGATCCTAACTCACGCCTACTAATTTATATCCATAAAACCAACAGCTCCCACTGGATATATCTTAATAGAGTGATCACATTCGTTAGCGCCTAGCAACACTTCGATGCCTCTAGTACAACTCGAGCAAGGCTCCCGGAAAACCTTTAATGATTTCTCATTATTATTATCCTTTGTTTCTAATACCATGTTAAATAAAGATATGGAATTAAGTCATTCTTTATCCAACTATTCTGCTTCTCGTTATTAGTGATTGAGCAAGATTACCAAATCTTCCGAACATATTCTGGGAGAACTTTGGGCGTGGCCACGCAAACATCTTGTCAACCCTACGAGGGCCCAAGAAGATTAAACTCCAAAATAAATTTGAAGGAACAAATTCTATCTTGACTACGAGAATAACCCATGAACTTTGCAACACTTCAGAAACAACCCTTATGACTACCGCCACGATAGCGTTAAGTTGTTCCACGTATGCACTACATTCATGACACTTATCCGGTATCTCAAGTCCGAGGATAACTATTCATAATTTACTTATAACAATATCCACAAAGTAAATTATGTAGTTGGGATAAGTCCTATATTCAATTCATTGAATATCATCCGAAATTGGTATGCATTCTCATCAATATACTTTCAAGTATATTCTACCATATCTCTCGATTTGTCTTAGTTTAATGATACTCCCATATCATTAATTGACAACGGACGATTTAGAATAAATAAATTTATTCACGGATTAAACATGCAAATATAGGATACAATATATTATAAAATCAAACATACCAAGTATTTGATTTATTATAACAATTGTTTAACATCCCTTATCCAAATACCAAATAGATCAATGCATGAAAATTCCAGTTGATGAATTATGCCTCAAGTAATGACAATCATACTTGTTGACAAGGCATAAATCAACCAACTTGATCTATCGTAATTTTGAGAATACTTATTTCAAGAATTCAATTAATGAAGTCCTTGTATGTGTGCATTCAACAATCCACATAATAATTCATAAAGTGTGTGACATCCTCTATCACCAATTTATGACAATTTAAACTTTCAAACATTTTAAAGTTTAAAGTATTCTTATTCTTTTAATGTATAATGCAATGCTCTTAGTAGCACAACTAGTTCACATGGCCATTAACAAGGATGAAATCCTACCATGACTAGTATTGAGTGTCATCTCAATTAAACCAAAGATCATTGTATACAAACAACAATGTGCTCATTAAAACTCCGTAAACTTTAATATCTTATTGTGTAATGTTTGATGCTTTCCTAACTTTCAAGTTTAAAGCTGATGACAATTTGCACAACATTTGACATATTGTTCATCCATAGAATCTAGGAGCAATTCCAGGCTGAGGATGTAATTCTTTTAGAATATTCATTACACAAGTTATCTAATAACTTTTAGTTAGATATCAATGTTGTCAAATCATCTATCATTCAAGAATGATACAACAATTTGAATACACAACATGATGTACATGATGAATCTACATGTCAAACTTAGATTTCATTCATGTTCTATCTTGTCAAAAGATATTTATCCATTTCCCAAATGATATATCATGTTTTATTAGAATCATTTATTTTATCGCACATGTTTATTAACAATAAACATATATTTCAAGGTTGTATGTTTTAATTTTAAATCTTACAAGTGAAGTTTCATTCCAATCTAAGACTTAACATTTAGCTTACAAGGAATGTTACTTACTATATGTTATACAACATATAAGATTTAAGAAACTTAACATAATACTCCCACTAGCTTTCGTGAATACTTAAAATTTATCTTATTTTAATTATAAATCGAAAATGGATTTAATAATTAAACATAAGAATAATTTCATAGATGCATGCATTTATCCATTCATGAATTATTGCACTTCAGACACTTTCAAAGATTATATGAATTAAAAACCTTTCAATTACTTACCGTCCTCGCCAAGTAATTTCTCAAGAAAGAGTTTTGATATTCCATTGTCATATTTCATATTAATGAAAACAAGTATGACAATTATCATCTTTATATATTTAATGTGTCTAGAAAAGAATATTCAATCATAATTAATTGCTTAAGTATGATTAATAATCTTGTCATAAAACATGCATTAAATATGTGTACAATATTGTCCATATGATTTCTACATAGAAATTCAAACCACTAGGGTTTTTCATCTCTTTGAAGAAACTCATTTCCATTCTCTAGTCTAACTATTAAGATAAACCAAATTTCCAAAATTGATTATCTTTATGGACAACATCTTTAACATTCATAGTATGAGTAATTTACCCAATTCAATATTTGGTAATCCATCATAATGATTATCGTGTTTACTATAATCCTCAGAACTCATATTTCTCAAAGATATAAGTCAAATATCCGAGATATCCTTGCAGATCTATGAATGAAAATTCCATCATCATGAGGTCTATCAATTACATGTCTAACCTCATCATGATATTTACTAGTGTGTTTTAGAAGATTATGTATCTTGTAATTTTATCTTTCAAGAAAAAAACTCCCACTTGCCTTTTGTAATATATAGACTATCTATATATACTTAGCAATTAGAGCAAAACTACATTGTTCTCTTTTGGGACATTACAAATACACATTGATAATTCCCGACTTTAGTTTGTTAATAACCTATTCATAAGTAGTTTAACAAATTCGTAATCTTCAATTTTAAAACTTAATGTGATTCATCACATTCCATAATGAAATGGTGTTTTATTAATCTTCTAGGTTGGAGTCATATTGAGTATATTCAATCCATACTCAATTTTCTAACCTTGTTACTTTTAAGAAAGAAGTTATGGTTATCATGAATCAAACAAATCAAATAGAGTTTGATTCTCCTAACCGAACATACCATCAACTTGTGGTATTCATTAGAATTAATATTGTAAGACAATCTAACAATATATAAGATAAACATATTCCTTTTGGCTTACCTATTTACCAACTAAGTCAACTTAATGGTATAATAGACTTTCCAAGCCAATTACATGCTTTATAACACAAGTACCTTTTAACCAAGTCACTTCATATCCATGTTTCAACAAGAAACATAAACTGTTATAATCCCATTATACGTTATAAATCATTGATCAACTCAATGACTTCTTGTATATGTCTTAATTAAAAACATAACAAGTTAACGCCTTACTTTATTATAAGTCTTAAAAGACTTTATGTTTATGTCTTTACAATGAATCATAAACATGTTTAACTAAAGTAATTATGAACACAACTCTTGGTTTCAATAGTAATTTCAAGTTAATTTATTTTACTTCACAATAATGTAGGACTACATTATTTTTCATTTATGTCATTCCAAAATACATAAATAAACAAATTGAAGTAGGATTAGATTACTTCATTTAATTTTATGTCATTCTAATAATACATAAATATTTAATTTGAAGTAGTCTTATATATCATTTTGACACATGTTCTAAATACTTGTCTAATTTAGAAACTGCAAATATGTCCATGCAAGGTCTGACTTCACATAGAGATTTACTTTGTTGTTGCAATCTCGCCAAGTTCTCACATGACGAAATTGCAACACCAAGTGTTTCTTGAATTAGATATGTTCAAGTTATATTAGAACGTTAGTCTCTTACCTTGCGTCAAGAGAATCCGTTAAATCATATACTTATATGTTGTACCTTGCACACAATATAGATTTCTCCCACTTGTGCATGGAACAACATCATGTAGCGTATAAACAACACGACATATGTTTGTTTATGTGACTAATATGATTGTGTCATTGATATTAGCATAACTAGTAGATGTAGAACCACTTCATTGTCTAATAAGGAAACGTACATGACTATCCTTGAAAACATAAGTGTCTACAAGTGGAAAGTAATTATCTTAAGACATTCTAGAGATAACTGGGTTACTACCAAGATGACAAAGCTTGTAACTCCCATCGAATAAGAGATCATTACATTAATTCCTTATTCAAGAATAAGAACACAACACTCCCAATCGGATTTGACAACATTGTAAGTGTTTCATTAACCAAAGGAAAGAAAATAGTGTATTATTTACTTCCTACACCTTTGAGAAAGTCCATACATAACAATTACAAATGTACTTAAAAGAATGTATTCTACTATGTAGATGATGAATTTATCCATCAATGCTATTAACTTGAAAAATTGGGCATGCAATTTCTTTCTTAATAGTTCTACTATTCCAACAATTGTAAGTAGTACTTTTAAATGGTCAAAGCACAACAACTAGATAAAATATGCTAGTTTGTCTTTACCAATTATACAAGAATTAGTCTAGCTTCTAATTTAATAACTCGTAAATATGCAATTTTCTTAACTATTAAAATTTGCTTACGAGTTATGTATTTAGAATTTAGACAATTCTAATTGTCCTATCATACCTTTCTTCATTCATGAAAAGGAATAGGGTTGAATCTCACTCTTTCGCGTGAAAAGAGGACTAGGTTTATTCTTTTAGTAACGTTGACTCTACTAAAACCCTTACGTGTGTAGATCAATTTTACCAATACAGAATAACCTACGCTTACGGTTTAATGTTGCATTAATACATTTAAAGAATTAGCAAAATTCAATTTTAGTATTTTCGATAATTAAACTTTTCAAGAAAATAAAATACCCAAGGTAATATTCATATAACCATAGAATTTTCTCGAAAACTAGGATCCAAATTATCATAGGTTCATTACATCAGTTGATCTGCTAGCAACGAACGCATATAATAAGGTAATCTGTCGAACATTAATTGGCAAACAATTTCCAACTCCTAGATCATTATGGGATTTATATTTTCCAACGCTATTGCAAATATAAACATGTTTCATCCCATCTTATGCCATTGAGTCCAAGTCTCACTTCCTACTCAACTTAAGTGTCTAACTTAAAGAACGCAAATATGTCCATGTAAGGTCTCACTTTACATAGAGATTTACCTCTCCATCACAATCTAGCCAAGTACTCTCATGACATAAATTGCAACTTCAAGTGTTCCTTTTAATTAGATGGCATATTCTTAATTTAAAAGGGTACTAGTTTTGATTTTATGTGGTCAAATCAAATATGTACAAAGATGTCATGCATTCATCTTGTAGCATAATTTTAATAAAAACTTTTATTACCAATTCATAAAGATCAAATTATCAAAGTTTTGATTGAGGTATTGGGTTCACCAATCAAGGAATTTAGTGTTAATTATCATCCATTATACCGTACTTTTGCATAAGTGTAAACACTTAGTGTTTCGGATAATTACCACCAAGTGGCGCATGGAATTAAAACTAATTCGCCTTAAGATGAGCTTGTACTTTTATGGCTTACTAAGTAGCTCCATTCGAACTTACAGAGGGCGAGGACCGTAAGCGCAAAAGCATAACCTTAGACATCCTTTCGTGTGATCGTATGCACTTCTTAAATAACCCCTTTATAGTTCATTCTAATGGGTGAGCTGCTCACCATTGTACCAAAGTCACCAATCAATTAAACTATTGAAAACTTAACTCTTCCAAAACAAATCAAATTTCGCCATTGTTTAGTCCGTATTATTTTTCTATTCAAAATTACCCTTTGCTTAAAACCTGCCTAACATAATAAACAAACAAGTAATAAATAAAAATAAACTACTAAAAACAATGCGCACATAATAAACAATTTATACGTGTAAACAAGTAGCCACATGCAACTTATTCGATAAAACCCTATTAATAATCAATATCTAGGTTAAATTAATGTATATATTAATTAGGGCTTTCACTCTCAACAATAGAAAGTGAGCCACATACATCGATGAATCGATTATGTAAACCCATAATTAATGATATACCAAATTGCACATAATTGATTCATTAATATATATAATTGAGTCTTCCCAATTCAAGATTTATCGTAAATAAATATGTCATAACAATTAAACAATATCAGCAACTTATCCATGACTAACATGCATGTATAATCATGGATATATCATAACAATTATACAAATAGTCACAAGATCGCATATAAAAATTCCATGACACATAACAAATTATTCATGAATTAATCACGTAATTATATATTAATTCTAGGTTTTAATAAGGTTAGCAAACAATTTTCAAAACCCTAAAAATTTTATGTGTATGTCGACTTAAAAAAAAATGGGTACGCCCATTTAAAAAAAAAATCGACCAAAACAAAATAAAACATAAACCCTAGATTAACATATCAAACAACATACAATTATTTGTTTTATTACGCTTATGTAATTAATTACTCATTAAAACCAATGACTCGTGATGCCACCGTTGGAATTATATAACATGACATTCAAATAAATAACTACAAAACATCAAAGTATTCAAGCGGAAGCGTATAGGATTTATTAATGAACAATTAATTAACATAAAAGAATATATGACTTTTCTTGATTCTAGCCGAACAAGAATCAAATCCACAAACTAGCAATTAGGATGAACCCTAATTAGGGTTTATAGGATTATGTGAATTACCCTCACCGCTTTGTAATTCAATCCAAGATAATAACAAAAGTATGTTATTACTATGTTCTTGTACACACGCATTAAACCGAATTAAAGTAATGCTAGTTTTATCAAACAAAATAACTTGGTTTGTGGAAAAGTAATGGATCGACACCCAAAGGTGATGTACGATCGGTTTGGACAAGAAAACACACAAAACAATTTTTAGGGTTTAGCTAATGAGCACAAGAGATGGAAAAATAAAACCCCTAGCCTTGTTTATATACCCAAGCAAACTTGGTGAACAAGTTGGTTTTTGTTTCCTTGTTTTTCTCCTTGGCCGATCGGTTTGGATATCCCAAAGGATTCCGGAACCTTCCCAACTTTTGCAATTAAGTCCTTTTCCAAATACCTTTAACGCCTGTTAGTCCATTACATTAATTACTTAACGTCCGTTAGTTATTTCGTTTAATAAATAAATAAATACAACATTTATATTTAATTATTAACTTTAAATTCTCATACGTAAAGTGTGCAATCCCATAGTCTCGAGTTCGATCCTAACTCACGCCTACTAATTTATATCCATAAAACCAACAATTAAAGACCTACGTCGCAGCGATTGTGATTAAGGAGGAGAATATTGGGTTAATCCCAATCGACCCAAATCAACACCCAAACGACCCGGTCAACCCAAAAGTCAAACACTGAGAGTTACAAGCAGTTACAAGAAAAACGGTTATATGGCAGTTATGCCCCAACCGACATATCTGTTGGTTCTCATGAACCAACATGACCCTTCTTTGTACCCTTTCGAAATGTATAAATAGATAGCAATTGTATTCAAACAGATTTTATGACTGATATATAGAAAACCTTTTCAGATTCAATTGTTTCTTGTATTTTTGGTATATTTTAATTATAGATCCAGATAAACGGGCCAACACCATTGACTTAGGATGGATCGACTCAGGTTAGGTTATATCTCTAATGGTCAAATATTTTTAATTAAAAATGTTTGATTAGAACAAAACGGGTCAGAAACAGGCCAAAAGTCTCCCAAGCTGTAGCTTTAATGCATGAAACTTCATAAATCATTTTATTAATAAAGATGGGATTATTGTTTTAAATTCAGTTTTATTAATTATAGTCACACTGATTATCTATAAAATTCTAGAAATCTAGACAAAAAAATATTTCTGGTTGACCCGTATGAAGCCTGTTCGAGCCCTAACTTACACAACCTGTGCATTGCTTCACCTCTATAGTGTACCATGTTTTTATGTCGATATTTTAAGCCTAGGAGTGAACATGCTTCTGGTCAGAATTTTTCTATCCAAAGATGGAGATGCTCGATATGTTACAGCAAAGATTAAAAGATATGTTACAGCTCTTTTTGTATAAAGTTGCATTTGATCTCATAAGAGTTATAAGGGACTCTATTAGCTTAGAGCATTCAGGTTTACTTCAATACTTCTACACACAGGGTTCATAGCACTATCGTTCATATAACTAGTTTGTCTTTACCATGGAGAGATGATGAAGATCTGATTTATGCAAATTACCTTATAACAACTAGTATATTGAGGTTAGTTCTATGATACTTTGTGCATATAAATAATGTCAAAAAGTTGCACTTGTGGATGTTGCAAAAGGGTTTGGCTAGAAAAAAGTTGAATGGATCGGCTGGTTGACCCAAACACTTTTTTGTTAAAAAAAAGTTTGTTCAAAAGACCCCCACCCTCCGCACGCACGGGACTCTACTTATTCATAAGAAACGAATCGAAATTTGTATGCCTGGTATAGAGTACTCAAGCACACATTGTTGCACACAATATACCCTTTTAGGTTTTGATAATATATCTTTTACACTACTACAAAAAAGGTTAAAAAGATCGGTGGAAAACCCTCAAAAAGATTGGTTATGAACCACTCTATACAAGGGTGATCTTTTTGAGCGAAACACATATAGATCGGTTGTGAACCGATCTTATTGATACAACAAATAGATCAGTTGATACCGAAGAACCGATCTATTATGTTAATTTCAAAAGAAAAAAAAAATAATTGAAAACATATTTTCTTGAAATATCTGTTCCGTTGCACACAGAATACACTAATAATATTAATACGATACATATGTGTTCAACAATATCATCATCTTACGATACAAAACAGACGGATTCAAAAAATACAACACCATTTAACTGTCCCCGAACAAAGAACATAATTTGTACGATAATTGTTGTATATCTTGTTACTACGTGTATCCCCCGATCACCTATGAGAAATGATAGATGCACAAGTGCACTGATGTTGCGATCCCATTCAACTTCCACCTTCCGCCATAAAGGCTTCGACTATATCAATCAACTGTTATAATAAAGAGAGCATACAATGAGTTCAGATTGTTACCTTTAGAAGTAATGAACAATATAAAGTAACATGTGTATTAACACAAGGTCTCTACACAAGCTCTGAAAATGCAAAACAATATAGTATTATACGAGTGGCAAGTGTATACAAACATAGCGTTTAGCTGCAAGTCTTTAGATTACATAAACCGGTCTCAAACAAAAATTACATGCCAAAACCTTAAATGTAAGGAATGTGTAAAACATATACTCAATGGTTTTCTTGTTCCTCCTAATATATACATTCTGAAAACCAGTGTGAACATAATAAGTGCGATAAAATAAGAGAAAATACATAGCAAACTTGAAAGTAAAAAATAAAAATATCAAAGGAACAAATACTTTATCTTCACTAATAACAATTATCATCCACAAGTGTCATAATCCTATGTGGTATTCTATTAGTTATCAAAGTCTAATGTCCCTGCTGTTTGTTTCTTTCTGTTGCAATGGACTATCATGAGAGTGTCACATACAAAAACAAGTGAGATAGCCAAATACAATAAGAAGTAAAACTTATACTACATAGTTGTAATGCAAATTTTAACTATATCAATACATTTACTATGATAACAAAAATAAATTCATCAGAAATCCTTTGAAAAACCCATTAAAGCTCAATTCATCATATACTAATTCTGCTATACATAAAATCTTTTATACCTGAAAGCTTAAAATACCCATGGAATCAAAAGAAAACTAGCTTGGTTTAGATAAAAACAACATATGAAACCTAGAGTAAAACAATTATAAGTGATAACTAAAGTTTGATCAGGTCAATACTTGCAAAATCAGGGATTCGAAATCATGTTGTAATGTGTAAGTAATACATATAATACCACAATATTACCTTAAAATTGAGCACACAAGACTTAAAAGGGCCTTTAATGGCCAATTACGATTCTAACGTTTATCATAAATTAAATAGGCTGGAACTTAGAGTTTTTGATAATATTGATGTTGGATAAAATTAATATACCTGATTGATTAATGGTGGATTTCGAAGGTATTTGTAGATCTGGAGTTTTTGTTGGTAAGCGGCTCCTAGTTAAATGATAGAGGGAAAAAAATTAGCCCGCTTAGATATTTGACAAAAAATTTGAACAAAATTGAAAGACAAATAGATCAGTTGTTTTGTATATAACTGATCTTTTTGAATAAAAACATAAAGGAAAGCCACTTTTTGATAACAACATATCTAATTTGCCATGATATTTTCCATGCTGCCCTCCATTTTACTTAAATAGATCATTTTTTTGAAAAACCGATCTATCTAAGGTGATCTGAATGAGCTTATATGTAGTAGTGTTACATTTGTTCATTCATGATTCTGTAGGTTGAGATTCTTTCCACCTTGGAGGAGGCACCAATTAATGAATTGAAAATGTATCATATTCTGGAGATAATTTGATTCAAGGAGAGAAGAAAATATGGATTGGCATTTCACTTGCAGAAGGTTCAAAATGTGAGCTTCTCGACTCAAGTTGGTTGTTTTCAAAGTGTGAACTTCTCGGCTAGTCAACCGAGTCGTGCTCTTACAGCTATGACTTGTGCTCCAGGTAGTCTTTTGACAAAAAAAATAATAATTTCCTATTATACCTGTCAATTTTACCCATTGACTTATATGGATGGATCGTTTCAGGTTAGGTTATAACTCTAATGGGCAAATCTCGTTAATTAAAAATGTTCGCTTAGAACAAAACGGGTCAGAAACTGGCCGAAAGTCTCCCAGACTGTAGCTTTAATGCTTCAAACTTCATAAATCATTTTATAAATAAAGATGGGATTATTGATGTACAAATACAGTTTTCTTAATCACAGTCACACTAATTATCTAAAAAATCTAGAAAATTTGACAAAAAAATGTTTTGGGCTGACCCTTATGAATCCTGTTCTAGCCCTAACCCGTTGCACAACCTGCACATTTTTTCACCTCTGTAGTGTACCATGTTTTTACGCCGATTTCTATACCTAGGAGTGAACATGCTTCTTGTCAGATTTTTTCTATCTAAATATGGAGTTGCTCGATATGTTACAGCAAAGATAAAAAGATATGTTACAACCCTGTTTTTTTTTTTTTTTTTTTTTTTTTTTTGGAATGAAATTGCATTTGATCTCGTCAGAGTTATAAGGGACTCCATTAGCTTAGAATATTCAGGTGTACTTCAATACTTCTACACTGGGACGGATCTGGCTAGTAAGTGTGGAGGGCAGGCGCCCCCCATGGCTAGCCGAAAAACTTGATATTTTAATGTAATTTTTATTTAATTTTGACCTTTTTTCGAAAGTGACCCCTACCAAAAACTCCAATTGCCCCCCACTCACATACTGAAATCCAAAAATTAACTCTTTAAAGCCTTATAAATCCTTCATGTCTACGTAAAAATACTCGATTTATCATTACGTTTCTAGTTTTTTCTTTCGCATTTTGTTGCTATCGTAAAAAAAATAAAAAAAATAAAAAGTTGCCCTCTTCTTCCTATTTTTCTGGGTCCGTCACTTCTACACACATGGTTCATAGCACTATCGTTCATATAACTAGTTTGTCTTTACCATGGAGCGATAATGAAGATCTGATATATACAAATTATCTTATAAAAGCTTGTATAACTTGAATTGTTGAAAGGTGGATGCACATTTCTTATAAGTAATCATATATCCTCGCTACTCATTTCATCAATTATATTTATGATGCCATATGTTATTAAAGTTACAAGTGCTCCATGTTATGAAAGATTCCGTCGATGTAAATATGTGTGACTCGATTCTAAGGAGGGACTCGAGAGGAAAAAATACAAGAAATAGATCGATCGAATTAAGGAGTGTGGCTTATCGATAAAATAGAGAATTTTGGTGTGTGTTTTAGATTACGCATTTTCAAATATGAATTATGTTTTTTTTGAAAAATTTCATGGATGACATATGCAGTGACGAGTTTTGATACATGATGGATGTGTAATTGTTTTTAATTGATGGTCAACGATAAATTAAATTTAAAGTCTATTATGTTAATAAAAAGGGTGTGTAGCTATCATAATATATGTGAAGAACTTGATTTTCTTGCAATTCAGGTACATCCAAAATTGAAATCTATATATAAATTATGAGGCTATATTCTATTTCATTTTATAGGTTGTTAGCTAGTCTTTATCTCTATTTAAAAAAAATAAAAAATATAAAAATAATAATAACAATCTTCATCACTTCATAAAATGCCAAATGAGCCGTTAGGAACTATACGATAGATATAAAAAAAACCCAAAAGCAAATGACAATGTGAGGACGAATAATGAATATATTTCATTTCTTAATGACCAATTTAACAACAACTAATTACAAAACTCTGTTCACACGCTTCAGATTCGCTCTAAGTGGAAAGAAGACTTTTTAGCCTATGTTTTACTGCAATTAACTGCAAATTTAGTAATTTGTTGAAATGAATCGTTAACCAAGAAAAAATCCGGTTCATGATTCTCTGCTCTTGTGGTGTTAAGTTTATGTGGTGTTTCATTTCAACCGGTCTATTTGCCCAAAAAGAAATCATTGATCGTCGTGTTATTATCTAGAGAATATTACGTAGTTAATCGTATTTGGATCATGTTTTTAATTATGACGGTCTTCACTATCTAGTGAATGTTGCGTAATACTGGCCCATTCAAGATCAGGATCACGAGATCCCGGTTGTCATTATCTAGTGAAATACTGCGATTCCGATCGCGATCCTACCCAAGATCGTTTTTATCTTTGCAAGATCGGGATTGTAGGATCAGATCAAGATCGAAAATGTGACTAAATGTTCTTCTTTTTTAAGGAGTTACGTAGTATATATTATTAGAGAGTATATGTTTCATGAAAATGTTTTAAGTTCATGAAACACCATACTAATAACAATAATGCAATACAACCATAAAGTTCAAATTTCAATTGTCAGATTGATGTGACCGGTCTTAAAGTAGGAAAAAAAGCAATAAGAAACATGAGCTTGTAGTAGTGCTCGTAACTACGTAAACCTTTATTGGAATACTATATCTACAACATACATATATATATATATATATATATATATATATATATATATATATATATATATATATATATATCTATTTGTGCTATTGTGTGACCTCAGTATTAGTTATTTGTTCTCACGTGTACACAAAACTCCGACCAGTTGCATGTGTTGGGGTACCTAGCCTAGTGATTGTAGATTTGCATTTGAGACATGTGAATGTGGTCCTTCCTTAATCCTTATTTCTTTCTTGACTTTCCTGTATAATCCCAGGATGGTCACCATTGCAGGAAAGGAGCGGAGCCAGGAATTCAAGTTAAGGTGGGCCGAAATTTTTTTTCTTTCCGTTTTGCCTAATCGCAACAAATTTTGCATTTGAACGTTGTATAATGTCTTATATAATAAAAATGAATGAATGACAAAGATCATATAAGTTCTAAATGGAAGAATATTATCAACTTTGCCAAATCTACCTTTTAGAACATGATTTCGACCGTTTTTAATGTTCACTAACATTTCTTGTTTTTATTTTTTGTTTTATAGAAAAGTTAGGAAGCTAGGCTTCAATTCATAAGAACTCAATTATTATTGGCCACATACTTTAAACATAAAAACGCTAAATCATAAGCCAACTAGAAACCGTATTAAACTGTAATTGGCTAACTTAGTTAAAATCATATACTAATTACAAGATATCCGTATCAATATTTCATTTCTTGTTTCAAAGAGAACATATGCCAACTTAATAATTGAGGTTTTCCTAGATGGGCCTATCTTTTTTTATTTACAAAAGTCATCAAATATGGGCTATTGGAAAAAAGAAAACAATAAATACTTAAATATAAATGAAGTAATTTCTCATTTTTCTATGTATTGGGTTACAGATTTCACGTGACCCTTCAACCAATCAGAAGAGAGAAGTCGACCTCTTCATCTTCATTTTATCGTCTCTCTCATATTTTTTTTTCTTTTCGGTCAACTAAAATTGTATCCGGCCAAAACTTTTTATCACATGTTTGTCTCCCTTTATTTGCTATTTTTCTTCCAAATTTAGGCAATGTTTCTTTTGTTCGCCGTCCCTACTTCGCCGGATGCCTGACGCTTGGACCAGTTAGGGGAGGCCCAGCACCCGCCTGCCACCCCATTGCCTCCGTCCCTGATTGCAGGTGTAACTTGTACGGTGTATGTTCGTTCATCTTGTGGTAGCCTGGACGATGAACGTGCATTGAGTGGAGTTGTGAAACTGTCGATTGGTGGTGTATGTCTTGTGGCAGTTGTGGTGACCATTGAGTGCATTCCTAAAATGAAAATGTGTTTGGTCAACCCACTTCAATTGCTTTTGGTTGTGATATGAGGTTATGATTATTTTTAAATAAAGTCGCCCGACCCTCCTCCAGAGGAGTGATATTAACCGAGCTGATGGGATTGGAGATATGAGACAAAGATAACGGTGGTGGTGGTTGTTGATTTGACATGTTTTTCAAAGAGAGTATTTGTTGTGATTATAGGATAAGATGAGAGTTTTTTAATGATTTTTTTTTTCAATTTTTGTAATTAAAATAATAAAGTTTTTGAGTTTTCCGGTGTTGGAAAAGATGAAACCGATGGCTTTATTTACATCACGGGTCTCACGGATGGCGCCATGTTTACGTAGGTGCGTAAAATGAGGATTTGGGTAAATCAATGGTGTGAGATAATGATGATCATATGTTTGGTTTCTTGTGTTCGGTAAGGACCCCGAGATAAGAATGATTATCTTGAGCTAGGGTGACACTCACATACGATGAGGGTTTATTATATGTGAAATGAAGAAGATAACTTAGTTCTTCTCACCAAATGCACTTAGTATTTAGAGGATGTATTTGGGTTGTGTATGGAAAATTTAGTGACTTCATGGGATTAGTTCACACCTGGTGATGGGTAAGGAGAATGCAGAGACATCCATAAAGTCACTAAACACCCGACTCAATAGTGGTTGAGACTCCAGTAGTGCTAAGTTAGATCGATAGCCAAGTTATGGCTTGGTAGTGTTGGTTACTACTGATAGTGTAGTAGTGATGGTTCCTAGTGGTAGTGTTATGGTTGCCCCGCCGCTAACAGTATTGGTTCCTCACGGTAGTGTATGGTTCCTCGCCAGCAGTGTAATGGTTCCTACCAGAAGTGTTGCGTTGATAAATTTGTAACTTTTGACTCATTCAATTGGCTATTATGATCGCTTTATGACCAAGTTTAATTTGTCATGTAACCACTATTTCTATGATTATGGAGGCTTATTATGGGTGATTAATTGGCCGTTAATCACACATAATCTCCATTGATTAGTGTTGAGTGATCTCTACTATAAATAGAGATGGTCATCTTTAGCTTGAAGATATACTGAGAAACACACTGAAAAAGTACAATACCGGGAGAAACAAACTGAAAGCTTAAACACTTATATGCGCAAGGGTTATTGGTTGGTGCCTATTTCAATAACTAACATTTGGTCTTATCCCAAGTAGATATTCATGTAACCCAGGCATAGGGTTGAATAGTTTACTTTGGAAAGTGATTACACGATTCCAAGTGATATCTGGTAACCACCTAGTGGTATTGTTGTTGATTATCTTAACCTGTTATGGGCTTCTACCAACCAACAAGCAAAGTAAACTATTTTGTGATAATCAATGGCTGCTGCTGCAATGAAACACATGGTTTCAAACTTTGCTAAGCTCGATAAGTTTGAAGGGGTGGACTTTAGGAGATGGCAGAAGAAGATGCACTTCTTGCTTTCCAAAGCATGAGTGTGGTGTATGTGCTAACCACTCCTGTTCTTGATGATGGGGATGATGCTACTGTGGAGTAGATCAGGAGGAGGAGCAAATGGGAGAATGATGACTACATTTGTAGAGATTTAATTCTCAATGGTATGTCTGATTCTCTATTTGACATTTATCAGAATTTTGAATCTTCCAAAGAACTATGGGATTCCTTGGATGCCAAGTATATGGTTGAGGATGCATCAAGTAAGAAGTTCCTTGTAAGTAATTTCACAAATTACAAAATGACTAATTCAAGACCAGTTATGGAACAATACAATGAACTTCTTGGTATACTTGGAAGGTTTACACAACACAATATGAACATGGATGAGGCTATTTCAGTCTATTGTGTCATTGGCAAACTTCCTCCTTCTTGGAAAGATTTCAAGCATACCGTGAAACATAAGAAAGAGGAATTAACTCGGTTGAGTCATGGCCATCTGCGCATCGAGGAATCTCTCAGGTGCGTGATAATGATAAGCGAAAAGAGTAGAGCAATGCTCTTGGTGCATCTGTTGTCAATATGGTGGAGCATAACAACTCCACGGTACAATGACAACAAAGGCAAACGAAACATCATGATAACACAAGGGTTGATCCTAACAAGAAGGCAACACCTACTTGTTGGAAATGTGGCAAATCGTCACATTAAAAGGGATTGCAAAGGTGTTAAGGTGGTGGTAAAGCCAATGGATCAAAGCACTAATGGTTCAGGAGTGGTGGTTCTACCAACTCACCGAAGGTCGAAATGTTTAATAAATCTTTCGATTTATTATGTTACATATGTATCTCAATCTCATTATGTATGGATGATGATGTGTAAAGGTGGGTTGACTCGTTCAACAGTTCATGTGTAAAGATAGAAGAAGGTCGGTTCAAGACTTACGAGTCACCGAATGATGGTTCTATTCTTCACATGGAAATGAGTCAATGACCTTAGTGTGGTCGTGGTTGTGTAGATCTTAATTTTAATTCGGAAAGATTGTAACTTTGTTTAATGTTATTCATGTTCCTGATATAAGGAAAAACTTGGTTTCAAGTAGTGTTTTGAATAATCATAGATATAAACAAGTTATTGAATCTGATAAATTTGTCTTGTCTAAAAATGGTATGTTTATTGGTTTTGGCTATTTATATAATCAAATGTTCAGGCTTAATATTGTCACTGACAATGATAATTCAGCCTTTGTGACCACCAATGACCTGACTGACTCAACCCTTTGGCAAGCTAGATTTGGCCATGTACACTATAAAAGGATGCAAGATATGTCTAGGACGGGTTAATCCCAAGATTTGACAAGGACAACGAAAAGTGTAAAACTTGCATGTTGACCAAGATAACTAAGAAACCCTTTCGTGTTGTTAGTCGCGAGACTAAGCTCTTAGAGCTAATACACGATGACTGTGTGATTTGCATGCCACTCCCACTTTGGGAATAAGAAATACTTTGTGACATTTATCGATGATGCTTCTAGGTTTTGTTATGTCTATCTCGTTACATACTAAGGATGAAGCATTAGATAAATTCAAAGTATTTAAAACCAAGTCAATTACAACTGGTCTTTGATCAAAAGATTAAGGACCGATAGAGGAGGTGAGTTCATGGATACTCAGATTTTCATCTGTTGGTATAATCCATGAAACGATCGCTCCCTATACCCCTCAAAGAAATGGTATTTCGAAAGGAAAAATAGGGGTGTCAAGGAGATGGTTGATTCTATGTTGTCCTATTCAGATCGAGTCAAGGTTCGGGTGAAGCTATGTTAATGACTTGCTATTTATTAAATAGGGTTCCCAACGAAAGGAACAAAATTACCCCTTATGAACTCGGACTAAAAGGAAACCCAACTTGAACTATCTCGTGGTCCGGGTTGTAGGGTCATTGTAAGACTCCACGATCCAAAGTCTGAAAACTTTGGGTGAAAGAGGCATTGATTGAATCTTTGTTGGATATGCCGAGCATTCCAAGGCTTTTAGGTTCTATGTTATCAACCTAATGAATATGTTTCAATTAACTCAATAATTGAATCGCGGATGCAATGTTTGATGAGAATATATTCTCATCAGGTCCCAGACCAAGTCGAGATTCTGATGGAACTCATGACACGGTATATCGAGAGGTCCCCGATGAGGTTGTGGTTCAACAACTCGAACCCGCTCGTAAAGATGCGCGGTCGAGGACTTCAAAGTCATTTGGACCGAGTTTCAATTATATTTATTGAAGGAACTAGGGATGAGGTCTTTGACCAATACTCCTATTGCTTCATTGTTGAGGATAATCCCAAGACATTTGAAGAAGCAATGAAGTCCCAGGATATTGCTTTCCGGAGAAGCAATCAATGATGAGATGGATTCCATCATGGGCAACAACACTGGGTGTTGGTTGATCTACCACCGTGTTGCAAATGGATTTTCAAAAGAAAATGAAGGAAGATGGAACTATTGAAAATTTCAAGGCTAGACTAGTTATTCAAGGCTTTAAACAAAAGTCGGGAATATACTATTTTGATACTTATGCTCCGTAGCTCGTGATCGGTACCATTAGATTGTCGATTACTTTGGCATCGGTCACAATCGATTATTCATCGATGGATGTGAAGACAACTTTCTTTAATGGTGAATTGGATGAGGAGGTTTATATGAACCAACCTCGGGCTTCATCTTGCCCGGCAATGAAAACAAGGTGTGTAAACCGATTAAGTCTCTTTATGGACTAAAGCGTGCACCTAAGCAATGGCATCAAAAATTTGATGAGGTGGTTTTGTCTAATGGTTATTTACTTAACCAAGTCGACAAATGTGTATATAGCAAATTTGATGAATCGGTAAAGGAGTCATTATTTGTCTATATGTTGATGACATGTTGATCTTTGCATCGACTAAAATCGAGTTGACCGACAAAGGAATTTTGTCATCAAGGTTCTCCATGAAGGACATGGGGGAGGCGATGTTATCCTTGGAATAAGGATTAAACATGAAAGTAAAATAATTTCTATCTCGGTCTCATTATAACGAGAATGTGTTGTGGAAATTCAATTACTTTGATTGTACTCACAATGAGTACACCTATTGATACTGTGAGAAGTCGATGCCTAATAATGGCAAAGCTATATCTCAACTTGAGTATTTTAGGGTAATTGGTCGCTTGATGTATGCCATGACTTGTACAAGACCCGATATTGGTTTTGCGGTGGGAAAATTGAGCGGTATACTAGTAATCCTAGTGCTCATCAACGGCAAGTTATTCGCTGTGGTATCAAGTATTGAAGAGAACTATGGATTATAGTCTCTCATATCTTGGCTATCCTTCGGTGTTGGAAGGATACACCGATGCAAGTTGGATCGGTAACATCGAAGACAATTCGTCTACCGATGGTACGGGTATTCCTACTTGGTGGAGGTGCAATTTCTTGGGCATTCAAGAAGCAAACTTGCAACACCAGTTCAACAATGGAATCAATTTGTGGCCTTAGCGGTACTTTGGTAAAGAAGTCGAATGGTTGAAAACTTGCTTCTTGAGATTCCATTGTGGCCTAAACCTATAGCACCTTTTTCTATCCATTGTGATAGTGCAACTACATTGGCAAAGGCTTATAGCCGGATGTACAATGGGAAGTCTAGACACTTAGGTGTCGGGCATAGCATGATTCGTGAGCTTATCATGAATGGGGTGGTATCTATAGAGTTTGTTAGATCTCAACAAAACTTAGGCGATCACTGATGAAGGGATTGGCTAGAGACTTGGTTATAAAGTCCGCTAAAGGGATGGGTTTAAGTCCAACTTAGTCATCGAATGCTAAGACACCCAACTCCTCCCGAGGAAACTTGGGAGTCGAGTTCAATGTGGAAAATTTGAACATTCGATTGGATGGAGCACATGCTTATATTACATCCCAAGGTTGTGCTCAGAACCTGCTGAAAAGGAGGATGAAGTCTTTACTTCTTAATGGTTAATTTTCTTTGAAAAAGTGCTTGGCAGGAGCATAAATAAAGAGGAACCACCTATTTGAATGTTGAAGTTTTGCCGCTTCAGGGAGCTTTGGACATTGGCTCTTACAACATTTATGAATTTGGATATGGACACATGGCTTGTAAAGTGTCAGGAGCGTTTAAGTGTTTGAAAACTTGTGTGTATTTTATCTTCAGGTATTCAAATGGGTTGAAGGGTTCAATTCTTAGAACACCCCAATTCTCGAATATTTGAACGTGTAATTTACTAAGATGGAAATTCAATCCTCAGGATATTTTCATTTATGCACATGTTTTGTTTGATGTTTGTTTTTCTTGGAAAGGAAGTGAACTAAATTTGGGGAGGATTGTCAGAAAATTTAGTGCACTTGTGGGATTAGTTCACACCTGGTGATGGGTAAGGAGGTACGGAGAGTACACCCATAAGGTCACTGAACACCATGACACAATAGTGGTTAGTACTGGTAATGCTAATTTAGTACTAATAGTGCTAAGTTAGTACTGATAGCCAGTGTTACTGCTGCTAGTGTTGGTTACTACTGATAGTGTAGTAACTGATGGTTCCTACTGGTAGTGTTATGGTTCCGCCGCTAGTGTATTGGTTCCTCTTGGTAGTGTATGGTTTCGCGCTAGTGTAATGGTTCCTACCGGTAGTGTTGCGTTGAGAAATTTATAACGACTTTGACTCATTCAATTGGGTCACATGATCGCTTTATGACCACGTTTAATTGGCCGTTAATCACACATAATGTCCATTGATTAGTGTTGAGTGATCTCTACTATAAATAGAGATGGTCATCTTGACGAAGATATCTTGAAACACACCGAAAAGTACAATACCGGGAGAAACAAACTGAAAGCTTAAACACTTATATGCGCAAGGGTTATTGGTTTGTGCCTATTTCAATAACTAACATTTGGTCTTATCCCAAGTAGATATTCGTGTAACCCATGCATGGGTCGAATAGTTTAATTTGGAAAGTGATTACACGATTCAAGTGATATCCCAGGTAACCACCTAGTGGTATTCTTTGTTACTCTTGATTATCTTAACCTCATTGCAGGCGTCTACCAACCAAGCGATTATGCGACACGTGGATGTGATCCAGCTAAATGTTCCAACTGTCCTAGAGGGTACACATGGTGGATATCTTATGTAGGAGACACGAATGACACGTGGCGTAACATTCTTGGCTCATGTGGTTATTGGGATCTTCGGCAAGATCTACATGTACTAGAGAAATACACGCGACACAACCTCTGGACGAATGTGGTAGTTACACGTGGTGTTAGCAAATAAAGGCTTCTGTGGATAAGTTTCCAGCTGCTCTTTCCTTGGAGTTAGTTTTCCAGGAAAGAGTTGTTGGAAAATTTAGTGCACTTGTGGGATTAGTTCACACCTTGTAATAGGTTAGGAGGTACGGAGTGTACACCCATAAGGTCCATGAACACCACGACTCTTATAGTGGTTTGTATTGGTAGTACCGGTGAAAGTCTTGCTGGTGAAAGTGCTTGTGGAAAAAATCGCTTGTGGTTTCATCGATAGCGATGTTTCCCACCGATAAGCGATGTTTCCACCGAAGTGGTGTATCTACCGATAGTGCTATGAAATCTTGATAAGCGGTGTTTCCATCGATGGTCGTACTTCCGCACCGCAAGGAAATACCGCTAGTGGAAATCTTGCTTATGGAAAAATCCGCTAAATGGCGATTACAACTTCTTTATGACCACGCTTAATTGGTCATGTAACCACTAACGGCTATAATGGGGATAATTATGAGGCTATTAATGGGCGATTAATACTCATAATTCCATTGGAATAGCTCAAGAGTAACCTCCTATAAATAGGAGATCCGATCATGCATGAAGGACACACGTAAAACACAAAACACTTATTAGCGAAAGGGTTATAGAATTGTGCCTAATTCTCTAGCTGTATTTGGTCTTATCTCAAGTAGATATTCATGATACCCGGCATTAGGTTGAATAGTTTACTTTGGAAAGTGATCACACGATTCCAGTGATATCCGGTAACCACCAAGTGGTATCTCATTCACGACCCTTTGTTGTTTCACGAGCAGGTTGTTGATTATCTTTACCCCCTTTGGGACGAATACACACCAACAATCAAAGTAAACTATTTTGTGATAATCAATGGCAAGCTCACGCAATGAAACACATGGCTTCAAACTTTGCTAAGTCGGACAAGTTTGAAGGGTGGACTTTAGGAGGTGGCGAAGAAGATGCACTTCTTGTTGTCAAGCATGAGTGTGGTCTATGTGCCGACTACTCCAATTCTTGATGATGGTGATGATGCTACTTGTGGAGGCGGATCGGGAGGAGGAGCAAGTGGGAGAATGATGACTACATATACAGAGGTCTTATTCGAATTGTATGTCCGATTCTTTGTTTGATATTTATCGAACTTTGAATCTTCCAAAGAACGTGGGATTCCTGGATGCCAAATATATGGTCGAGGATGCATCGAGTAAGAAGTTCCTTGTTAGTAATTTCACAAATTACAAAATGAGGCGATTCAAGACCGGTTATGGAACAATACAATGAACTTCTTGGAATACGGAAGGTTTACACAACACCAAATGAACATGGATGAGGCTATCAAAGTCTCTTGTGTCATTGACAAACTCCTCCTTCATGGAAAGATTTCAAGCATACCTTGAAACATATGAAGGAGGAGTTAACTCTTGTTGAGTTGGCGGTCATCCGCACATTGAGGAATCTCTCAAAGTGCGGGATAATGACAAGCCAAAGAGCGGCAATGTCTTTGGACCATCTGTTGTCAATATGGTGGAGCATAACAACTCAAAGCGGTACAATGACAACAAAGGCAAACGCATGTATCATGACAACACAAGGCGAGATCCTAACAAGAAGGCAACACCTACTTGTTGGAAATGTGGCAAGACCGGTCACATTAAAAGGGATGCAAGTGGTGTTAAAATTGGTGGTAAAGCCAATGGATCGAGCACTAATGGTTCAGAGTGGTGGTTCACCAACTCACCGAAAGGTCGAATATGTTTAATAAGTCTTTTGATTTATTATGTTACATATGTATCTGAATCTTTTATGTGCGGGATGATGATGTTGCGTGGTGGGTTGACTGCGGTGCAAAGTTCATGTGTAAAGATAGAAGTCGGTTCAAGACTTATGAGTCACCGAATGATGGTTCTATTCTTCACATGGGAAATGAGTCAACCGCCTTGGTGCATGGTCGTGGTTGTGTAGATCTTAGGTTTAGTTACGGAAAGATTGTAACTTTGTTTAATGTTATTCATGTTCACGATATCGGGAAGAACTTGGTTTCAAGTAGTGTTTTGAATAATCATGGATATAAACAAGTTATTGAATCGATAAATTTGTTCTTTCTAAATGTGGTGTTTTATTGGTTTTGGTTATTTATGTAATCAAATGTTCGGGGCTTAATATTACCACTACGGTGTTATTTGACTTTTGTGACCACATATGATCGACCGATTCCACCCTTTGGCATGCTAGACTTGGTCATGTTCACTATAAACAAATGCAAGATATGTCTAGGGATGGTTTAATCCCGACTTATGACATGGACACCGAAAGTGTAAAACTTGCATGTTGACCAAGATAACCAAGAAACCCTTTCGTGGTGTTAGTCGTGAGACTAAGATCTTGAGCTTATTCACAAATGACTGTGTGATTTGCATGCCACTCCTTCTTTGGGGAATAAGAAGTACTTTGTGACATTTATTGATGATGCTTCTAGATTTTGTTATGTCTATCGTTACATACCAAGGATGAAGCATTAGATAAATTCAAAGTGTTTAAAAGCGAGGTTGAATTACAACTTGGGTCTTTGATCAAAAGATTAAGGACTAATAGGGGAGGTGAGTACATGGATACTCAAGACTTTCTGATCTGTTGGAATAATCCATGAAACAGTCGTCTCTTTATACTCCTCAACAAAATGGTATTTACGAAAGGAAAAGCAGTGGTCTTGAAGGAGATGGTTAATTCCATGATGTCTATTCGGATGAGTCGAGGGTTAGGGTGAAGCTATGTTAACGACTTGCTATTTGCTAAATAGGGTTCCCAACAAAAGGAACAAAGTTACCCTTATGAACTCGGACTAAAAGGAAACCCAACTGAACTATCTCGGGGTCTAGGGTTGTAGGTCATTGTAAGACTCACGATCCAAAGCAAAGACTTTGGGTGAAAGAGGCATTGATCGCATCTTTGTTGGATATCTTTGAGCATTCCAAGGCTTTTAGGTTCTATGTTATTGAACCTAATGAACATGTTTCGATTAACACAATAATTGAATCAAGGGATGCGATTTTGATGAGAATATATTCTCATCGGTCCCTAGACCAAGTCAAAGGATTCCTAATGGAACTCATGACCTTTGGTGTATCAGAGGTCACGATGATGAACCATCGGTGGTCCCCGATGAGGTTGTGGTTCAAGAACCTCAAACGTGCTCGAGGAAAAGCAAAAGGTCGAGGACTCCAAAGTCATTTGGACACGAGTTTCAACTATACTTAGTTGAAGGTACCGAGGATGAGGTCTCGGACCAATACTCTATTGCTTCATTGTTAAGGATGACCCCAAAACATTTGAAGAAGCAATGAAGTCCCGGGATATTGCTTTACGGAAAGAAGCAATCAATGATGAGATGGATTCCATCATGGGCAACAACACTTGGGTGTTGGTTGATCTACCTCACAGTTGCAAACCTTTGGGTTGCAAATGGATTTTCAAAAGGAAAATAAAGGTAGATGGAACTATTGAAAAGTTCAAGGCTAGACTAGTCATACAGGGCTTTAAACAAAAGTCGGGAATAGACTATTTTGATACTTATGCCTCGTGGCTCGTGTCGATTACCATAAGGCTGGCGATTGCTATGGCATCTATTCACAATCTAGTTATTCATCGGATGGATGTGGCTTGACTTTCTTGAATGGTGAATTGGAAGAGGAGGTTTATATGAACCAACCTCGGGGCTTCATCATGCACGGCAATGAAAACAAGGTGTGTAAGCTGATTAAGTCTCTTTATGGACTTAAGCGGGCACCTAACAATGGCATCAAAAGTTTGATGAAGTGGTTTTGTCTAGTGGTTATGTTCTTAACCAAGGCGACAAATATGTATATAGCAAATTTGATGAATCGGTAAAGGAGTCATCATTTGTCTATATGTTGATGACATGTTGATCTTTGCATGACCAAAATCGGTTGACTTGAAAAAGGAATTTTGTCATCAAGGTTCTCCATGAAGGACATGGGGAGGCGATGTTATCCTTGGTATAAGGATTAAACATGAGAGTAATAAATTTCTATCTCTCGGTCTCATTATATTGAGAAGGTACCGAGGAAATTCAATTACTTTGATTGTACTCAATGAGTACACCTACGGATACTTGTGAGGCGATGCTTAATCATGGCAAATGTATCTCAACTTGAGTATTCTAGGGTAATTGGGTGCTGATGTATGCCATGACTTGTACAAGGCACGATATTGGTTTTGCGGTGGGAAAATTGAGCGGTATACTAGTAATCCTAGTGCTCATCAACATGAGGCGATTCGAGAATGTCTTGAAGTATTTGAAGAGAACTATGGACTATAGTCTCTCATATCTTTGGTTACCCATCGATGTTGGAAGGATACAAGCGATGCAAGTTGGATCGGTAACACGAAGACAATTAGTCTACCGTGGTGGGTATTCCTACTTGGTGGAGTGCAATTTCTTGGGCATCTAAAAGCAAACTTGCATCACCAGTTCAACAATGGAATCTGAATTTGTGGCTCAGCAGCAATTTCGGTAAAGAAGGTGAATGGTTGAAAAACTTGCTTCTTGAGATTTCATTGTGGCTAAACCTATAGCACCTATTTCTATCCGATGTGATAGTGCACTACATTGGCTAAGGCTTATAGCCGGATGTACAATGGTAAGTCTAGACACTTGGGTGTCGAGGCGTAGCATGATTCGTGAGCTTATCATGAATGGGGTGGTATCTATAGAGTTTGTGAGATCTCAGCGAATTTAGGCGATCACTTGACGAAGGGTTTGGCTAGAGACTTGGTTATAAAGTCGCTAAAGGGATGGGTTTAAGTCCAACTTAGTCACAGATGCTAGGACACTGACTCCCGCTAAGGAAACTTGGGAGCCGAGTTCAATGTGGAAAGTCGAACATTCGGTGGGTGGAGCACATGTTTTATTTACATCCCAAGGTTGTGCTCGAGAACTGCTGAAAGGAGGATGAAGTCTTTACTTAATGGTTATATTTTCTTTGAAAAAGTGCTTGGCGGAGCATGACTAAGAGGAACCACCTATGTAAATGTTGAAGTTTTGCCGCTTGAGAAGCTTTGGACTTTAGCTTTTACAACATTTGTGAATTTGGATATGGACACATGGCTTGTATAGTGTCGAGGCATTAAGTGTTTGAAAACTTGTGTGTATTTTATCTTGGTATTCAAATGGGTTGAAGGGTTCAATTTAGAACACCACGATTCTCGAATATTTGAGCGTGTAATTTACTAAGATGGAAATTCAATCCTCGGGACATTTTCGTTTATGCACATGTTTTGCTTGATGTTTATTTTTCATGCAAAGGAAGTGTTCTAAATTGGGGAGGATTGTTGGAAAATTTAGTGCACTTGTGGGATTAGTT
Source organism: Chrysanthemum lavandulifolium (assembly GCA_022545495.1). NCBI lineage: Eukaryota > Viridiplantae > Streptophyta > Magnoliopsida > Asterales > Asteraceae > Chrysanthemum > Chrysanthemum lavandulifolium. The sequence goes on from CM040240.1 coordinate 290,627,850, forward strand.
CACACCTTGTAATGGGTTAGGAGTGCAGTGTACACCATAAGGTCCATGAACACCACGACTCTTATAATGGTTTGTATTGGTAGTCTTGGTGAAAATCTTGCTTTGTGAAAATCTTGCTTGTGGAAAGTATTGCTTGTGGTTTCCACCGATAGCGATGTTTCCACCGATAGGCGATGTTTCCAGAGTGGTGTATCCATCGATAGTGCTATGAAATCTTGATAAGCGGTGTTTCCATCGATAGTCGTACTTCCACCGCAAGTGAAAATCGCTAGTGGAAGAAATCTTGCTAAATGGCGATTACAACTTCTTTATGACCCGTTTAATTGGTCATGTAACCACTACTTGACTATAATGGGGATAATTATGGGCTATTAATGGGCGATTAATACTCATAATTTCATTGGAATAGCTCAAGAGTAACCTCCTATAAATAGGAGATCGATCATGCGTGAAGGACACAGAAAACACAAAACACTTATTAGCGAAAGGGTTATAGAATTGTGCTAATTCTCTAGCTGCATTTGGTCTTATCCCAAGTAGATATTCATGATACCCGGGCATTAGAATTGAATAGTTTACTTTGGAAAGTGATCACGCGATTCCAAGTGATATCCGGTAACCACCAAGTGGTATCACATTCTTCGACCCTTTGTTGTTTCTGCTGAACAGTTGTTGATTATCTTTATCCTGCTTTGGGACGAATACACACCAACAAGAGTCGCTTTGTATTCGGCCAATGTTTGCCCGGGAAATTGGTTTCTCATGTGCGTTTATTGGGCTTTTAGCCTGTATGTTAGTTATGACTGCATGGGCTTTAGCCCTTTGGACTATAATTCCTATACACTATCAGTAACCAAAGTACCAAACATGCAAATTGAACTTTCGACATGTGAACTGAACTAACAGCTATCTTGGTTCCAATAAATAATCCAAATATGAATACTGCAATAATGTCAAAATCATTAATGTCCTACTAAGTTAAAACAAGTATTTTCGGGCATTCTGTTGGTCACCATGGTATTATTATACATTCACACGTTTTAGAGAAAATATGTAGAGGAGGTATATATATAGTTGTAGATACAAAGATGGGCCAGCTTGGTTTCTTAACTAATACAAATAACTATTACGTATTAATCATTCGGGGATAGCTTGGCTACAAATTTTGTAGCCAATTAGCTACAATCTCCTCATAAATTACATAAGAAAGGACTCACTCTCCCACTAAAAAGACTCAGGGACCTACAAATTATAGTACAAATTGTAAGGTGTAGGCTACAATGCAATTGTAGCTAATATATTCCTTAATCATAATACAATATCTAATAATGACCGACACTTTCGCTTCTACACATTCACTATGGTGAACTTTTATAAAGCTTTATAAATTTAATTTTTCATGCCACATCAACACTTTATAAACCTTTTAATTTAATTAACCTATTTTTACTATGGTTTAAACACCTTAATTAAGGCTTTGTAATGGATTCCCATAACGCATGATCGACCTATTTATCTTACTAATTAGACAAAAATTTACCTTAGCCCAAATCAATTTCTTTATCTGAGCCATTATCCAAAAACTCTTTGTAGTAAGTTTGAACAAATAACCTGGGAAGTTTTAACCATTTGACTCCACTTCTGTGCTTGTTAGTCTTCTTCCGTTCATTTTCATATTAAATCCAACGGAAAAGCTTCTAACATTTTGGGTTCAAACCCCATGAATTAGTCGGCCAAAAGATCGAAAACCATGGTTACCCCCCTAAAAAAGCTTCTAACATTTTTTCTACTTTTTTCTCTAATGTTCTTTTTCGTTTTCTGGCATTTTATTAACAAAATTTGAATTATTATTGTACAAACACAATTTTTGTAATCACAGTTGCACTAATTATCTATAAAAAATTAGGTCATCAACAAGAAATATTGCGGGTTAACCCGTACATAACTTGGTCAGTCAAAACCCGTCCAAGCTGTTACACAACCCACCCATTTTTTCACTTTCTATACTATATAAATATTTTACCATGTATCTACATCATTAATTTTAGTTCTCAGGTATGGGAAGGTTAAATCAAGCCGAAATTACCTGGAGTGACGTGCTTCTACTCACATTTTTTTCTGTCTGGAGATGGAGTTGATCCGTATGTTACAGTTCGTTTTTTTGTTGGCAACTACATCGATCCGATATCATTAGAGTTAGAAGGGAACTCAATTATTAATGTGTGTAGTTCCATACACGTACATACTGGGTTGATAGCATTATTTTTAATTTTACTTAGTTTATTTTACCATGGCGTGATATTAATTGATGCTCGAGCTTATACACATTACCAAATAATTTTAAACACCAATAATCCTGAGATTTTGGATGCCCTGGGCGAGCCGAGTAAAATATGCCCTTTGTAAACAAACAAAATATTTTTTGTGGGTTTGGAACCTGGTCAAGCCAGGCGGCTCATCCCCGCGCCATATGTTTTTAGGATTTTCATCATCTTCGCTAACATTAACCTCATTAGTTTCTAGATTTTCATTATCATCCTTAACATCAACCTTATCATTTTCTAAGTTTTCATTATTTATAGGATTTTCATTATCTATATCAATATTAACCTCGTCATTATTTTTTTCAACATTATTATTATTTTTTTTCGTTCTAACTACATACCCATCCACAAAACCGTGTTGAGGTCGGTCTAATTCTTGTTGATTTTTTTTTCGTTTCCTATTTTGGGCACCTGACGGTTGTGAACGACGCAACATGACAAAATAAAATGTAAATTATCTAATATTCTACAAAAGCAAAAATAATAAGTATGGAACAATATCACCTGATCAAATTTATGAAGAGAAAAAAGATGATCGGTTGTTTCCTTAAACTCCTTTCCAATTCGAAACTTATTTCCCGTGAATCCGTAATCAGAATGCTGAGTCAAACACTCAAACAGCCTTGCCTATGGACTATCGTTTTCTTTTCTTCTACGAATGTAAAACTGCCATTCCAAATATATCTTTTAAATACTTAATTACTTAGTCAAACATATCTTTTAAATCTTTAGTCAAATTGCCTATGGGCCAAAGTTAACACAATATATATACATATTGGATCTCTAGTTAGCTCCCCAACCCCCCTCTCCTCGGGCTGCCCTTGGGCAGTCGCCTTATGGCCCATAGCCAAATTCGGGCCTGTTAAACTCCTTATATATACAACCCCATATGTTAATAATAATCCGACGATTGTCAAGCCTATAATGTTTCGGGCCATAAGAGTTTAGAAGAGGCAAAAGCTCCATGTTGCGATTGATCATCTTGTCGTTGAGTGGAAAATGTGAGACCACTTTTGGGAGGAAAAAATACTAGAAAAATGTGAATTATCTATTAAAATAATAGAAGAAATATTGAATTTGATTCTTTGTTTCAGATTAAATGATGGTCTACTGTCAATTATAAACAAAGTCTATTATACTTATAAAAAAGGGAACGAAAATGACAGAGTTAGATTTTTCAAAAATTTTATAGCTAAAATGACATGTCTATGGAAGAACTATTAGTGGATAATTAGGCCCAAGCATGATTTGTGAGTTTTGGGAATTCGGTTTTTATCATTATAAATAATGGTTATCAATAAAGTTATACCTACAGGGAATTATGTAATCTAACATGGTATGGTCTGATCCTCAGAGCCACCTCCTTTATGACACCCATCATTTTTACCCCTTCTAAAAAAGTTATTGGTTTGTTCGAGATCCTACATCTTTCCGCCGGTTTTTCAATTTTGTTAGAATATGATGTACGTGAAGACTGGAATATTAATGTTTATTCAAGAGTGGATTATGTGTATACAGTGGAGATATTGCAATAATTGATTTACAATGATGGTGGGTAAAATTAATGGAGAAAAAAAAAAGTCGCGGCAGGATATTTGATATTTTATACACTTAAAGGATAGGTTGATATCTTTTTTTGTTTCTTCGCTCGGTCATAAAGAAGCAGCTCGATTTTGTACGTTATATTTATTGGCTTAAGGATCCATTAAGCCTATTGGATGGGGATTAACGAGGTTAGAATATTGTTTAAGATGTTTTATGTCGAATCCAGGGTATTAATTCCCGTGACGATTTTTGTTGGTGTCGAATCTAGGGTTCTTATTCCCGAGACAACTTTTGTTGGTGTCGAATCTAGGGATCTTATTTCCGAGACGACTGTTTAGGATACTTTGGTTTATCCTTCGGATACTTTGTTATTCGTAAACAAAAAGTTAGAATAGGGAATACTTTGGTTTATCCCGTTTTATTTTCGTTCTTGTTTTATTTTGCTTTCTTAGTTTACTACTCCAGTTTGAGCTTTCGCGATTTCACCGCTCAAACTGCGTGGGAGTATTAACGGATAATTAGGCCCAATCTCGATTTGTGGGTTTTGGGAATTAGGGTTTTACCGTTATAAATAGTGGTCATCAATAAAGTTATACCTACGGAGAATTATGCAATCTAATAAGAACTTGGTTTTCTTGTCGACTAATTCAGGTTATTTCGGTCTATGGGTTTGTTAGCTTGTCTTTATCTTTATAGCATAAAAAAAGAAATTTCATCTTCATCACTGCCGGCCACTTTACGATAGATACAAAAAGGGTTAGAATTTTCAAAACTTTATAGCTAAAAGAACATGCCTATTAAAGAACTTGGTTTTCTTGGCGATTAATTCAGGAATATTTTTTGAGTCTACGGGTTGTTAGCTTGTTGTTATCTTTATGACTTAAAAAAAGAAATTTCATCTTCATCATTTCATAGATGTAATAGAACTTTACGAAAGATACAAAAATATATTAGCATCTAATGAAACATAATGAATATATCCTGTTGATAATTAGCTAATTTTATAGTGTTTATTCGCAATTGATTATAAAGCATGTTCACATGTTCTTGTATTTGTTCACTTGTTCATGTATTTGACTAAATGAAAAGAAGACTTTTTAGCCAATGTTCTAACGCTATTAAAATATTTAGATCGACTTATGTCAATCTATTTGGTTGTTTATGTTGGACGTTGATAGATAGATATATAAACGTGTAATGAAAGATAAAGAAAGAAGCACATCACACGCGACACAAGTATTTATAGAGGTTCGCAACAAGGACACCTTCCTCGCCCTACTCCACTCCCGAGTCACCTACTCGAGAGTTCGTAAGCACTACACCAACTCCTTATGGCGGAGAAGCCTTCACAACGTCAGCTAACCTTTTTCGGTACAAAGCTAAATACCGAGTTCTTTCACACCAAGGCGAACCACACCTAACACAACGTCGCCTACCCTTTATACGGTGCTAGGCTAACCACCGAGTTCTTTCACACCTTAGGAGAACTAATCCTATCACAACGCGCTACCCTTTATTAGGTACTAGGCTAAGCACCTAGTTCCATTACTATGGAGGAACTACTACCCTTCACGACACAACAGCTAATCTCAAGGAGATCTACTCCTTGTTACAACACCATCAAGGATATCACCATCCTTGGAAAAAAACAAATTCTTATATGTATAACGATGCACCTCATCGATTGTACGACCTAGGCATTCTTCCCAAATGCCACTTGATTTGATTCTTAGGCATCCTTCACTAATGCCTTTGACACAACGCTTGGCACCCTTCACTAATGCATTCGTCTTGACACCTTTAGCATTCTTCACTAATGCTTTTTACACGAGCGATAAGCATCTTTCACTAATGTTTTCGTCTTGACACTTTCGGCATCCTTCACAAATGCCTTCAACCCAACATCTACGGAGGAAGAAAGAACTATCAACAAGAGAACCTTCGTTGTCTTGATGATGACGAAGCATGGCAACTCATGGACTTGAGCTTGCACGTCTTCAAGAAGTGGTGATCTTTCCTTTAAGAGAACCTAGAAGATCACACAAAAACAAAAGACAAACTACATAGATCACTTGGATCCGAGGTTAGAGGTTAGAATACTTGGGGAAGTATGTGTGTGAAGTGATGAATAGAAAGGGAGAAATGGCTCTCTTTATAGAGAAAATTCTTTCTTGTTCCCGGATCCCGAAAACCTTCCACTTGGGATCCGGCTAGCACAAAGCTAGGGATCCGTGAACGCCCTCTTTGCCCATGGGTATTTTTGGTTATGGGTCATGGGTCATGGGTTATGGGTTGATCCATGGTTTTCATTCTAGATACAATGAACTTGGTTAAGTGGTATATATAAAACCATGGGTTATGGGTCAATACCATTTGCTAGTTTCTACCCATTTTAGTATTTACATGTTTTTACCCATTTTAGTATATACATGTTTTTACCCATTTTAGTATATACATGTTTTACCCATTTTAGTATACTTGGTTTAAGTATGTGTTAACCCAATATGTAAAAATTAGTTGTTGTACATATATATCTAAATCATAAAATCACTTAACCTTGTTTTAGTGTTTTATGTGAAAACGTAAGTGTGTTAGGAAATTATTAACTCAAACTATTTACGTACTTTATTTTTTTCGTTAAAATGATTTTACGTTTGTTATCGACAAAACATTAGAAGATCGTAAAATATAAATAAACGTTTTTACGGCTTATTTGTATCAACACTTTGGATCATCAAGTTTCACACTTTTGTGTTATTTTGGTGATATTGAAGCTATCTCATCACAAAAATCTGGTTTGGAAACATCAGTTGGCATAAATCATTTTTTGGCTAAATTCTACGCGTAAGAAAACCCTAATCTTACGCGTAACTTTTCCTTGGTTTGATCTTCAGTTTTCGTGGTTTACTCCGTGTTTTCTTGCTTGGATAAGCCTGAAAGCACGTCAACTTTGGATATCTTTTGCACTGTGATAGTGTAAAAGATCATTTTGGGTAAAACCCTAATCTTACGCATAAGCTTAAGCTTACGCGTAGAACTCATTACGCATAAGATTTATCTTACGCCTAAGCTCTGCCTTACGCATAAGTGAATCCTACGCCTAACTTTATTTTTACGCATAACTTTAGTGTTTTCTCATTACTTACGCGTAAGCTAATCCTACACGTAACTTTTTCTGTTACGCGTAACTTTGGTGTTTTTACGCATAAGTGTTTTTTAGCCTTCACGTGATTTCTACGCCTAAGGATACTTCTTCTACAACGGTTCATTCGACTACAAAGATCCATTAACAACACAAGTTATCAACATGTCTCAACCACCATACTCTAACTATTTCCCTTACACTTATACTCAACGACAACAACAACTAAGTCCACAGCATCAACAATTTAATCAACAACAAGCAATTTATCAACAACATACTCCACAACTTGCAGCAATTCCACAACCTCAAATGGTTCAACCACCACCTAGTCTTCAACTCCAACCGTACACAGACTACTACAACCAACATCCATCCGTGAGTACTATGAAGGAACCGGCATGGTTTGGCAAGATGTGTGAAGCTTTAAGTAGCCAACAATCCATTCATGAAATTTGGATCACTGATAGACCTCCAATGCTCACTCCAAAGAAATTACGATCAATGGGTGATTAGGTTCTTTAGGTTTTGTGATCTAAAGAAGCCACATGGAAAGTTCTTAAAGAAGGTTATAATGGAAGGTCCATTCCAGATGCCTACTGTCGTTACACCCGGAGATCCAAATGTTGTTCCACCAAGAGATGATCTCTCAAACATTGCAACTGTTGCTGACCTTAATCCTAAAGAACTTCTACACTTTGAAGCTGATGAGCTTGCAATGCAATACATCCTTTTAGGACTACCAAATCTAATCCTTCGCAGTGTTGATGCTCAAAAGACTGCAAAAGCAATGTGGGAGCACATTCATCTTCTCATGGAAGGCACTGCACTAAATCAAGAAGACATGGAGTCCAAAATCTACTTGGCTTATGAACACTTCATGACTGAACTTGGAGAGACACTAGAGTCTTATCATCATCGATTCTCAGACATCATCAATGATTTGGATAATATAACAACTCGTAAAATTTCGTACCGGTTTTCGTGGCTACATTTTTTTTTCTTTTCTAACTATGAACACGACAAGTCACGATATATTTTTTTACCTCGACCTCGATAATAAAAATTATATAAAATAAATATATAATAAACTTTTTATATATTTTGTTTATCTACCGGGCCTCTAAGCCCAACACTACCCAATCCAATTCATTTTATATTTCTTGGGCCTCGTGTACAAACCAACCCAAACCAACATGAATCTTGGCCTAGCCTTTTATTTCTCAAACCCAAGCACCCTTATGAATTTTAGTAACACAATACTTGGCACAAGTATTTGCACATGTTTTCTTATCACCCAACGACACAACAAAAGCAACAACATCAACTTTGGTATATTTTCTTTACATGTGCGTGTGTGTGTAAAAAGAGACAAGACAAAACATGATCAATGGTTTTCTTTTTGCTTCTGAGAACCTAGCGAGACCCCAACCAAAAACACAAAACATCACAACTTGGACATCCAAGCATGTACGTGTGTGTATGTAGGAAAAGAGGAGACAAAGAGCAAAGTGAAACCACCCTACTACACTATATTTTAATAAGCCTAGACCCAACAAAACAAGATTTGACTTATGCTATGTTTTGGTTCCTACTGTTTGAACAACTCTCAACCATGAACACCCTTCCTTTTGTTCCTCATTTTCACGACAAGAAGTACACACTCAATCTAATTTCACTTTTGAGTTTGGTCTCACTTTCATACAACCATGAGAAATATTATACTCACCTAGGACTAGCATGCCTTGCCTATATAAACCCACTTCTAACATTCACATTCTAAAACTCACTTACAAAAACAAACTCAAACATTCTCGATCTTCTTTCAATCGTCCACTGTGGTAAATCGAGCAAGACGAGAGAAAGCAAGTCTTTGGGTTGCTTTTCAAGTTCCTAGAGTCTTACGGGTTTAGTACGTTTCGCGTTACCATCTTGGAGGTTCGAGTTCACTTGGCCCCGTTCGAATCCTACAAATCGTTTTCCTCACCACCACTTTTGGTGTCGTAAGTTCCTCGATCTATTTCAATACGTTAAGTAGCTTGGAGTCTCGTACTTAGTTTCTTTGTAATATTTGAGAAGTGCTTTAAACTTCTAAACTCGTTTTCATTTCACACATGTCACGTATAAAATCGGAACTAAACAAACATAATGTATCGTAAAAGCTTGTGTGGAAAAATATTAATATATACTTTTACTAATAAGCTCATGAATAAGCTATAACATAAACCTAGCATATTTTGAAATATTTAGAGAAGATGTACTTTGGAAAAACTCTACATAAACCAACATGTGCATGTATACATACACGACACACTGAGAAAGAGTTAAACAAAAAAATTATAAACAGTTAGACACTTGATAACTATATGTAATTTGTAAAGTAAAACAACAAGCAAGGCCTAGCTCAGTTGGCTGGGTTGTTGGGCAGTTAAACGAATGGTCTATAGTTCGAATCCCTCTTGTGTCGCTTTGTGAATTTGATTTTTTATTAACACATAAGCCATTTTCAAACAGTCTAAAACGTGCTAAGTATAAACCCGTTGCAATAATTAACCAAAATAGCCATTGGCTCAGTTGGGAGGGGCGTATGCCTTCATCCACAAGGTCTTGAGTTCAAATCCATGTAGTGGCAGTTTTGCCATATTTTTCTTTAATGATTTTTACAAGTTCCACTCTTTGACAAATTCAGCCCTCCAAATTTAAATGAGTTGTTACTTTTTTTAAAACCTATAAAAGTTTATAACTTATATAACTCTTTACAATCCTAACCCCTCAAGTTTAATACTAGACATTTTTTTTTGTATACTTTTACATTATAACAACTATTTTTGGACCCCAAACTTATACATTTTATAAATAATAATGAATAAGACAAAACAATTTATTCCTGACACATCTTGTTCGTAATTTCATCAAATTAACATATTTAGTTTTAATACTGAAACCCGACTAAAAGACAAGGGAATATTTAAAACAAAAGTAATAAAATATTTTTCACTAACTCTACATATATATACATAAAAACACATTCATTTATATATGTACATATCATATCACTCAATGTTGTATTTATTTATATTTTACCAACAACGCATGATTTTTCACAAACGAATTAAACGTAAACTCTGCCACACAAGCAACATTAAACACAACCACTTGTAAACACTTAAATTTATTCACACACTTCGAGTCGTGAATACACAAAACTGCAAACTGAGTCTTGCCATCTCATTCTTAGGTTTCGGGTAGGAGCCACTACTATATCACACTCGATCTCTTTGTGCTTTATTCACTGAACTGCTAAGGTGAGTTTATAGCCCCACTTTTACTCTTATTTACTTGTTTTATAAAACTTTGGGGTGAAAACATGCAAAACTCTTTTCGGACTGAAAGCGAAAACACTATTACGTGAAACAACCTTGAATCCCAACTATGCTACCGTTAGTTCCCTTTGGGAGGCGCGATTGTTATGAATAGATCTATTGGGGATGACACCCCGTTCGAGTTTGACCGGATAGGCAAGCGTCGGGCGATATCATATCGTATTGATTGAGTGTACTTGGAAATACACTTGTGGGCTTTTATTTATCATGCTTCTAGATGCATGCACACCGTCGTAGTTTCGGTCGCATGAACTTGGTACTAGCGTAATAGCCTCCTTTTGCATATAGTGTCATTCACGAGATGCTATATGTGCAATTGTGGTCCAACTTGAATTTGAAACTTAAACCTATGAACTCACCAACCGTTGTGTTGACATTTTAACATGTTTTCTCGGGTTTACTTATTGGCGTGGGCAATGGCAAAGGCATTCGTTGAAGACCGGCATCCAAGTGTTTCCAAACATTTTAATACAACTTTTAATGGGACAACATATATTTTATGGGCTTTACTTTGCACTTTGAAACAATGATGTAAAACTATTTCTTAAATAAATATATATTTTGAAAATGGAATATAATTTCCATTCTTTATTACCTTGTGTTGTGTATATTGATTTAGTAGCACCCATGACCAACGCTTCATTGTGAAATTTTGGGGTGTTCTGATTGGTATTCGAGCCAAGGTTATAGAGAATTAGGTATTTTCAAAACCTAAACTATAACCAAATTTTCCTAAAACACTTCAACGCCGCCACAACTGCCGATGTCTGCCATGCCTTGCCTACTGTTACATGATGTAGTCATGCTATGTGTTACTGCTGTATCTTAGGTTCGTATAAGCTCTTATTTGAATTAAATTAATTATTTCTCAAAATCATTAAGTTTCTTAATTAACTCACATTTAAACATTAAGACTGTTCTTGTTTGATTAGGTCGCGAAGTTTAAATGTGTATAAGCTATTCTCATTTAAACTTTAAGACTGTTCTTGTTTGATTGGGTCGCGAAGTTTAAATGAGAATAATGTTGATGTAACAAACTGAATGAAATTAAGGAATAATTAACTTAAGGAGTGTGTAGAGTAGACTACGAATGCTTATACTTGTTACTCCTCTATGTTATAATGTATAACATGCCCACTATTACAATATCGCACTAGATATGCCCCTAACTGCTTCTATGTTATTTCTTTATGTAACATACAACTACTTGATTTATATTATATCCACACACGTATTTAAACCACCTCTGTCACTGGTCACGATCTCTTATGGCACTCTTATGCTCTATCCTTCGCAACCTCATACGACTCCGTTCTTTCGGTGTTGAACTCAACTATCGTACTCTTTTATGAAACCGCGTTATATTCCGTTTGATGAATCCTTTCTCCGTTGTTCACTTATCGTCTCACGTCACCGAATCTTTCTTGAACGACTAGCACCTTTTCCCCCGTTACATTTTAAGTAATCTCGTCACCGTATCGACCTTGACGATTCCCGCATCTTAAACCACGAGGACGTGGTTTCTTTTAAGGGGTAGGTACTATAACAACTCGTAAAATTTCGTACCGGTTTTCGTGGCTACATTTTTTTTCTTTTCTAACTATGAACACGACAAGTCACGGGATATTTTTTTACCTCGACCTCGATAATAAAAATTATATAAAATAAATATATAATAAACTTTTTATATATTTTGTTTATCTACCAGGCCTCTAAGCCCAACACTACCCAATCCAATTCATTTTATATTTCTTGGGCCTCGTGTACAAACCAACCCAAACCAACATGAATCTTGGCCTAGCCTTTTATTTCTCAAACCCAGCGCACCCTTATGAATTTTAGTAACACAATACTTGGCACAAGTATTTCGGCACATGTTTCTCTTATCACCCAACGACACAACAAAAGCAACAACATCAACTTTGGTATATTTTCTTTTTACATGTGCGTGTGTGTGTAAAAAGAGACAAGACAAAACATGATCAATGGTTTTCTTTTTGCTTCTGAGAACCTAGCGAGACCCCAACCAAAAACACAAAACATCACAACTTGGACATCCAAGCATGTACGTGTGTGTATGTAGGAAAAGAGGAGACAAAGAGCAAAGTGAAACCACCCTACTACACTATATTTTAATAAGCCTAGACCCAACAAAACAAGATTTGACTTATGCTATGTTTTGGTTCCTACTGTTTGAACAACTCTCAACCATGAACACCCTTCCTTTTGTTCCTCATTTTCACGAAAAGAAGTACACACTCAATCTAATTTCACTTTTGAGTTTGGTCTCACTTTCATACAACCATGAGAAATATTATACTCACCTAGGACTAGCATGCCTTGCCTATATAAACCCACTTCTAACATTCACATTCTAAAACTCACTTACAAAAACAAACTCAAACATTCTCGATCTTCTTTCAATCGTCCACTGTGGTAAATAGAGCAAGACGAGAGAAAGCAACTCTTTGGGTTGCTTTTCAAGTTCCTAGAGTCTTACGGGTTTAGTACGTTTCGGGTTACCATCTTGGAGGTTCGAGTTCACTTGGCCCCGTTCGAATCCTACAAATCGTTTTCCTCACCACCACTTTTGGTGTCGTAAGTTCCTCGATCTATTTCAATACGTTAAGTAGCTTGGAGTCTCGTACTTAGTTTCTTTGTAATATTTGCGAAGTGCTTTAAACTTCTAAACTCGTTTTCATTTCACACATGTCACGTATAAAATCGGAACTAAACAAACATAATGTATCGTAAAAGCTTGTGTGGAAAAATCTTAATATATACTTTTACTAATAAGCTCATGAATAAGCTATAACATAAACCTAGCATACTTTGAAATATTTAGAGAAGATGTACTTTGGAAAAACTCTACAGAAACCAACATGTGCATGTATACATACACGACACACTAAGAAAGAGTTAAACAAAAAAATTATAAACAGTTAGACACTTGATAACTATATGTAATTTGTAAAGTAAAACAACAAGCAAGGCCTAGCTCAGTTGGCTGGGTTGTTGGGCAGTTAAACGAATGGTCTATAGTTCGAATCCCTCTTGTGTCGCTTTGTGAATTTGATTTTTTTTTAACACATAAGCCATTTTCAAACAGTCTAAAACGTGCTAAGTATAAACCCGTTGCAATAATTAACCAAAATAGCCATTGGCTCAGTTGGGAGGGGCGTATGCCTTCATCCACAAGGTCTTGAGTTCAAATCCAAGTAGTGGCAGTTTTGCCATATTTTTCTTTAATGATTTTTACAAGTTCCACTCTTTGACAAATTCAGCCCTCCAAATTTAAATGTGTTGTTACTTTTTCTAAAACCTATAAAAGTTTATAACTTATATAACTCTTTACAATCCTAACCCCTCAAGTTTGATACTAGACATTTTTTTTTGTATACTTTTACATTATAACAACTATTTTTGGACCCCAAACTTATACATTTTATAAATAATAATAAATAAGACAAAACAATTTATTCCTGACACATCTTGTTCGTAATTTCATCAAATTAACATATTTAGTTTTAATACTGAAAACCGACTAAAAGACAAGGGAATATTTAAAACAAAAGTAATAAAATATTTTTCACTAACTCTACATATATATACATAAAAACACATTCATTTATATATGTACATATCATATCACTCAATGTTGTATTTATTTATATTTTACCAACAACGCATGATTTTTCCTAAACGAATTAAACGTAAACTCTGCCACACAAGCAACATTAAACACAACCACTTGTAAACACTTAAATTTATTCACACACTTCGAGTCGTGAATACACAAAACTGCAAACCGAGTCTTGCCATCTCATTCTTAGGTTCCGGGTAGGAGCCACTACTATATCACACTCGATCTCTTTGTGTTTTATTCACTGAACTGCTAATGTGAGTTTATAGCCCCACTTTTACTCTTATTTACTTGCTTTATAAAACTTTGGGGTGAGAAACATGCAAAACTCTTTTCGGACCAAGCTCGAAAACATCATTACGTGAAACAACCTTGAATCCCAACTATGCTACCGTTAGTTCCCTTTGGGGGCGCGATTGTTATGAATAGATCTATTGGGATGACACCCGTTCGAGTTTGACCGGATAGCAAACGCCCATGATATCATATCGTATTGATTGAGTGTCTTGAAATACACTTGCGGGCTTTTATTTATCATGCTTCTAGATGCATGCACACTGTCGTAGTTTCGGTCGCATGAACTTGGTACTAGCGTAATAGCCTCCTTTTTGCATATAGTGTCATTCACGGAGATGCTATATGTGCAACTGTGGTCCAACTTGATTTTCGAAACTTAAACCTATGAACTCACCAACCGTTGTGTTGACATTTTAACATGTTTTTCTCAGGTTTACTTATTGGCGTGGGCAATGGCAAAGGCATTCGTTGAAGACTGGCATCCGAAGTGTTTCCAAACATTTTAATACAACTTTTAATGGGACAACATATATTTTTATGGGCTTTACTTTCGCACTTTGAAACAATGATGTAAAACTATTTCTTAAATAAATATATATTTTGAAAATAGAATATAATTTCCATTCTTTATTACCTTGTGTTGTGTATATTGATTTAGTAGCACCCCATGACCCGAACGCTTCCTCTGTGAAATTTTGGGGGTGTTACAGATAAACACAACATCATCATGCCACGAATTGCCGTCAACACAAAGTTCCTAAGTAGTCTTGGTCCTGAATGGGAGAAGTATGGCATTTTGCTCCGTCAAGCGAAGGATATGCATCATGCTTCTTACAGATTGTTGTACGACTATTTGAAGCCTCATCAAAAAGAAGTTGATCTGAAAAGGATTCTCCGTGGACAAACTGCTTCACCTTCACCTCCAGACAATCAACAACTTGCTTTGCGGGGTCAAACAAGTTATCCTCCTCAACAAGCTCCTCAACCCGCTCCTCAACCAACTGCAACAATCACACCATATGATCCGTCGCAGCAACAATCTCAACAAACCTAATTGGTTCCATACAACAACAACAATGATCAAGCACTGTACAGTGAAGCTAATGAGGACTCCGATGCTTTCGATGCACTGAAAGACGGGTATGCTATGATTGCTAAAGCTTTTGGCCAGTATACAAACAAATCCAACAATCGCATTCGCTCATCCTCAAACACAAGGAATCAGGCTGTTGTGAACAATGGACGCGTTGAAGTTCAGAATCGTGGTTATGGTTGTCAGATTGGAGGTGGTCAAGGGTTTAATGCTATGGGTAGGAATAACATGGGTGCTCCACAACAACAGAGAGCTCAAGTGGTTGAACAAGAGAATGCTCAGAATGGGGTGAATGGTCTTAGATTGTAGGACCACTACGAATATCAAACCTTATCACTTTAACAAGTAAACCCAACACAACGTAACCCATCATTCGCGTAGAACTCGTTAACACAAACACAAACTATATCGTAAATAAAGAGAAAGATCAAGCAAAGAGATGGTGACAAGAGATGTATATGGATCGTGTATGTTTAGAGATAGAGAAGAGAATATGAAACTATATTTCATAAGGAAAACACACACACACACTCAAGCACACCCCTCAAATGAGACTTTGAGGGGTATTTATAGTACAAGAGAGAAATACCCTAATGGGATTGGCATGGGCCGTGGATGGACTTGGGTTGGGCTTGGGATAAATAAGCTTATAAACGGCTAGCTTAGCTTATCTTTTAACCAATTAGCTTATCCTAATCCACGAGCCCATTGACTATTCTATCACGATATCTAACACACGTTACAAAGTTCCTAAACGTGAATGACCATCACTTCTAATAAAAACTATTAAGGCTAACAATCTCCCCCTAAGGGGTGGTCATTCAAAAGATGCTCCACTTGATAAGATCTTTACTTTCCTTGAGCTTGAACTTTGCGTGTAGATATAGAATAGTCTTAATTCTTTGTTCCTTCATGCTTTGTGATCAGATAATGTGATTGTCTGCCGTTGTCAACTTCGTTGGTTAGGTGTCTCCACATCATTCTCCACCATGCTCACACTTCTATTTGTCTTTTAGTTACCAATGATGTAGTTCTCGAGTCTTTAAACTTTGTAAATTCTTTGACATAGACGAAGAATCATCTTTAACTTTGTGTTGCCTTTGATTTTGATGAGAACTTTCATGTGTTGTTGGTATGAGCATGTAGAGAGTCTGCACGATCCATCCGCTCCAGAGCTTCCATAAGAAGAAAACATAAAAAGCAGTTAGTAATAAGCGGATTCTAAGACTTACAAGTTTGAATTTTGAGGTGTTATGAGATAATGTGAAAACACATCTCTAATTCTTACAAAGGCCGTTCTCGAACCGAGTCCCACAAGGTGAGATAACGCGATATACCAAGTACATCTACGATTCGGATGAGTCGTCAAGTACATCAAGCATCACTTCACGATGTAGACCGTTTGAGACACACTAAGCGTAATCCACGGAATTACATGAGTGACTGCTTGTCGGTCATTTGATGTTGACCACGGCAGGAGTTTCCATTCAATCACTGAAGATCACAGATGTGAAACTTCTCATAAATGTTCTGGCAGATTGCTAAGATTTGCGTAGGACTCTAGAATGTATCACTTGCGTCCTTAATGAAGAACAACAAGCGATGAAATGTCATGTGTTCCTATGAGATCTTTTGATGAATCTCGTGGCTCTAGACTCAATTAGTGCATTTTGGTTTTCCTGAGCGAAGACTAGGGAGAGGGTCTCCTTCTTCAATATCAACGATCTCTAAGAGAAAGTCGATAGATTATGTAGGGTTCCCAGTGAGAATGAAACAAACCTTTTAAGAGGAATTAAGTGGCTATAAGGTTTAGTGCGGTCGTCACCGGGTCCATGACGTCTTTTTCTTCAATACCAAGTGTCATCTAAGTGACATCCAAAGAGCAGATGAATTGAACCCGGTTTACGCCTAAGGTTGAATATGGAGGGCTATTTCTTTTCACCCTTTCTTTTACATTTCTTTTAATTCTTCAACCCCTTCTTTCTCCTTTCTCACATTACTCCTTTTTTCAATCATACCTAAGGACTTCTAGATCTAAACTATGGGTATTGTCCTTGGGTAGATCCCTCCTGCTCTGGCGGATCATAGGACGTACTTCCTATCCTTAGTCACCTTATAACTCCATGATTGTCCTATTGTTGCCATAAAACCATTTTTCTTGAAAATCTCTTAGAGTGTTTATGATTGAAAACATGTTTGAGACACTCCGAGAGTTTTATATTTTAGAAACACTCCCCTTCACATGTACTAATAAGTTTTGACAGTAAATCGCATAGAGGGTAGAGTTCGCACTTTTGAATTGATCGACTTTCAATGAACAAGACCGATTCGAGACACGTTTACATCACTAGAGAACTAGCTTGAAATTATTACCCGGCCTATCCAAGTCCAAAGAAAGTTTCTCGAAATGGTACATTCTACTTAGACAAGTCCTATTCGAGACACGCTTACATCAATCGGTTAGACCGACTTGAAATTATTACCCGTCCAGAACAAGTCTTTTCGAAAATGACTTTATTTTATCGTCAATTCATTGGTTACAACCGAGTCGAGCTCATTTGAGATTCAAACACCGATCATAAAACTTTTGATCACATTTTAATCATGTTTCTCCCCCTCAAAAATAGCATATCTATGATGTTTTTGAAACAAAATGATTAAAAGATATGTTTTTCGGAAAGCATTTGGAGAGAAACTGATTTAGCATGAATTTTGGAACAATTTTGGTTTATACTCCCCCTTAAAGAAATCATATTTTTCATACAAAAAATTTAGAATCATTTAAGGGTTTAGAGGGAGTTATCTTGGTACCAAATGTGAGAGATTTTAAAAAATATTTTTGAAAATTTTCAAATCAATGGTACGCAAGATGAAGATTTTAAAATTCTTTTGAAGATATTTAGAGAAAAATTATCTTCATTTGTTTTAGGATAAGTGCTCGATATTTATGAAAATCGATTTTGCGTAGCACTTTCCTTTCTTTAAAGATCGGGTCCTGAACTGATTTGTCCAGAAGCAATTATTTTGAAGTCCGGGTTTCGTACTGAAGTATACGAAAGCCATTATGTTTTGAAGAAATTTTTGAGAAACGACATGTTTTAGAAAACATTTTAGTTAACTCTCGCTCAAGCATCTGTACATACCCGTATCATTGTTGAATGACATTTCTAGAAACATACAAAATATTGATTATACGAGAGACATGTCGTAGAAGAATATTTTTGATTTTTTGATTTTATATTGTTTTTGTATTTTTTGAAAAATTTTCTATTTTTGTATTTGGTTTTTGTTAGTTTTGCAAATTTTGTATTTTGTTTTTCAAAAAATATTTACAAAGAAGATTTGAAGAAAGAGAAATTAAGTTGGGACAAGTAAAAGTTGAGTTAAGAGTGGAACTAGAAAAGGATTTCCACATGCGAAATCGGCATAAAGTTCTTCTTTACCGCATTGGGTATATGAACCTTCAACACTTTTACAAGTAACTGCATCCACAGAAGAAGAATTTTCACAAATAAAAGTGTTAGAAGTACATGTTTCCTCACGGCAGGGTGATCACTATCAACGGTTGTAGTGGTTTGACTTCCTTAACTTGATGAGTTTCACTATTATACGTGTTGGTGCAAGTATCAAAAATCTTTCTGTGGGAATCCATCTAAGACCTATTGTGTTGAAAACTTTTCCGTGGAATCCACCTAAGGTAAGATCTAGGAGTTGTTTTCTTGTCGATGCAAGCGGAAGACTCATTTTTGGAAAAACTACGTCCTAAAGAGATCGTCCTATTAGGTGTCTTTGTTTGTCTTTTATCAACGGGCTTGTTTCTATTTGGTGTCTTAGTGGATTGTGCCTTGGCACGAGAATTATCTTTCTTGAGATATTGCGAGACACGTGCATCATGATTAATGAAAAGACACATTTTTACATGTAGTACGACAAATTCAATATTCTTGTTTAAAGCAATGACTTTAACTTTGTCACTACGATCTTTTGAAATTGATTCTTGTTCGAAAAAGACTTAGAATTCCTAGTGTTGTTTTCTAAGGGCATAGCATTTTCTTTTGCAACTACTCTTAGATGCAATCCAATCCCTAGTCTTTCGTAGAGTGTTCCTAGGTAATGGTTTACTACTACTAGCGATTGCCTTGAAATCTTGTAGAATTCATCACCCTAGATGTTGCACCTAAAATTCCGTCTTTTCGAGTCGTGCCTTTTTCCTAGCTTCTTCTAGATATTGATTTTGGACCATGTTGTTAGAACCAATGATTCTTTAATCGGATTTTGGTCACATTCCGTGTACTAGTCTTAGAAATGCCAGGTGTAATCACTTTTGGTTTTTCAGCAACTGCTTTTTCTTTTTCAAAACCATTAATAATTCTCTTTTTTAATAGGCAAAGTCTGTGGAGTGACTGGTTTTGACAAATATTTTTTCTCATTGTCTTTTGGAGGAGGCATGGAAATAGACATTTTTGGTTTGAAAACCTGTTTTGGAACATTTTCCTTCTCCTCAGTCAATGGTTTTGCAATCTTAGTATCCACAGCCTTTCCTTTTAGACTTCCCAGTTGAGCCCTCAAAAGATCATTTTGCTCTTGCATGTCCGTGTAGGCACGCTCATACGACAGTTTGTCATACTTGCATTCCTCGGTTTTCGATCAAGTTGTTTAAAATAGGACACGTTTTCTTTTCAAGTTTTTCAAGAGCTTTTTCATATTTTGAAACAATTGCGGAGATCTCGTGATGAGTCTTTCATGATATTCAACTGAATATGTTTGTAGAATAATGGACATGATATCGGTAGTTATAACATCTTCGAAGAGAGAATCATTTAAATTTTCCAAAACTTTGATGTGTTCAACACTTTCATTAGCTTGCTTTACCAGGGATTTATGGTCCTGGACAAAGTCAGTTGTTTCTTTTAAAATTGCTTGTTCCAAATGAATTACCCTCGCACTGATGGCAGTTAACGGAGGGGCAATTCGAGTTACAAAAAACTCTTTTGTTTCGTCATCATGACTAGTAAACCAGATGTTAGATGTAACATGGGTTTTAGTTTTAACAGTCTCTTGAAGATACCCAATTCTAGTTTTAACGTTATCTAAAATGCTTCTAGCATCACTTGTGTTAAAAGGATTGTTTGAAGACATTTGTTCGATTTTTCGAAAGAGATTTTGAGACAACAACTGGAGGTGGAACTGGTTTTGAAACTGGTTTTGAAACAGGTGTTGACACTTTGTTTGAAACACTTGATATGATGGAAAATTTTGACTTTTCTTTTTTATTAACAAAAGTAATTCCATTAATTTTGTTCCATTTGTTGTAGTCGATTGGCTTAATTTCTGGATTCTTTTGTTTCATTTTTGATCTACTCTCATCAGATAGTTCTAACGTTTCATAAGAATCATGTACAATGATGGGTTCATGCAAAGGTTGTCCATTGTTCAAAACATTCTGTTCTTTCTGAGCTTTCTTGAGGAAACAAGGAGGTGTGTTACCAAGAGCCATTTTCTGTGTTGTATGAAAATACGGATTTGTTTGATTAATCAGCATATTGGTTGATTTGGCTGAATGACCCGTTGTAACAAGCAATTTTTCCAATGTTTTAATTTTTTCATCTTTATCAAGAATTTCATCAAGAAGAGAATCTTCTCGTTTTGAAAAATCAGTTATCAATTGTTTCTTCTCTTTTTCAAGATCAGAAAACAGTGCTTTTTGTTTAGAAAGTTGGTTTTGAAGTTCATAAATTTCCACTTTTAAAGATTTTATTTTTAAGTTCAAATTCACATCAAGTGTGTCATACTTAAGTTGCAATTGTTTTTCTCTTAAAATGGAATCTCGATAACCAATTTCTAATTCTGAAACTTTGTTTGTATGAAATTCAAATGCTTTTGCGTTCTCCTTGTAACTCTTAAGCTCAGCGGTCAATTTAGCATTCGCGGCCTTAACTTTGCGATTGACCGTTCTAACTTTCTCAATTTCAATACCACAATTATTAATTGATGTTTCAAAATAAGCACGTGTTTGCTCATCATTAGCACCATTCTGTTCACCTTGACCACCATTAGGATCCATATATGGTGTTTCAGAGTTAACATTGCTATTAACTTGCTCCCCCACATATGTGTCATAATAAGGTTTGGGAGACACAGAATGTGGCTTCTCATGAGTAAGCGAATTAGCAACATTACTATAATTTGGTACCTCATTGAGTGAATCGTGTCGTGAGCGGAGTTGTATCAAAGTACCACTTGATGTTGTGTCCTTTGGTTGATGTGTATGACCGAGGTTGCAATTCCTCGTGATCAACTCTATTCCCGACTCTTCTTTCTGTGCTATGTGAAACATGTACGTAAGCCTTTCAAGCTTCGTCATTGGTTTGACACTGCATTCTGAATAATTTCTGTGAGGTTTGGAGGTAGCATTCTGAACAGAAGTCATAAAACAGTTATTCCCATTGTGATATCCCGTATACTGATATCCCATATTCTAATTCACAAGCTGACCCCACGGATGTCCAACATACTGCCCTGCATATTGCATCTGATTTCCCATTTGTATACCCGTAGTAAATTCATTCTGATTCCCAATAACATCAACCATGTGTCCTTCTTGACTCATATGCATACATGGTTGAGCAAACTGCGTATTAAACTCTGAGAACCATGTATTGGCGAATGAAGCAATAGCATTTGTGAAAGCAATTTTGAGACGATCTTTGTCAGTTGCCATTGATGAAGGTATGTGATGATAAAGTTGATGTAGGATCGATTCAACGATAAAGGAGTTGTGTTTGAAAAGATATTGCCGTTTGGAGTTTTTCTGAAAGTCGTACTCGTAAACTTGTTTCTTAGGAGTAAAATTTTCTCTCCCAAAATTTGAAATTCACTATAAAAATGAATTCTAAGGTTGTATGAAAAACTTGAGTTATGACAATTTTGACGCCAAATCTGACCGAAAAAATTTGAATTTTTGACCAAAATTTTCCAAGTTATACCAAAATTTGAATTTCGCGTAAAAATTGAACGTTTAGACTCCTAGAAAATTTAAATTTTACTCAAGTTTTCCGGCCAAAAAACTCAAATTTGAATTTTACTCAAGT
The DNA here is from genome assembly GCA_022545495.1 of Chrysanthemum lavandulifolium. Taxonomy (NCBI): domain Eukaryota; kingdom Viridiplantae; phylum Streptophyta; class Magnoliopsida; order Asterales; family Asteraceae; genus Chrysanthemum; species Chrysanthemum lavandulifolium. Next base: position 290,650,368 of record CM040240.1, read on the forward strand.
TTTACGCAAATTTGAATTTTTTTTTTTTTTTTTTGAAGAAATGAAGAGCTTAGGCGTAGACAAAAGAAGTTACGAGTAGACGATGGTGCTTATGCGGAGGATGAAGCTTAGGCGTAGGATTCCTTAGGCGTAGGAAATGGTGCTTAGGCGTAGGATTCCTTAGGCGTAGGAAATGCTTATGCGTAGACCCAGACTTATGCGTAGGAATAACTTACACGTAGGAATATCTTACGCGTAGGAATAGCTTACGCGTAAAACTAGGGTTTTGCCCAAAATCCTTTACACTATCACAGTGTAAAAGATATCCAATAGTCGAAGTGTTCCACAAACTTATCCAAGTGAGGGAAACACTGAGTCACCGTTATAGCTCGAAGAATCTGCACAAAACTCTTATGCGTAAAAAACAGAATTCTTACGCGTAGAACCTTACGCGTAGGATTAGGGTTTTGACTTTTCTTACGCGTAAGAATAGGGTTTTGACCAAAAAGATGCATACGAGTAGAAAATGCCCAGTTTGAAAAAAACACGATTTTTTCAACCAAAAACACGTTTTCAAATGATTTCTTTTGCACGAACTTCTTTCAAAACTCTTGAAATCAATAAAGTCGACAACTTTAAGCTTAATAACACGTAAAAAATCAAAGCTTTATGATAAAATTCCACGTTTTATAGGAAAAAACGCAACTTTTGGACAAAAGCTTGAATAAAAACGTAACACAAACACTCCTAAACCATTGTTAGGCGATTGATACCAATTGTAGGACCACTACGAATATCAACCTTATCACTTTAACAAGTAAACCCAACACAACGTAACCGACTGTTACGCGTAGAACTCGTTAACACAAACACAAACTATATGCGTAAATAAAGAAGAGAAAGATCAAGCAAAGAGATGGTGACAAGAGATGTATATGGATCGTGTATGTTTAGAGAGATAGAGAAGAGAATATGAAACTATATTTCATAAGGAAAACACACACACACACACACTCAAGCACACCCCTCAAATGAGACTTTGAGGGGTATTTATAGTACAAGAGAGAAATACCCTAATGGGCTTGGCATGGGCCGTGGATGGACTTGGGTTGGGCTTGGGATAAATAAGCTTATAAACGGCTAGCTTAGCTTATCTTTTAACCAATTAGCTTATCCCAATCCACGAGCCCATTGACTATTTTATCACGATATCTAACACACGTTACAAAGTTCCTAAACGTGAATGACCATCACTTTTAATAAAAACTATTAAGGCTAACATAGATGCTACAACTGTAATGAGAGGGGACACCTGGCTAATGCATGCCCTAAGCCAAGGACTAGAGGAAGTGCTTATCACAAGGAAGCCTTACTTTTGGCTCTTAAGGATGAAGCTGGTGGAACTCTTACAATCAAAGAACAGAGCTTTATGGCAGATGCAGACTCAGATGATGATATGGAGGACTTGCAGGCTAATGCAGCAGTGATGTTGATGGCTAATATGCATGAGCTCCACATGAGTGACACAGGCCCAGTGTATGACACTGATCGCTTGTCTCAGGTACATGAACAAACCATTATTATCTCTAAACTTATATCTCAGCCATCATCTAAAACCGACGAGGCTCAGAATGTTCAACATGAGTCGTCCACATCTTTTTTTGGGTAAGGGGTAATCCGCACCGGTAAATATATTAACCAAATAAGCGTTTAAGTACAATGGATATGGTGAAAACCCATATCTCACTGTTACATAGGCAAAAGCTTACATAACAAGTTACTTCCAATTCTCTAAACAAGAAAACAAACCACTACTCAAATGATAACAGATGACACAACAATAAAACTACTTCCTAGGACCTTGAAACGTTGTGCCATACATGGCATTAAAAGAGTCCAAATTCCCTGGAAGATCACGAACCTGTTTCGCATAGTCATCGTATACATAGTCATCATACTCATCTTCAAATTCATGGCCCCCACCAAAAATATTAGCAGACTCATCAAATGGGTTAGCAACAACCTCATCTTCAGAATCAGACACCTCAATCTCTCCCACTTTAGAGAAAGGGTTAACTCTCTTAGTAGGCGAGGTGAGCGGAATAGGTTGACCATCATCATCCACAAGAGTAGCTTTCCATCAATAATTAGCTTTTCAAGCTTACCAATTTTCTCGACTATGGGAGTAGAACCACCATCCATTGTTCCCATTGAATCATTCACAAGCTTTGGCAACAGAATAAGTCCCAATCTCCGGAGGCTTAGGCGCCTCACCAATACAAGAGTCCGCCCCGAGATCCATCAATACCGGCTTCCTTAGTAGTACCGGAAGACTTCCAGCCTTGACCTTGTTAGTAGAAGAGTCACCACAAGATTGGGTTACCCAAATCATCTTCCACCTCAAGAGTCCCAAAAGAGTTAGGCGTAGGAATCGGTGTATCATTAGCATTACCACTAGGCTGCTGCCGGTGTCTTCGTCTTTGCAACATAAACACCTTCCTAGGTGCAAATCTAGGACCCTTACCCATATTAATACCACCGGTCATCTTCGCACCTTTAGGTTTGGCTTTCCGATTCGCACCACCTTAAAACCCTCATCGGGTTCATCCGCATTTGAGGTGGAGGAACATCATTATTCTCCTTATCGCTTAGGACAACAAGCAGTATCATGCCCAAACACTTTACATTCCGAATAGTCTGGCGGCTTCCATTCATATTCCACCTTTATACTTGCCGTAGTAAAACCACTATCATCCTTATTTGGGATCGCCATAGTCACCACATGTTTAAGCTCGTAATCGAAGATAATTCCACAAGAGCACGTGCAAAACTAATACGACCCCATGAATCAACACACATGGAACTAGTAAAGCATCTAACATAATCGCTTACCCACCGAGTAGCAATTAAGCTCAACCCATCTCGCCGAATATGCAAGTAATGGCACATTATGCAATTTAATCCAAACGGGAACTCTAGTTACCTCACTTTTAGACAATAGCACATCAGGAGTCCATCTAGTGAGAATGAGAGGGGAATTGCGAATAATCCAAGGGCCCCGTTGAAGAACATTGGCAACACCCTCTTTAGAATCGAATTTAAAGAGGAAAACACCATCATCATTCTTCATTAGTTTTATAAAACCAAACTTACCCCACGTGTTAGAGACATAATTCTTAACCAGATGAAAAGCCACATTCTTGCCAACAAAGAAACCCACAAGTGTATTTTCATACCGGTTGAAAACACCCTCCATAGCAGCTTTCGGAAGCACCGTATCATGATTATCAATGCGCGTCTCATTCACCAAGGGACGGAAGTTAACTTTCCTTGAGACACGTTCTGCGTTTAAAACATTAGCAAATGACCTTATGTCATTAGTTTCAACGTTAGGACCTGAAGTAGAAGCAAACTCAGGATCAGCAGATTCACCCTCTATACCACGTTCACCTTGGAGACGTTGTAACCTAGCTTCCAGCTCCTGTATATCAACCCTTTTATACGAGTTCATGTCCGTGTTTACACCAACTTGATCGGCCAAGTTGGTGGTCGTTTTTTCACCGAAGAACCAACTTTATCAAGAAACCCTTTTCCATCTCTACACCCCACAAACAATTCCAACTAAATCGAATACCACAAAGTAGACTACCAATCGACTACCAAGCAAACCCTAACTAAAAGTTAGGGTTTAAACACATCACGATCAAAAACTAACCTGCTCCCATGGTTGCGCAATCCAAATCAGGTTATAAACAAAACGATTAACCCAAACCCTAGAAAAATATTGAATCGCCAAACGAAGACCCAAGAGGAAACGCTGCTCTAATCAAATCACGAATCAAATAACAATGATGTTATGTAATACCGAAATCAGTTAGAGCAAAGGATCACAAGGTATGATCGATTTGGAGAGAAGTCGATTATGGTTGTAAGGTTTAGGGGAGTCGCCAGAGAGAAAAGTCGATTAGGGCACATGAATCAACACACATGGAACTAGTAAAAGCATCTAACATAATCGGCTTACCCACCTGAGTAGCAATTAATTGACTCTGTGGTTATACTTGAGGATCTGAACAATGATCATGTTGTGACTCACGTTGAACATGCTGAACCTTTGCCTTATTCAGATATGGCTCTATTACTTAAAGACCAGCAATCCCGAATAGAAGAATGTTGTGCCTTAAATCAGACCTTTAAAAGTAACAATGCACTGTTAACCAAGGAGATTGAATGCTTAAAAAGGTAACTCAACTTTTTCAAAACTCAAGAAAAACGTGAACAAGGGTTTGAAGCCGCTTTTGCAAAATCTCACCAAAACGAAAAATATTTAGAGAAACAGATGCGTGATCTAGCTGCTTCGAAGAATGCTTTATTGTCTCAGATAGAACAACTGAAACATGAACATAAAAAACAAATTAACACTCTTACTTTGGAAAATGAAAAAGCCAAGGCTGAGTTGTTAACTTGTCAAAAATAGTTTTCTGTATACAAAAAGCATTCAACGAAACGAATAGATGACCAACTTGATGAAATTGTCGGCTTACAAAACAAACTCAAAGAGTTTAAAAATGTTGTTTACAAACATGGTGAGTCAATAACAACTATTCAAAAGTTTACTTTAAAACCCAATCCAAATGGATATGGACCGAATCTTGCCGACATGAGACCTAAGCTTTCAACAAAAGCATTCAAACCAAATCACGAAGTTTCAAAGCGAGAATATAAAATTACTAATTACATTATGAGTGTTGTTGAATATCATCGTCAAGAGGAATTAGATGCGTAAGGCGAGACTCGATCAAAATTAGAAAGCTGTTGTTTACAACAAACCTTTTAACTATTCAAAAGCTGTCACTTTCGTCGAACCAAAGGATTCTCCTAACACACCAAGGATTATCATCAAAACGTCTGAGTCTTCTAATGTTGCTCCCAAACCAAACTATGCACAAATTTATGGTCCTTTACCTTCACTAAGTGAAGTAAATTCAATACCCGAAAATCGTCAAATTCTTAGATTTTTTGACATTTTCACTTCAGACCTCAAACTTTTAGAACAAGCAATCGAATTTCATTCTGAAATAAAAGTTGAACATTTTCAATCGCCTAAGGCGCGTGAACAAAGAGACGTTTTTCAGAAACAACTTTTACCTCATGTTAAAAATTTGAAAAGTTGTGCATTGTGTTGGGAAAAGGAATTTCATAAGAAACTTGGACTAATGAAAGTCGTTTTTGAGAAAACAGAAACATCTATTTCAAACACTAAACGTAAAAAGAAAATGTTAAGAAAAGATGTTGATCGAGTCTTGGAAGATGTTATATGTGCTGATATCCATAATGTTGTGTTCTGGAATTCATTGTCATATGCATCTGATTGTATCTCTACTGCTTCTGTTGAGTCTGTTGTAACTGTTGAGAATACTGATAATGTGCATCAGATCGAGTCTTTAAAAGTTGAAAATGAACGACTGTTAAACGAACTTTCAAACTCAAAACATCGTCTTCAATGGTGTCAAAAAGATTGTCACAATCGTGAACTTGCTTTGCAAAACAAATCATTCGGTTGCAATCTTACACTTTTCATCCTAAAATTGAGCAACTGGATGATCAAAACGTGTCTTTGAAAAGTCAAATCTCAAAATATGAACAAGAACTTGTAACAGTTAAAAAGGAATATAGTGTCATATTTGATTTACTCAAAAAGACTCGTGACGAAGCATCAAACAAACTTGATCATTAACTAGCACACACTAAAGAAGTCATGAATGTTTCTGGAAATCTTCGTTCTGAAAATCAAGAATTGTTGCATATTATCTTTGAGTTAAGGGAGAAGTTAGGAAAGTATGAACAACTTAAGCCTAGCATCTTTAAGAGAATTGCACCTGTAACACTTCGAAAATGTGACACTAGAATGCCTACTGATAAAACACAAGAAACTAATGTGCTTCCTTCTACTGAAACAGGAATAGTTGCCTCTTTTCCAAACGTCCGCACTTCACAGCCTAGGAGTAATACAATGAACAATAGGAAGTTGCGACCTAAGAAAAGAACAATAAAGAATGCTGAAGTGGAAGAACACCCTAGGACTCTGAATAAGACTCGAGTTGCATCTACTTTAGATATTACATCTGACAAATGTAATAGAAAAAGTGTTGTAACGAATGCTAAACCATTAAGTACTTTTGATATTCAGTCTGATGTTCCTTGTGTTATATGTCGTAAAAGTATGCTTTCTGAATGTCATGATAAATGTGTTTCTAAGCTTATTTTGTCTAAGTTACGGAATCCTAAGAATCAGAATACCTCTAGGCCCACAAATGCTTCTAATTCTATATTTGGTAAACCGCCTTCTTTAGATTCTAAGAAACGCATTGATGTCCCTGTAGCTCCAGTATCACCTCCAAGGAATGTAGTACCACTTAGTGCATCCACTAAGACTAAAGCAAATACTAGTTGGAGATGGCAGAAATGGATACATAACACACTAGGATTTAAATGGATGCCTAAAATAATTGATGTGTGTATTTCCACTATAATCGCTTGAACCCTCTAAAATTTTGGGTTCCACATCTACTTCTATTCCATATGTGTCATCCATGTGTAATGCACGGTGATCTGAGATCATTCTTTGATTGTTGATAGCGGATGTTCCCGACACATGACAAGCAATCTTAAAGCGTTATCAAACTTTATTGCAAAGTTCATCAAGACCGTCGATTCGGGAATGATCACTCAGCGACTATCATGGGCTACGAAGATTATATCAATGGCAACATCGAAATAGCGGGGTTTATTATGTGGAAGGCCTCGACCACAATCTCTTTCGATCGGTCAATTACGTGGTGGTGATTTAGAAGTTGCTTTTCGGGAGAAAACTTGTTTCATTCATGATCTACAAGGAAACGATCTTATGTCTGGCTCTCGAAATTCAAGTCTCTACACTATCTCCATGCAAGACATGATTGCTTCATCTCCCATCTGTCTTCTTTCAAAGGCAACATCAACAAAATCCTGGCTATGGCACCGTCGTCTCTCACATTTAAACTTTCAAACTATAACCAACCTTGCTCGACACAAACTAGTTGAAGGTCTCCCACGATTCCGATATTCCAAAGATCACCTATGCTCAGCTTGTGAACAAGGGAAAAGCACTCGTGCTCATTTTCCTTCAAAGGTGGAACATAGCTCTCAGGATGTGCTTCATCTTCTTCACATGGATTTGTGTGGCCCGATGCGCGTGCAAAGATCAAGCTCCACAGATGATCATCACCTTTCTTACGAAAATTCAAGTTCAGCTCCGAAACAACGTCAGACAAATCAGAACAGACAAAGGAACTGAATTTGTGAACCAAACCCTTCGTGAATTTTATGAGAAAGTAGGAATTGAGCACCAAACATCTATTGCTCGCACACCAGAACAAAACGGAGTTGTTGAAAGACGAAACCGTACGTTAGTGGAAGCTGCAAGAACAATGTTAATCAATGCTAAACTTCTGGATTACTTGTGGGAAGAAGCTGTATCAACTGCATGCTATACTCAAAACCGATCAATGATTACAAAACGCCACAACAAAACACCATCTGAGCTTATCCACAACAGAAAACCGAATATCAAACACTTTCATGTCTTTGGATCTCTTTGCTATCCGAATAATGATCGTGATGACTTTGGAAAGCTCAAAGCCAAAGCTGACATTGGAGTCTTTATTGGATATTGTGATAATTCTAAAGGTTACCGGATCTGGAATCGTTGGAAAAAGCAAGTTATGGAAACGATTCATGCTCATTTCGATGAACTTACAGAGATGGCTTCTGAGCATAACAGCTTGGAACCCGGTCATAACCGCTTAAATTTTCCCCAAACCCCATCATCAGCTGAACAAAGCCCCCAACTTACTCGTCAACAAATGGAAAGGTTGTTTGCTCCTCTGTTCAGTGACGATATTGATGAACGTGCTCCAGGTGTATCCGATGTTTCTGCTGCTAAACCTGATAATACTCTTATACGATACAAATGCTACAACAACTACTGTTTAAGAAGCACCAACACCAGTTGACTGTACAACAACAGTGAACAAACTGCTTCCAACAACGATGAACCAACTGATGATATTCTAAACAATGAAGTACCCTCACCTGTGGATTTTGATCCAAATGCGTTCTTTAACCCGTTTGCTAATGACTCTGTTGCACCTGATGTCGCGGAATCTTCTACAAGCCATTTGAATCCTCAAAATCTGCACAATGTATATCAACATCAACCCTCTACACATCGCTGGACAAAATACCATCCTCTTGAGAATATCATTGGCAACCCGAATCAACCGGTCAGAACGAGACAACGTCTTCACACGGATGGTGAACATCGCATTATGCACTCACCGCTTTGCCAATCGAGCCTAAAACATTAAAGACGCAATGACAAAAGACAATCTGGATTTAATCTATGCAATAAGAACTCAACCAATTCAAACGTCTTGAAGTATGGGGCGGTTGAAAGACCAACAGGGTCTACGTCATTGGTCTCAAATGGATTTGGAAGAACAAATTGGATTTGAAGCGAGCGTTATCGAAAACAAGTCACGCCGGTGGCTAAGGGTTATAAACGGGAAGAGGTATTGACTTTGAAGAATCATTTGCTCCGGTTGCTCGTCTTGAGGTCGTTCGGATCTTTCTCGTTCGCGGCTCATATGAATATAACGGTCTTTCGGATGGACGTCAAAGCGCTTTTCTTAATGGAAATTTGAAAGAAACGGTTTATGTCACCACCTGAAGGATTCGTTGATCCCGAGTTCCCGAACCATGTCTACAAACCGAAAAAGCTCTATATGGTCTCAAACAAGCTCCTCGGGCGTGGTACGATAAGCTATCATCTTTCCTCATTGCCAATAATTTCACCAAAGGTTCGGTCGATCCAACTCTTTTCATACAATATCACGGGGCACATATTTTAATTGTTTAAATTTACGTGGATGACATCATTTTTGGGTCAACACATAAAAACTACTCAATCGCTTTTGCAAAACTTATGAAGAAACATTTTGAAATGTCCATGATGGGTGAACTTACGTTTTTTCTAGGACTGCAAGTTCATCAATCACCCGATGGTATTTTCTTGAGTCAGTCCAAATATGCCCTTGAACTGTTAAACAAATTTGGAATGAAAAACTGTGACACCTATGCCACACCAATGGCTCATACCAAGAAGCTAGACGCTGATTTACATGGGAAATTGGTGGACCCTACAAAATACCGTAGTATTATTGGGTCTCTCATGTATCTAACAGCTAGTAGGCCTGATATTGTCTTTGTTGTTTATCTTTGCTCCGTTATCGTCGCGACCAACTGAAACCCACCTCTCGAGGCTAAAAGAATCCTCCGATACATCAAGGGAACCATTAACTGGGGATCCGGTATCCGAAGGATTCGGTTTTGAACTAATTGCTTTTCGACGCCGATCACGCAGTTGCTTAGATTCACAAAAAGTACCTCGGGACCATTACAATTTCTTGGTGACAAACTGTTGTCATGGCAATCGAAGCGGATTCTACATCATTGTCATCAACCGAAGCGAATATGTAGCCATGTCGTGTTGTGCTCAAGTCATTTGGATGAGAACACAACTCAAAGACTATGGTTACGTGTTTGATGTAATCCCGATGTACTGCGACAATCGGAGTGCTATTGCTATCTCGTTCAACTCAGTTCATCATTCGAAGTCAAAGCACATCGATCTTCGATATCATTTCATAAAGGATCACGTGGAACAGAGTACAGTTGAATTATACTTCATGGGTACATAATACCAATTGGCAGATCTTCTCACCAAAGCCTTAGCTCCTGCTAGGTTTAATGAGTTGGTCCACCCCATTATGCGGTGTTTGACTCAAGAGGAACTGGATGAACTCTTAAAACATTCTTAAAACCAGTCAGACACCAAAATCTCTTTTGTAAATAATTATGAAAAACAAAATACAAAAATATAAAATCTGATAAAACAACAAAAATATTCTTCTTATCTATATTTCTTTATACATGGCAAGTACATTTCTACCGTCAACACTCTAATCTTTCAAAATTCAGTATTTTTTCAATCAAGTGTTGAGGGGGAGAAAACAATCACTTAACCGTTTCATAAAAACTTTGTACTTGCATGTTATCTTATCCCGGTTGTTTCTTTAAATTGGTGGTCACATTTATGGTTCACTGACACTCCTCAGACTAAAATTTATAAACTTTCATTATTTCTTAAGTCGAGGGGGAGTGTCGTCAAATTTCTTTCCAAAATATTATTCATTTGGTAACCAAAATGGAAGTTAAAGGCATGGGATGTAAATGGCAAAGGTGGAGGGACTGAAAGTGTTAAATGCTTAAAGTTACTTTTGATAAAACTCTCCACCTATCACATTAACTCTTCACATTTATTACACAACCTAACCAAATCCTACGCCTATAATTCAAGCTTCAAATCTGTGTTTTTGATCATCAAATTGTAAGTGTTTCTATGTTTGTAACAAGATTTTAAACAAAGGTTTTGATTTTCTTGAAAAACCAACGGTTAAATCTTCACTTTCATGCGATTTAGTGTTCTACGCATATGCATATGAACACCAAATCAAGTTTGAGTGTTTATGGTGAGAATGATGGTGTCAAAACGTTTTAATAACATCACTGAAACCATTTTTATCATTAAACATCACCCAGATACACGAATTGATTGATTTTGAAAACTAGGGTTTATGCGTGGAATTGGGTATTTTCTTGTGTGAGTGTTTCTGGTTAATTAGTTGCTTATAAGGTGTTGTTTACATGATGAATTGATGATATCCATGCTTAGAACTTGCCCAGAAACATCAAATGTGTAAGAATTGAAATTTAGGGTTTTAGTTCATACGAATTGGGTATTTTTTATTCATGCTGAGTTTGATGTTAAAACTTGGATAAAACAACTTAATAGGCATACAAGGCTTCCCAGAATCATTTCGGTGCAAATCCCATGGCTTAATCTCTTACTCGTAATTCTTAAGCTTTAGGGTTTAGGTTTACGCGTAACATATGTTCTACGATTAACTGTTTAATTGAGTGTTCGTGATTAAAACTATTAGAAAATGAATGTATGTGGTAATATTGATGCTATGATGAACTTATTTCAGGTTTATTACGCGTGAAAATTCAAAATCAAGGGTATTTGCCATCTACGCATATGGATCACCCTACGCGTAGTATGTTATGCGTAAGAGTAATCTTACGCGTAGCGTTTACGCGTAAGGTTCTACATAAGGGACTACGCGTATCCTGTGAAGGATATACGTAAACAGTGACCTCTACGCATAAGGTTCACTCTTACGAGTAGCCTTACGCGTAAGGTTCCATATACGCTTACGCGTAAGCTCTACGCATAAGGTCCCCTTTTCCTACGCGTAATATTTCTTAAGCGTAAGTCAAGAACCTACGCATAAGCCTGCATCTACGCGTATATCATTCCTGTTTACGCATAAGCTTGCCACTTCTACGCCTAAGCCTTGATTAACCTTAATAATGAATTGTTACGCGTGCAAACTTGTAAATAAATAAATCATAACGCCACGAAACCAATAATGTCACTAATAAGCTTAAATGGTTAATTAGTTGTGAAAAATGAGTGATAACATAAACTTTAAAACTTAAAGTTAACTAACTTACGAAACCTATCACGACGACTTTAGACTATTGGACAAGTGACATTGGACTCGTAACAATTATCGACATATCACATTCAAATAATTAGACAATAAAACCATCTGTTGACTAATATTATGTCTTTCGATATGTTGGTTGTTTTGGCTAAATATCTTTCTGATCACGACATGGACACTCAAATGAATGTGGATGCACCAAATGTTCTCACCGTTGCTGATATCTTCCCTAATGGCTATCCAATGAAGATACGAAAGAATAACCTCAAAGTTGATTTTGAAACTCTCACCTGCTCAGAGTCTTCTTGTCTTATTGCTGTGGACATTCTGAAGTATCATCCTTATCAGAATATGCTCACTAATTCTGCTACAGTGCCGGAGATCTACATTCACCAGTTCTGGCAAACTATGAAGAAGATCAAGGGTCAAAATGTTGTGACTGTGACGCTAAATCATAAACAAGTCACCATCACACCTGCAGACTTACGGGCTATTCTCCTCATTCCTGTCATCGACCCAACCGAATACAATGCCACACCAACTGAAGAGACAGTTCTCCAGTTCTTATTCGATATTGGCTATGACGAAGCTTCAGGGGTGATCACAAAGCATTCTCATGTGGATCTTAAGAACATTCCCCAGCCTTGGAGAACCCTCTACATCATCATCACCAAATCAGTTTATGGACGTGACAGTGGTTATGAGCATCCCAAGCTCATTGAACTACAGATATTTTGGGCTTTGGTCAACATGAAACACATCGAAGTTGAAGCTCTGATATGGGACGACATGATGTCCTTCCTCAAAAAGCTTGGCTCCAAGATCCCTTATATCAGATATACAAAACTGTTGATCCAAAGAGCTCTTGGGTATATTCCTGATATACCCTTGAGACTCAATGACCCCAACCATCACTCCGCGTTGTATGAGCCTACACTCTCTGTCAGATTTAAGGAATCTACAACAAGTGTATTAGACCCGATATTTCTTTTGCAGTTAATTTGTTAGCAAGGTTATGTTCATCTCTCACAAAAAGGCATTGGAATGGAATCAAGGACATATTCTGATACCTTCGAGGAACTACTTACATGGGATTATTTTACTCTAAAAGTTCAAAACAAGGATTGGTTAGTTATGTAGATGCAGGTTATTTGTCCGATCCTTACAAAGCTTGATCTCAAAATCGTTACGTATTCTTAAATGGAGGCACTGCTATTTCATGGCGTTCTCAAAAGAGCAACATCATCAAATCTTGCTGAAGTTATCGCACTACATGAAGCTAGCAGAGAATGTGTATGGTTGAGGTCAAATACATGACACTCTATGGATGTTTACATCATGGGGAGTAAACTATACACTACACTTTTTTCCCTTTAGTTTATGTTTTTTTCACACTGGGTTTTCTTTAGCAATATTTTAATGGGGAATTGATACCTACACCACATCTTTTGATTGATGCACCATACAATACCGTAATGCACAAATTGTGGTGCGTGCATTAAAAGATGTGGTGTGAGTATCACCTCCTATTTTAATGATGCAATATTTCAAAGCTGACTCTACGTTGAATAAGTGACATCTAAGAAGGAGTGTTATGAATTTGTAACTTCTCAACACATATATGTTTTTTATTGGTTGCCACTTTGTCAACCTTAAATTAATAATGTGGCTCCCTAGTGTCCTTTAATTACCCAAAATGCAAGTGTGAAATGTATAGCATATTTGAGTAGTATAAATACGTCATGAAATCTGTGAATAACTTGCACCAACTTCACATATTAAGGTAATTTACACTTCTCATCTTTCTAACACTTCCTTAATGGTTCTTTAATAATACTTGAAAGTTACTTGATTATATTTGTAGTTACGTGATAAAACTAATTAATTACTCCGTATAACACAAAGTTATTAGTATTTAAATGTCTAAGTCACAAAATCAACGATATACTAGTGCACAAAATTGGTAATCTACACTTGGTTATTACAACAGCAAAGATTATTTGACAACCACTAAAATACAATGCAAATCTATAAATGTGAGATGTCATATCCACTCACGGATAATTTAATTTGTGCAAGTTGGCTATTATAGATGTACAATGACTAGTGTTTATTAAACAAATACTATAAAGACTTTTGACCGATTTAATGATATACGGTTTACCAAGAGACTTTGTAAACAACTTAAAGCTGGAGGGCAAGGCATAGCCTCACTCACCTTACACATCAGCGCCACATCAATTTTCTCTCTCATCTCTCTTCCACTCACCTTTATGTGGATAAGGGACTCATTTCCACTCACCTTAATTATTTTTACTTAATTTTTTTTAACAAACCAACCGGAACATATTTTGTGCACACAAATCAACTTGGTGAGTTGGTCACCTTAAATTGCCTTGAAATGTGAGACTAGCGAGTGACTCATTTGGGTGTGCATGGTGACTCACGAGTGAATGGAAGTAAGGTGACTGACTCACTTGCCCTCCAGCCTAAGTTATAGTGAAATTTACCGATATGATTTTACGTACATAATTACTGGATAACACAATTTTGTGGATTAAATTAGAAAGTTTTAATGGATATCAAGCGCGCTAGATGCAAGTATAGATTTTACAAGACCAAACACAAAATAACATATTGATATTATTAAGTGTTAAATTGTTGGTTTGAATTTTGAGATCAAAGTATGAACACACATAAACGAGGTGACATGAACACCCAAAAAAGTGATATATTATACAAATTCCGTTTGAACTAGTGAGGATCTCGATCAGTATCTAGTAATGTTACTTTTCGACGTTGGTTTGGATTTTACTTGGCAACTTCAAGTAAATTTACAAATCAGTGTCATTGTCATTACGCGTTTCGATCAATGTCATTGTCATTGTTACTTTAAGTAAATTTACTTGGCAACGTTGGCTTCGATAGGTGTCATTATCAATTTATCATTACGTGTTTTTGAAGTAAAATTACAAATCAAAATCAGTTACTATTAGAAAATCGTTTAAAAATGTAAGTATCACAATGTCATCACATCAAGGGCAACATTGTACTTCTATACATATGCCACTTTGTAATAGCATTCAAATTTCACAATGTCTGGTAGAGCTCCATCTTTTTCAATGTTAATAATAAACCAATATCGACGCGGTATAAGCTAAGCGACAGACCTGCAAATATTTAAGATGCTAATTAGAGCCGTCTTTGAAGGTGTGAAAGGTGAGCGACAGCTCATGGCCCCAAAAATTTTATGGGCATAAAAATTTGTCTCGTTAACAATTATATGTCTGTGTATACATATTTTTCATAAAGAAAAAAGTATCTAGATGAGAAAATATCTTAAATGAGTAATACGTTTAGCGTTTGGATAACTAATTGGATTATATCATATGAACGGTGACACTTTATATATAACATTTCTTTTTGAAATGCCTCATTATGTGATTTCGTTTAGGGCCCTCAATTTTTTTTAAAATACAGAGACGACCCTGATGCTAATTGACGTGCAAAGAATTCAAACGTTGACCCGACTAAAGAAGCTGGAACCCCTGATAAGCCGACTTCCATAGGAACTTTTGGTCGTGTTGACGGTAGCGGATGTTGTATCTTTTTAAGACTTGATAATTATGATTGTGTTGTTGTGTTTGCATCTTCTATGACGTGTATTAGATCTAAATTCATGGTAAAAAAAATATTAGATCGATATTCTTGGTTATCATGTAATTAAGTTGACTTTAACATAACACATTGGATTATACTTCACGTGATCAGGTTGACTAGTCTATATCTATACTACATATAATAGAAAAATGGTTAAAGATGAAAAGTTGAAATGTTGAATTGTTGAAATTGATCAAATGAGAGAAAAATGCATAGTGTAATTAATATTCTTATTAAAACGTCCGATAATTTAAAAATACAATAATTTATTCACATTGTACAACCAATTAAAAGCACATCTACCAAATTAAAAACAACAATTAAAACACCTCTTACTAAAAAGTACAATAAAATCTTTTATATAATAAAGGAATTACATCATTTCGGAGTGATTTTGTCAATTCATTCTTATTGAAAAAATAATTGGGCCAATAGGAGAGCTCGATTTCGCCACGTAAGCAAAATCGTGTGATGTGATTGGTTAATAAAAGTCAAAATTAAATTGATTTTGGTCAAACTTTAATAAATTTGGTGGAAAATTTTGGTTGATAAAAAAAACACATAAAAATTTAAGTGTCAAATTTGTGAAAACAAAAATTTTTAAAAATATGGGTAATTAATAAAACTTTAATGGTTAAATTTTAAAAAATTATATAAAGTTAAGTGTAATATTATAAGTTTTCATGTTTTTTAATAACTTTGGATTATAAACAAATACCCCCATATACTTTATATCTTAAAAAATACAATGTATATGTTGTTTTAAAATAACAACATATAAATTTGCATAAGATTATAAGTATCAAATTTTTTACTATATGCGTTCAATAAAGACTCATTTAATTCATTTTTAAAAGTTTACTCTATGTGGATACAAGTTTATATTTTAAATACGGCTAAATTACTTAAAACGAAAATATAATTATCAAACTGTAAGCACAGGTTAGTTTAATATAAAAATAAATATACGCGATTGTACTTATAACAATGACTCATGTAATTCTTATTTATTTATAGAAGGATATCTAGAAATATATTTTTAAAAAACTTGAAGGAGTATTTTTTAACTTTATCAACGCTCATTATGTGCTATTAAACTTACATTATGTGTACAACATAATATCAGTAGTGAAATTTAAATAACAACATCAACATATTTGTCAACTAAATAAAATGAAATCTTGAGTTACCTAACAGAAAATTTTATAAATATTTTAACAAATTCTAATGGATATTAATGCATAATGAAAAACTCGTGCATAAGTATACTTATATCACAATTTTTATGGGCAAATTCTTATATGTGTATATAGTGAACTAAAATGTTAGAATAAATTTAATTTATGTGTAAAGCTGCGTGCGTTCACGAAACTTATAACTATATGATTATATGCAATTACCTTTAAAGACACAATATTACGTATTAATCTGAGAATATTTTTTTGTCAAAACCCCGTGCGTACGCGGGTATTATAACTATTTTTCATAACATACAATTTAAAGAAACTACAACATAATCCAAAATATAAAATAATTAAACACACTAATTAATGATATTTTTTTAAAATACTCTAAAATGAAAAGTACATGTTATTATACACATTATACAAATTAATAAAACACACAAAACTTTATACAAGCCCATACCCTGCCTAGGCAGGATTGGGTTTGTTGTTGTTGTTGTACAAAACTTTATACAAGCTAAAAAGTTGATGTTACATATAGTTTTGAAAACCGGACCGGACCAACATGTTCAACCGGGAACCGGTGTGGCCACCGGTTCTGCTAGCCAATTAAAGCCATCCGAAAACGAACCAGATAGGACCCGTTGAAACCATTACAAACTGGTGAATCAGGTCTCATCGAGATCTATTTATGCGGTTAATCGTCACAGCCCGCCACCAAAGCTCGCGAGTACCCTGCTATATTACTATATATAAAGGAAAACCCAAAAAGTATAATGTAAAAAGTTGAAATGTTGAAGAATATATTTTAAAAGGAAACTATTAATACACATCGAAAACCGGGTTGACCTGTGACGCTTCAAACCCGGCGGGTTGACTTGATTTAATTTGACTTGTTTTTTACCCAACCTGTCGGGTTGAATCGGTTTAAATCAAATTGTTTTTTTAGCGGAACGGTTCAACCGGTTGAACCACCCGGGTCGAACCAGGTTTCAAATTTGACAAAATTATATGAGAAATGATGAAGTAGTTGTGGCACCCGTGACAAATTTGGAATAATGATAGACCAAGTAATTGTAGTTTTTTGTTGTTTATTTTGTTTTGACACATGTACGTTGTCATTTGTATAATGTTATCCATTTAAAGGATTAGCATATATGAATCGTATTTTAAAAGTTAATATATATTGTATGGGAAGAGATCTAGTGAGAAGAGAAAATAAAATGAGAAGGGTGAGAAATATTGTGAGCCACACATTTTAAATAGAAAAGAGAAATTTAAGGGGAGATGCATCTACTTTTGTAGGTGCATCTGAAATGTGCGGTTGTGGTTTCTTCTCATTCTTCTCATTTCAACTTTATTTCTCATTTGATCCTCACTCTATATTGTATAGCCTTTTGTCCGGTAAATCAATAATGTTATGTAAGTTTATTAGAATCACAAAAATTAAATAGTATTGTTATCTTTAGTGATAACTATTTGTACCCCAAACAAATAGCTTTGAACAATGTTTAAATATCTATGCAAATTGATAGTACAAGATAATCTTATTATGGTGATATTAAATTTGTAAGGTTATAAGTTTAAAAGCCACACACCAAATAATAAATGCTACACATGTAAAAAAATAGTTATCACTGCCTAAAATACTGACAAAACAAGAAAAGACGGTCACACATGTTGGTTATACGTCTAAACTACAATATAATATTGTCAACTACATAATATTGTTGCTTTTTGTAATGCTTGAATCTGTTATTTCTAAAATCTTAATAACTTAAAACTTAAAACAATCTTATTAGAAATATACTCCCACACTTAGATCGACTCCACATAATTTTTTTGAAACTGTATATTTCTGATGCTATACAACCACGCATCAAAATTATAGTTATATGAAAATGATTTTCTGACGCTACAAATACAGTTTGTTGAAAAAAATTTATGGGTCGTCGGAATTTTGCAGAAAACTAGACACCGTTGCCGCTAGACGCGGGTACTCGTCTAGTTTTTCATACATGTTTAAATTAGAGTTTACAAATTGAAGCTCAATAGATCTAAATAAAAAAAGGTGGGAGTAGAATATTTATGTAAAATGTCATATAGAAACGGTCTACATCACGGTATAAAAATGTTAAAATAATATCATAAAATTCTAATACCATGAACAGTATATCACAACCCTGCGTCATATATCATGTAGGGTAGAAGTATATCACAACCCTGCGTCATATATCATGTAGGGTAGAAGTAGCCAGGGGAACCTCAAACGAAGTTTTTAAACATGGCTTTTTTTGCCGAAAATCGTTTATACAAAATTGACTTCTTTTGCCGTAACAATTGTCACCTAAATGGTTAACATTATTTTTACGCCATATAAGCATCAGGGAAAGAGTTTAGATTTGTAATACGAGTAAGTATATCAATCAGTGTAGCATTTGTACAATTGTACATGTATAATTTCTCTCCAACTCTTGGTTCCAAAATTAAATTTAGAGTTAACTACATAAACGGTCGTTGTAGTTTGCCAGGTTTTACGGATTCAGTCCATTTTTCATTCTCGTTACAGGTCCAATCGCTGTGGTTTGGACCCATCACGGATCGGTCAAAACCACCGTAGCAATGATGAAAAATGGACCGAATTGTAACACCCGACAAACCACGATTACCATATATGTAGCATTTTGGACTAGATCCATGATGGGTCAAAACCACAGTGAAAATGAACTGAATCCGTAAACCGACAAACCACACCATTTATGTAGTTAACTCTTAAATTTATGTCGTTAATATCAAAATAATTATAGCTTAAAGTACTTTCAAGGTTTAGACAACTATTTTTTTACTTTTTATGCGTTCTTTAAACTTAAATTGCTTAAAATATGAGTAAATGTTAGTGGAGTATTATACTCTTAACTAAAATATGATAACATCATTTACAACTAAATTAATATTTTAAATATTTTTTAATCTTTAAACTTTTATTATTTTTTATTATTAACTCATGAACTTTTTTCTCAAATTGACTACAAATTGAACCCGTAAGTTTGCATTAAAAGTCAAACAAAAATAATGATTTCACAAGTGTAATTATTTGATGCTATACATCGTTGATTTATGTAGGTATTTGTGTAATCTATCTATATCTATACTATCTAATAAAAGTGAGTTTTAGTACAACCCTCTAAAGCATCCTATAATTAATTTTTATACGTGTTTTGAAGCTTATCACATTGAAATTTTTGTTAAGTACTACTCATTCAAAGCATTCATCCCTTTTTTAGACGCCAATCTTCTTCAGTTCCTCCCTTTTTTAAAAATTCAATTTATAATTCTTTAATTTTTAGAAAGTAAAACGAGGGTAATGCTATTGATGTCTTATGTTGATTTACGTTTGTTAATAGTTTGTTTTAATCTATTCTGATTACATTTATATTTTTTTTATTATTTTTAAAAGTTTTTGTAAATAAATTAGGGAAATCACATTCATAAAAGGTTGGGTCAGACATGTTGTTTTATGTTTTACATTTTTTAGAATTCCTAGAAATAACTTTAAGATCAACCATTGTGTTAATACTTTCTTGGGATTTTGTTGAAGCTTCATTGTTTATGATTTTGTCCGTGACTTTTCCTATAGTTTGGAATCTTTGGAGCAGCAGTAACATAGAAAGAAATTCCGGTAGCAAACTTTTTACTTCTTAATATTACATCTTGATCCCCTATATTGAAAAATTTATATGGATCTAATTATCGAGTGGAAATTTCTTTAAGTGATGTCGAGGCTAAAGTGGAAAATTCTACTCGGTTTCCATGTTTAAGGATCTTGGACCATTTAAAGAATGCCCTGAAGGCTAAGGGGACTAAGGCGTTGTATCCTGTTCAAGGTTAAATATTTGGTTTTGTTTATAATGGTCATGATTTAATTAGGAAAGCTAAAACTGTCCAGGTCTACTTCGTTATAAAGAAAAGCTATTTAATGAATCAGTTTTGCCTTTAAGATAAACATCAACTTATGTTGATTTTTTATGACTATTAGTACATTAAACGGTATTGGCAATTAGCAAGTATATGATTTTCTTCTATTTTCTAGATTCAAGGACATTGTTGGCGGTTCTTGGTAAGTTTGTATTCTTATGAAGGCAGGTTGAGTAGGTTGGGTCACAGTTTTAAATGGGTCAATTTGAGTACAAGTCAAAACCAATCCGGTCAGGGTGAGGTCAACCTGCAAACAATATTTTGTCCAACTTTTTCTTTGAATAGTTAATGTGTTGATTATGATTTGGAAAACTGCATTTTACTCCTGGCCATAATTGCACCTTCTGCTGGGAACATAGGCTAAATCACCTAGAATAGAGGAAAAGAATCATGTTATATGAATGATCAAAATGAGTTGTGTTTTATATCGTGTGGGTCAAAGAGGTAGTACTGGAGCAACAAGAAGGTGGTTGACCAACTAAATATTACTAAAGTTGCTGATGACTATGTACCTCCAGGTTAGTGTCTTTAGCCATTTTTAACGTATCTAACTATTCACTTTCATTTGAATTTTGAATGTAAATTTCTATTTTTGAACATTTTATTTAGGACAAGGCATAGAATTCAGGTTGAAATGGAGTCAATGCCATTAGTTAATTCGTTTCAGAATCAGTTCTTGAGTTTCTGGAGTCCATACCATTAATGGGCGAACAACCCTGACCTTGGAACATAATACATGTGGTGAAGAGCCGACATCGAGGTGGCAAAGACCACCAAAAATGCTACTTGAAAGCCCATTATTTCGTCTCTTCCAGGATATAATGACATTGCAACCGCCACTGTCTTCACTACCAGGTTCAGGAGCCACTTCTGCATTTATCTTTTTTTTTTTTTTTTTTTTCATGTTTTCTATTGGGAGCCGCTTCTGCAACTACCACTGCCTTCAGTACTGATTCTATAATTCGTGATCTCTGCCTCGTCTAACTAATTTGATAATCATTGGTGTTGTTGCAGAGTCCCAATTGATAATGGTAAGTTCTTCATCCCACATTTAATCTTTTAATATAAATTTTTACCATATGCCTTTTTACTCTTGCTTTGATGGCCATAATGGGTGGCAATCTGAAACTACTGTTACAGAGGTTCCGTTTTCGATTTGTTTACCAAATACCAGGTGGATTTGCTCGTACGTTATTTCTAACAAGTCAAGTTGGCTGGATTTGAAAAGTTTAGTTATAATGAAACGTGATAGACGGGTAGAAAGTTGGCCTAAGTGTATTCAAATGTTCTTTATCCATGTGACACGAAGATGTTAAATGATGCCGAGGTTTTATTGAAGATGAAGTCGACTAAGTCTATGCTGCTAAAGGGTGTTATATTTTCTTAAATATAGTTGTAGTCTTGACCTATTTATTTTTAATGGGTCGATTTGGTTTCTAGGTTTTTAAATCAAATATACATTACAAATGCAACATGGGCTGAATGGGTGAAATATGTCTAGAGTCTATATTTAATACATAATTTTCTAAACTATATTACTCTCTTTGTCCCAAAATATAAGTTTATTTTGACTTTTGAATCGAACTTTGACTTTAAATATTTTTGTTTGTAGTATACAATATTTGATACAAAATATATAAATGGATTGTGGTTACATGTATTTTAATCGTTATAATTTTCATCAAGTATTATATACTACAAAGAAATATATTTAAGGTCAAAGTTATATTTAAAAGTCAAACTAGACTTATATTTTGAGACGGAGGATTATCTGTAGATGTAGATTATCATTTTTTAAATGGATAATTAGTTTGGAATTCAAAAGATACTAAATGAAATGAACTTGAATTTGCTTTGCCATGGTCCGCATTTAAGTTGTAAAATATTTGGTATGTCATGCAGCATGGGACTACCTCATCCTTGCTTTTTCCAATTGTAAGAATAAGATTAGTAATGTTGCATAAAGTTTGTAGTATGAATGTAAGGTCCGTGAATAAAGTGGGATGTAAAATGTGAACAATGGGTCTGGTGTATAATTGCTTATGATGTTATAGTATTATTAGTTGCATTTTAACAAGAGGAAAGTCCTTGCATAAGAGCACTTGCAACCATAACTTGCAAATGCAAGTTAAGGTTTAACATTCTCAAGTTATACCAAGTTAACCACACCGTCATCCAAGTTAAAGTGGTGTTAAAGGTTGGGTGTTAACCTAATAACGTGCGTTATTTCCTTTTCTTTTTTTTTTTATCATTTCTGCCCCTAAATGAAGGGTTGTTTTTGTAAATTGTTGGTGAGTTAAAGTTTAACCTTGGGAATGTTATGATAGTGGGTGTTTTTTGGGTGAGTTAAGGTGAAATGTTAAAGCTAATGTGACGCTAACGTGGCAGGAAGTTAAAAATTAACTTGAGTTATGATTGCAAATGCTCTAAATGTCTTAACTTTGTAAATTTTGGTTACTATATAAATTCGCCTTTTTCACCCATGATTTCTTACAATGTATTATTAATAGATGTAGATTATCATTAGAGCTAACTACATTTTGGGTCCTTGTGGTTTGCTAGGCATTTCATTTTTGGTCCATTTTTTTAAAAAATTTTGGATTCAGTCCAAAACTCATACTTTCATTCTAGGTTTGGTCCAAGTTGTTATTGATTGTTAGTTTGACCAGTTAACCAACATAAAATGACAGAAATACCCTCCATTTCATTATTATTATTAGAGTAAATTACACCATTCGACCTTGTGGTTTGCGTTGACCGCAACATTTCGTTCTTTGACCAAAAAAATGCCCCGTTTGTCCTTAAGTGGCAAACGTTATGCGCCGTTCGTCCCTTGACCAAATAACGTTAAGTTTGACTGTTAAACTCCCCTCATGTGACTTGCACATGAGGGTAAAAATGTCATTTCATCTACCCCTTATATAGTTTGTGGTCAATACTCTTCCACATATCTCTTATAAGCTTATAAAATACGCATATTTACACATTCGTATCTTGGAAACACACAATAGGAATAATGAATCTAATAAATGCTTGTGATACAGTAGAAGATTGGTGCACATTGCTCATTAGACATCTTTTTTATGACCAATATCAACACATCATTCAACTACTTATAGCCAAAAATTAGTATGTGTACCCATCATTCCATTTATACACACGTCTATAATGTTTATATACCATATACTGTGAAGACAAATATAGTATTTGGGAACTCAAAAATAGTTACTAAAGGTGGCAATTTGGCAGTGTTGGTGGTGGTGGGGGGCATAAATAAATAAAAAAGAGTTTTGTAGTCGGATTTGTGGTGCTGGGGTGGATAGTGGTGGCAGTTAGATGATGGTGGTGAGTGGTGGCGGGCTCGTTATTGCATCTGTGGCGGCGGGGGGTGGTTTAGCGGTGGTTTGTAGTCGGATCTGTAGTGGTGGGGTGGTTTAGCGGTGGTTTTCTGGAAAGAAATCGTGAAGTTGTATGGACCATCTGAAAATAAGAGGATCAAAACACCCACTGAAAAGAAGAGGATCAAATCACCAATAATCCTCCACACCCATTCCGGTCAACCACCTACATATTCAGTCCACCGCCACAGATCTTGTCTGCCACCACTCCAACCCCAAAAATGTCGACGAGAAAGTACTCCGATAAATTTTAATTTGGTGAAGAAATGGGTTTGTATTAGTTTTATTTTTTTGTTCTTGATGTGAAATGGGTTTGTATTAGTTTTCTTTTTCTTGATGATGATAATGATTTTGGTAAATAGATGATTTTCAGATTTTTTTTTCTTAAGAGTAAAGTCCAAAATACATCCCTGTGGTTTATCTCGTGTCTCGCTTTACATCCCTAAACTTTTTCTGGCACAAAACCATCTCTCCGTTAGTAAAGTTGGCACAAATACATCCCTCTGCTAGTAAAATCAGTTAATGAGGACTAACTATGAATATATTTCTCCGTTATCTCCTAACGGAAGAGAAAATATTTGCACCGTTAGTCCTTAGGACTAACGATGCAATAAAATAAATTGCATCGTTAGTCCTAAGGACTAACGGTGCACTCCACCGCCACCTACCACCCAACGCCACCTACCACCCAACGCCACCACCACCATCAACGCCACCACCACCCACCACTGCCACCACCACCCATCTCCACCATCTACCTCCGCCACCTCCACCCCCACCACCACCACCACCACCCATAACACTCCATGCAACAACATCCCTGTCACGCATTTCATCAAACACCTTTCGCGCAAACTCCATTCCTATATCCGCATACATACACAAAACAACATTCCAAAGCGATTGTACCGTCAAAACCCCAATCTTAACCATACAACCATGCATTTTATGGCCTTTACTTAACATTCCAACCTTATGAATCGCTTGAACTGCATGTACTAAAGTCGACACATTCGGTTCAAACCCTTCTCCCCTCACCTGCGTAAACGCACACATTCCTTCATCGAAATAACCATGATCAATGTACCCACATATTATTATATTCCATGAAACAGAAGTGATTGCCCATGTTTAAAAGATGTCGCGGAACATGCTTTTAGTATTGGATGTAATAATGATGGTTCTATTAACTTAACTCCTGATTTGTTTAAGTTGTTGTATAACGACATTATCTCGTGCCAGTTTCTGTTTAAGGATAGTTCTTTGATCTTTGAAAACATGTTTGAAAGTTTTGAATATGACATAAAGGTTGGATATTGCATTCAACATAGGAGTTTAAGGAAATGTGATTTGTGTTTTACTAGAAGAAACACAAGCTAGAAAATACATTATATAATGTCTTGTCTCATCGATGCTCTACCCAAAGGAGGAAAAGAACAAAACTATTTGAACAAGACTGCTTTTCACTTGGTGTGCATTTCACAAGTGTTCAGACTATTTTTATTAATTTGTAACTATTCTCATGGAATTGTAGTTGGGCAATAAGCCGATAATTATATTATGAAAACACCAGATGATAGCCTAGATTTTTGCCACAATTTGTTCATGATTGTTGCATTAACATTTGATTCCTGTCACGAGTATGATATGCAATTTGCCAAGCTTTGCTCCGTTTAGGCATCTCCACTTGTTGAATAAAAAGATTCCAATTGTTTACCATTTGTGCCATAAGTTGTCAACGTTTAGCCACATGGAATTGTATGCTCCAACAATTTGTAATTGGATCCATGAACCACAAAAGAACTGAAACAAAAACAGTTAGCGGTGGGTGGCGACGGTGGAGGTGGGGGTGGTGGCAGTGGTGGCAGTGGGTGGCGACGGTGGAGGTGGGGTGGTGGCATTGGGTGGTGCTTGGTGGAGGTGGCGGTGGCGGTGGCGGTGAAGGTGGCGTTGATGGTGGTGGTGGCGTTGGGTGGTCGGTGGCAGTGGAGTGCACCGTTAGTCCTTAGGACTAATGATGCAATTTATTTTATTGCATCGTTAGTCCTAAGGACTAACAGTGCAAATATTTTCTCTTTCATTAGGAGATAACGGAGAAATATTTGCACCGTTAGTCCTCATTAACTGATTTTACTAACAGAGGGATGTATTTGTGCCAGCTTTACTAACGGAGGGATGGTTTTGTGCCAAAAAAAGTTTAGGAATGTAAAGCGAGACATGAGATAAACCACAAGGATGTATTTTGGACTTTACTCTTTTCTTAATTATGATAATGGATTGCGGGTATAATGATGAATGGAAAAAAGATGGTAATGGGTGATGATGATTTGAGATGAAGATGAATAAACATAGAAGATGAAGTGTGAAATGACGGAAATACCCTCACATGGGTGTCACATGTATAAACTTAACGAGTGTAGTGGGCCCTGTTAGAGGGTAGGACAAACGGCGCATAACGTTTGCCACTTAAGGACGAACTGTGCAATTTTTTTGTTCAAAGGACAATAGGCTGCGGTCAACGCAAACCACAAGGACGAACGGTGTAATTTACTCTTATTATTATTGTTATTAGAGTAAATTACACCGTTCGTCCTTGTGGTTTCCGTTGACCGCATCCTTTCGTCATTTAACCGAAAAAAATGTACCATCCGTCCTTAAGTGACAAGCATTATCTGCCGTTAGTCCCTCAACCACAAATCTAAATCTTATCTATTTCAACACATATATCTAAATCTTCCTCAACCACAAATCCACTAACCATCTTATCTATTTCAACAAACCTTATTCATTTTCTTCATTTCATATCACCATCAAGATTTGTCTCCTACCATCTCTTACCATCAGTCACCAATTTTAATAAAACTCATAAAAACCTAAGACTTTTTGTTTTCAGACACAAACTTAATGAAAAAAAAACACATGAACAACTTTCATCATACTAAAACTCACACCAACAATAATCTTGAACCCCATATGATATTTACACAGAAACCGAGCAAATCTTTAACATAATAAAACTATAAATTTTGATACACATCTGTTATTTACACACATAAACACAAACCGGATCTATGGTGATGGTTGTGGTGGAAGATTAAGATGGTAGCAGTGACGTTGGTGGGTGTGGATGGTGGTGAGGGGTTGCCGTGGTAGTCGGTGGTGGCTGGAGGTGGTAGACATGTGGTGGTGGTTTGGTGGCAGAAACTATGGGTTTTTACATCTACTTGGGTGGCGGCAGGAGACTATGGGTTTAGCCCAAAATAAATAGTGTTCGTGAGTCTCACTTTATTATTCTAATTTAATATAATAAAAAGACAAAAATACCTTTCTAACTAACGGTCAAACAAGTCAAACTGACGGTGTTAATAAAATTGGACCGAACCTGGAACGAAAGTATTACTTTTGGACTGAATCTAAAACTTTTTGAAAAAATGGACCAAGAATAAAATACCTAGCAAACCACAAGGACAAAAAATGTAGTTAACTCTTATCATTATGTAAATATAGTTTCTCTAATCATAATCTCACTTGAAAAGGCAACTAAAGACATTTAATCATGAAATAGATTTTTGATCTTTTTAAGTTTGTCATTTGCATCATCTAAATTTTATTGTTGGTTTTTGCTCATCTAATATATGGTTGCCAACTTAAGTACGAATATGAGCTAACATTATAGACTTAAGATTAACTCCCATGTTTAAGATTCATTTTAACAACTTCATATGTGCGATAAAAATTTGCGATAAAAAATTTGTTTTATAATTTATGTAGGAGGATTGGAATAAGTTTAACTTACAAGAGTGGTAAGCATGGTGTTGCTTCTTTGAAACGGAGTGTAGCATATATATGATCTTCCTCATGATTTTTTTATAATAGTTTGTATTTTTGTCTTATACTTCAACAACGTTATAATTACTTATATATGGTCTTGTTGTAGGACAAATTTATAAGCTTTTTGTTAATTCATTTTATATTTCATAAAACATAAACTTTTATTATTACAAGGCATTCAGACCACTGCGATGCCTACGGGCTGTATCTAATTGTTCATTGCGTAATGTTTGTGTAAATTGTTGAAGTTTAAGTAAGATGGTGCATTTAATTGAAACATGCCGCGTAATGTTTAGCTAAATAATTAGAAAATAAGTTGAGTTAAATGAAGCTTAAGCTTATACGGCTCTATCAAAATAATGTTTAACAAAAAAATTGGCATTCTACGAAACTTACAGGAAAAACAGTAATATACAGATTGTCTTTAACCCGAAAACTACTTAACATACACCAATACAAACTATTATAGTCATAGCCATGACCCAACACTAACCCATTTAACCATGGCCTATATTTTCAGATCAACCCAGTACACTACAACCCAGTCCAAACCATAACTCGATCCCCTAAAAAAGCACATGGTGTTTTGTCAGCCGCCATCTCCTCCCTCTCTATCACATTTATCTTTCTTGCACCATTCCCAGTGGTCACAGTGGCAAAGGATTCGACTTCAAGATCATTTAAATGGTCTTGGGTAGGAGCTATGTTGCATGTTATGTTTTGTTTTACATCGGTGATGATTTATAGTTCGACTAAAAAAATCTTTATAAGATTAGACACAAAGTTGAACTATTTTTGAGATCTCTTTGAATTTTCGTATCTTGTTTGTTTGATGTGAGTGTTGGGAGAGATGGTGAGAGTCTTGGTAGTGTCTAGATGTAGGATTTGTTTTGTGTGTTTTGGCTTGGCTAAGGTTTTGTCTCATCTTCATTTCTTTTTGTTTTTGTTCTTGGCTTTTGGCTTTTGGACTAATGATGTTAAGGCAGAGGTCCATTGGAGCTTGGTATTTGGTTCGTTTGACAAATTTTGTTATGGGTTGCGACTTCAAGATCTTTTAAAAGGTTGGGTTGGGTGGTGTGGCGTAGTTAGGTGGTGGCATGGTAACCCAAATGAAAGTGGTCTATTTATACATTAGAATGCATAAAACGTTTCTAGAGGATATGTATAAACGCCTTTAATTCGGCAAAATTAAAGTGTGCATATGCCCTTTGGTTACCTAGGCGAAACTAATTTGCACAGTCATTAAGCATGACCACTTAACAAAACTAAATCTTTTAGTATATAAGATTTTAGTTTATAACACATTACCAATATTATTTTCATTCAGTTTAAATCATGTTTAATCCTCAAATTCTTAAACTTTTATTATTTTTCGTTTATAATTCATAATCTTTTTTTATCACTACAACTATCTGACACTATACGATTTCGGCTTATTTTGAGACTTATGGCTCATATAAGCTTATTATGATGTAACAACTTAATATAAGCCCATACCTATCAAAATAAGCCGGAAAATTTGGGATTATATAAAGTTAGCCGAAATCATATAAGCTCATAAGCCCACAAATAAGCTTAAACAAACACCCCATGCTTATTATGAACTGATAAATTTTTGTGGCTTTGATTAACAACTTTCTGTTAGGGTGAAGTAAGCTTTTTTTGATAAGTTGATCATCTGCTTATTAGTTGCGTGGTATTGACCCCTTATTGCACTTTGATATTGTGGATAAGCAGTTTTAAATGTACGGGCTCTGGACATGATTATATGCTTATTTGCTGATCGGTAATTTCCTGTTCGTATTGTTTATTTGCTGTTATTCAAACCCTTGTTAGATTAAGCCCTTTGCGTACTCTTTTTACCTACAGGTGCAGTTTTTCCGGGTTGTTTTTCGATGTTGGAAACTGTTTCTCTTATATGAATGTTGGGTTTATTAGTATTGTGAATTGCTTGATGCGGGATTTGGGATTGTTAACAGATAAGCATTTTTTAGTTGAGATTGCTTATTTTGAACTGATTAGTATTGGTGAATTTAATATTACAAATTTGCTCTTAGGGCGAAATATGTTGAACATCTGTTTACAAGCTGTTTGAGATAGTAATCCCAAACACCCCCTTATCGCGTTTTGATATAATGGATAAGGTTTGTGTGTCTGGACATGATTATATGCTTATTTGAGAGTGAAATAAGCTGATTGGGAGGTGTGCTGACCTAATTGAGATTAGATAGGATTGTTCGAAACAAGAAAGGTTTACTGATAGATATGATATCAAACCCTTTATAAATTAAATCCTTTGCCCACTCTTTTTACTTGCAAAGTGCGGTTTTGGGATTATTATTCGATATTCGCAAATCGTTTTCGTGATATGAATGTTGGATTTATTAGTATCTTGAATTGTTTGACATGTGATGTGGGAGTTTTGGATTTTGCTTATCTAAGCAATTTCATCTTCTTATTTTTATGATGAAATGTGACTATGCTTATCTACATAGTTTAGGTAAATAAGCTCTTTTGTAATTAACAGTTTAAGTTTAGGATGAAATGTGGAGTATATGCAAGTATAATAATATTTAGGGGCGTGTTTGGGAATTTTTGCTAATGGATAAGTGTTTTCGGAGGAAAAAGGGCTTATGCTAATGATATCGTTAGAACTCTTATGACGTGAATACAGTTTTCTTCTGTTGGATACTGAATCTTCTGACATATGATGGGGATGTTTCAGAATTTGGATTGTTTTTATAACAGATTATCTGCTTATTGTGTTTTTTGAGCAGATACATAAATTTGACTATGCTTATCTACTTAGCTTAGGGGTGAAAATGTGAAATAAGGTCTTTTCAGTAAGGAGTTTCAGATTTTTTAGTTTGAACTGGTTATTGGTGGCGGATTGATACTGTAAGTTTAACCTTATGGGTGAAATAAGCTATTTTGGATAAGTTGATCTTCTGGTTATGAGCATAAGCTGTTTAACTTAGTAATGCCAAATACCCCTTGTTGCGTTTTGATACGATGAGATCGCCGATAATAAGTGTTTGGATATGATTATAGGTGATTCTTTTACGCTTTAAATCCCTAATTAGCTGATTGCCGGAAACTTACACAAATGTGATATCTGATTATCTGGTTTCGTTACTGTAGAAGTCTATCTACACACTGATTGCAGCATTGCCTTCTGTTATAGTAATTGCTTATTTCATGAAAGCTTAGGCAGTTTTAATAAGCATTACCAAACATCCCCTTAATCTAGTCCATATTACATGATGTTGTAACACTTTATCTTTCCCGAAAAGGTTTCTGATTCTATGTTTTTTTCTAGACCAACATGGGAAGGTAGTCAGTACGACGGAGATGAACAAAGTCGATTGGCTGCTCTTCGATTAGCAATGGAATTAGGAGCTGATCACATCGATGTTGAGCTTAAGGTTCCTTTCTTCTTGACATTAAATGTGTCTACTCGTGCTCATAGGCTCATCTAAAGTACTATATTGTTATTCGTAACTCAAAGGCAGGCCGTTGATGATTTCAACAACTTAATCCTTGGGGACAAGCCTACAAAGTGCAAAATCATAGTTTCTTCCCACAATTATCAAAATACTCCTTCGATAGAAGAGCTTGGAACCTTGTTGCCAAAATACAGTCAACAGGAGCTGACATTGTCAATTTTGCAACAACCGTTGTAGATATAACTGATGTAGCGCGAGTCTTTCACATTACTGCTAATTCTCAAGTAAGCAGCGTAAGTCATGCATGTAATGAAATATGTAAATTAGATATATTTTTTTCGCGGTTTTATTAGCTTACTTGTTTATTTAAGTACCTTCATTAATCATTTAGGTTCTAATAATAGCAATGGTGAAGTGTGAAAAATGTCTGATGTCTCGAGTACTTTGCCCAAAATCTGGTGGATATTTGACATTTGGCAACCTTGAGCATGGAAAGGTATCGGCACCCGGACATCCGACAATTAGGGATCTTTTGGACTTGTTTAATTTCAGACAATTAGGTCCTGACACAAAAGTATTCGGTATTATTGGGAAGCCAGTTGGTTTTAATGGAGTTTATGTACATTTGTTGGTGGATAATGTAAAGAATTTTCTTGATACTTACTCGTCTACAGATTTCGCGGGGTTCAGGTTGTGTTTTGATCTGTACTTTTACGTTTGTGCAGTGTTACTTTTTGTTTTATTTTTGTACATAAACAAGTCTGTAAAGGAAGTCTTTGTGGACAATTTGGGTCGTTTGGTAACCGGAAAATTTAACATTATATATCCAATATAAATCACACATATATAAACCTATCATTTTTTTATAATGTTGATCGTTTTTGACAGTCAGTTTTTGTGTTACCGAATGCCCAAATAGTATACAGAGCGATCTTATAATGAGTCAAATGTTATATAAAAGTACAGTGACTCAAAGGGCACAAATGTGAAAGTACGTTGATTTTTTAAGGAAAAATACCCGTATTTATGCTTATTTAGATTAGTAAAATGTATTGTTTTCGGATGCAGTTGTACCATTCCTCACAAAGAATCTTTACTTCAATGTTGTGATGAGGTTGCTCCAGTTGCAAAGGTAAGTTTCAATTTCATAGAAACCTAAAACCTTAAGCATTGAAGTGATGATAATTATTAAATTACGGCTTATTATGTATTGTGTTTTGATTGCATGTTAGGCTGGTCCCGATCGCGACTAGGACGACTGCGCACGCCGCCTTTCTCTCTCCAATGACACAGGACAACCGGATGCCCGGTCGACGACCCAAGGATTTTTTTTTTTTTTTTTTTTTTAATTCAAACATTTTTAACATTAAATTTAAATTTCATTCAAATTAAAAACATTACATTCTGAAATTAAAAAAAAAACATTACACTACAATTTAAAAAAAAAAACATTACAATCTGAAATTCAAATAACGTTAAAACATTACAAAACTCTTCATCGTCATCGTCATCGTCACTATCGACTTGATTCACTGCTTCGACATGATGTCGACGATTTCTCCAAGTAACCACCATTGATTCTGCATGCGTTCTTAAAGGATCATGATCTAGGTGTCCCTCATCTTCAAACCATGTAGGACATATCGCCCGCTGCTTGTGTCGGATAATCATATTATGTAATATGATACATGTATACATAATATCTTGGATATCATTTCTAAAAAACCCTCGAGCAGGAACTTTAAGCATTTTCCACTTTTTCTTCAACACACCAAAAGCCCGTTCCACATCTTTCCTTGCTGCTTCGTGCCTCCTCTTGTACAAACATCTTTTACGATCACCCGTGGGAGGATTTGAAATAGACTTCATAAGAACGGACCATTGTGGATATATCCCATCAGTAAGATAATATCCCCTTTTATAAGCCACATCGTTAGCCTCAAATTCAAGGTCTGGTGCTCTCCCAGATTTGATATCATTGAAAACAGGTGAACGACGTAAAACATTTACGTCTTTATTCATTCCGGAGACACCAAAGAATGCATGTCAAATCCATAAATCTTGGGAAGCGACCGCTTCCAACAAAATGAATGGATGTGGCCCGTGATCACCCCTACAATGTTGAGCTCTCTCACTATTTGGGCAATTCTCCCACTCCCAACTTGTACAATCAATGCTTCCCATCATCCTAGAAAAGCCATGCTTATGCTCGTGATGAGCATATAGTCTTTCAAGGTCAGAATACGTGGGCCTTCGCAAATACTCACGACCATATAACTCCATGATAACCTCGCAAAACTTACGAAGACATTCACGGTGTGGATGCACCAAGTGCCGAGACTCGTCAAGAGAATCGAGAACGGCCGCGTATCCCAATTGACGAATGGCGCGGTACACTTGACCAATGGGCTAATACTAGGTACGCCCTAGCATCAAGAGTTTGTCGAAAATAAGTAGAGTGATTGGTTATCTCGAACAATTTACGTGAATAGCTCTCGGCTCATACGGAACCGCCGAGAGAATGTTCTTCGTCGAGCTGCGGGTTTTCGAGAAGTATGCCGCCACTAAATGATTATGAGCACCTCATGATCCCTACGTATGTACCTTCGACGGGTTTTTGGCTGTGATGCTTTGTAAGCCTTCCAAGCAAAATCCGCAAACTCCGCAAACTCACTAAAAACTTCTACCTCGTCGGAAGACGAAGAAGAACCGAATAAATGCTCGAATGACGACATATTAAAAAGTGTGTTTTGCGGGTATTTCGTTAGAATGGTGATTGAATATAGATGAGAAATGGTGAGTGGTGAATTGTGTTTGAGAATAAGTTGGTTTTTATAGAGTGGTAAATTTGGTTTTAAAAAGTTTTTTTTTTTTTTTTTTTTTTTTTTTTTTTTTGTTTAAATGACAAACGGTCATATTTTTGAAATAAATAGCGAATAAACTTGCAAATACATAACGTTTACATCGGTCTTATTTGCACTCGATGTGCGCAAATATGAAGCCACGACCGATGTGGCAACCTAAGCCCGCAATCGAGCCAACCGATGTGAACATCGGTCGAAGGTCACAAATTTTGTTGCCCAACCGATTTGAAAAGCACGATTGCGTCCAGCCTTACAGTCAATAGGAGCGGTCAATTGTGCCATCAGGAGACCAACTAATGGGACGTTATATGGTTGTAATACAGACTATGTAGGCACTATTTCCTCTATCGAGGATAGTCTAAGAGGTTTCTTTCTGTACTTTCATATCATATTTCACGTGTGACTTTCAACCCGTTCGACCCATTTTGACCCGTTTGAGATTTACAGGTTCAGGCGTTCAAAACGGTGCAACTTGATTACCCTTTGCTGGTAGACTATTTGTAGTTATTGGTGCTGGCGGTGCTGGAAAAGCACTTGCTTATGGAGCAAAAGCAAAGGGTGCAAGGATTGTGAAAGCCAATCGGACCTATGGTTAGGTTCTACTAATGTTCGCATTGAAATCCAAACACCCTCTTACATGCATAGTTTATACACCAACTAAAGTTTTCATTTATTGATACTGCATAGATCGTGCTAGAGAACTTGCTGACATAATTGGTGGAGAGGCTATATCTCTTGCTGATTTAAGCACTTACATCTCAGAAGGCAGTATGATACTTGCAAACACTACATCAAATGGTATGCAGCCAAATACTGACGACACTCCTATTTCCAAGGTTTTCCTATCTACCTTTCTTGGGTCATATGTTTTAGAAACGTAATATGAGGTAATTTTGTGCATGAGATAAAGTTTCTATTTCTTTTATTTTTTTTGGTGGCAGGAAGGTTTAAAGTCGTATGCACTAGTATTCGATGCTGTGTACACACCAAAAATTACAAGAGTACTTCAGGAAGCTGGAGAATGTGGAGCCTTAACTATTACAGGGGTGGAGATCATGGACGGAGCTTGAACACTTCTACCGGAGGGGCCAAAGTATAACGTAATTAGTTTAGGGGGGCCATTTTACAAAATTTTCAGCATATTATATGGAAAATGACAATTACAATAAGTAAAAAGATCAAATTTAAGCTTGATGTCAAAAAACTCGGAGGGGCCACCACCCCCTTTTGTATACACTATCCTCCGTCCATGGTGGAGATGTTTATAGGACATGCGTATGCACAATACGAGAGATTTACAGGGTTACCTGGTAACTTTAAATCTTACCATCATGCCTAAAATCGTACCGTCTCTTTTTTTCTTATCCTACTTTTCTTTTGCAGCACCTAAAGAATTATTTAGGGAGATTATGGAAAAATCTTGATTGTCTCGGGAATTGTTGTAGGTATGTATCTTTTTGGTCCATTTGACCCATTTGGGCGACTTTCATTTAGTCAGATATTAAAATTTACCCAGTTGGCCTATTTGGGTGACTTTCATTTAGTCAAATATTAAAGTTTACCCATCTGACCCATTGGAGATAGGGTATTACCCAAATCAGCCCAATTTCAAGTAAATGGGTCAATTTCTACTGCTGCAGACTTTGACTTTGGATGAAAAGCTTTATTGGCTGATTCCATAAAATTATGTAAAGCTGAAGTTTTAGTCACTTTGTATACAAAAACAGGACGCTTGAGAGTAACGTGTTGTGCAAAATGGTACACACAGGAAGCACGGAGGAGGTGATTATAGTTCTTGTTTCTCCATCATTTGTTATTGTATCATTAGCATCTTTGTTCGTACATAATAAGGAATTTCATATTTGGTAGCCATTGTATTTTCAGTTTTGTGATACTAAAATTAAATTTATTTTTAGTCGCTTAAACACGAATTAAGTCACGTACCATTTTTAACGTAGCAAAATAATGACCGTTGTCGATCAGGACCATTGGCGTGTAAAGTATTCGAGATGATGTCTTCAAAGCAAGAAACAAAGTTCAAGGGTTAAAGATGTTATACGGGTTCGTATGAGGTTCAAAGTAAGGGGTTTATAAAATTATAAGAAAAAGTTCGGGTTCTATTGAGGCTTAAGGGTTCAAAGTATCTAAAAGGGCTCGAATGCAGTTCAGAGGATTAAAAAAAGTTCGTATGAGGTTCAAAGTATTAAAAAAAAGGTTTGTAAGTGGCTTTAAAAGTCAAAAGTATTAAAAAGAAGGGTTATTATGAGGTTCAAAAGAGCTTAGGGTTTAAAGGGTTCTTATTGTGCTCAATTGGGGTTCGTAAGAGGGTTTAAGGTCAAAGTTTTTAAGGAAGAGTTCGTTAGAGTTCAAGGTATTAAAAGAGGGTTCTTGTGAGGTTCGAAGTATTAACAGAAGGATTCTTATGAGGTCCAAAGCTTCTAAATATCAGGAAGGGTTCTTTTGAGGTTCGAAGTATTAACAGAAGCGTTCTTATTAAGTTCAACGGTTCAATATATTGTCAAAATTGCAAAGCTTAAAAAAAGAGTCAACAAAAAGTTTACAGGGGTTTTGAATGCGGGGCTATTTCACCAAAACCTTATTACTGTCATGTGATTTAATTGCATAAATCATCTCTGAACTTTGGTCAAATTGTATGTTTCATCTCAACCGTTTCGAAAATGCAGAAATCGTCCCTTTGACAAACTTTGAGTAAATTCTCGTCCATGATTAGAACGAAACATGCAATTTGGCCAAAGTTTCCCAGAGGGACGATTACTCAAGGGTGGTTTCTCACAAGGACGATTTCTGCACTTTCGTAATGGTTGGGACAAAACGTGCAATTTGGCCAAAGTTCAAGGACAATTTATGCAATTTACTCATTTTCTTATAAAACCACATACTCGATACTCCGTATCTGTTTTTCGTAATTATATAAAATGAGGTGGTTGCACCTGCGCATTGCGGCGTGTTTTTCTTCTAGTTTATATGTTGCCTGTGTTGTGTTTGGTAATGTATGTTTGATGCCTAAATTGTGTGCAAAAATCCTTATGTAAATGTGAGTGTACTTTTTTTTGCTTATTGCTTGTGTCTATACATATGTGGGTTATATTTTAAACAGATGCCACGTTGCGGCTGGGCTTATTTTAAATAGATTCTACTAGTGCTCATATTACCATTCCGAGTGATTATCCGCTTATTGGGTTTTTTTGAGCACATGCATAATTTTGACTATGCTTATCTACTTAGTAAGACGTTTCAGATTTTTAGTTTGAACTGGTTATTGTTAGTGGAATTAGTATCGTAAGTTTAAACTTAGGAGTGAAATAAGCTGTTTTGGATAAGTTGATCTTCTGGTTATGATCATAAGTTGTTTAACTTACTAATGCCAAACACTCCTTGTTGCGTTTTGATACAGCACACCAGTAGCAATATGTGTTTGGATATGATTATAGGCTCATTTTATGGTGAACTAAGCAGCAGCTATAAGTAACAATTTCGGAGTTGCCTATTCAAAAAGCATATCCGATTCTGATTATTTTACGTCTTAAATCCCTAATTAGCTGATTGCCGAAAACTTAAACAAATGCGGTATCTGATTATCTGGTTTCGTTACTATAGAAGCCTATCTATACACTTTTTGCAGCATTGTCTTTTGTTTTAGTACAAAATTATTTTACCGGGTAACCTTTTTACATTAAAAAAAACAAAAACAAAACTACGGTACAAAATCATCTACTTTTTTTAAATATTCAAGAAATGTGACTTTTTTTTATTTTAATAAAAAAATCCCATAAAAATGAGTTCTTTTAAAAAAGTTCAAAATATAAACACATAAACCTCTCCAAAGAGTTGCGATCCTTTGAAAAGGGAAAAGTTTAAAAGTCTCAAAAAACCAATAAAATAGAGCCACATGTCCCTTACCCACTCCAACCCTTTTTCCTTTAGTAATTTCGGTTAGAGGGTATAATGTCTTTTGACCCGTTTTTGTTTTTCTACCTCAAATTTCAAACGCACATATCTTATAAATGACAAACTTTTAGAAAAAAACGATTTCACCATAATTTTTAAAATTTGATTCTCTTTAATTTGGTATGCATTTTGATATGTGAATTGCCACTTTTTTTTAGCTTTTTAAGTGGACGTTGATTTTCTTGAAATTTTTTGCATTTTCGGCTCTAATTTTGTCTAGTTTAAAAGCCGAATTATGCAAAACTTAAAATACGAAATTTGTAGCTTTTTGGCCATTCTTTACCCAAAAAGTTGAATCACTCAAATCTGATATGATGAGTTAGATATCGCACGTTAAAGATGACGTCTTAGTCATATATAATGCACACAAAGTGTTTGATAAATGCCTTAAAGATATTTATCTTATAAAAGTACCTTTAAATGCACCAATTGATGTATTACAATACATCTTTTGTTATTTTTGTTATATTTAGCTTTTTTTTAACTAATAAACAAAGACTAAATGATGAACAGACTAACTTATGAACAAACTACCAACTTTTGACTAAAGAACACTGTGACCTTAACTGATGAACATTGTGATTTTATTAGACAACTGATGAACACTTTGATTTTTTTTTGGAAAAATGATGAACAATATAATTTTTTTATGAACAACATTTTTTATTGATAACAACACTTGTATTAATGACCAAAGTATACGATAAACAATGTTTTTTATTAATAAATATTGTGATTTAACTGATGAACAAAATTAAGGAGAACTGATGAACAATTCTTTTTATTGGTGAACAAAGACTAACTGATGAACAAAATGTACATTTTTAAAAAAAAAAAAATTAACGATTAAAAAACATCACTTTTTAAATCTTACATTAATAAAATGATTAATAATGCGTTATGTTACAAAAATTAGAGCTAGTAACGCAATATTAACATTAAAATCTAAGCTAGACATTACATCAAACACCTTTTGTGCAACAAATATAAGTAAAACGTCATCTTTAACGGGTGATATCTTATTCATATGACATCAGATTTGAGTGATTCAAAAACCTGTGTAAAGAGTGAAACAAAGTCTACAACTTTCGTGTTTTAAGCATTTTATGATTCGATAATTTTGAAGGTTAAAAATAGGGTCGAAAATGGCAAGAAACATCAAGACTAAATGAATATGTAAAAAAAAAGTTTCGAAATAATAAACAAAATTTATGCCAAATTAAAGAGAATCAAATTTTAAAAATTATGGTGAAATCGATTTTTTTTTCTATAATTTTGTCATTTAAGAGATGTGCATCTGAAATTTGAGTTGGAAAAGCAAAAATGGGTGAAAAGACCATTATACCCTTGGAGGGTTTTTTTTTTAATAAAATAGAGTGGGGGACATGTGTCACTCTATGAATGTCTTTCTACACTTTTTAAATATATACACTTTGCAATAGATCCCCACCAAACCAATGTAACTGCCCCTTTTAGACTAGTCGGCAAGGATGGTAACTCGATCACCTTAGCCTACTAGTCACACGCCATTCCCTTGCCATCCATACCGAGTCACGCACGAGTTTGGCTTCCCAAGAGGAAATAAGGTGACTCGTTCACCTTAGTTTTCCGCCTTATTTTTATTATTATTTTTTTTTACTTGTAATGTTTTACAAATTGTGTATTGTAATGTTAATTTGTTTTTAAATGAATGGAAACTTACTTTCGAGTACGAAGAACCTATTAGAAGGCGAACGTCTATTTATTATAAAAACAAAGCAGAGTACTACATTGCAAAGAAAATAAAACTGTGATACAGAAAATAAAACACACAGATTAGCCAAACACTGAGGTTATAAGCTTATATAAGCTAATAAGCCGGACTCTTCATAAAAAAGCCCCATTCTTCTGGCTTATCAAAACACACATAAATAAGCTCATAACCCACTCATATAAGCTTAGCCAAACACTGAGCTTATAAGCTTATATAAGCTAATAAGCCCACTAAATAAGCTTAACAAAACACCCCTTAGACACTACTGTATTAGTTAAGTACCATTCCACAAAGATCATTCTTCTCTTCCTTACTAGTGCAACGTTACAATACAAAAAAAAAAAAAAAAAAAAATCCCAACATCACGTGCAAAACCAAAACCCCCAAATTAATTCACTTTCCCCAAATCAAAACCCTAACTTTTCAATCCCACAAAATCAACCTTCAATTCACAAACATTTCACATTTTTATGTAATGATTCCACTTCTTACACTCAACCCATCTTTTTAATTTCATCAATTTGAAAGAAAAAAAAAAAACTATTTGTGAGCTTATGAGCTTATATGATTTCGTCTTATTCTGAGACTTATGGGCTCATATAAGCTTATTATGATGTAATAACTTAATATAAGCCATAGGTATCAAAATAAGCCGGAAAATTTGAACTTACATAAAGTAAGCCGAAATCATATAAGCCCACAAATAAGCTTAAACAAACACCCCATGCTTATTATGAACTGATAAGTTTTTGTGGATTTGATAGTACAAATTTTCTGTTAGGGTGAAATAAGCTGTTTTTGATAAGCTGATCATCTGCTTATTAACTGCATAAGTTGTTGACCCCTTATTGCACTTTGTTATTATGGACATGATTATATGCTTATTTGCTGATTGGTAATTGCCTTTTCGGATTGTTTATTTGCTGTTATTTAGACCCTTGTTAGACTAAGCCCTTTGCGTACTCTTTTTACCTACAGGTGCAGTTTTTTCGGGTTGTTTTTCGATGTTGGAAACTGTTTCTCTGATATTAATGTTGGGTTTATTAGTATTGTGAATTGCTTGATGTGGGATTTGGGATTGTTAACAGATAAGCATTTTTTAGTTGAGATTGCTTATTTTGAACTGATTAGTATTGGTGAATTTAATATTACAAATTTGCTCTTATGGTGAAATAAGCTGTTTTCTTAGGGTGAAATAAGCTGATCATCTACTTATGAGCTGTTTGAAATAGTAATCCCAAACACCCCCTTATTGTGTTTTGATATAGTGGATAAGGTTTGAGTGTCTGGACATGATTATTTGCTTATTTGAGGGTGAAATAAGCTGATTGGGAGGTTTGCTGACCTAATTGAGATTAGATAGGATAGTTCGAAACAAGAGAGGTTTACTGATAGATATGATATCAAACCCTTTATAAATTAAGTCCTTTACCTACCCTTTTTACTTGCAGGTGCGGTTTTTTGGGACTATTTTTTTGATATTTGCAACTGTTTTTGTGATATGAATGCTGGATTTATTAGTATGCTGAATTGTTTTATATGTGATGTAGGGAGTTTGGGATTTTTGCTTATGTAAACAGCTTATCTTCTTATTGTTTTTTTTAAGCAGATGATGAAATGTGACTATGCTTATCTACTTATTTAAAGGCAAATAAGCTCTTTGTAATTAGCAGCATAAGTTTAAGATGAAATAAGCAGTTTGGGAGTTTAAGTTCAATATTAACAATCCTAAACTCCCCTTATTGCGTTTTGATGTAGTAGATAAGCAGAGTTGATCAGTGTTTGTATCTTTATTTGACGGGGAAATAAGCAGTTTGGGAGTTGCTTATTCAGACAATGTATTTGCTTCTGTTTCTTTGAAGTACTCTTAGCAGAATTGCCAAACCCATATAATTGGGTATCTGATTGTCTAGATTAGAAATGTGCTTATGCTTATGATATTCTTAATACCGTTATGATGCGAATGCAGTTTTTTATGTTAATATAGTGAATCGTCTGACATGTGATGGGGATGTTTCAGAATTTGGATTGTTTTTAGAACAGATAACTTATTGAGCATATGAAGAAATGTGACTGCTTATCTACTTAGTTTAGGGGTGAAATAAGGTCTTTTCAGTAAGAAGTTTCAGATTGTTTAGTTTGAAATGGTTATTGTTAGTGGATTCAGTATCGCAAGTTTAACATTAGGAGTGAAATAAGCTATTGGATAAGTTGGTCTTACGGTTACGAGCATAAAAGTCGTTTAACTTAGTAATGCCAAACACCCCTTGTTGCGCTTTTGATTGATGAGATCAGCGAGATTAAGTGTTTGGATATGATTATAGGCTCACTTGATGGTTTAATAAACAACGATCAACGACTATAAGTACAGCTTTGAGTTGCCTATTCAAACAAAGATATGCGATTTCGATTATTTTACGTTTTAAATCCTAATTAGGCGATTGT
The DNA here is from genome assembly GCA_022545495.1 of Chrysanthemum lavandulifolium. Classification (NCBI taxonomy): domain Eukaryota; kingdom Viridiplantae; phylum Streptophyta; class Magnoliopsida; order Asterales; family Asteraceae; genus Chrysanthemum; species Chrysanthemum lavandulifolium. The sequence goes on from CM040240.1 coordinate 290,692,544, forward strand.
CAAAACTTAAACAAATGCAATATCCGATAATCTGTTTCGTTACTTTAGAAGCCTATCTACACACTTTTGCAAGATTGCCTTACATTATAGCAATTGCTTATTTCATGAAAGCATAAGCAGTTTTAATAAGCATTACCAAACATCCCCTGAAGTCAATGTAATCATAGAAGTATTTGCTGAATTGACGTCAGACAACTCCGTCGATATTAGTATTATGAATCCTTATTACAAAAAGGGACATTTATATTTTTCTTTAGGACAACCACGGCTATTGGTTTCTTGATTAATCTAGTCCATATTACATGACGTCGTAACACTTTATCTTTCCTGAAAAAGGTTTCTGATTCTATGTTATTTTCTAGACCAACATGTGAAGGCGGTCGGTACGATGGAGATGAAAAAAGTCGATTGGCTACATGTTATGGCCGTTGATGATTTCAACAACTTAATCCATGGGGACAAGCCTACAAAGTGCAAGCTCATAGTTTCTTCCCACAATTATCAAAATACTCCTTCGATAGAAGAGCTTGGGAACCTTGTGGCCAAAATACAGTCAACAGGAGCTGACATTGTCAAGTTTGCAACAACCGCTGTAGATATAACTGATGTAGCACGAGTTTTTCACATTACTGCTAATTCTCAAATAAGCGCCGTAAGTCATGCATCATTTATTTTAGAGATGGTATTTTTGTTTGCACGTAATAAAATTTGTAAATTAGATATATACATATTTTTTGCGGTTTTATTAGCTTACTTCGTTATTTAAGTACCTTAATTAATCATTTAGGTTCCAATAATAGCAATGGTGATGGGTGAGAAGGGTCTGATGTCTCGAGTACTACGCCCAAAATTTGGTGGATATCTTACATTTGGCACCCTTGAGAATGGAAAGGTATCGACACCGGATGACCCACAATTAGGGATCTTTTGGACTTGTTTAATTTCAGACAGTTAGGACGACACAAAAGTATTCGGTATCATTGGGAAGCCGATTGGACATAGCAAATCACCTTTGTTATACAATAAAGCTTTCGGATCAGTTGGATTTAATGGAGTTTATGTACATTTGTTGGTGGATAATGTAAAGAATTTTCTTGATACTTACTCATCTACAGATTTCGCTGGGTTCAGGTTGAGTTTTGATCTATTTTATTAGAGCTAGTACTTCAGTTTCTAGGGGTTTTTCCATCAAACCAACATACTTTCACGTTTGTGCAGTGTAAGTTTTTTTATTTTTGTATATAAACGAGTCTTTAAAGGAAGTCTTCGTGTACAGTTTGGGTCATATTTGGTAACCTAAAAATTTAACATAATATATCAATCTAAATCACACATATAAACCTATCATTTTTTTATAATGTTTATCATTTTGATATCGGTTTTGTGTTCTTGAATGCCCGACCGATCTCTGAGCGATCTTATAATGAGTCAAATGTTATAAAAGTAGAATGGCTAAAAGGGCACAAATGTGAAAATACATTTGATATTTTAAGGAAAAAACCCTTATTTCTACCTATTCAATTAGTGACATGTATCATTATTGTTTGCGTGCGGTTGTACCATTCCGCACAAAGAATCTTTACTTCAATGTTGTGACGAGGTTGATCCGGTTGCAAAGGTAAGTTTCATTTTCATAGAAACCTTAAGCATGGAAGGCGATATAGATAATTATTAAATTACGGCTTTTTATGTATTATTATTCATTGTATGCTACATCAATAGGAGCGATCAATTGCGCCATAAGGAGACCAAAGGATGGGACGTTATATGGGTGTATCTCGACTAGAGTAAATTACACCGTTCGTCCTTGTGGTTTGCGTTGACCATGAGGTTTAAATCCTTTGACCAAAAAGTTGCACCGTCCGTCCTAAGTGGGAAGCGTTATGCACCGTTCGTCCCTCCATCCATCCGGGCCCACCAATTCCCCACTAACGCCGTTAACTAAGGTTTTAAAAGGGTATTTCCGTCATTTACCCTCTTCTTTGCAAAATAATGCGCCCTCTTCTTTGCAAAATTGACACAAACTACCCTTGGGGTTATTAAAACCTACACCACCCTCATTTTACCCTAAACCTAAAATAAAACATCTCCCACTCTCTCTCTACTACCGCAGCCTCACACTCACACGACCACCATCACCACCGTGACACCGCCACCTTTATCGGTGAAACACCACCACACCCACCCTTATATCACCATCAGCGGGTTTTGGAGGTACACGCGCTGTAACCCCAAACGAGCCACCATTGTCACTAATCTTGGCCGTATTTTCTTGTTTTTTTAAGTAGGTAAGTAGATTAATGGGTTTGGGTGATAAACTCACCAATTCTCACCCTTGTGTGAATCGGTGTGGCTCGAAGCAAACGAGAAACGATTTAAAACTTGTTAAAACACGACTAAATCTTGCGGTATCATCTTTGTGTTACGTCCTTGTTCTTTTCTTGGTTGCGTAACGCGAGCATAAAGCTCTCGTACAACTTGAGTATCTAAGTCGAGCTTATTAATAAGCTCACAAGCTTATTTGATTGGTTATTATCATTAGTTGTGGGTTTTTCTTTGTTTTGAGTCGCGGCTCCAATCAAACCCGCAAGTGGGTTTTGATTTATCTTCAGTTTGGTTAGGACTTGAGCATCAACCACAGATTTTTGTAAAAACAGAAGCCGTAATTCTTGAAGATGTCTTTCCATATCGTGGAAGCTGTTAAAGGGGTTGCTTTTAGGTCGGATCCGTTGATATTCTCATCTGGGTCAGTTGGGTTTATGGGTTGTGTATTTTTGGGCTCAAAGGTGTCATCTTTATGATATTTTTGATCTGGGTTTTGTGTGTTTGTGGATTCTTGATGATCTTTTTCATCTGGGTATGTGGGTACTGTGTTTTTAGTGAAATCTTGATGATGGTTTTTATCAGGTGGGTGGTTTTGATGGTGGAAGGGGAGGAGGATGATTTTGTGGTTTTTATTAAGTCACATGATTGCTCTGACCTGTATATAGTCTTTGATGATTTAAACACTTGAACAACATAAGATAAGTACTCCGTATCATCTACCTCAATATCTAACAAGACGAAAATTATAGATTCTAAATATTAGAGAGTTGTGTGTGTTTTAAGTTTGAATGACGGTTGAGTTGAGAGTTGTGTGTGTTTTAAGTGTGTGAAAGAGAAAAAAAACTGGTTTTGTGGGGTTTGGAAATGACGGATATGCCCTCATGGGTTAAGTGAATTAAGCGGCGTTAGTGGGAATTGGTGGGCCCGGATGGATGGATGGACGAACGGTGCATAACGCTTCCCACTTAAGGACGGACGGTGCAACTTTTTTGGTCAAAGGGCGAAACCCTGCGGTCAACGCAAACCACAAGGACGAACGGTGTAATTTACTCTACTGACTATGTAGGCGCTATTTCTGCTATTGAGGATAGTCTGCGAGGTCTCTTTCTGTACTTTCTGTTAGAAGTGATAATATTGGTGGCTGGGTCAAAACAGTGCCTTTTGTCACTTATAAAAGTTTCATATGATTTCACATGTTACTTTCTGCCCGTTCGACCCATTTGACCCATTTGAGATTTACTTAAAGCACAAACTGTTGCAACTGTTTACAGGTTCAGGTGTTCAAAATGGTGCAAAATGGTGCAACAGGATCTGGCTGGTAGACTATTTGTGGTTATTGGTGCTGGTGGTGCTGGAAAAGCTCTTGCTTATGGAGCAAAAGCGAAGGGTGCAAGGATTGTGATAGCCAATCGTACCTACGGTTAGATTCTACTAGCGTTCATATTACCATTCCTAGTACTCGTACTTGATTGCAACTAAAGTTTTCTCTTACTGATACTGCACAGATCGTGCTAGAGAACTTGCTGACATAATTGGTGGAGAGGCTATATCTCTTGCCGATTTGAGCACTTACAATCCAGAAGGTGGCATGATACTTGCAAACACTACATCAATTGGTATGCAGCCAAATATTGACGACACTCCTATTTCTAAGGTACGGCTGTCTACCTTTCTTCGGTCATATGTTTTAATAATAATGGTATGCAGTTAGATCAATTTTTCTATTTTTTTATGGCAGGAAGCTTTAAAGTCGTATACATTGGTATTTTGATGCTGTGTACACACCAAAAATTACGAGATTACTTCGGGAAGCTGGAGAGTGTGGAGCCATAATTGTTACATGGGTGGAGATGTTTATAGGACAGGCGTATAATGTTACTTTTCATGCGTGTCCATCATGCCTAAAATCTTACCATCTCTCTTCTCTTATCAGTTTATCCTACTTTTCAATTGCAGCACCTAAGGATTTATTTAGGGATATTATGGAAAAATCTTAATTGTCTCGGGAGCTGCCGTAGGTATGTATCTTTTCTATTCCATCTTCCTTTATTTTGAATTTTGAGTTTATGGGTACCGTGCAACAATTAACTAGGCAAAATAGTTGGAAATGTTATTGCCATCGATACCTTGTCCAATCGTATGAAGTTATGAAAAAAGATTTGACTGTCACATGCTCGTATACCTTATGTATAGTAATTTTTTATTAGGCATGATCAGCATCTGTGTCGAGTTCTCATGTTTTCTCTTGTCTTAGATTGACCAATTCTGTTCTGTAACTCGTTTTAATTTGATGTGATTGACCACTTTTGCTCGAGTTTGGAGTTAAAAAAATTAGCATACTTAAGTTATCCTGAAAATAGATATAATGCTTCTAGAGTATCTGTCCGAGATAGGCGCGGGCTAAGTAATGAGTCAACCTTCCTCAGTTGTGGTACTTTTCGATTTTGTTTTTGAATCATTGGTTCTCTTCTCAAACAAAAACCTGCTTTTATCTGATTATTAGCCTTAACATAATAATCTAATTAATGCTAAACAAAATGATTTAGGATTTTGACACACTTTGGGTGACTTGCATCTAATCAAATTATTAAACTTTACCCATTTGACCCATTGGAGATAGGAATTACCCAAATCAGCGCAACTTCTAAGTAAATGGGTCAAATTTCTACTGCTGCAGACTTTGACTTTGGATCATAATTTCTATAAAATTACGTAAAGCTGAAGTTTTTGTTACTTTTTATACAGAAGCAGGAGGCTCGAGAGTAACATGTGTCATGTAAAATGGTACTCACAGGAAGCACGGAGGAGTTGATTATAATTCTTGTTTCTCCGTCATTTGTAATTGTATCATTAGTATTTTTGTTCAGACATAATAAGGAATTTTTTAGTTGACACAGCCATTGTATTCTCATTTTTGTGATACTAAAATTAAATTTATTTTTATAAGTGAAGTACTCATAAATCCTAGATAACGAACGGCATCATATTTATCTGGATAAATTGTGACTCTGTAGGTTTTGTTGTCATGATAGTAAAACTCTTGTGAGTATATGTATGCTGATGTTGTGAAAAAATCGATACGATTTGAGAATTTTGATGGACTATAGTAAAATGTAATAATAGTAAATGCATGTCCGGAAGCAGTCTTTCTACAATGTTCTACGTCGCACATGCATCGCTTTGGCAGGGTTTTGTATTGTTGTTATGGTTACTTTGATGAATTGGGCTTTATAAAAAGCATCAAGACTTGGCAGATATTGTTTCCAGTCTATATATTAAAAGGGTCAAGGATTTTGTATCATACTATCATAGTTTTGTGGAAACTAGGAAACCCAGTTTATCGTGTGACCGGTCATGTGTCCGGTCATTTAGTCGCTTAAACGCAAATAAAACATTTGTTTCATAAATCAATATAAAAAGTCACTCGGTCAACGATTACGGTTACCCCGTGTTTTTCAACTGATCACGTGATTGCACAAATTAAGTCTTGTACCATTTTTAAACATGTGATGTGTGAACTCATATTAGTCTCACAAGTTGCACAAAACTATGATGCAAAATCTCTGCACTTTCTCATGCAAAATCTCCGCACTTTCACCTCAATGTCACAACAGTTTTTTCAGCACATTAGCGGGTGGTGGATGACACCATTACAAGTTTACAACACATGTTTCTAAGAAATGTAACTTTTTGAAACAATCACCATAAAAGATTTTTTTTTTTTTTAATTTATTTTTTAAGAAATGTGACTTTTTTGAAACGCCCCATTGTTTAGGTCACTTCATTTAATATTGGTAAGTACGTTTAAGGACCTAGGCCAAATTTAAATACTACTATAAGTTTAGTCACGTGTTGTAAATAAATGCTAGAGATTAAAAAGTTTCTTTAATGACTTTATTAAACTGTTTACCTTATCTTGTTTGCTTAGTAGCTTGTTTAGATAAAGTAAGCGTGCTTGGACAGGATTTTAAGAGGTTGTTAGTATAAGCTTCGTTGACGAAAGCAGGGTGGGTCTTGAGGGTCACATGACACACATGGATTTTTGTGGAGATAAGCTTAAGCCTACACTATAAGCTTAGACAAACACCACATATTTATAAGCTTAGTTACCTACTTACCTTCTAAGTTTAGTTGCGTGAAACTTTATTAGTAGCCGTCAAGTGACCAGTACCAATACCAACATAGGGCTATGTTTGGCGAGCGCTTATGGGAGTCTTATTGAGGCTTGGGCTTTTAAATAAGCCTGGCTAATAAAATAAGTCTCGTTTGTCACACAAACTTATGGAGGGTTACGGCTTATAAAATAAGTCGTAAGCTTCCATAAGCCCAAGCCCATAAAATAGAGCTTATACTTATGGCTAGTTAAATTACTTAAATACCTTTAAAATATAATGAATTATCATGTAAAAGCTGTAAATATATATGAATTTAATTTGTTGTATTTTTATATGAATTTACTTTAGTAAACTTGAGCTCCAACTAATTCGTCAAACAACTTTATATAAATATAGGATTTAGCTTTCGGCTTATATAAAAGCCCAAACCCAAGCCCTAACCGTAGCTCAGCCTCGGCCCATTGCGCCAAACATACCCATACTAATCATTATAACTCCAATAATCACACCGGGATAAAATCTTAAGTGAAACCCAAAAACATATTTCCTAAACCATAGACTTCGTATCCAAAGGGATCAAACTTTAACTACTCTATATTCACGAACTGAGATGGAAGCGTGCAAAACAAAACAACCGAACAAAGAACATTTCTTTTGATCGAAACAATACGAACAAGCAAAACCAAGTTGCAAATATTCACCATACCAACCGTATCAATTTAATATTCATCCTGCTCAATTTTTAAGTGTTAATGGATAATTAGGCCCAAGCCCGATTTGTGGGCTTTGGGTATTAGGGTTTGTTCTCTATATATGTATTGTTCGGTATTATGAATGAGACATGAAAAACATTACCATCTAATCATCTTACATGGTTTCAGAGCCAAAGATCCACAACACCTAAAGACTTCCGCTGCCGCCTCCGGCTGCCGGCTACATGCCGGAGGATCGGAGGGCTCCCTTTAAACCTTTTCTTTTCTCTTCTGTCGATGGTTGGTATATGTAATGGGTTGTCAAAAACAACAGGTTCTTTCTTCTTCTTCTTCATCTTAGGCTCCTTGTCATCAGCTGGATTCATCAACTCGTCGCGATCCTCTTTAGTTTTGTTCATCATAAGACCAATATTGTTTATCTCAAACTCATCCAAATCCTCTTCTGCTAATTTCTTCTCCAAGTACATAATAAACTCCTTTCTTCTTCTCACCGTCACCACACTTCTCACCACTACACACCGGACGTTATCTCTTCTTTTATCTGCTCCTCTCAACCTCCAACTTTCCGATCAAAAAAAAAAAAAAAAAAAAACCATTACTTCCTCAGTTCCACTTATCTCCTCAAAATACCACCGCCACAACCAACACACCACCGCCCACAACCACTCACACCAGCCAACGAGACGAAACCAGGAGCCAACTACCACTCACAACTTTTATATTCCCTGCTGTTGTATCCAAGAAAGGTTGAATGGTTAAAGTCTATAACGAACCTGACATCTTCACGGCTTAAGGGTCTTGTGGGTTCATTTGGGTCGGGTTGTTTTTCGGGTTCTTTGGGTTTGACAGCGTATGAAACTGGTTGGATTGGTGTGGATTCTGGTCTTTGTGTTTTATTGGTTTCATTGGGATAATATGTTGCTTGTATCATGGAGTGATGATGATGATTAAAAAGCAAAAGCAAAGTGGGGGTATATTCTTTTTATTCTTGTTTTGTGCCGATGATGATTAAAAAAAAAAAAAAAAAAAATTATTTATATGTCGAATCCAGGGTATCAATTCCCAAGACGACTTTTGTTTTATGTCGAATCTAGGGTATCAATTCCCAAGACGAATTTTGTTGGTGTCGAATCGAGGGTATCAATTCCCGAGACGACGGTTAAAAAAAAAAAAAATCTTCTACCTCCTCACCTGCCCTCTACTGTCTTCTCACCTGCTACGCTACCTTCTCATCTGCTCATCTTCATCGGTCACCTTCCTCACCACCATTCTCTATCTTCAAAAAAAAATAAATAAAAAATAAATAAATAAATAAATAAAAAAAAAATAAAAAAATTTGGATCTTTATGTTTTTCTATGGAAAAACACGCCCCGTTTGTTCGGAAGGTTCTTTGGGGGTTGAAGTTTTAGAACCAACTTTCGTCAGTTTGCGGACATCTTCACCAAGGGATTGCCATCTGCTTTATTCGAAGAATTTCGCTCCAGTCTGCGTTTATTGTTCTGCTTTGTTTTCTTAGTTTTCTACTTCAGTTCGAGCTTTTGTGATTTTGACGCTCGAACTGCGGGGGAATGTTAATGGATAATTAGGCCCAAGCCCGGTTTGTGGGCTTTGGGTATTAGGGTTTGTTCTCTATATATGTATTGTTCGGTATTATGAATGAGACATGAAAAACATTACCATCTAATCATCTTACATTAAGTACATAAACCAATCCAAATATTTTAACCACATTTTCAATATATATTTTAACCACATTTTCAATATAGGGACAATTGCATATACACGCACTAAAACTTGCATATTTGGATATATAACCAAAACATGCTTAAGTTGTATTGTACATCATGCATTAAAAACTTGTATTATGGAGAAATATGCAAATTTTAAAGTTTTAGTGTGTATATATGCAATTCATCTTTCAATATAATATAACACAACTTCGGGACAGAGATCATAAACCTACCACACGTACAAAGTTAGTTTATAATTATCCAGGTGTCACATTGTGAAAATAATGACTATAAAACCATTATTTGAAAATAATAATTATCCAGGGTGGCGGCGCAGCTTCTTGCCCGCTTACCTACCACCTTGATGTAAATCCCAAATTATAATAAAATGATCAAAAAAAAAAAAAAAAAAAAAAAGGCTATATGAAATCAAAAAAAAAAATAACATCGTATCTAATTTACGACCATTTTTTATACAAAACATTTGGAACAATCGCACAAAAGACAAAACAAAAACACATATATATATATATATACTTGGACATATTAGAAAATGATTTGGCAGCGACCCAGACTTCCTTAGCTTGTCACTTTCAGTCTTTGAAGAATCCAGAAATAAGCTGAAGTCCAGCAAGCTCGACTTTAACGCTACAAATTTAGATAACCACACAATTAGTCCGTGTAAAATCATAACCAAGTTTAGAATGGTATAGTATGCTACGCCGTATATTTTGATACACATAAAAAATATCCTTTTGCTGATACTCAACATAATAACGAATTTTAATTAGTGGGGAAAATTTTCTTACGCTGGCCGAAACTCGAGTCCACATACAATGAGACCAGACATAATTCCTTTATGACTTGTAAATTTCATATTAATAGAAAGAGAGCCATCCTTAAATTCGCGAGTTGAGTTAAAACTACACAGTTGAATCTCCATCCATCCATCTTCCCTCTGTCTTGGACATTGAGTGATATCGTGTACATTCAATGGGCTTGGGATTATAAAATAAACAAATCCAGCTTCATTGTTCTCTCGGTGGAGTATGTCTTGTACTTTTACCGGACAATGCAGCCCCTGACAATTTTCTGAAAGCTTAAACACAAGGTAACACACATATTCTGTATCCGGTGACAACATTTGACTTTTGATCATGCAATTGATATGAAAAACTTGTTGTGGTAAAAGCTCAATCACCCTTCTAAATCTGCATGATTGATATACTACCTCCGTCCCACATTAAATGTCCTGTTTTGACTTTTGAGGTATTTCTTTTTCAACTTTGACTTTAAATATTTTGGTTTGTGTTGTATAATATTTGATGAAAATTATACCAATGAAAAATATGTTTAAAACACAATCCATTCATATATTTTGCATCAAGTATTGTATAACACAAACAAAAATATTTAAAGTCAAAGTTAATAAAGAATGACTTTGAAAAGTCAAAGTGGACATTTAATATGGGACGGAGGGAGTAATATATTACGCCAACATTGAAACTGTTTGGGTTTCAATAGATGAGCACATAGTAAATGTAACATTAGGAAAGCAATTAATGGAAACTGTAACGAAGTTAGTTCGAAAACGCAAACCTGGAATGGGCTGATGGTATTGCACTAAACAGATTCACATTAGAAGATTTGTGTAAAGCCGACTTTGCTGAAATCATAAAAAGTTTCTTTCCGTTAACTTTGCCCACCCAGAACAACTTGTCATAGTTTGTGTACTTAAATATTCGTTTGAACTTAGTTGGCAATTGTTGCAGTTGATCCAAAATGAAATTTGATTTCAAGACATGTGGGAGTTCCTTTAACTTTCCAATTTCGTCATGTTTCACCTGTATAAAAATCATGTTATAAACATGTAACTTAGAAGATAGAATGTGAACTTTTTTTTTCCATACATCCACCACCTTTATACAATATAAACAAAAGAATATAGAATGGAATAAAGAAAAGTTTTATTGCTTACCTTCTCAACGGCTCGAAATTCAATGCCTTCAACATAAACTGCAGCATCTCCACAATAGCACGGCGAAAAGCTCTCAAGTAGAAACTCAAAAACGACTTCTTTGTTCTGATTCGTGAAACGGTGCAACTCAATCATCATCCACTGCTCATCCCTCCATGTTGCGAAATATGCATGCAGACTTTCGTGCCCCTTTCTATACTTTAGGTTGACATACACAGGTTTATTTGAAAAGTTTCTTGAATCACAAAATTTGAAGACTAAATAGACCCCATAAACAACACTTGGAGATAAAAATTGAGCTCTTGTCTTGATGTCGATGATCAAGTTGGAAATATCTAACATCTCCACCACTGTCCCAAACCTGCGCATATGATAAACATCCAAAACTAAATCTGTCATAGCCTTTATATTCACATACACTTCTACTTCTGACTTTCGTAATTTTTGGAACAAGAGTTTAAATTCTATATTAAAATTTAATCATTTATTGTACCAAACAAATCTCGATTTAAATAAAGGTAATAACATTATAAAAAACATTATCAAGATGCTTAGCAAAATTTATAATTCACGGTCATGAGAACAGAGGACCCAAAACAGGGGCAAACCTCAACTACCTTATTAGAAGGTTTATAACATTATAGTTCCCAACCATATAGTGAGTATTAAAATCTATTTTGACACGTACAACATCAGTTCTCATTGTTGATATGCATGTATGCTGGAGTAATCCTGTTATTAACCGGAAGAGAAGAGGTCTGAAACGTAAAAGAGCTAAAGATGAAGCACTATTCCTTTGTTGATTAGTGCATGAGATTAGCAGTTCTAGTAGAATAGAGTCCAAACAATTCAAATATGTTTTTTATAAGCACTATTACAGGGGCAATATGTGAACTTAGTCAAAGGGGTTCTTAAGTTTGATCCTATTTGATCATAATTATAATTATATGATTAATAACAATATTATGCTACTACAAACAACTTGCCATCCATTAAACGGTAAAGATAATAACCTTATACTTTAAACCTTAAAAAGCATAACATACATCTACCAATAATGCATATATTTGCTTATCACTTAAAACAGGCAAATTAAGGTGGAGAGTTAGAGAGATAACCTTGATTCTGGAAGAGATTTCCACTCATATGAACAACTGTTTATGTAGGAAAACATTGTGGCTGAAACCATTTCATTTCTTTCTCCATCACCAACGAATGACAACAACTGTTATACAAACAAATTGCAATCAGACTCAGTGTGTATGATATATAAATGCATGTGTGATTTTGAATTATCTCTCAACACGGAGAAGATACATAGAAAATGGGAAACACCAAATAAACAAGCTACAAGAATGAACTGAATACCACTTTGTCCTGTTGAAGGAGGATTCCCTTTAAAAAAATGTTGTAAAGTTCCTCTTTCTTTTTGGTAGAATAGATTTCTGGGCACTTTGACATCTGGATTATTTCTTTATAGTCTTTAGGCAATTTGGGCTCCCATTTCTCATAATCCTCCTGTATATACATTAATCAATTAATAAACTCATGTTTTATACAGTTACTTTCTTACAGTTTATAACACAATTAAAGGCCATAGTTTAGATATATATGAATCTCAAGTTGGCCAATTTTGTCAAAATATAGAAACTTACTTGAAATTCCAATGCTTTCTTGAGTTGTATGACCACTTCATGAGCTGTTGGTCGTCTTTCTCTCCTGTGATGTAAGCATTTAAGGGCAATCCTTGTAAAGGTGATATATGACTCTGGCACAATCTGTTCTTTGATACCCTCGAACACTAACTCATCAAGTTTTTCTAAATAATAGTGTTGTTTAGCCAAAAAGGGTAAATAAAGATACTCGTCATCTAACTTTAAGGATGACAGTTTCCCACACAATATGTTAAATAAGACCGCACCCAACGAGAATATATCGGACTCTTTGGTTAAGAAGCCTGTTTTCAAGTATAGTGGGTCACGATACCCAATTGTGCCTCTAACATTGTCGATGACATAGTGTACATCCTGATTTGTTGGACATACTAAGGATAGCCCAAAATCACTAATTTTTGCTTTCCAATCATCAAGCAGTAGAATATTGCTGCTGCTGATGTCCCTATGTATTACCATTTCTGGACTTGAAACAGTTCCATGAAGAAACTCCAAACCGACTGCAATATCGATGCATATTTTTAGTCGCATCACCCACGTAAGACTATCATCGCTCAAGTACTTATCAAGACTTCCTCTGGATGCATACTTATATACAATAATTTTCTCATCCTCTTCATCACAGTAGCCTACAAGACCAATGACATTTTCATGTTTATAATCCATGAGGATTTCCAGCTCTGTTATAAATTCAGCTTCCCCTTCAGCAGATTTCTTACCCAACCGCTTTGCTGCAATGAAGTTATGCCCATGAGTGTTACCCTTGTACACATTCCCAAAATCCCCATGTCCAATGAGATTGTCTTGACTGAAGCTTTGTGTCGCCAACTTTATGTCGTCAAGTGACAGTTTGAGGTTGTCCTTGTGGTTCTCCTGTGAATCATCAGACAGTTGGTCGATTTGATAGTACACCTCAATTTGGCAAACTGGTATCTTTTTACCACCATTGACTAAATTAAATTAATAAATAGCTAGTTATTTTTTTACTAAATTATAATTAGTTAAATCTATACAACTGAAAATTATTTTTGTCGAATCTATGATATTGAATTTTTTAATATTTTATATTTCTAGGGAATGTATATATGAATTAGTGAAATTGTATATTTTCATTGGATACATTTACATTAAAATCAAAATTCCAAAGACATAAATGAGTAGTTGGAAATAGTCTCTCAATAGTTATTTATTTAAACTACACATAATTCTAAATAATATCGATATTTTTTTTTAGCTCGTTAATTATGTTGTTTGTAAAGTGTTTTTTTTAGTTAGCGAAGTTTGAGGTAGTAGTTTAAATAAAGGTAACGTCAATGTGAAAAAAATAATAATAATATAAAGGATATATATCTGTAATTTGACATATACCACATACAGATCTGCCTAATATACTCAAAAATATTTTTAGAGCATTGACTTACCTGACACTTTAACGCTCTCTTGAGTTCGTTGATTACAACATCTATTGTTGGGCGTTGCACTTGAGTTTCCGCGAGACATCGAAATGCAATTTCTGCGAATATGTCCAAAGACTCTTTGTCACGTCCTTTGCTTAGAGAAAAGACATGCTCATCGGTTTCTTCCTTTATCTTGCGATCAACAAATTCCATTAGTGTTCCCTTCTCAAAATGATGTCGCGCAATGGGTGCAATCCCCTTCTCAAAATCATAGGCCAACCTCCCAGTCAAGATCTCGAATAACGCCACTCCAAAAGAGTAAATGTCTGCTTTCTTATTTAGCTTTCCAAACTTCTCATATTCTGGATCGAAGTACATAGGTGTACCTGCAATCGTACTGGCATCTTGATCTGCTGGATGAAATTTGGAGAGCCCAAAATCGGCAATCTTAGCCTTCCAGTTATCGTCCAACAGAATATTCGCGCTCTTGATGTCACGGTGTATTATCTTTTGCTTGTCTTGATCTGTGTTGGTGTGAATGTAATTCAAGCCATGTGCGATACCAAGACATATTTTCAAGCGTTGCATCCAAGTAAGATTATTCATCTTATCACTGTTTCCCATATAATCCTCAAGACTCCCTTTAGAAGCAAGCTCATAGACAAGGATCATGTGATCACGATCTTCATCACAAAAACCAAGAAGAGAGATTATATTCTCATGTTTACAACTAATCAGAATCTCAATTTCTGTATTGAACCCTTGTTCCCCTTCTTGATTGTGAATGCGCTTTATGGCTACCGTGCTTCGTTTTCTGGGTAAATTGCATTTATTCACACCTTCTATCGACGAGGAATTACTTCTATCAAAATGTTCAAGATCTGCTTTGTACACTTTACCGAATCCGCCTGACCCAATGCAATATGCTTCATCAAAATTCTTGGTAGCATGATATATATCATTTAGTCGAATCTTCAAGTGTTCCAAGTTCTTCCCCTGCAACATTATGGAGTTATACAGCACCACATCAATGCTAGTAAGGATTGGAGTGAAGCTACAAAAAGAAAAAAAAAAAAGAAAAAAATAGGGAAAAAATCTACTGACATTTATAAAATACTAGCTAAATGACCCATCGAATTGCCGGTTTTTCAAAGAAAATTGATTAAAATATAGAATTTATGGTAACTACTAAGTTAGAAAACATGAACATGTATTATTGGTCATATATATTTAAATTCTAGTGACATATGGTTATCTCGGAATGTTTTAATCACTTTTAATGGGTGATATATTATTCTATGTATAATGATAGAAGGCTTTTAAATTAATTTACATATTATTGGTCAATAATCGTAAGTGTGTTGGTTAATAAACAACATAATACAATCTTACTTAACCTCATTCTTGCTAGTAGCTTGTTCAACAACGTCATCAACATTAATTGGAACATTCATTTTGCTCTTCTTCTTCTAAATTAATTTTTTTGTATATTCTCCACAAATATTGGATGGTGAAAATAGTTGTATTATATATAGTAAAATATGTGCAGTGTACATGAAATTTTTTAAATGTAATTGAGTAATTAAAAACGAAATCGCATGACACTTGAGTGAACCTTTTCTTCTTGTCAAGTAAAACAAATATTTCAAATTTAAAATTGAAAAACATAAATTATAATTAAGTGACTGGATATATCATTAAACATATTATCGTCAATGATGGATCCTTCCTATTCATGTGAATATAGGTCAACCTTTTTATGGTACGTGACAAACAAATAATTCATATTAAAAACCACTAATTTAAACATAAATGTCAAAAGGGTATTTTTGTCAAATCATTTTTTTTTTAATTTTTAGGTTTTAAAAATTCTTGTTTTCTCTTTATATATAGTTAAGATAAGATGTATATAGTTATTTTATATTTTGGAACAACATATGTCGCATGTATTATATTTAGAGGGTGTTTGGGAGTGCGTTTTGAATCAGATTATCTGATTATCACGATCTAAAAACGCAATAATCAGATTTATGGCGTTTGGCAATGGTGATCTGAAAATCACTTTTCAGCGTTTTGGAGGAGCCAAAACGTGGTTTTGGATAAGCAGGTCATGACTTACTTTTTGAAAACGCAATTATCTCAAAGAAGCATATTACCATATTACCCCTTAAAAATACTTCTTCCTCTTTCACCAAGCCACTGAACTAACTAATTAACCGAATAGCCGACAATTTGTTTCACCAATATTTAGCCAAATATTCGGGAGAAAATGATGGATATGACATAGTTTAGATGATGACTCCATCTTCACGAATTAATGGAAGATGATTCCGTCATTTTTTTAAAAAAATTTTGATGAGTAAACATGGGTCATGGACAAGATGGCGAGATGATCGTGTTATGTATTCGAACTTTGATCAAAGTTTGTTGTTGACTCCATAAAAACGGTGAAGAACGGTGGTAAGATTATTAAGAATGGAGTTTTGTTTGTGGAATACAAGTGGGTAAAGGTGGATAAAAGTAGCTTTATGTTGATGAAAATAAGAAGGGTAGGTAAAAATACTTGTGTTTATCAACATAAAAATATAGTGACGTAATATATTTTATCAAAATGTTATGAGTTGTATGTTAGACTTTATATCTAAAAATGTTACATATTCAATTTATTAAATTGCATCATACATGGACGGATGTCTTTTTTAGTCATTTTGCATATTAAGTCATAAATAATCTTATTTGCCAAACACTTAAAAAACTGATTATCTGATTATTGTGTTATCATACAACATAATCTAATCCAAACACCATATTTCAAAATCACGTTTTGCAACAGCTGATTATCTAACTATCCGTTTTCAAAACGAATAATCTATTTTCGATAAGCAATCCCAAACACCCCCTTTATATGACTTTTGTTTTGACCTATTTAAATGCTAAATTATGGCTTTTTGTCAAGGGTCTAAAATTCGTGTAGAATCACATGGAATAAGTAATAGTTAAAAAAAATTAAATTCTAAGTAAATATAAATTAAAGTTGATGGATTAAACTTTATCTATAATCAGGGTTCTCATTTGGAGATTAATAGTTAAAAACTTATTAATGGCAACAATGTTCATTATTAATATACACTTACCAAGTCTTAAACAGTGGTAAAAGTTAATGACATAGTTGTGAATCTAACTATCTTATAATAGAGGGATGCACTTCCCTCCTATTTAATTTTTAAGATTTCCTAAAATAAATTTTAAGCAAATACAAATAAAACAACATAATTTACAAGTATGTAAAGCACAAATCAAACTACAAAAACACTATTTCTTACATACATTTAATACACTATTAAAAACACCCCTTCACCAAAATATACACCTATTTAACCACAATGTACAATATAGCCAAGCTACTTAGCCAAATATTTATGAGAATAATGCCATTTGAAATGATCACAAACATATAAAAAGTTTTTTTGGCCGATGAGCATTTCTGGGATTTGCTCCTTAAAAATAGAGACCAACATTAAGGTGATCATAGCCATCAAGAACACATATCAATTCATATAATCAAACATCATTTAGTGTACGAATCAACACTCTCTTGTTCTTCCTATACATGATTTTTATCAACCAAATATTTGCTAATTAAATTTCTTTTGCAGGTTCATATTATTGTTTAGAACTGCAGTTATATAAACATAACCCAAGGTTATACTTATTTCATATCATTTGACTATATACGTTTTGAAATGATCACAAGCAACCCCTTATTCATAGACAACACCCCAAAGATCTGGAATTTTTATCACATAACGAATGGAAAAACAAAAAATCATTTGTGTTCTTCGCGGGTTACTCGAAACCAAGAGATCAAAAGTGTTTTTCATTTTGTGTTGGCGTTTCGATTGAAGAAGCGAATCGAAACAATCCAAAACACACATACTCGAGTCTTCAATGAAACCCAGCACCACCAAGTTCATCCTCCTCAACCCCTTCCACCACAAACCACCCCTCACCACCATCTCCTCCTCTCACTCCTCATCATCATCTTAACCTTCTCCCTCTTCACCACCTTATTCTACACCCCCACCACTTACCCCAACCCATGTTCCAAACCCTCCTCCACTACGCCTCCTTAACCCATAACCAAACTCCGCAAGTGCCATTTCTTTCGTGCCATTAAAAGATAAATCAAGACCTTTGAAACGAAAGATAAGCATCATCATCGATCTATAAGAAGTTTATCTTCTTTTTTTTCGAATATAAAAAAAGAGGAATAACAAGAGTGTTACTCTTTTTTTATGGTTCGTTCAAAGACCAAAACAAAATGAAAATCACAACATCATAAACCTACCGTGCCCTTTAATTAAAGATCTTGAAGAGACAACCTCTTGTATTCTTCATCCGTGCTAAACCAAAAGACATAAAATGGTGTTTATGGGTTTTGTTCGTATGATGTGATGATAGTTTGTTCGTATGGAGGGATAAGGCAGATTTGATGGTAGGCGGCTGAAACAAGAAGTGTGTTTTAGGGTTAGGACAAACAAATGAACAAAGCTTTAAGTGTTATCACTTATACCGGGTATGAGTTG
The DNA here is from genome assembly GCA_022545495.1 of Chrysanthemum lavandulifolium. Classification (NCBI taxonomy): domain Eukaryota; kingdom Viridiplantae; phylum Streptophyta; class Magnoliopsida; order Asterales; family Asteraceae; genus Chrysanthemum; species Chrysanthemum lavandulifolium. The sequence goes on from CM040240.1 coordinate 290,711,062, forward strand.
GACTGGATCGGGGCATCTCTTTTGGTGGGCTTGTGAACCTTGTATTTTATTTGGATTGGGTTGATTTATTAGACAGATGAAATGCTCTTGGTGACGAATGATTGGATTAACAAAAGTATTATCACGAATGTTATTTAGTTACACATATGGTTACTCAATTTGGTACATTATTAGCAAAAAAAGCGGTATTTTGGTATTAAAAAAAAAAACAATATTTAAATTATCATTCATTTGTACCGAACTGTTAGAAAAAAACATGTAACCGAACAATTTGCTCGCCGAAAAATATAGTCACAGGGTACCCGCCGCCGCATCGCGCGGGTACCCTGCTAGTAACTAATTTATGAACAGAGAATTCAAGAGATTATTCAAAAAATCGGTTAAGGAAACATGCAACAGACACTTGTCAAAAGAAGGTGCTTAGTTTTCTTAGGGAAATATTAATGATTTAAGCTTCTAAAAATGTGTTTTATTAGTAATTTTAGATTTATTCAATTAATATGATATTTGTTTTGACATTTTTAAATTCCAAATTAAGGCCTTTTTTGTCCAGGGTCTAAAAGTCGTATAGAATTAGATGGAATAAGTAATAGTGAAAAATAAATAAATTCCAAGTAAATGTAAAATTAAAGTTGATGGATTACACTTTATTTAAATTAGGGCTCTCATTTGTAAATTAATCGTCAAAAATAATGTATCATGTAATTTTAATTCTCACTTCGTTGTCATTTAGTAGGTGGAGGTATCAGAAAGCAAGTACCGGGTGTGTTCATGCCTTTTTGCAAGGTGTAGGTCATAATACCGATTAGCTGATATCAAGAACTAATTCAAAAAATCATAAATGACATTTATTGATTGTCAAAGTCTCAAAATATACTTTCATAACTTAGGGGGTGATTGGTAAAAACGTATTAATGGCAACAGTTGTCATTATTAATATACACTTACGAAGTTTGTAAACAATTGTAATAGTTAATGACATAGTTGTGAATAACTAATTTTGGTGGAGAATTCAAGAGATAATTCAAAAAGCGGGTTAAAGAAAAATTCCATGGATATTTGTCAATAGGAGGTACTTAGTTATGTTAAGAAAATCTTAATCATTTAAGCTTCTTGAAAGTGTGTTCTATTATTATTTACTAATATGGTACGTTGTAGCGGCGGGTATCATAAAATAATGTTAACGACACCAAAAGTCAAAAAGTGAAGTGATGGCTAGGAGTTGTAATTGATATAAACTTTGAGTGACATAATAAATACATTCAAAAAAACTTAATTACTATTAGATGACATTTTCTCGTCAACTGAAATAATGAATATCATCCCAAAACTAATGCCTAAAGATACATCTAATAAAAAAAAATAAGACACGTGGCAAGATTGAAAATGAAGAATTATAGAGAAAAAAATACAGATCATCATGTTTCAAATAATGAATGAATTAGATATAGTTTATTGGATACCACTTTCGGTAGAGGTTGCACACATGCATCAAATGGAATCGAGTTTGTGTGTAGGCATCACTGATGGTGCTCGCTAGTGGTGTTCTCGCCAAGCAATTCACAACCGCCATTGGTTGTTTATTATTATTATTATTATTTATTTATTATTATTTTTTAATAAAACATCACTTCATTAAAAATCATAGAAAATTACAAAGAAATTAGTGGAGCCAGAAACTAGCGGGCCCTCCTCTAAAGATGCAAAACAAACCCTACTAAAAATATAGTTAGCATCCTGCGCCAATTTCTTGAGTGATCGAGTACTTTCGGATTCGCTTGGTGAGGTCACCGCCTACTTCTCGAGTTCACCAAAGGAAGAGAAAGAGAATGGGATGAACCCATATCCAATATCGGCGCATTTGGTTTCGTATTTGACACGTTTATGTTGCGACTTCAACCACGACCGCCCGCCACAAAGTCAACCATACCGGTTTGCGTCAAGGCGATGACCCGAGAAGATCAACACACACATCAAGGCCTCTCCTATGAGTAAAGTAACAAGTCGACGGCGTAGGTGTTTGTCCTCTCCGCAGAGCCCGATATCAACTTCTTTACGAGGCGAGACCCTACCGGGAGCGGATATCGTGAGTATTGCGCACCACATTATGTCGATGTTTAATACCAATAACACATGCACATGATACGGCATGATCCCCATAGATATCACCCGTAAATACCTTGGAACAAGCAGAGCACGGCATCTGAGTAGAGAAAAGGGGAACACCTAAACGATAGCATAAAACACACCGGTAGGTTTTAGCATTCATAGTCTGCCCCAACCCAACTATCGGGACTACTCTGAGCCAGTCTGAAGTATGGTCTTCCATTTGCGACTTCCATAGGGCCATCTTTCTAGTGGGGTATTTTTTATTATTATTATTATTATTATTATTATTATTATTATTATTATTATTATTATTATTATTATTTATTTTATTTTATTTTATTTTTATTTTTATTATAAAACATCACTTCATTAGAAACCATAAAGGAAATTACAAGAAATTGGAGGAAGCGGACACTAGTTGGGCTCCCACCCCTACGAATACAAAAGCTTAGTCTATGAAAGATGAAAGCCCACTCTTGACATTATTCGGTGGCTATGAAGAATGATCTTGATCGTGAAATGTGTCCAAGGCTTCGTGTCAAGCTCCCAAATGTAGAAAAAGCAAGCGGGATGAACTTGTAGCCATTTTCTTCACATTTGGACACATATTTCCTTTTCTTCTTCTCCGCCGCGTTATGTAAAGCTACCCCTGGAGCCCACAAATTAGCATCAATACCCGCAAAAGGAGAGATCCCAGTTACATCCAAACACGCATCCTTGCCTTGGAACCAGTTAAATAATAACAAATCTGCCGGACGTAATTCTTTCCCCTCCTTGGAAAGAAACCCCATTGGGTCCTCCTTTTTCACCATAATCCCAACCTTGGAACATATGTCGACAAGGATATCACGTACCATGTTATGTCTAATTTCACCCCACTTCTTTGGAGCAGTGAACGCATAGTCTCCTATTGGTCCATACGATGCTTGCGGCTCGGACAAGGACTACATTCGGAAAATATGGGTATGATAAGCCTATAACACAATACCGACCGGAATGGCGATGGTTCATCATTTGGCCTAACCCATCAATAGGTATGGTGAACAGGAAGTCTTGTGCATGTGGAGCCCGGGTACAGCTGAGGATAGCCACTTTCTTTGGACTTAACGAATATTTTGAAATAAGATCTTTCTCAATGACACCGAAATAACACTTTGCCAAAGTTTTCATCATATGGGGGGCAGAAGTGTCCGAGGCGACAGAGAACGTGTCTTTGTTACAAGCATTGTTATTATTATTATTATTATTATTATTATTATTATTATTATTATTATTATTATTATTATTATTATTATTATTATTATTATTATTATTATTATTATTATCACTTTATTATTATTATTATTATTATTATTATTATTATTATTATTATTATTATTATTATAATAGTGGGGTATTTTGATGATTGTTATAAGACCTACATGCGTCTATAACAGTTATAGTTGAGAAGGATGTTTTAGTTATTGTGCTGTTATTGAGTATTTGTTTGGGTGTCAACCCAATAACATTTATTGGTACCTCCGTGCACTAAGTTGTCTTAGTGACATTCTACATTTTTAGTTACAGCCACAAATAACTTACCAAACACTTATATAAAAATAAAAATCACATTATGTAGTTACCACTAAGAGCTATATTTACCACAACTTACAACTAGTTTTACCAAACATACGCTTAGTATCAGTTAGCATTTTTGATAAAAAGCTTCTTCGGTAGCATGGTTTAAAACAAGTATTAAAATTCTAACCTCACTTATTTAATGATACTAAACAAGATTTAGAATTATAACGTTACTTTTGATAAATGTCACACATTAAAATTATACAACTATCTTACCAAATACTTCCTCCGTCTCATTTTTATTGTCTCATTTGACTTTGACCAGTCTTTCTTGTTCAACTTTGACTATTAATATATTTATTTGTGTTATATAATACTTGATGAAAATTATACCAACTGAAAATATATTTAAAACCCAATACATTTATATATTTTTCATCAAGTATTATATAACAAAAATAAAAATAATTGTGGTCAAAGTTGAAGAAGATAGACTAAAAAAGTGAATAGTGGACAATAAATTTGGGACGGATGGAGTACGAAACAAAACAGGTGGTGTTAAATGATGTTGCTAACAACTACTTTTAAGCATAAGTGCTTCTGATTGCTATTTTTGTCAAAATACGCTTAAAAAAACAATTATTTCATACTCTCATATTCACCATATTAATTATAAAAAGTTAGTTTTATGTAATTCTCGTCCGGGATCATTGATGAGTGTCTAAATACTCATCACTTTTGTTTCGAGACTTACTTGTAATTATAAAGCGCAAAATCATCGAAAACACTCGAAACACATCAAAATGATCAAAATATCACAAATCGGTGTTTTATGTGTTTTAAATGCAAAAATATCAAAATCGGATGAAAAACATATCAAATTTGCAAAATTGCGGTTTTAGTCCCCAAGTTTCAAAAATTGTCAAAATAGTCCACGAGTCAAAATTTCAAAGTAAAATCATCAAAGGTCCTTTTAAAATCATAACTTGTCAAATTTGGTCCTTTGGTGAAAAATGTGAAAAGTTTTGAGAAAATTACAAATTGGTCCTCAAGTTTGCAAATTGGCGAAATGGCCCTGGAAAAATTGAAAATGGCAACTTTGGTCCTTGTAATATCAACACTTGTCAATTTCAGTCCTGAAACACCTTTGCAAAATTACGGTTTGGTCCCTTGGTTTGTTGGAATTGCATAAATGGTCCTTGTGTTTTAAACAACAAATGGACCCTTTTCACTTTCGAGCCCAATTGTTGGCCCAATCCAACCCTTTACCGGTTTTAACCCGAATCCAACCCCCCTTTATTGTTATTAAAACCGGTCAAATGGGTTTGACCTCCTTCTTCTCTCTCTCTCGCATGTTAGCCATGTCCATCATCGCAACCTGTAAACACTTACGCTACACCTCCACCCTCATCCACCATCATACACTAACCCCCTCCAAACACAAGAGCCAAGGTGCATTTAATGCACTTTGCACCTAACACTCAAGCCTTAAGTTGTTAAATCCAAAATTGGCGCCAAAAAGCATTTGAGCGGCTAGGATCGATTTGAGTGATCCAATGGTCGCTTTTGTCTTGGGAATTATTCGGAAGGAGGAGAGAGCAGACTTGGGTGTATAAAAGGCCAAGAGAAGCATCAAAGAAAGAGTTAGTTTTAGTTTTTACAATGTATGTCGAATTATTAATTACCATGTCTTAAATAGTTTGAATTTGTATTTTTAAGTTTATTTGTATCAAATAAACTCTTCTAAATGTATTTCAACTTGTTTTAAACATCAATTTTAGTTTAGTTCAAATTCCATATTATGTGTTCCTTTGTTGAAATTTTAAGTCTCAAACTCATTTGTTTAAGCTTTAGCAACTCAATTTCAACTTCAAATAAGTTCATATAAGCTCATAATAGCTTTCATAAGCTCATAATCAAGTTTCAACTCAAAATTGAACCTTGGTCAACAAAAGTCAACATGGATCAAAGGTGATGCGAGAATGGATATGGGTTGTTGCGGGCATGGAAATGGGTTGAATTATAGCTTATTGGGTTGGGTTTGATAGGTTAGAGGTCCTTGGTTCATTGATTTGCATGCCATTGTGGCTTGGACAATTTGTAAGTCAAGCTCAAGCTCATTTCTTGCATAATCTGTTTTAGTGGTTAAAAATAGTTGTAACCTGTTCAATTAGTAGTATCTAGGTCAATTAAGGTTAGTTTGATCATAAATATAAGTTGGTTCTGTGTTTGGATCTGTTTTAGTTACAAATCTAGTCATAAAGGAGTGTTTGTGTTTACTGTTATATCTGTTATAATGGTCTAGTCAGTAGTAAAGTTTTAGTGGCTCATGTTTATTAAGTGTAATTGAACTCAATTGAGTCAAAATATTGGGTCTGCAACATCACAAAGTCAAACTTGACCCTTAATCAATCTATCAAGCGCTCCTTTGTTGTGAATTTTGGGGTTCTGAAACCATCATTTTGTGTTTAGAATCATTTAACATTGCTTGAATAGGTTTATCATATCATATTACATCAATCTTAGTGACAAAATTGGATTCAAAGTTCACTTAGTCAAAGTTCTTAAATATCTTCAAAAGTCGAAAAGTGTTAAAATCGTTTTGGGCTCAATTACAAAGAATTTTCATGGCTTCATCTTTGGGCCTTTTCAAGTGAAATTTGGTATTTCATAAAGTTCATTTGGTCTTTTACTTATAAGCATTTTTGTAGAATTTTGTGATTTTGCAAAAGCTTCAAATAAGCTTTCTTTTAAGCCCATATTGCCTGCTGCTGTAGTCGATGAATCTTGAGATTTTTACAGATTTTGTAAAGTGCACAGAGCTCAAAAGAGCTTGTCATAGTCGATTTTTGGTACAATTACTCTCACCCAGGTCCTTTACAAGTTCCAAATCATAGTTTTCGGTTTGAGCTTATTTATAAGCTTGTGCATGTGTTTAAAGTTGCTACTCAGAATCATTTTAGCTTATTGCTCATAGACATCAAATCTGTGTATAATTGCTTCTCAAAGGTTGTAGTTTGTTGAAACCTGTTCCATTCTAGTTCTTTTAGCATAATAAGGCTTACGTAAGCAGTTGGTGTCTTTTGGTGAGCTTTTAGCTTATCAAAGTGCTTATTCATAAGCACTTTCCAAAGCGATTCTTAATTTCTCCAAACAAGTGCATGTTTTCCATTTTCTTATATTCCTAGTATTATTTTAGACTTTTCCTGAAATTTTCAGATTTTTCCAAGTTGTTTAGCTATTTTTCTAATTTAAATAGTTTTAATCATTTTAATTAGCTTTTAATATAAAAATTCGAGAAAAGGTTCCAAAAAATAATTTTTCAATTTTCTTAGGTTTAGATAAATATAAAAAGTGAAAAAAGTAATTTTCCAGATTTTTCATAGTTTATTTGGTAATTTTTAGTAATTTAATTAGTTTTTAATAGTTTAAAATTCATAAAAAATAGAAAAATAATCAGAAAAATACAAAAATAGTTTTGAAAATTCTAGTTTGATATTTTAGACTTTTCCATTTCATAATTTTATTTTTCTAGCTTTATTTCCTAATTTCTTGTATTTTAGGTAATTATTAAATAGTTAAAAATAGTTTTTAATTAATAATAATTAGATAATTAGTTATAAAAATAGTTTTCTTTTTCTAAAAAGTTTCTTTTATCATTAGGATTGTAAAAATATCATTTTCATATTTTTAGGGTTAATATTGCTCTAGTTTCACTTTTTAATTTATGCGTCGCGTAGATTTTAATTTCGGTTTATAAAACATAAAAACAAAAACATCATTTTAAATATAGTGATAGCGTTTATTTAATAGATTTTATCTTTTAACTTTCTTTAATTTGCATTTAAGCCGTTGTAATTTGTTGGCTTTTTCCGTAGTTATAATCATAACCAATATCCTTTTTCGTTCAAACTCCTCGATCACTTGCGTTTGATAAATCATTGCATAGCTCATTTGGGACATAACGACCGGAAACATTGTACTCCTCGGATCTTCATTGCATCGTGCTTAAAACATTTTAAGTTTCTTGCTTGCGTGAGAAAACTTGCGGTTTCTTGTGGATCAAATTTTAGGCGCCATTCTTGGAGTGTGTGCTAATTATCTTCGTCTAGCATTAGTTGTTTGAATCCTCACTCATTTGTTTATATCATCCATATCTATCTATATATATATATCCATATTTTCTTATAAAAATCCAAAACCCAAAACATCCAAAAGCGTATAAAACACAAAAATATTTTCTTTTGTTTCTATATATGTATCAAATAATAAAAATACAAAAGATTAATCGTTTTCTTTAATAATAACAACTTAAAAGATTACCACGAAAACCAAGGCGGTGCACTACCTAGCTGGGGTGCGACCATAATAAGTTCGAACTAAAGATTTAAAACTTGCCTTTGTGTCCTTGTGATTGGTGTACCTTTTCAAAAAAGCCATTCATCTTGGATTATTGGTTAAGTTCCTTTGTTGTTTTGCCTCGATTTTGTGTTAATTGATTTTGTTGTGATATCGACGTTTGAACCGAAAACCCATAAAGATTCTTCTCACCCCATTTTTATAAAGCGTCTTCATAATTCTCATTCTCATCGAAAGATTTTCATAATTCCATTTCTCTCCTTAACTCGGGTTTCCTTAGAGTTAACTCTAGTGTATCTTTTCGCTCTTCTAGATCTGTGAGCCCATTTCGTGAGCTTGTCAAGATTCCAAGAAGGCGTGTTCGTGGTTTCTGCTCCATCGATCGGATCGAGATCGGTTATTCACACTACTTCCATTATCATGGCGGATGAAATTCCTATGTGTGAGCTTCTCCGGGCACCCATCGGCGGGTATGGAGATGCTATCGTTATGCCGACCATCGTGGTGAAAATTTTGAACTCAAGACCGGGTTCTTGAATCTTGTAACCTCAAATCGGTTCTACGGTTTTGGCGGGATGATCCTCATGCTCATATAAGATGGTTTAACAAGATTGCATCTACCATCAGTATAAGAATGTCCCTGCGATCTTTGTTAAGCTTCTTACATTCCCATTTTCTCTTGAGGGCAAGCCGGTTTGGCTTGAAAAACAACCCCTCGATCTATTGAGACATGGGAAGATCGGTGAAGAAATTTGTGAATGAATTCTATCCACCTTCCAAGACCACGAGTCTTAAAATGAAATCATCAAGTTCACTCGAAGTTTGATGAATCCTTGATGAATCGTGGGATCGTTTCAAGGAATTGCCATAAATGTCCTCACCACGGTTTCTCGAGTTGATGCAACTCGACACTTTCTACAATGGGTGAGTCAATCGATCAAGATTCTCTCAATTCCTCAGCGGGAGGAAATTTCCTAAACAAAGCTGTCAAAGAAGCTTTAGCGATAATCGAAAACAAGTCTAAAGTCCGCCTTTGCCGAAGCAAGCTGTTGTTTCCCAAGTCGGTGTTGGTCCTTCTTCTTCTTCATCGCCCGTGAGTCGGTCTAGCACCGATGCTAAGATTGATAAACTCACGGAAGCTATTCAAGCTTTGGTTCTTTCCAACGGAAGAAAGTCTCTTTTCCACAAACTTCACCTCCTGCTGAAGTTAAGAAAGTGGAAGTCTGTGTTACTGTGGTGGCCCCATGCTTACTATAGCTGTATGGCCACCGATGGTAACCCTTTGAAACCAATCTTTGTGGGCGGGATGTCTAATCAAGGAGGCAATCAATATCGTGCTCTATAGACCCGAACCACCGTCCTAACCACTACTCTGGACCTCCGGTTTCAATCAAAATCAAAACCGTAATTAGAATCAAAGCAGACCAAACCAAGGTTTTCAAAACCAAGGTCATTTCAATCCAAACAACGGTTTTCAGAATCAAAATCAAAATTTCCAACATCAAGGAAATTACAATAGAAACCAGTCGGAAATTTCAACCGAGGGTATTTTCATGGAAACAACCGGAAATTTTCAAAATCAAGGCCCTAATCCTAACAATAGAGGCGAATTTTCTGTGCAAACTCAAGCCATTGTTCCAAGCGGCCCATCATCGATGAGTTGTTGAAACAATTCATGAAATCGAGAGGAAATGAATCGGTTGTTGGTCGACCAGATTTACGAGATCAAGAAGTCTTTAAATGATCGACCCTCGGGCTCGGTACTTTACCTAGCAACACGATCGCTAATCAGAGGCGATGCAAAGCGATCACAACCCGTAGTGGTGCTTCATATCTTGGACCATTATTCCTACTACCTCTTCTTCTCTCCGAAGGTAGTGGAAAGCGAACACGAGGCGACAAAGGACAAGGAACTTCCTACTAATAGCGGGAGTAACAACAATGTCCATCCTCGGGTTGTCCGAAAACCAAACACAGGTTGTTTTGAACCTCCGGTTGTTGACCCTAAATCAAAACTTCTATTCCTTACCCTCACGGTTACATGAGCAAAAGCTCGAGAAAGCTAGTCATCGGATGGAAAAATTCTTTCAAATTTTCCAAGAGCTTCACTTTGACATAAGCCGCGGATGCCATCATGTTAATGCCCAAGTTTGCATCTACTACGAAACATATCTTTGAGCAACAAAGAAAAGCTATTTGAAATGGCTAAGACTCCTTTGAATGAGAATTGCTCGTGATCTTGTTAAAAAGCTTCAGAAGCTTGGAGATCCGGAAAATTTCTTCTTCCTTGTGTTTTTCTGGGATGATTGAATGCTTTGCCCTTGCGATCTTGGTGCAAGCATCAATCGATGCCGTATTCGATGTGGAAGAAACTTTCTCTTAGGAACTTATTCCTACCGCATGACTCTTGAGCTTGCGGATCGATCTATCTCGCGTCCTCTTGGCATCGCCGAGGATGTATTGTCAAAGTAGGAAAGTTCCATTTCGGTGACTTTGTGGTCGTTGATTTCGATCTTGATCCTCGAGTTCCCTCATTGTTGGGCGGGGATTTTTGAGGACGGGCCGTGCTCTTATAGATGTATTTGAGCAAGAAATCACTCTGCGTGTGGGTAATGAAGTGTACCTTTAACCTCGATCGGACTTGAGGTACTCCTCAAAGTATGATCTTGAATCAATTAATCGAGTCGATTTAATTGACATTGCTGAGGAGTACTCTCGAGAGTTTCTTGGTTATCTTCATAATTACGTGGTGGGAATTCCAATTCCACCACATCTTCTCAACCTATCATTGCCGACTCTTCCCTCTCTCACTCCGTTTGAGGAGGTGACTTCCTACGGAAGAGATCGATGAATTTCGGCTCTTGATGAATCAATTCCGCTGGAATTGATGGTGTTTATGATTCGGAGGATATTCTCTATCTTGAGCAATTGCTTAATGAAGATCCATTACCTTCACTCCTCGAAAGAAATCACAATTGAGGAAATCAAATCGGTGCAATCTTCCTTGAAGAATTTCGAGGTTGAACTAAAGGACCTACCTCCTCATCTTGAGTATGCATTCTTGGAGGTGATGATAAATTACCGTCATAATTGCTAAAGACTTGAGCGAGGAGGAGAAAGCGCTCTCATAAAGGTCTTGAAGTCACACAAGCAAGCAATTGCTTGGAAACTCTCCGATATTAAGGGTATCAACCACGAGTTTTGTACTCACAAAATCTTAATGGAGGATGACTTCAAACCGCGGTCAACATCGAGAGAAGAGTGAATCCTAAGATTCACGAGGTTATCAAACAAGAGGTTCTCAAACTTCTTGATGCGGTTTGATTTACCCGATCTCGATAGTCCTTGGGTTAGCCAATTCATTGCGTTCCAAAAAGGGTGGCATTCTTGTTGTCACGAATGAAGAAAGCGAGTTAATTCCAACTCGATTGGTTACGGGATGGCGTGTGTGTATTGACTATCGTAAGTTAAGCGAAGCCACCCGTAAAGACCATTTCCTCTACCCTTCATGGACGGATGCTTGAGAGATTAGCGAGGAGCGAATACTATTGTTTCCTTGATGGTTTCTCGGGTTACTTCAGATCCCCATTGATCCGTTGGATCAAGAAAACCACATTCACACCGCCCATACGGGACGTTTGCCTCTGAGGCGTATGCCTTTTGGCTTATGCAATGCTCTGGCACGTTCAAAGATGTATGATGGCAATTTTCCACGACATGATCGGAAACTATGGAGGTGTTTATGGATGACTTCTCGGTCATTGGGGACTCATTTCATACATGTCTCTCCCACTTAGACAAAATGCTTAAAAGGTGTGAAGACACCAATCTATGTCTAAAGCGGGAGAAGAGCCACTTTATGGTCAAAGAAGGCATAGTCCTTGGCCATAAGATTTCTAAGAATGGGATTGAGGTAGATAGAGCAAAGTTGATGTTATTGCTAAACTACCTCATCCTACTACCGTCAAAGGTATTAGGAGTTTTCTAGGTCATGCCGGGTTCTATCGTAGATTCATTCAAGATTTCTCTAAAATCGCTCGACCGATGACCCATCTTCTCGAAAAGATGCTCCTTTTATCTTTTCTCTGAGTGCATCGAAGCTTTTGAAACACTTAAGAAAAAGCTACGGAAGCACCCATTCTAGTTGCCCCATTGGGATTTACCCTTTGAGCTCATGTGCGATGCAAGTGATTTTGCTATCGGTGCGGTCTTGGGGCAGCATAAAACTAACATTTTCACCAATCCACTCATAAGCAAAACGATGGTGAAGCTCGGACCCATTACACCACTACGGAAAAAGAATTATTAGGCTGTGGTGTATGCGTTTGAGAAGTTTCGACCATACCTCATCTTGACCAAATCGTGGTGTATACGGATCACTCGGCACTCAAATATCTCTTTGCAAAACAAGATGCAAAGCGAGATTGCTCCGTTGGGTTCTCCTCTACAAGAATTTGATATCATTATTCGTGATAAAAAGGAGCGAGAACACAGGCTGCGATCATCTTTCGATTAGAGAACCCTCACCAAAATGTGTTTGAGAAAAGGAAATTAATGAAACATTTCCTCTCGAAACACTCAATGTGGTTTCTTTTCGTGGAGATTCTTCTACCCCATGGTTTCTTGACTTTGCAAATTACCATGCGGGTAACTTTGTGGTGAAAGGATGTCGTCCCAGCGGAAAAATAAATTCTTTAAGGATGTGAAACATTATTTACGGGGCGACCCTACTTGTTTAAAATCTGTGCGGATCAAGTCATCCGGCGATGTGTGTATGGTCGGGAAGCCATTGACATTCTCAAGGCTTGCCATTACGGACCTCTTGGGGACATCATAGCCCCAACTACACCGCCAAGAAGGTGTTTGATTCGGATTCTATTGGCCCACGATCTATAAGGATGCCCATGAATTCGTCAAAACACATGGCGCTTGTCAGCGTCACGGGAATATCTCACAAAGGAATGAAATGCATAAAGCGCCATTCAAGTGTGTGAGATTTTTGACATATGGGGCATTGACTTTATGGGGCCATTTCCTTCTTCCGTGGTAACAAATACATACTCGTGGCCGTTGACTACTTGTCAAAATGGGTTGAAGCTAAGGCTTTACCCACCAGCGATGCCGAGTTGTGGTGAAATTCTTGAAATCCTTATTTGCTAGGTTTGGAACTCCACGAGCCATCATCGGTGATCGTGGTGCGCATTTTGCAATGACCAATTTGAAAGAGTCATGCAAAAGTATGGTGTAACTCACCGTACCTCTGCGTACCACCCCAAACAAGTGGGCAAGTGGAAGTTTCTAACAGGGATAAAAGAATTCTTGAGAGGACGGTTGGTGAAAACCGTGCCTCTTGGTCGGATAGGTTAGATGGCGCACTCTGGGCCTTCCGTCGACTTACAAAACACCCATCGGGTGCACTCCATACAAGGTGGTGTGCGGGAAGGCGTGCCATCTACCGGTAGAGCTCGAGCACAAGGCATCTTGGGCCTTGAAGCATGCTAATTCGACATTCGAGACGGTGGTGATCATCGGAAAGTTCAAATGAATGAATTAAATGAACTCCGTGATCAAGCTTACGAGAATTCTTTGATCTATAAACAAAAGACAAAGAAGATTCATGACTCGAAAATCAAGAACCGCGTTTTCAACGTCGGTGATCGAGTCCTTCTTTTCAACTCAAGATTGAAGATTTTCTCGGAAAGCTCAAGTCCGTTAGTGCGGTCCATTTACCATCGCTAAGGTTTATCCTTATGGTACCATTGAGTTATCTCAACCCGATGGTCCTAATTTTAAAGTGAATGGTCATCGGTGAAGCATTACTTTGGAGAGGACATTCCATCCATGGTTGTCCGGATTTACAAACTTTCCCATGAACCAATGAATGCGGGGATCGAGTCAAGCTAGCGACTCGGTAATCAAAACGATAGCATGCCATATGGGTTTCACCCATATTTACATCTTCTCACCTCTTTCTACCACCCTAGTGTGGGGGTTGCCACATGTTTCAAAAAAAAAAAAAAAAAAAAAAAATCTTCTTTCTAAATAATGGCGTAATATTTCCCTTTTCGTTCTTTGTTTCGGCATAACCATGGGTACTTTGAATATTGAGGGCAATATTCATTTCTAAGTGTGGGGGAATTCTCACGAATTTTATCATGTAATTATACTTTAATTCCCGTTTTGGCCAAAATTTTTTTTGGAGTAAGTGTTTACACTTTCTCATTTGGTTATCGATCCGCCATATACGTAAGACAAAAGGATTAGCTAATCCGAGAGCAAGCGGCTCTTGGTAAAGATATCTCAAATCCGTTTATATGGCTTGCAATTTGCCCAAAATTGTATGGTATTCATTCACCATATCCTAAAAAGTGAAGAGTTGGCTAGCCCGCAAGATTATGGCTTGTGGTAAAGGCGATGGAAAAACCATAATTGGTAATCGACTCACCAAAGATAATATTGATAATTTATCTAAGAGTTGGCTAGTCCGAGCAAGCGACTCTTGGTAAAGACAAAATCAAATCCGTTGGAAGGCGGTGGTTTGCTCAAAATCACATGGTTATCGGTGTACCATGGTTCTTACTTGAGCTGAAACATTTGGCTACTCGAAGTAATGGCTTTTGGTAAAGAGATTAAAATCCATTATGTTTTCTCAAATCATTGCTAGGGACTAGCAATATCTCGATGTGGGGATTGATGAGTGTGTAAATACTCATCATTTTGTACAATATAAGCGCAAAATCATCGAAAACACTCGAAACACATCAAAATGATCAAAATATCACAAATCGGTGTTTTATGTGTTTTAAATGCAAAAATATCAAAATCGGATGAAAAACATATCAAATTTGCAAAATTGCGTTTTAGTCCCCAGTTTCAAAAATTGTCAAAAATAGTCCACGAGTCATAATTTCAAAGTAAAATCATCAAGGTCCTTTTTAAATCATAACTTGTCAAATTTGGTCCTTTGGTGAAAAATGTGAAAAGTTTGAGAAAATTACAAATTGGTCCTTGAGTTTGCAAATTGATGAAATGGTCCCTGGAAAAATTAAAATGGCAACTTTGGTCCTTGTAATATCAACACTTGTCAATTTCAGTCCTTGAAACACCTTTGCAAAATTGGCGGTTTGGTCCCTTGGTTTTGTTGGAATTGCATAAATGGTCCTTATGTTTTAAACCCTTGGACCCTTTTCACACCTTGGCCTAATGTTGGCCCAATCCAACCCTTTACCTTTTTAACCCGAATCAACCCAACCCCTTTATTATTAAATCCCGGTCAAATGGGTTTGACCCATCCCTTCCTCTCCCTCACATGTTAGCATTTCCATCATCATCACAAACTGCGTACACACACGCTACACTCCTCTCATCATCATCATCCTACTAACCCCCCCCAAACACAAGAGCCAAGGTGCATTTAATGCACTTTGCACCTAACACTCAAGCCTTAGACGGTTAAATCCAAAATTGGCGCCAAAATCCATTTAAGCGGCTAGGATCGATTGAGTGATCCAATGGTCACTTTTGTCTTGGGAATTATTCGAAGGAGAGAGAGACATACTTGGGTGTATAAAAGGCCAAGAGAAGCATCAAAGAAAGAGTTAGTTTTAGTTTTTTACAATGTATGTCGAATTATTAATCCTTATGTCTTAAAATAGTTTGAATTTGTATTTTTCAAGTTTATTTGTATCCAATAAACTTTCTAAATGTATTTCAACTTGTTTTAAACATCAATTTTAGTTTAGTTCAAATTCCATATTATGTGTTAGCTTTGTTGAAATTTTTAGTCTCAAACTCATTTGTTTAAGCTTGTAGCAATTCAATTTCAACTTCAAATAAGCTCATATAAGCTCATAATAGCTTTCAATAAGCTCATAACTCAAGTTTCACTCTAAATTGAACCTTGGTCAACAAAAGTCAACATGGGTACAAAGGTGATGCGAGAAAGGATATGGGTTGTTGCGGGCATGGAATGGGTTGAATTATAGCTTATTGGGTTGGTTTGTATTAGGTTAGAGGTCCTTGGTTCATTGATTTGCATGCCATTGTGGCTTGGACAATTTGTAAGTCAAGCTCAAGCTCATTTCTTGCATAATCTGTTTTAGTGGTTAAAAATAGTTGTAACTTTGTTCAATTAGTAGTATCTAGGTCAATTAAAGTTAGTTTGATCATAAATATAAGTTGGTTACGTGTTTGGATCATTTTAGTTACAAATCTAGTCATAAAGGAGTGTTTGTGTTTCTTGTTATATCTGTTATAATGGTCTAGTCGGTAGTAAAGTTTTAGTGGCTCATGTTTATTAAGTGTAATTGAACTCAATTGAGTCAAAATATTGGCCTGCGCAACATCACAAAGTCAAACTTGACCTTAATCAATCTCAGCTGCTCCTTGTTGTGGAATTTGGGATTGCAGACCATCATTTGTGTTTAAGAATCATTTAACATTGCTTGAATCAGGTTTATCATATCATATTACATCAATCTTAGTGACAAAAATTGGATTCAAAGTTCATATTAGTCAAAGTTCTTAAATATCTTCAAAAGTCGAAAAGTGTTAAAATCTGGTTTTGGGCTCGTTTGCAAAGAATTTTCATGGCTTCATTTTTGAGCCTTTTTCAAGTGAAATTTGGTATTTCATAAAGTTCAGTGGTCTTCTTACTTATAAGCATTTTGTAGAATTTTGTGATTTTTAAAAGCTTCAAATAAGCTTCTCTTTTAAGCCCATATTGCCTGCTGCTCTGAGTCGATGAATCTTGAGTTTTTCTCGATTTTGTGCAAAGTGCACTGAGCTCAAAAGAGCTTGTCATAGTCTATTTTTGGTTTAAATACTCTCACCCAGGTCCTTTACAAGTTCCAAATCATAGTTTTCGGTTTGAGCTTATTTATAAGCTTGTGCATGTGTTCAAAGTTGCTACTCGAGAATCTGTTTTGCTTATTGCTCATAGACATCAAATCTGTTATAATTGACTTCTCAAAGGTTGTATTTTGTTGAAACCTGTTCCATTCTAGTTCTTTTAGCATAATAAGGCTTACGTAAGCAGTTGGTGTCTTTTGGTGAGCTTTTAGCTTATCAAAGTGCTTATTCATAAGCACTTTCCAAAGCGATTCTTAATTTCTCCAAACAAGTGCATGTTTTCCAATTTTCTTATATTCCTAGTATTATTTTAGACTTTTCCTGAAATTTTCAGATTTTCCAAGTTGTTTAGCTATTTTTCTAATTTAAATAGATTTTAATCATTTTAATTAGCTTTTAATATAAAAATTGAGAAAAGGTTCAAAAAATAATTTTCAATTTTCTTAGGTTTAGATAAATATAAAAAGTGAAAAAAGTAATTTTCCAGATTTTTCATAGTTTATTTGGTAATTTTAGTAATTTAATTAGTTTTAATAGTTTAAAATTCATAAAAATAGAAAAATAATCGAGAAAAATACAAAAATAGTTTTGAAAATTCTAGTTTGATATTTTAGACTTTTCCATTTCATAATTTTATTTTCTAGCTTTATTTCCTAATTTCTTGTATTTTAGGTAATTATTAAATAGTTAAAAATAGTTTTTAATTAATAATAATTAGATAATTAGTTATAAAAATAGTTTTCTTTTTCTAAAAGTTTCTTTTATCATTAGGATTGTAAAATATCATTTTCATATTTTTAGGGTTAATATTGCTCTAGTTTCACTTTTTAATTTGTGCGTCGCGTAGATTTTAATTTCGGTTTATAAAAACATAAAAACAAAACATCATTTTAAATATAGTGATAGCGTTTATTTAATAGATTTTATCTTTTAACTTTCTTTAATTTGCATTTAAGCCGTTGTAATTTGTTGGCTTTTAGTAGTTATAATCATAATCAATATCCTTTTTCCGTTCAAACTCCTCGATCACTAAGCGTTTGATAAATCATTGCATAGCTCATTGGGACATAACGACCGGGAAACATTGTACTCCTACTCCTCGGATCTTCATTGCATCACGTGCTCATGAAACCCGATAAGAGACACTAGATTCTTATGTTTGAGACTAGAAAGCATAGAAATTAAGTTTCTTGCTTTGCAATAATATCGATGTGAATGAAAACTTGGCTCCATACCTAAGTTTTCTTTGAGTTGCTTTAATCTTCATGGACCATTCAAAATCACATAACTTGGGTTCCAAATAATCATTTAATAGAACTCGGTGACTGCCTATGAGCCGGTGTATTACGCTGAAATCGCGCGACTCATCAAAATGAATATAACTCAACGCTCGCGCAATACCAACAGATATCTCCAATCTTCGCACCCATGTCAACAACATCGGGTCACCTAGATAGTTGTCGAGACTTCCCTTGGTCTCATCAAACCTGGTAATGATGATCTTCTCATCATTCTCATCACAAAACCCAACAAGAGAAACCACATTTTTATGCTTGAGACTAGAAAGGATGGTAATCTCTGTCCAAAATTTTTGATCTGTGTCCTTCCTTTTATTCCACCTCCGAGCAAAGATATCAATCAATTCACTGGACCACAAGAGGTGTCCCTTGTATCTCTGTTCAAACCCATTTTCTCCGATGAAATTTTGTTGAGCGAAGTTGTTGGTGGCAGATAGGATATTTTCAAGGGGGATTTTGAGGTGAGCAAGCGAAGACATTATCTGTAAAATAGTCAAGTATAAATGTGAGTTAGAAGAAGGGAGTTTATTGAAATGCATAATAATGGCTACAGACACTACAACATTCTTTGGCTACCCAGCGACATATGGGGATTCCCGGCGACATGTCATTGGGAAGATATCCCAAGCGACATGTCATTTGGGAAGCTATAGCTGGGAAGTCTCGTGAGGATTGTATCCCCGCGACAATCCCCGCGACGGCGTGGGTCCCACTCAAATTTCATCAAAGAAGCGGTGCCATGTGGCACATTATCCCAGCGACATGTCGCTAGGGAATAGTCGAATTAAGCAAAATGATTAAGACACTAATTATAGTGATTAAGTATCCCCGCGACATGTCATTTGGGGATACTATGGTTACTGTTGACAAGTCAACGAGTTAGCCTACTATCCCGGCGACATGTCATTGGGAAACCTATTTTCTCGTTGACTTGTCAGCGTTTAGTGTGTGTTATCCCGGCGACTGTCATTTGGGAAAAATCTGCATTTTTTAATGCGACTGCGGTCTGGCGATTTCCGATTTTTCGGAAAAAATCTACCAAATAAACCTGTACTAAAAACTGTATAGACTCGCCACAACTTGTACCAAAACACAAATACCATATAACGGATCAACGCAATACAAATAGATCACAACTTTTACATAAACATGACTCAAAAGTCAATATGTGCATTGATAGATAGGAAACAAGTGTTTAAATGGCGCCAAGATGAACCTAATAATATATAACACAACTACCTAAAGTACCAATGTAGCATACTAATAATATATAACACAACTACCTAAAGCTAGTACCAATGTAACATACTAATAATATATACACAACTACCTCTCGTTGTTATCCTCATCACCGCCATTCTCCTCGTCATCACCACACCCACCACTCCCGCTAGCACCACCCGAGTCATACTCCTAAACATATCCGCGTGTCATCTGTAAGCTCGAGGAGACTCATGATAAAGCCTACATCTTTGGTGACCGACTCATGGGGCGAGCATACTTAACTGGATGTGGCCCGTGATGGCAATCTGCGACCCACACAGGAATATGCCCACTGAAGCTTACCCTCTTGCCAACGCATTGATTTGATCCTCCGTGTATTGACCCGTGGCCTCAAGCTTTTCATCTCGTCCTATGTAGTGACAAAACACAAGATAGTAAATATATTAGTCGGGTTGCTACATTATTTCTCGATAATTCATTAAAGTGTGTTTTGAAACAAAACTTACATATATCCGTGGTCCTCATCGTTAAGGAATACCCCATCAACGTATGTGTTCGCCAATAAGTGTCGATGAGTGACGGGTATTCATGAGTCTCGATGCTGCATCTGTACATACACACGCATATAAGATGAATAATTTTAAAACGACAAATCACAACACACCAAAGCGTATAATCGATATATATATATACTAGCGAGTACCGTGCCTAGCGGCATCGGTTTCTAGCGGCGGACAATTAACGATATACGATATTGTGGTAAGTGTTTTGTATAACGTTCAAAATAAAACGTGAAAAAGATGAAAATGTAATTACAAACTGTTGTAACATGTGATAATTCAACTCTAGCAAAATTCTTAACATATATCAAACGACATAGAAAAATATTTAATGAAACTTAAAATAAAAGATTACATCAATTATGAAATATTAATTAACAACACATGTTACTCGTCACGTAAAACTTCTTGATACACGACATTTGAGGTATAGATTCCTGCTTGACGGAACTCTTTGACTGGTTTAACCAATACCTTTGTTGTTCTACGAGATATCCCTCTAGACAATGCCACATAAAGCTGGCCATGAGAGAAAACAGAATCTGGCAAATAGACACCCACATTTGGAATTGTTTGGCCCTGAGCTTTATTAATAGTCATCGCAAAGCTAAGGCGCACGGGAAATTGTGTTCTCTTTAGTTTGAAAGGGAACATGTCGTCTTCAGATGGAGCAAGAGGAATTCTTGGCAAGAGCACTCTAACTCCAGGTCTTGTCCCACAAACAATCTCAAAGATTGATGACATTAGGATCAAACGTTTGCATATCAACCTCGTTCCATTACATAATCCATTTGCGGGATCAAGATTCCTTAAAAGAATAATCGGGCATCCAATTTTCAAACGCAAGTAATGAGGAGGCAATCCGCTCACGTTGAGTGAGTTTAAGAATTCCAAAGGATATAAGTTATGGGTGTCATCTTCTGCTTCATCAAAACTATAGTAAACCTTTTCTTCGCCAGGAAATCTGTCAATCAACATATCATTAATGCTGTCAACATGTTTATTATTAGTGGATAAAATAGCTCTTGAAACTATATCAGTAGGTGAATGAGCTATGGTGGCGAAGGAAGGAAACACTTCATTTATCAATGCATCCTTTGAGGCAGCATCTTCTGTGTATGGAATCGTCATGTCATCAGGTATGCTTACATAGTCTTCATCAATGACCTCTTCAACTCCGTCACCAACTCGTAATAGGAAGTTTGAAAACCATGGGTCTGTCCGTGCCCTCATGTTTATGGTTAAGCTCATTTTTTCAATTCTAGACCAAAGAGGTGACATCCGTAGACTCGAATCTACAATTTGCGCTCGTGTTCCACGTCTAATGACCGACAAAACCTGTCTAAAATCCCCACCTAAAACCATTATCTTGCCGAATGGAAGTTTGACCCGATAATGTCTTGCATAGTTCGATCAACCGCCTCACACCTTGCCTTTTAGCCATTGATGCTTCATCCCGATTATCAACTTGGCTTGGCAAAGTAGCTTAACAAGGCCACTTTGTTTTTGATGTTGCATACCGAGTTTGTATTAAGATTGATGGGGATCTTAAATCGAGAGTGGCAGTTCTTCCCCATCATGCTATTTGCCGCACCCACGCGAAGCGGTGGCAAGTGCAATAAGACCACGAGCGAGCGGTGGCAAGTAACGCTTTATACAAGAATGTTTTACCGGTTCCTCCAGGCCATCAATAAAAAATCGCCGGAGAATCACCATCAATATGTCTCATGATGGTATCATATGCGGCTTTTTGATCGTTGTTGAGAGAATGTCGAGCGAGTAAATCTTCATCTTGTACAACTATTGAGCACTCCTCTTGTAACTCACGGCAACCAAATGATTCTAAACTTACATTCGCGGTAATGTTGTGAAGGTCAAAGTCACTAATACTCTTACCCATAGATTGTAGAATTGATGATACGTCCGTTAGAACCATATTTTGAACCCGCTCAACACTTGTACAATTTAAGGTGTAGTCTTCTGAGAGTGATTCGTAATGGTCATCCCATAACTTACGAACATCTCCTGGCTCACAAAAGATTAGAAGAGTCGCGAATAGCCTTCTAAGAGGGCCGGGCATCTCGTGCATCGAGGACTCACGTAGACAGTCAGATATGTGATCATCACCCTTTATTAATCCCCTTTCGAGGGCCGCTCTGCGAAACGTACTGTACTCTACGCCATTCACCGTGTAAAGATATTCAAATCCTGTAGGTCCTTTAACATGTTGCAAAAGTACACGTAGATAGAACCGCTCTCCTTCAGTGGGATTAGCGGAAACCAATCTTCTCTCATCTTCCCTTTTTTGAAGGTTCCACTCGTGTACTCTTGTTCCGGTATAGTACTTGGGGATGTCTTTATACAAGTATTGCCTCGCGTCACGTCTGTCTTGTTCAACTCAAAAAAGCCGTCAACATCGATCTCTTATCCCTTTCTTTCTCAAGAATGTCGGTCATTACATCGTCTTCGAGAACCTAACCAACTGGTTATTTGGTAGATGAACTTGCAAAGACATGACAGACGGATGAATATTAGATAAAGGAAGCCATAAATTCGCCACATAGCTCGGTGGTGAAACATAACGCGCATCTTGGAATCTCTTTATCTCATTAACGACTTGATCTCCATCTTGATCAACATTTACAACTTGTTTGTCATGACCCTTGTAAACATACTTGAAGACATATTTAACGGATTTTATACTTGAGCATACCTCCACATTGATGTGACAATTGAACATCATCAACAATTTGGGGTTATATGGAACAACCCATCTATTGTCCAGGACGTTGTTCCGTACGTTTACCTCAATGCCGTTGTCTCTCCGCCGATACAATGGGTACGAGTCATCTCCTTGTTGGGTTGTTTCTTGGAATTGCCTAGGATAATTCCAACGACATTTCTTTGGTTCACCTTCCATACAAGGACACTGGGTATTTAAGTGACCACAAGGACCATGAATCATGTGCTTTAGAACCAGTTGGTGCAATTCAGGATGCTTCTTCGAGTCTGGAATTTCAGCATGAAACAACTTTGTCGTAGTGATCGGGATTTGACATGTGTGAACTCATAATCAAGAGAAAATGTGCATGTGGCAAACCCGTTTTGAAACTCGATAACATATATGTGTGAGGAAATAACACCAAGGATATGCTTGGTGAATAGTTGGTACTTGAGATCCTCTAGTTTTGCACGAAAAACTCGTGTAACCGTGTCCAGTCGATCTTCAATGTCTGTCTGGGATAAAGTTCGATTGTGATTCGGCCAATTAGGATTGCAAGTCATGGTAAGAAAGACATCGGGTTTACAAACATCTTGAACTAACGTCATTGAATCCAAAATCGTCACGCATGTCACGTGGCCCTCCGATAAAAGACGCGAGCAATACAATACGTTGGCCAACTCTATTCGGTGAACCTCTCCGGCATTAACACAATCAACGATTCCTTGATACAAATCTGCTCTAATTTTTGATTGGTTTTGACAAAATGCAAGCGTGAAGTCTCAAGCTTTATGTACGTATCTACCACGAATTCTTTGAAACAATCGACCTCCAAATAGTATCAAGTTATGATATGGACGAATCGGAATTTGTAACAATAATACTCTCATAGCAACTGTTTTTCTACCGGTGTTGTGTTAATACACATATAGTGATGTTAAAATTTTGTGTAAGCCATACACATACTATATGATACTATTGTGACCTGGTATTAAACAATAATAAGTGATATGATTATAACGGTTGATTTAGTACCTTCTTCGCCTTCTTCTTGACATCATCGTCATCACCGTCAACTCCATTTATGTCGACGCCTTCTCTTGGTATTCGAGAATGCCATCCAGCCTCACCGTTTGGAAAGAACATTGGATAAGACAAAGGATCATAGGAAGCGAAATGAAATTTGTATTTGCGTGAGGGTGTTCGAGACCTTCCATACACAACGATACTTCTCTTGTATGCGGTGATGTTGTTATTACCTTCTACCCGGATACCAATGACCTATGTGATAATATATTTAAGTTGAGAGTATAAGATTAGATATGAAATGGTCAATTTAGAAAAGGCGTATAGCGGTTAGAATGGTATTTATACCTCGGACGTTGTAGGGCGGTTGTAAAGTCTTTGATCGACTTTAACAGATGCATTTAATTCGACCCTATACTTATCAAGCGGACCAAGGTTACCAAGTGTTGGAATGTCCGAACATACGGATTTGGTGCAAGAACACGTGATAATATCTTAACGATTTCTTTATCAAGATTTGGCCATTGTAGCCTGTGGTCAAGTTCGGATTCAGCGTCATAAAAGTACAACTGCAAGTACCTTGGTTGTCCGTCTCTAGGAACCAACTGATCCATTCTATGATATATCCCCCCATGCGCACGAAAAGTATATACGCCAGAGTTCCTAATGTTGTATGTTTTGTCTAAGTTTACACCCATCGATGCAAAGGAAAAGTTTGTGTTGTACGCACGTATGTTTTTCCTAAACATTTTTCCTAACTCACATTGGGATGTAAATATGTTGTATAGTTCTGGAGGAATGTCTAAGGGCTTCAAAGTTGTTTTCCCCTTCATACAACAAAAAGTAGGAAACTCATATTGTATTTTCTTTGCTCCACAAATGACACATGGTGGTTGCTCCTTCAATACGATGCTCTTTAGGGCCCATCGTACACAAAATCGTAAGGATCATCCGGATCTTGTTGTAGAACGTCTTGAGTGATGGAAGACAATATTGATTGATTCATGACTTCATCAAATAGTGGTAATAGTATACCACGTTCGGTTCGATAACCTATATTTGAATTGAAAGAAAATAATGTCAAGAAATGCGATTTTGTACGCTTGTTATAGTAATACAAATTAAAATTATTTTTACCGTTTAAAGTTTGATGTGTAAGTTCGAACAAATTTGACTTCTTTGAGGTAATCTTTCGGATGGTTGCTGAATATTTGTTGGACGAAGAGGAACCTCGTATCGACCTTGTGAAACGTCACTATTCATGACTTCATTCACGACTTGATTGCCTATGTTAGAAAGACCCAAATTGTCAAGAAATGCAAACTTTATATGTGGTTTTATAAAAAGTAATACAAATTGTATTTATTTATTTGTACCATTAAAAGTCTCATGTGTGATCCCTGAACATATTTGAGTAGTTTCGATCCGAGGGGAAACATTCATGAATGAATTCCATTTAGTCTTGTTACAATCCTCGTACTACTTCCTTGACATAGAGAACTTAACATAGTGTTGTTATTAATGGTTCGTAGCGGTATTCTCTCGAAAGGTTGACTAATGTTTGATGACGATGACGTCGAATTGCTACATCCTTCACCATTTGAAAATATTCTCAAACGTTTCTCCTTTCGTTGTTCATAATACTTCTTATTACTATTTTTCTATTTTCAAGATTAGGCGGGAGACAACACCATTAGCCTTGCGTTTCGCATAATGTTGTTTGTTGTTCTCTTTCTTGTTCTTTTGTCTCGTCGATAAATCACAATTTTCTTTTCATCATTCCCACTCGTCATTGATAACTATACAACCATTTTTTATACATAGAATTAGTTGATAGGATTTTGGGACTATAATGATTTAACATACAATAGATGAATTACAAATACATGATAACAATTAAGATACATAGACGATGACGTCGAATTGCTACATCCTTCACCATTTGAAAATATTCTCAAATGATTTAACATAGAATTACATGAATTAGTTGATAGGATTTTCGGACTATAATGATTTAACATACAATACATGAATTACAAATACATGATAACAATTAAAATACATAGAGTGAACACTTAACATGTCTAAATTCACATATTTTACATCGTTCATAATAAGTATGACAATGTATACATAATAACAATAATTCAACATGATAACAATTAAGATACATAGAGTGAACACTTAACATGTCTAAATTCACATATTTTACATCGTTCATAATAAGTAAGACAATGTATACAGAATAACAATACATGAATTACAAATACATGATAACAATTAAGATACATAATTTTTAGCCTTCATAATCGATATTAAAATAGTCTAATCGCCCAATATATCTCTAATAGTTTGTGCTTAGGCATCATTGGTTGATTTATCACCTTCGTAAAGCGTAGAACGCAAAAATTTCTTGAAAATAATGGTATAACAATAAAAACTTAATAATATTTTTTTTGGGTAAAGGGAGTAATCACACCACGGTAAATATATTAACCAAATAAATGTTTAAGTACAATGTATATGAGTGAGATCCCATATATCAACCCGTTACATAGGCATAGAGCTTACATAACAAGATACTTCCAATAATCTAAACAAGAAACAAAACACTACTCAAAAGATAACATATGACACAACGAAAGAAGATTATTTCCTAGGACCTTGAAACGTTGTGCCATACATGGCATTAAAGGCATCCAAATTCCCAGGAAGATCACGAACTGTTTAGCATAGTCATCAAGTCATATTCATCATACTCATCTTCATACCCTTGGCCACCACCAAATATATTAGCGAGACTCATCAAATGGGTTAGCAACAACCTCATCTTCGAATCGACACCTCAATCTCTCCCACTTTAGAAAAAGGGTTAGCTCTCTTAGTAGAAGAGGTAGACGGAATAGGTTGACCATCATCATCCACAAGAGTAGCTTTCCCAGCAATAAGTAGTGTTTCAATCTTACCAATTTTCTCAACTATGGGAGTAGAACCAACATCCATTGTTCCCATTGAATCACTCATAAGCGGAACATGTGATGTAGAACCAGTCTTATTTAACACAGCCTTATTAACCTCCATTGTACGACCCTTATCCAAAACTGCTTCCTTAGAACAACCAGTAGAATCACCAATCATTGCCTCCTCATTAACCTCCACAGTATTAGAATCAACCACAGGACTTTGAATGCCCGTGTCCTCATGCACCTCAAGTGTCCCAAAAGAGTTAGAAGTAGTAATAGGAGTACCAGCATTAATGTAGTAACGTCCGGCGTCTTCTTCTTTGGGATATAAACACCTTCCTAGGAGCAAATTTAGGACCCTTACCCATATTAATACCGCTAGACAACTTCGGACCTTGGGGTTTAGCTTTCGATTCTGCACCACCTTAAAACCATCATCATTCACATCAAGTTCGAGGTATGAGCATCGACATGATGCTCCTTAGGAGACTTAGGACAACAAGCATTATCATGCCCAAACACTTTACATTCCATGCAATGTGGAGGTTTCCATTCATATTCAACCTTGATACTAGCCGTCGTAAAACCACTATCATCCTTCTTAGGGATAGCCATAGTTACCACATGTTTAAGATCAGCTTCCGATGATAACTCAACAAGAGCACGAGCAAAACTAATACGACCCCATGAGTCAACGCACATGGAGCTAGTGAATGCATCTAACATGATCGGCTTACCCACCTGAGTAGCAATAAGGCTCAACCCGTCTTCCGAATATGCAAGTAATGGCACATTATGCAATTTAATCCACACAGGCACTTTGGTAACCTCACTTTTGGACAATATCACGTCAGGAGTCCATTTAGTGAGAATGATAGGAGAATTACGAATTATCCAAGGTCCTCGTTGAAGCACATTCTCAACACCCTCTTTAGAATCAAATTTAAAGAGAAATACACCATCATCATTCTTCATAAGTTTCTTTAAACCAAACTTACCCCATGTATTGGTAACATAATTCTTGACCAACTGAATGCAATATTCTTGCCGACAAAAAGCCAACAAGAGTATTATCATAACGGTTGAACACACCCTCCATAGCACCTTAGGAAGAAGCGTATCATGATTATCAATTCGATTCTCATTCACCAATGAACGGAAGTTAACTTTCCTAGATACACGTTCGAGTTTAACACATTAGCAAACGACCTCACTTCATTGTGTATACTATCACCACATTAAGACCAGTAGAAGCATTCTTACCATCCATGAAGCATTAAGATCAGAAGTAACAGTATGATTAGTACCATACAATTGTGATTGCATAGCCACATCAAAACTCGACAGAGGAGTATTTGCAGAATAAACTTTAGTACCATTAATACCACTCGAGTTGTTCACATCAGAAGATGAAGCCATCTTAGCAATATCATTGTCAATTTTATTCATTGCTGCATCAAAATTCTGATGCGCATTAGCAATCAACTGCTCCACATTAGGCTGTTTTGAAACATTAGAGGCCGAATCAGAAGCAGGACTAGGGCTTGAATCAAGTGAAACCGGCTTCACTTGTCCATCAGTACCAACAAGAGGTATACCTTTGTCGGCCGCAGCAAAACAATCAGAATCCATACCACCAATAATACCAGTAGTATCAACCAAGTTAGTGGTTGGTTTATCAGCTTTCGACGAAAAATCCTTGTTAGCCTCATTCCCACTCGTATCAACCTGATCACCAGCTCGAACCTCATGCTCCAAAGTTCCCCCACCTTTATCCCTCTCTCTCGTTACCCCCATCACGAACTAGTACAAGTAATCGACCCTCAAACCAACAACAATCTCGACCAATATCAGATACTACCCAACAGTCGATCAATAAATATGCAATACAAATCACATGCAGCCACAATCACGTTTAATAGAATAAATAACTTAATTAAGAAACGTAATGATGAGAATTATTAGTGTCTAAATGTTATGCGATTAAATAACCAATCGCAAGAATCCCAAGCTTCAACAACCAACCGACAATCAATTAAATAAGATACTAACACAAACAATTAATTCATAGTTCTATGAGCACATGTGGTAGTCATAGAATATAGTAAATTAATCGAAGATAATAGCCTAACCAAAAGAATATTCAGGTAGAAAAGCGATTGAAGTAGGAACGATTAATGTTTGCGTTTTTCTCCTATGTCGCCAAGTGAGAGAGAGTTTTCTAGGGTTTCGCCACTAATTTATGTCACGACAAAAAAACTTAATAATATTACTAACAATAATTTAGACATAATTAATATTAATATTTTTTAAAAAGTACTAACTTACTTCCATCATCAGAATGCATAAGTTTCAAATGTGATGCATATATAACCCAACGGTTTGATATCGCTCGTGCTATAGCTCCAGTGCATTGTGGGATTTGGCATATAAAGTCAACTTAATTTCTCTACCTCTATTAAGAATAAAAGTAATTAAAATAAAATTAATAACTTGTCTATAAAATGTATTAAACTTTAAAAGACTAATTTATACTTACGTATGGTCTTCAAGAAATAACACAACAATGATATCACGTGTTATTAGATATCCGCTTTTGATTTTACCAACAACATCTATAAAATATAGAAATAAAAATATATTTTAATTTGATTTTTGTAAAGTACAAAATAATAGAATAATCGAAAAGAAAAAATTTATTACCGATCAAGTTAGTTTCTAGTTTGATCATTTAAGAGAGCATCAATATTTCGTACCAACGGGTAACATGGGACGCGCGTCAATTGACACCACTCAAGATTTGTGTTGTCCCAATTATTATATTTGTTTCACAACGCAAGAAAGTATATCCTTCAAATCTAGGGAATTCTTGATCGTGTGGTTCGATTTTGAATCGTTGTAGCAAAATGTATGTCCTTCCAAATTTCTATCTATATATTGGGCTATTAGATTGGAATGGACAATTGCCGCCATTTTTGTCTCTAAAAAGTTGTAGTATATATAGTTAATGCGTTATCAACTAAGTAATGTGAAACCGAACTAAATTAATATTGTAGCAACATTTTCGATGAAAAATTTAAAACTATATATGCACTTACATTTCGATCGATCAAAATCAAAATAAGTCTCATTATTTCGACTATCGGTTCGACGGTTATTTTGAACGCCACGAATGCATTTATGAATGCAAATAACTCGAACAATTGTGTTTGTGTACCATAGGTCATAATTTCGATTACTAAGCGACGAAAAGTCTATAGCATCAAATCGTTAGCCATTTTCTCGATAATAAATCAATAATTAGGCAACAAAAATGTATAACTTAAAACTAAAATAACTATATTTACATTATTGACATTATAAATATTTTAAAAATTAAAGACTTCTAAACTTTCTTAATTCCAAAAGTTATTTCAAATTTTAAAAGTAATTCAAACTTGGAAGTTTGAGTGTTTATGTAACTTAAACAATTTCAAAAATTTCACATGTTAAAACTTAAACAATTTTAAAAATTTCAAATACCTCAAATTAAAAAATTGAATTTTGAATTTTAAAAAAATTGAAAATATGTCAATTTTTATAAATTCTGAAATGTTTTAAAAGTTTAATAAAAATAAAGTTTTAATGTTTCAAAAAACATTCGAATATTTTTAAAAAATATATATATATTTTTTTTTAAATTTATTTTTTTCTCAATTATTTCAATGTAAAAAAAATCAAAGTCAATAATTCAAAATTTTAAAAAATTTCAAATTTCAAAAAAAAAATAAAAGTTTAAAATTTTATTAAAAAAACGGATTTTTAAAATTCTTGATTTTTTTTTTAAATCCGAAATTTTTAAAAAGTTTTAAAAATTTTCCAACTTTTTCAAAATATTTCATTTTTTTTTAAATTACGAAAATTTATACTTTTAATGTTATTTAATTTTAAAAACTATTTCAATTTTTAAGAAATATTAAAATTCAAAGTCACTAATTCAAAAATTTCAAAATATTTCAAATTTCATACAATTTCAAAATATTTCAAGTTTCTAAAAATTTCAAGTTTCAAAATATTTCAAGTTTCTAAAAATTTCAAGTTTCAAAATATTTAAAGTTTCAAAATACATCAAAGTTTTAAATCCGAAATTTTTAAAAAGTTTTAAAAATTTTCCAACTTTTTCAAAATATTTCATTTTTTTTTAAATTACGAAAATTTATACTTTTAATGTTATTTAATTTTAAAAACTATTTCAATTTTAAGAAATATTAAAATTCAAAGTCACTAATTCAAAATTTCAAAATATTTCAAATTTCATACAATTTCAAAATATTTCAAGTTTCTAAAAATTTCAAGTTTCAAAATATTTCAAGTTCCTAAAAATTTCAAGTTTCAAAATATTTCAAGTTTCTAAAAATTTCAAGTTTCAAAATATTTCAAGTTTCAAAATATTTCAAGTTTCAAAATACATCAAAGTTTTAAATCCGAAATTTTTAAAAAGTTTTAAAAATTTTCCAACTTTTTCAAAATATTTCATTTTTTTTTTTAAATTACGAAAATTTATACTTTTAATGTTATTTAATTTTAAAAACTATTTCAATTTTTAAGAAATATTAAAATTCAAAGTCACTAATTCAAAAATTTCAAAATATTTCAAATTTCATACAATTTCAAAATATTTCAAGTTTCTAAAAATTTCAAGTTTCAAAATATTTCAAGTTTCTAAAAATTTGAAGTTTCAAAATATTTCAAGTTTCAAAATATTTCAAGTTTCAAAATACATCAAAGTTATAAATCCGAAATTTTTAAAAAGTTTTAAAAATTTTCCAACTTTTTCAAAATATTTCATTTTTTTTTTAAATTACGAAAATTTATACTTTTAATGTTATTTAATTTTAAAAACTATTTCAATTTTTAAGAAATATTAAAATTCAAAGTCACTAATTCAAAATTTTCAAAATATTTCAAATTTCATACAATTTCAAAATATTTCAAGTTTCTAAAATTTCAAGTTTCAAAATATTTCAAGTTTCTAAAAATTTCAAGTTTCAAAATATTTCAAGTTTCTAAAAATTTCAAGTTTCAAAATATTTCAAGTTTCTAAAAATTTCAAGTTTCAAAATATTTCAAGTTTCAAAATATTTCAAGTTTCAAAATACATCAAAGTTCTAAGTTTAAACTTTCAAAATATTCCAAAAAAATTTTGAATTTCAACTAATTTCAAAATTTACAATAAACTTTATAATAAATTCATAATAAAGTTTATAACAAAATTTATACAATAAACTTTATAACAAATTTACACAATAAACTTTATAACAAAATTTACATCATAAACTTAATAACTAAATTTACACAATAAACATTATAACAAATTTACACAATAAACTTTATAACTAAGTTTACACTACAAGCTTGTAACAAAATTTACAAAATAAACTTTATAACAAAATTTTACACCATAAACATTATAACAAAATTTACATTATAAATTTTACAACATATTTACATCATAAACTTTATAACAAAGTTTACACTATAAACTTGTAACAAAATTTACACTATAAATTTATGACAACATTTACGTCATAAATTTTATAACAAAGTTTACATAATAAACTTCATGACAAACTTACACAATAAACTTAATAACAAAATTTATGCTATAAACTTCATATCAATATTTACACTATAAAATTAATAACGAATCTACTCAATAAACTTTATAATAATGTTTACAATATAAACTTAATACAAAATTTACATATAAACTTTATAACAAAATTTAAGCCGTAAACTTTATTACATATGATATTAACATTAACAATAACCATTATAAGAAATATTAACAACAATTAAAAAATAAAGCATACTATTTCCGGCAATAAATATGATTCCGACTACATTCCGGCTACTTGTCCGGCAAGAGTGGCGGTACAAAAAATATAAAAAATGTTAGATCTACAAACTTAAACTCATTAGATCTAAAAAAAAATCGGATCTATAGAATTAAAAACTTATGGATTTTTAAAAAATTAAAAATACGGATTTTTACAAAAAAAAACTAAAAAAATATATGGATCTTTTAAAAAATATACGGATATTTAAATAAAAATAGATCTACAAAAAATTCAATAAATCTACAAATAAAACATTAGATAAATACGTATTTTAAAAAGAGATCTAAAAAAATTCGGATCTTTAAAAAAAAATAAAACTTACGGATGTATAAAAAAAAAAAAAACGTATTTTTTTTTAAAAAACTTTAAAAATACGAAACTTTAAAAAAAAATAGATCTAAAAAAAATCAATAGATCTACCAAAAAGATTGGATCTAAAATAAAAAATTAAAAAGTTCGGGTCTTAAAAAAAGATCTATCAAAAAATATTACGAATCTTAAAAAAATAGATCTACACAAAAAATATAGATCTAATAAAAGCTAAAAAGCGAATAATTATGAAGAAAAAATTACGTATCTATTTTTTATCACAAAAAACTCGTATTTATTAAAAATAAAATTACGAATCTATTTTTAAGACCAAAAAACGAATATTTATGAAAAAAAAAATACGGATCTATTTTTTTTAACACCAAACAACGCGTATTTAACAAAATAAATTACGGATTTATTTTTTTTAACACCAAAAACGCATATTTATTAAAAGAAAATACGGATCTATTTTTTTTAACACCAAAAAACGCGTATTTAACAAAATAAATTACGGATCTATTTTTTTTAACACCAAAAGCAGTATTTAACAAAATAAATTACGGATCTATTTTTTAACACCAAAAAGCGTATTTAACAAAATAAATTACGGATCTATTTTTTTAACACCAAAAGCGTATTTAACAAAATAAATTACGGATCTATTTTTTAACACCAAACAACGTATTTAACAAAATAAATTACGGATTTATTTTTTTTAACACCAAAAACGCATATTTATTAAAAAAAAATACGGATCTATTTTATTTTAAGACTAAAAAACGCATATTTGTTAAAAAAATTTACGTATGTATAAAAAAAACGTACCAAAACGCCGGTAGGGTGGTGGCGCCGGTATGGTGGTGGCGCCGGTGTGGTGGTGGCGCCGGTGTGGTTGTGGCGGGTGGTAGAGTGGCCAGTGGTTTGGTTGGGTGGGTGTATTTTAGTGTGAAGAGTTTTTTTTTTTTTTTGAGAGTAGGGTTTGGTATTGGATGTGTGTATTTTATTGAGGAGAGTTTTTTTTTTTGTGAGAGTAGGGTATGGTTGGATGTGTGTATTTTATTGAGGAGAGTTTTTTTGTGAGAGTAGGGTATGGTTGGATGTGTATTTTATTGAGGAGTTTTTGTGTGAGTGTTTTGTTTGTTTGTGTGTGTGTTTTGTTTGGTTGGAAGTAAAAGTAAATAGAAATGGATGATGAGTGTTTGTTTGTATTGGTTTGTTAGGATTGGATGATGGTTGGTTTGGTAATTTTTAGGGTTGTATGTTGGTTTGGTGTGTGTAAATTTAGGCTTGGATGTAGGTTTGGATGGCTGAATCTTAAAAATAGAGGGTTGGGTTTTGGTTGGGGATATGCATGCTTTATATGTAGTGTATATATATATATATATATATATATATATATATATATATATATATATATATATATATATATATATATATATATATATATGCATGTAAAATAATTATAATGTTTATTACCATATTATCTCGAAGGCGAGGCAATGACCGGGATCCCCTGTCTAGATATGACCTTGCTCTTTTTGCGGTTAAGCCGATTTGTAGCGGCTCGAGAAATGTTCTTGGGATCATTCCAAAACTTAATGTACTCATCCCAATCACCAGCTGTAATTTCCTCGTGACGTGCCCGCCTAATCGCATCCGCATCGTAATCCCGGTGGTGGGGTCTACCTTCCAATGTTTGGCCTTGAAAGAAGCCTTGTTAGTATTGTAGGCTTTTGCGGTGCGAGTTTATGCCTTCGTAGATCCGGGGCCAGTGGGGAGTACATGTGCGGCCTTAGGTCAAATAGGGTGCTGCAATCATATACAACAAAACGAAAGCGAGTTAGAGATATAATTTATATATTTATTTAAATTTGTTTATTTATTTATATGATATAAATAAATAAGCGAATTTAGATAAATATACACAATTAAATAAATGAACACGATAATGAAATAAACATAAAAGGATAATCGACCCCAATATCCGAAATGATTCCCGCTTCTTCTCCTTCGGGACCTTCTCCCAAGAAGGGTAGTAAAGCAGCACATTCCTAACGACCTCCCGATGTAGTTAGACCAATGCGCCGCATGGGGGCCGAGAGGTTTAAGGTTTGTTTGTCACCCACCTCAAAAGTGATCGACACGGGACCTTTTCGTCTGCGATTGCCTTGACGAAAGGTTTCGGGTCTTGTCGCTGGTATTCACCGCCTTGCCGCCCTGCCGCCCAAATTGGGCTTTCGTTTACCTTTGCCGCAAAATCAAGTTAGTGATAAAAGTCATAAATATGTATCAAATTTATGCTTGTATTACAATAATCCGGAAATTCTTACCTTTGTTAATGAAGCTTGCCCGAGAACCGGTGGGTACAGCTGTCCGGAGGGACGATCCTCCCGCCACCGTCACCGCCGTGGGACCGTGCAACATCTGCCGACATCCGTACAAGTACAATTAGCATAAGATATATAAATTCATGAACAAAATAATATAAGCATGCACACATCCAAATACATACACATCCAAATAAATATACACATTTAAACAATCCACAACAATTTCATTCATTCATTCAAATATATAAGTGTATTTTGCAAGTTACAACTCAAGATCAATCTTCTTCTTCACTAGAATAAACTTTCTCAACACCATCATCATCAACATTGATGAGGGCTTCAACATCAGAATCTGCTAAGTCATGAGGAAGGGCGTCTTCATCAGCAATAATATCATCGTCTTCGTCAGGAACATCAATGATATCTGGCGGTGCGTCAACAACCGTTGATTGACCATCTATATGCAAGGTCGCATTATCCAAGTCATTCAAACTAGTAGAAAGTGGGAGATCAGATGAGTTGTCGAAATGTATAATATCAGGATCGTCCTCTACCACGATGACACCCCCGTCGGAAAACTTTTTATGATTAACATGTTCGACGACCTTCCGTGGGGTTTGGTCTTATCTTCAAGGTAGAAGACTTGTTTGACTTGTGTTGCGAGAATGTATTGGTCATCTTTAAATGCCTTTGGCTGCGATCGACGATTTGTGTCATGTTGTTTCTAAAGACAAGTTTTTGACTTTCGTCCTTTGTTGCTAGTGTCGAACCACTTAACTCGGAACAACGCATAGCTGTGAACAACAAATACTTAAACTCGAGGTTTCTTGAAGTGACCATAATACATTTCTCCGTCACGGCCAAAGCGAACAAATGTCATTGTTTTGAGTTGTGCGACGTTCATCACGGTTGTGCGACATACCTCACACCGGTGACTACGCAAGAGTTTCACGAGATTGGAGTCCATGATGGTCCATTAGCCAAAGCGAATAACTCGCTCGTTGTGCTAACCTCTCGAGTCTTGGTCATTGTCTATGTGGCGTTGGCGGATCTATGAAGAAGACAGGATTAGCTAGATAGAGAACACAAAATATGATATTGTTATTTTACGTTAAGTAGACCAAATAAGTCTTAAGTTTACCTGCGACCCAAACCGATGGGAAATTCTTCTTGCATGTCTTTGTTAGGAAATAATCGAAAAAGCGTTCATGGTATTTTTAGGAATTAGAATTCGGTATTAAAGAGTCGGTCACCTCAAGTATATGTAATCGTTAGAAAGCTCGTAGTCGTAGTTCTTTAAGTTAAGTAGTAATTAGTTAAGTAACACCGTGGAGGACTGACGGTCTTTACCCATGTATGCCCGATCCACGCCCGATGTGTGGCGTTTATGTAAGACTATAAATACTCTCTACCTCCCAAGGTAGAGAGTTGAGCTCATAATAATATCTTTCACTTTCTCTCACTAAGTTCCCTAAACCTCTAACTTTCTCTCTAGAATTCCATCTATCGCCACTTTGTGTTATGGTTTGATGTGTATGTGAAAACTAATATCTTACAATTGGTATCAAGAGCCATGGTTAGATCATATCTTGCACATCTTTGGATTTCTAGTGGTTTTAGGTGGTTTTAAGTTTGAAAAGTTTAGTGGTTTTGCATCATTTGGTTGATTTCTAGTGTTAAAGTTTGAATTTTGTTAGTACTTTTATGTTTAGAATCATCACAAGTGTTTAGGTTTTCATTTGGTAAGCTTGAATCATATTGGTTGGGTTGTTTTGGATTAAAAGTGATGTTTATGTGGTTATTCTTGCTAGCGACTTGATATACGGATTTATTTCTTCGTAGCGACTTGCTTCACAATTTTGTAGCGAGTTACGATGTTGGAGCTAGCGACTTAGACCTAGCGATTAACGGTACAAGTAGTGGACTCTCCACTACGGGTAGCGACTTGGTGGTAGCGACTTGGTGCATAGCGAGTTGCTCTTTAGCGACTTGTATCTCTAGCGACTTGAGTAGCAATTGTCGCCAAAATTTTGCTAGCGACTTGAGGCTTAGCGAGTTACTACTTAGCGACTTGCTTTTGTCTAGCGACTTGGGACTCTAGCGACTTAGGGGTGTAGCGAATTAAGGGTTAGCGACTTAGTGCATTATCTTCTAGCGACTTAGTGCATTATCTTCTAGCGACTTGGTGCATTATCTTCTAGCGACTTGAGTGATTGTTTACGGTTTTCTCTTGATTTAGTAAAATCCGTGAAAGAATCTATTTCCGGTTTAATCATAGAGTTATAAAATCCCGTATAATCTGTTAACATGTCTACCAACGTCCTACTATCATCTCCACTGTTGTCGAGGATGTACAAGCGGTGGCTCGGATACTAAATCCACCCATGCTTGATGAGAATCGACTACGATTCTTGGGCTCAACGAATCGATTGTATTGCCTTGGAAAGGAAAATGGTGTCAACATTCTCAAATCCATTGATGAAGGACCATATCGAGTTGAGGCGACTAGAGACATACTTGATACTAATGAAGATGGTACTCCTGTTTACGGAATGGGCGAGACCTAAGATGTATGATGAGCTTGATGATAAGGATAAAAGAGATTTGATGCGAGATATCGGGGCTTCAAACATTGTTCTTCAAGGTCTTCCTAAAGACATCTACAAGTTGATCAATCATAACACTTTGAAGCAAAGGCGGTTTGGGATAATGTTAAGATGCTTCTCTGGTTCGAATTAACTATGGAAGACAGAGAATCCCAACTCTATGACGAATTTGAGCACTTCAAGATGAAACCGGATGAGAGTGTCTATGAGTACTATGTGAGATTTCATAAGTTAGTGAATGACATGAGGAACATCGAATGACTATGCCTAACATTGATTGAACTCAAAATTTGTGAACAACATGAATCCCGAATGGCACAAGTTTGTCACATTTGTGAAGCTCACTAAAGGATTGAAGAATACAAACTATGAGCAACTCTATGCCTTCCTCCTTGAGAATGAGAGACATGCTATGTTTGAAAATTGATTCTCAATCGGTTCAAAACCAACCGAGGAGAGACAAGCTCATCTAATGACTCAATGACTTTCTACTCAAACATCGAATCACAACCAAAGCATCACAAGTCATACCCTTGGGTAATGGTAATCACAAACTCATTCACGATCCTATGTTCAAACAAGCGATCTTGATGCTCACGTGGTAACTTCATTAATCAACTAGCTCTTCTCATTAGTCAAAACATGAATTCTCTCCCACAAACCAACAACAACCTCAGGCGCATCTAACCCACACAATCAAGCCACTTGTTAAAGATGGAAAAATCACAGTGCAACCAAGACAGAAAAACAAGTATGATCGGGGAAGAGGTGGGTGGGAGAGGTTATGTTGGCAACCGTAATCGAGGAAGAAATGGAAACCAAGGTCAAGCTAAGTCAATCAAATGTTATAAGCGTGGTGGTGAGGACACATTTCAAGGAACGCACATCTCCAAAGCGTCCACGAATCCGATTACTTGAGGAGATAAAATCTTTGCTGGCACAAGCTCGGGACAATGGTCTTGCTTTGGATGAAGAGGAATTGTTGTTTCTTGAGGGCAATGCCAAGACCTATGATGCAGATGTGGATGAGCGGCCTATTCGGAGATAGGTCACAATCATCGAATGCCTTTCAAGTCACCGGTGTGATGCATACGACTCGATGTAGATGATGGACCCTGCACACACAATTTTATGGCTAGCATTTCTCCAATGGTTTCTCCCAAGATCTCTTCTTCACCACAAGTGGCCCATCCAAGGACAAACTCATCTCGAGGTATTAAAACTATACGATGATGTTGATGTGCAGCGGATGCATGACAAAGTACAATCATTGAAACTATTGAATCAAATGTTGAAAATATGGGTAATAACAATATTGTCCCATACGATCAATCGTGAAACAAAGTGAAAGTGAAGTTGTACCAAGTGATGCATCTTCTGCGTCAACAATGACTATGTCTTTGATGAATTCACCGCATGTGCTCCGATGATTCCATAATTTCGAACTAAATTCCTATAAGGAACGTGTTGCTATTTATGAACAACGTGCAAAATTTGAGTTGACCACTCGTGAGCGGAAATGGATGACCAAGTGAGTACAAGAATTAGAAAAAGTAAGTTTAGAAGAAGTATTGAAACAAGAATTACATTCCTTGCAAGAAAAACTTTCTAAAAGCACTAAGCAAAAACAAGAACTTCAAGAAAATGTGAAAATGCTTAAGCAAGAATTTAATGCAAAGGAATCAAAACTCTTGAGAGATTTTCTAATCGAAAACTTTGAAAACAAACTTGAAAACAAGTTGTACATACAAGGAAACACCATTCAGATTGCTCACATGGTCACCAAACATCGAGTCTTAAGCGATAAGCATAGCATTCCCTTGTTGAGGAACCAAATCCGGAGGTAATTAAAAGGCTAGAAATGCTCATAAGGTGCTTTATGATGGTAATGAAATCCTTAAGCCTAAGCGGAAACCTAGTTGCGTTGAGTGCACCGAGGAAGATAAGAAATCAAATGAAATCACTAGGGAAAAGATGAATAAGAAACAAAATGATCCCAAATGCAAAGAGAAAACATAATTATCACTCCCCATGATTACAAGAAGGAAAAGCTGGATTTCCTTGAACAAGTTTAAGCCTCAAACATTGTTGACTCCCGAACAAGTCTTACGGAAAAAGGATTTAGATAAGCGAAGCGGAAAATATTGTTGAAACAAACCCTCCCTTTGGAAAATGCCTAGAGCGATTGTGTATCCTCCTAATACACCAATGCATCTTGTACCTAGAACAATTGCCACTAAAAGCAAGACATTAATTAGCCAATACGTTATATTTCAACTATTTGTTGATTTTGAGAAAACTTGCAAGAAAAGGATCACACCCATGGTATAATCAAGGAGAAAGGGTTTTGAACAAATGAAAGAATGTTATTTAAGCGAGGTCATGCCTTCTTTAAACTTCTAAAAGATCACTTTGAGAGTCTTATGATATTAAGGGAATGGAAAAGGAATTTGATGCAATGGTTGTTGAAGTTAGTGACTATGAGCGTGCCTTCGAAATATAATGAGATTGAGAGAAAAACTTGCATACATTAAATGAGAATCTTATTCTCGAATGTGTTGCTCAAGATGTGTTTTCAACGCTTCAAATTGCTCTATTAATGCTTCCAAATTTCATGAACTATCGTGGCCTGAAAGTCTCCCATGATCGTGTCACCGAGCTTGAAAAACCAATTCTAAACTAAGCGATAAAATTGAACTGGATGATCACGACAATTTCGTTAAACATTTTTCTAAACTAGAAGTTGAGCATTTTAATTTACAACTAAAATATCAACATCTTAAAGAAAATGTCAA
This sequence comes from Chrysanthemum lavandulifolium, assembly GCA_022545495.1. Lineage (NCBI taxonomy): Eukaryota > Viridiplantae > Streptophyta > Magnoliopsida > Asterales > Asteraceae > Chrysanthemum > Chrysanthemum lavandulifolium. The sequence goes on from CM040240.1 coordinate 290,751,655, forward strand.
AACTTCAAATGTCAAGACATCTTGGATGCTCCGAGTTTGATGCGTTTTTCAAATTAACAAACGTGATGAATGATTCAAGCTCGATGCAACACGATCGAGAATGTTGAAAGCCCAAATCTCTCAATTAAAGGGTCAAACGAACAATATGACAGGCTCCCAAATGCCTCCTCCTTTAGATTCTCGAATTCTCAAGCGTTTCATCTTCAAAACCTTGTAAATGCTTTACAAAAGGAAAACGAAAGTTTTCTAGAAGAAAATGAAAAGGTTAAACGTCATTTCAATGAGTTATTTGAATCAATTAAAGTCACTCGTAACAAAAACAACGAACAAATAGCTTCATTGCAAAAGGAAATTGAGAATCTGAAGAGTCAGGTAAAAGGGAAAATGCCAATGATCAATGGGGAGAATGGTGTATCAAAGGTTCACTCTTGTAATAAATATGCTTTGTCTATGACATATGTCCCTCCTCATCTAAGAAACAACAAACTAGCTATTCAAACATACTTTTCATCTCTTAAGGATTGCTTAGAATGCCTGCGTGAGATTGTTGAAGAGGATAAGCTAGAGAAACCTCATGATAATGCAATTGGACATGCATGCTTATATGCCAAACGATCTCAAGAAATCTTAGAATGCTTGATCACAATATGCCCAAAGACATTAGGTGAGAGAGTTAACCCTTTGATTCCATGCTCGATGCCTAATGCCAATATGATATGCACTCGATTCCCAATGTTTTGAATGTGAACCGTAGTGTACCCTTGAGTAGTTGATTCTAGATCTGTCAATGCTAAGAGAGAGAACTCAAAGATGCCTTCTAGGTGTACTAATCTCAAGTACCTCTAGTTTTAAGAAAGTGAACCCGAGTGCATCGCATGTAGCTCGGATCAGCACATCTAAGCAGGTGGTGCAAAGTAGTAAAACAAACTAATGTTCCCATTCCCTCTGAGAGTAATCGGTGACATTAAAGGGAGCGGTCAAAGTCTCAAGACAATACAAGGAATGATAGGACCTCGCAAGCTAAGAATGTACCTTTGGAAAAGTAGAAGAACAATCTAGGAACTTTAAGTTTGAATCGAATAAAACGAATCGTGTTGATTCTAGTATTAGCCATAGGCGCATTGTAATTAATTCGATTCGATACTATTTGCAAACCTTGTCTTGATGATTGCTTGAATTACATTTCTAATCATGAATGTGGTGTTAATGTTCGCTAATGATGTTAATTGTCCGATTAATATTGTTAATGCTAAAATTCATGCTAAGAAGGCTAAAAGGCAAAACAAAAGAAAGTTAGAAAACAAGTGGAAACCCACAGGGAAGAACATTCGATAAAATAGGCTTCTATTGGATACCTATTGGTCATAAGACTAATCAAATAATGCCCACTAGAAAATGGATGCCTCTTGGTAGAACTATTCCTTTAAGAAGTGATCACACCGTGAGCAGGCTATCTGAGACACTAGTCTCGCATCTATTCACAATGATTCCATTGACTCACTTTCGATATGAATGATTCTATTTCGATGTGGGTGTTCCAACCATTGTAACTAACCAAATGGAACCCATTCTTGCATGGGGATCCCAATTATCCGATTATCCATTCTTGTCATGTTCAAGCTGCAGATCGTTCAAATCGTTCGTGGTACCGGACTCAGTCGTTCCAAGCATATATTGGAGACCGGTCACGGCTCATGAACTTCGTGAGCAAATTCATCGGACTGTTAGATTTGGTAATGATCATTTCCGTACTATTATGGGTTATGGAGATTATGTTGTTGGTGATAGTGTCATCTCTAGAGTGTATTATGTGGAAGGGTTAGGTCATAATCTGTTCTCTGTTGGTCAATTACGTGATTACGATCTAGAAGTAGCCTTGAGAAAACATACACCTTTGTTAGAAATCTTAATGGTAAGGAACTGCTGAAAGGAACTCGTGGCTCAAACCTTTACACCATCTCTATCGATGACATGATGAGGGCCTCTCCAATCTGCTTGTTGTCTAAGGCTTCAAAAACAAAGTCATGGTTATGGCATCGTCGTCTCAATCACTTGAACTTGGCACCATCAACGATCTTTCCGAAAGGACTTAGTTGTAGGTTTACCTAGACTAAAGTATGAAAAGGATCATCTTTGTTCAACATGTCAATTGGGAAAAGGCAAGAAGTATGCCCATAAACCCAAACCTACTAACTCTGTCACGAAGTTCTTCATATGATTCATATGGATTTATGTGGACCAATGAGGTGCGAGAATATCTTTGGGAAGAAATATGTGTTAGTTGTGGTTGATGATTACTCTAGATTCACAGGTCAAGTTCTTAAGGACAAAGGATGAAACTCCGATATCATCATCAAACTCATCAAGCAGTGCGAGTTCGAATAAACAAAGCGCCGAATTATCGAGCAGACAATGGAATTGAGTTTGTCAACAAACAACTTAGTGAATTCTATGAAAGCGTTGGAATCGACCATCAAAGAAGTGTTCCACGAACCCCTCAATGAGCGGTGTAGTTGAAAGGCGAAATCGTACTCTTGTTGAAGCCGCTAGAACAATCTTGATCTACTCAAAGGTTCCAATGTTTCTCCGGGTGAAGCAATTGCTTTGCATGCTACACACAAAATCGTTCCACTGATTCACACTATTCATGGAAAAACTCCATATGAACTTGTCCACAATGTAAAACCTAATCTATCTTTCCTTCGTGTGTTTGGTGCCTTGTGCTATCCAACTAATGAGGGTCAAGACTTGGGCAAACTTAGGGCTAAAGTCGACATTGGAGTATTTGTAGGATATGCACCAAACAAAAGGGATACCGAATCTACAACAAAAGAACCCGAAATATCATGGAAACAATTCACGTTACGTTTGATGAGTGACCGGTCAAATGGTTCTGGACACTCCACTCGGGACCCGCACTTCAAAAGCAGTCCCATTGGTTCATCCCTTGTTCCAAACTCCTCTCAAGAAACTCCATATGTACCTCCATCGAAGATGATGTAAAGAAATTGTTTGATCCCATGTTTGATGAACTGTATGATTCAATTACTAATGAGGTCTTGATTCCTACAACAGAGGATGCTTATACTCCATGAATGAAGTCAATCCCTCGGTCTCAATATATTTAAGTCAAAAGCACCTTCACGATCCTTGATCTCATCAACAAATCATCATTCTTCAAATGTACATCATGGAAATGTTTACGCATCAATGATGAAGTTAATCCCTTGCGACTCTGAAGATGCTCCATTTGAAAACATATTTGCTACTCCGAATCATCATCGAACCATCTTCTACGAGGAGACATCGACTCGGCTACCTCGGTTCCTCAACAACCGCCACATGAACACCTCAAAAATGGACTCACGATCACCCTTAGACAACATCATTGAAATCCCTCTCGTCTGTATCAACCGGAAACAACTCGCAACCGATGCCTTATGGTGCTTCTTCAACTCCGTACTATCTAAGATCGAACCAAAAGATGTTAAAGCGCCATGAATGAAGACGGTGGTTCAATGCCATGCAAGATGAAATTCATGAGTTTGATCGTCTTGATGTATGGGAGTTAGTACCGCTCAGGCGTGCTATGATCATAGCTCTCAAATGGATCTTCAAAGTAAAACTTGATGAGCATGGTGATGTGTTGAAGAACAAGGCTCGATTAGTTGCTAAAGGATATCGTCAAGAGGAGGGTATAGACTTTGAAGAATCTTTTGCTCCGATTGCTCAAATCGAGGCAATCGAATCTTTCGGCTAATCTTGCTAGTAAGAACATGGTAGTTTATCGGATGGATGTAAAGACGGACATTTACGAGCGGAGATCTTAAAGAAGTCGTCTCGTCTACCAACTGAAGGATTTGTGAATCAAGAACATCCTACTCACGTTTATCGTTTGAAGAAGGCTCTTTACGGTTTAAAGCAAGCTCCAAGGGCATGGTATGATACATCATCAAAGTTTCTTCTATCAACCGGATTCATCAAAGGAGCGATTGATCCTACATTGTTCACCGAAGTCGAGCAAACATTTAATTCGTGTTCAAATTTATGTTGATGATATTATTTTTGCCTCGGCAGACCCAATGGAATGTGATCGTTTTCAAATGAAATGAGTTCAAAGTTGCAAATGTCAATGATGGGAAAAATGTCATTTTCTTGGGATTACAAATTTCACAAAGTCCGGAGGCATTTTCATAAATCAATCTAAATATGCAGCAGAGATTTTAAAGAAATTTGGATTTGATTCATGTGACCTGTTGACACCCCATGATTGACCGAACCAAACTAGATGAGGACCTCTCGGGGATCATGATTGACCAAGCGAAATATCGGAGTATGATTGGATCCCGATGTATCTCAACGCTAGTAGACCGGACATCTTGTTATTTGTTTGCATGTGTGCTAGATACCGGACTAAGCCTACTAAAAGCACCTTGAAGCGATTAAGCGGGTCTTCGGTATCTCCAAGGAACCATCAATATGGGTCTTTGGTACCGAAGGACACCGGTATGTCACTAACGGCCTATGCGAGATCTTGATCATGCAGTTGTCAAGATACACGTCAATCGTCGGGAGGTGCTCGGTTTTGGGTGATAAGCTTGTGAGTGGTCTTCAAAAAGCAAATGAGTACTTCTATTTCCTCTCAGAGGCTGAATACATAGCCATTTCATCTTGTTGTGCTCAAATCTTATGGATGAGATCTCAATTATCGACTATGGCTTTGAATTCAACAAAATCCCTACATCTTGTGATAATAAAAGTGCTATTGCTCTCTCATGCAACAACGTTCAACACTCAAGAGCAAAGCATATCGACATTCGACATCATTTCATCGGGAACAAGTGGAAAAGGCGTGGTGGAACTATATTTTGTGAGGTCCGAATATCGGTTAGCGAGATATCTTCACCAAAGCTCTTCCAAGAGAACGTTTGAGTTTATTCTTCCACGACTTGGTTTGAAAAGCCTTCAACCGAAACTCTCAAATGTCTTCGAGGAGGAAGGCGAGGAGTAAAGGTCTATCTTCATCTATCTCTTGTAAATATTTATTTGAAAAACAAAATACAAAATTATAAAACCTTCAAAATCAAATAGAAAAATATAAAACTTTCATAATCCATAAAAATTCGAAAATCTTCAAAAATATTGTCAATTTGTCATGTTTTCTCGGTTCGATTATATCTACGGTCTTTGTGATGTCATTCAAAGAATGACACGGGACTTTAGATGTTGTTGAATCCTAAAAAAAAAAAAAAAAAAAATCAAAAAAAAATTTTTTTGGGAGAAAGAGAAACAATGGTTTATTGTCATTTCGAGCAATAACCGGTTTTAAAAGGAAGAACGAGCCATGTTTTAACATGTTTTCAAATTCCATGCTCGATTCTATAAACATTTATCTCACTGAAAACCAAATGCTTTGAAAAATAACTCGGTTTCTATTTTTGATAATCATCAGGACTTATTTGAAAAAATCTCTATCTCTCAACCAACAACCTATGTCATTGATTGAGGGGGAGAATGATTTCAATTAATTTAAAAAGTTATTTGGCATTAAATCGTTTTCAAAAGATATACATGCATGTTTTATCAATGGAGTTTAAAGTCTTAAAATCTGATCCTTATCAGTTCAAACGCTTTCATAATCAAGTCACAATTCTCCTTAAAAGCTTTCAAAATCAATTTAAATCTATAAGAGATCACAAATCTCAAATGATTTGATAATTGTGATCGGGGAGAATGTGTGATTTAAATTGGTTTAAAGCGATAATTCGGTAAATGGTTTTATATGAATGTACATGTCATCCTTCCACATGTGACAAGCGATTTCAAATTTTCAATGCACATGTTGAGGGGAGCATCTATCTTAAACCTTTGATTTGAAACGTGATCATTTATCCCATGTCAGGAGGTTCCTCTAGTATGTGCAAAACTCTTTTCAAACCTCGAGGCACATATTGAGGGGAGCAAATTATGGAAACCTCATCCTTCCCGAAATGCTATATCTACTTGATTTGATGTGGGAAGTGATGTTGATATCTTTAGAAAATGGTAATCAAAGAAGTTAATTCTTTCTCTTGCCTCCGTGTGCAAAACTTTTCAAATACTTGATGCACATGTTGAGGGAGTTCTCGTTCTAAAATATCAAAAACAATTCGGTACAAAATGCTTTGTATCACATGTATCGAATTGATTTTCAAATGGTTTTCAATTGGTTCCAATGGCGGATGAACAATACCAAATAGACCGACCAACTTTACTTTATATACGGTGATATAAGGAAGATAAGGTTAGGTATGTGTTCCCATGATCCGCCAGAATCGAAGGGATCTACCGAGGACAATCCACTAGTTAGTGTAGAAGTCCTTAGGTATGATGATAAAAGGAGAAAATGAGATATGGGAAGAGTGCGGACTAAGACCGAGCTAGTCTTGGAATAAACCCAACAAGGTTCTAGCTATGAAGTCTCGGTAAGCAAGGAAGGGGTTGAAGAATTAAAAAGAATTGAATGAGGAAAGGGTGAAAACAAATAGCCTCCATTTATTCAACCTTAGGGCGAAACCGGTTCAATTCATATACTCGATGGTAACATCGGTATTGAAGACAAGGCGTCATGGACCCGGTGACGATTGCACTTCAACTTCGGTTCCTCTTAAAAGGACTTGTTTCATTCTCACGGGGAACCGAAATTATCTATCGACTTTCTCTTAGAGATGGTTGATATTGAAGAAGGAGACCTCTCCCCTAGTCTCCGCACATGATCCAAATATGCACAAATTGAGTCTAGAGCCACGAGATCATCAATAAATCTCATTAGGACACTTTCAATGAAGACTCTCTTTCACACAATGTGGAAAGAGATTATATCTTGAGTCCTCGCATTATCCTTGTGGTATTGCGAACATCCGAGTGATGTGTTTACACATTCACAATGAAGATGGAAAGCCTTCGAGTCATCATCAAACAAGCTCTGGTAGGTGGCATGTGAGATCTATTATATGGATCAACCATGTGACAATGACAGAAACAATGGGCGATTCAATCTCTTGAATCAATCACGGTTCGAGTTATGGATTGACGAATACCTTTGAAAACCGGTCTTTGTGCTTAACAACTTTTATTGATTACATCGACCGTGTACTCATTTTCAAACCAAAGGTGTTTTATGATTGATAATTGATTTTCAATAAAATCTTCGTTGTATTACAAAACAATTTTCTACTAAGCAATACACGATTGTTTTCAAATCTCTTTTCATCAATCGGTGGACTTAAAATTATTTGGTTCACTCACTCTGTGTTGTCTTCTTTGAGATGTTCCGGTTTGAGAACGCCTAGAGCATTGCGAAACCTGTCAAGGAAATTCTTGAATTATACGATCACAGGCGGTACATGTCTTGATCAGCGAGGGAACCGTGGGCGTGTACCTCAATTCAACGAAGTGATCAAAGACACTTTCGTGCGATTTATTGCTAGCTGTTGTATGCGGTACACCCGACGCGTTTGCGGTGATCGAATGAAGCGGTCAATCCATAGCCGCATGCTCACTTAACACATTCAACTCAAAGAAATCATGATTAGTGCATCAATGACTCGATATTTTCACTCTAAGCCTTCTTTCTGCTGCGCCAATATCATGAATCAACTAAAGCTTCCGCTACTCGATGAGAAGATATCATGATCCGAATGTGAGCATGTCGGTCCTAAAGTCACAACATCACATAATACCAACTCCACAAAGGATGTGTCGAGATTGTTGATAGCGATGATCTCAAAAGATGGCTCAAAATTATTATCACGTGGATCGGTAAAGACCTCCACTGAAGTAACCAAACATGCAATGTGAAGAATCAATGACTACGAGCTTAGGAGCAAAGGACTACATCAAGAATGCAAGATCAATTGTTAATGTATTATCCGGTTGTATTCAATGTATTTTTGGTACATGATTGAGGTGACCTCCTTAGGGGAGATTGTTGGAATTAGAATTCCGGTATTAAAGAGTCGGTCACCTCAAGTATATGTAATCGTTAGAAAGCTCGTAGTCGTAGTTCTTTAAGTTAAGTAGTAATTAGTTAAGTAACACCGTGGAGGACGGACGGTCTTTACCCTTGTATGCACGATCCACGACCCGATGTGTGGCGTTTATGTAAGACTATAAATACTCTCTACCTCCCAAGTTAGAGAGTTGGAGCTCATAATAATATCTTTCACTTTCTCTCACTAAGTTCCCTAAACCTCTAACTTTCTCTCTCTATAATTCCATCTATACGCCACTTTGTGTTATGGTTTGATGTGTATGTGAAAACTAATATCTTACAGTATTAGAATAAGTCGTCGAAATGATAAGTTAAGAAAAAGAAGTTTCAAAATAAAAAAACGCGTACCTCTTGAACTGGGTCCGGTACGTGTCGATCTCAGGACTGTTGTGAAGTACATACCATTTCACTTTTTTAAACTCTTGGGCATCAAACCCAATAAATGACCGTAAACCAATCGTTTTACATCTTGATCGAAACACCTAAAGCCCGACACGTTGGGGGGGGGTCCACATTACGGTCGGACGATTAAATTTCGTGGTAACATCCGAAAATAATGAGAAGCGAATGTCAATGCTTCTTGACAACATAACCCTCCGCATAATCGAACCTTCCGGCTTAGCTTTATTGCTAACATAACCTTTTAGCTTCTTCATGTATCTTTCAAATGGATACATCCACCGTGACGAATAGGCCCCTTCAAAACCTCTATAGGTAAATGGATAACCAAGTGAACCATAATGTCAAAAAAGCGGGAGGATATATGAGCTCAAGCTCGCATAGAATATCGACCACCTTGATCGAGCTTTCAACATGTCATCCTCCATCAAAGTTGCGAGCATATTTGCTTAAAAAGGAACACAACTCAATTAATGGTTTTGCAATCTTATCGGGCAAGTAATTTTGAAGTCCGTAAGGAAGTAAACGTTGCATCATTATATGATCATGAGACTTGGGCCCGTTATATTGGTATCATTATCGGTCACTCGTGCTTGAAGCATGATCCGAACCCATCCGGTAGTTTAGATCCTTTGATGTCTTGACAAAACTTTTTCGGTTCTGGTGTGAAAGAATCGTGACTGAGGCTTCAAGCACTTCCGTTTTGGTTTGGCGAGCCAAGCCACTTGAATGCCCAACATTTGCAAGTCTTGTCTTGCCTTGGCGGTGTCTTTAGATTTATCATTCATTAACAAAGTGTTCAAGATGGCCTCCAACACATTTTTTCGATATGCATGATGTCTAAATTGTGTCTTAGTGAAAGAAAAGACCAATACTCAAGCTCGTAAAAATAGACCGTTTAGTCCGATTATGCTCGACAAGAAGATTGCGTTTATCTTCACACCTCCATAACTCGGATGTTTACCCTTCACAGCGTTGGCAATCTATCAAGTTGAGCGAGGATTACATCGACCAAATTCTTGAGGAGGATCTGCGTTATCGGTTTGGCCATTGAATTCAAGTGGCGTCTCCATTTATGGGGCTTCGTTAAGAATCTTACGTGGCCAAAATAAAATTTTGCTTAACACACGAGCAGATGGAGTGTCTTTATTACATGTAGGGCATGCCTTGTAACCTTGCCCACTTCACCCAAACAAACTACTTGACGGAAAATCATTGATGGTCCATAAAACCATCGCTCTCATATTAAACTTACGGCACGAGGCAGCGTCTATAGTCTCGATACCTTTCTTGTCCCATAAATCCTTGGTCCTCAATCAAAGGCCTCAAGTAAACATCAATGTCCTTGCCCGGGGATTTAGGACCAGGAATTAACAACGTTAGCATAAAAGAACTCTCTTTCATACATAACCACGGAGGCAGATTGTATGTTGTCAATATCACCGGCCACATGCTGTAGGCCTGACTAAGGTTCCCAAACGGATTGAAACCATCAACAGCCAACCCTAGTCGAACATTTCTTGGTTCTTTTGCAAAATCTGGATACTTTGTGTCAAATTTCTTCCATGCTCCACCATCAACCGGGTGTTGCATCTTACGGACTCCGTACACTTTCGAGAGCATGCCAAATCATATCGCTGCGGTGTGACTAGACTTGTACAAAGCGTTGTAGTCTAGGAATGATCGGAAAGTAACGCAACACCTTCTTAGGAACTTTCTTCCCGCGTGTTCTTGTCTTTCCATCTACTCGTATTCGGACGGACAAAATCCAAATCTTTATTCTTGTCTCCCGAAATAAGCGACAATCGTGTTCACAAGCATGTATCGACTGTACCCTAACCCAATCGTTTTAAATGTCTTCTTTATTGAATAGTATGATGGTGGGAGCTTGAATCCTTCTTGATGGGAAATACATTTTGTAAAACTCTAACATTTCATTAAATATAGAATCGGTCAATCTACCTTTAGCCTTAAAATAGGTAAACTTTGCCATAAAGTCTAATCGAGTCACATAGTCACAACCGGGTCTGACTCCTCGTTGGCGGCATATAACTCTTCAAACTCGTTCGTGTAGCTTGAGTCGGTTCGTTACTTGTCTCACCAATATCTCCTTGAGTTGGTTCATTGTGTTCATTATTCGGAGGAATATAGCTAAGATCATTAATTAACGGCTGTCATGTCACTCATCGAGGTGTCTTGTGTTATCTATTCTTGGCGGTGGCATAGGTGGAGCAGGTTCACCGTGTTCCACCCATATTTTATAACGTGGGTCCCACCCTTCTCTCATAATGTGGTTTGAAAGGTTTTGATGTGTACCCATAATATATTTCGACAAGACTTGCATGGACATCTTATTCTCCGGCACTAGTCACTAACGACTTGCAGTGATTGTGAATTTTTCAAGACCGAGAATAAATAATGGTTCATATTGTGTGTAAACTGTCCAAGTCTTATCATCGAATACCATAAGCTGCGTTTTAACGATACATTTAGTTATTATATGCAACAATTAAACACATTCAAGCGAGGAATACGGATGTTTTGTTCACCTAGTGCAACTATGGAAGGCAATCCTAACCCACTCTTTGAATAATTTGTCTCATATATGAATCGTATAACCGATTTACTATTTAAGAAAATTTTGACATTTCCTCAACTCCCAAATATGTGTTTAAAGACATATTCGTAGGAGTAAAGGAGAAACATGTCGAAATCATCTCAAATAGTAATCCAATTATCTGCATTCATATCCTAAATGAGACAAAACATTCAAAAGAGTCCCAAGCAGGGGACTTTCCGAAATTAATTTCTAATAAATTAATTTCGGACGGGTTCTATAGGATGATTAATTTTAGGCGGGATTTTCCAAAATTAATCACTAAAATCCTAAAACAAGTAATTATTATAAACTATAAGCGGCTCATATCAACAAATAATAACTATAAACTAACAAAATAATATAAGCGAGCACATGTCAACAAATAATAACTATAAACTATAAACTAACAAAATTATTATAAACGGCTCAAGAGTTGAAAAAAGTGAAATGGTATGTATGTTGCTAAGAGTTTTAACATACATACCATTTCACTTTTAACATTCTCTATACCATTTCACTTTTTAACATACATATCATTTCACTTTTTAACATACATACCATTATTTTAACATACATACCATTTCACTTTTTCACCAAATAATAACTATAAACTAACAAAATTTAAACAACTAATTATTATAATTATAAGCGAGCACATTTCAAGGCAATTGAACTAATAATAACTATAAACTAACAAAATTTAAACAATAAACATTCCCAGTGACATGAATAAACATTCCCAATGACATGTCACCGGGATACCAAAGGAGAAAAAATTATTACATACCTTGTCTAGCTAGCTCTCGTCGCCTCTTGCCAAAAAAAAAAAAAAAAAAAAAAAAAAAACTTAACTTTTCTAATTAACAACTTACAACAATAATAATCTGCAAAAATTATAACATACCTCGCTCTTGCTCCTCATCGGTCCTCGTAAGCTCACGCCAAAAAAAAAAAAAAAAAAAAAAAAACTTTACTTTATCATCTAATTTACAACAACTTACAACAATAATAATCTCCAAAAATCATAATATAATTAACTAATTTAGTTGAATAATATTTAAAATTTGTAAAACAAACCGTGTAACGTGTGGTGGTGGTGATGGTGGATGCGGTGGTGGGGATGGTGGATGCGGTGGTGACGATGGTTGATGATTGTTGATGATGTTTATTTCGTTTTTGTTGCAGAAATCGCCTTGTGGAGAAGAAGATATGTTTTATTTCGTTTTGTGAAGAGATATCTTGACGGATCGCTTTATCTACAAACTTTTCCCGACGACAATCCCGGCGACATGTCATTGGGAAACATATAGTTTTGTCGTTTAGCGTAAATGGCGCGATAACGAATATTTTGGTGGGTAGGTATCCCGGCGACATGTCGTGGAAAACTAATTAATTTTTTTATTATAATCCCAGTGACTGTCGTAGGGGAAAGCTATTTTTTGGGTAAAATTTAATTACTTTATGTTGTTAACGACTTCAAAAGAATACGATTTTATCTTTTATTTTATTATAATCCTAAATATTTTCCTTTCTTTTAATATAAACTCGGAACAAAAAGTTACCATTCGGCATCTTTATATTCTTATATGAGAGTTAGATTTACAATCTAGTAGCAGGCTAGAGGAACAAGAACATATTACATCAAAATGTTGCATGCAATATTTAATTGGATCAACAAGCCAAACGATGCATAGTTGAATGTGTTTTATAAATCTATGATTCATAGAAGAATAATTATGGTTACACATTAGGCGTTCAACATCCGAGTCGGTATGTTATGGTTACACATTAGGCGTTCAACGGATGAGTCGGTATGTTATGCTTACATAAGGCGTTCAACGGATGAGTCGGTATGTTATGGTTACACATTAGGCGTTCAACGGATGGGTCGGTATGTTATGGTTACACATTAGATGTTCAGCGGATGAGTCGGTATGTTATGCTTACACATTAGGCGTTCAACGAATGAGTCGGTATGTTATGGTTACACATTAGGCGTTCAACGGATGAGTCGATATGTTATGGTTACACATTGGAGGTTCAACGAATGAGTCGGTATGTTATGGTTACACATTAGGCGTTCAACGGATGAGTCGGTATGTTATGGTTACACATTAGGCGTTCAGCGGATGAGTCCGTATGTTAGGGTTACATTAGATGTTCAGCGGATGAGTCCGTATGTTAGGGTTACATTAGGCGTTCAAGATCCGAGTCGGTATGTTATGGTTACACATTAGGCGTTCAACGGATGAGTCGGTATGTTATGGTTACACATTAGGCGTTCAGCGGATGAGTCGGTATGTTATGGTTACATTGGACGTTCAACGAATGAGTCGGTATGTTATGGTTACATTGAGCGTTCAGCGGATGAGTCGATATGTTATGGTTACACATTGGACGTTCAACGGATGAGTCGATATGTTATGGTTACAATTTAGACGTTCAACGAATGAGTCGGTAGGTTATGGTTACACATTAGACGTTCAACGGATGAGTCGATATGTTATGGTTACACATTGGACGTTCAACGGATGAGTCGGTATGTTATGCTTACACATTAGACGTTCAACGGATGAGTCGGTATGTTATGGTTACACATTAGACGTTCAACGGATGGGTCGATATGTTATGGTTACACATTAGATGTTCAACGGATGGGTCGGTATGGTAGGTATCCCCGGCGACATGTCGCCGGGGAAAACTAATTAATTTTTTTTATTATAATCCCAGCGACCTGTCACCGGGGAAAACTGTTTTTTTTTTTTTTGGGTAAAATTTAATTACTTTATGTTGTTAACGACTTCAAAAGAATACGATTTTATCTTTTATTTTTATTATAATCCTAAATATTTCCCTTTCTTTTAATATAAACTCGGGAACAAAAAGTTACCATTCGGCATCTTTATATTCTTATATGAGAGTTAGATTTACAATCTAGTAACGGGCTAGAGGAACAAGAACATATTACATCAAAATGTTGCATGCAATATTTAATTGGATCAAGAAGCCAAACGATGCATAGTTGAATGTGTTTTATAAATCTATGATTCACGAAGAATAATTACGGTTACATTAGGCGTTCAACATCCGAGTCCGTATGTTAGGGTTACATTAGGCGTTCAACGGATGAGTCCGTATGTTAGAGTTACATTAGGCGTTCAACATCCGAGTCGGTATGTTATGGTTACACATTAGGCGTTCAGCGGATGAGTCGGTATGTTATGGTTACACATTAGGCGTTCAGCGGATGAGTCGGTATGTTATGGTTACACATTGGACGTTCAACGAATGAGTCGGTATGTTATGGTTACACATTGAGCGTTCAACGGATGAGTCGATATGTTATGGTTACACATTGGACGTTCAGCGGATGAGTCGATATGTTATGGTTACAATTTAGGCGTTCAGCGAATGAGTCGGTATGTTATGGTTACACATTAGGCGTTCAGCGGATGAGTCGATATGTTATTGTTACACATTGGACGTTCAACGGATGAGTCATTATGTTAGGGTTACACATTAGGCGTTCAACGGATGAGTCGGTATGTTATGGTTACACATTAGACGTTCAACGGATGAGTCGGTATGTTATGGTTACACATTAGGCGTTCAACATCCGAGTCGGTATGTTATGGTTACACATTAGGCGTTCAGCGGATGAGTCGGTATGTTATGCTTACACATTAGATGTTCAGCGGACGGTCGGTATGTTATGGTTACATTAGGCGTTCAGCGGATGGGTCGGTATGTTATGGTTACACATTAGATGTTCAACGGATGAGTCGGTATGTTATGCTTACATTAGGCGTTCAGCGAATGAGTCGGTATGTTATGGTTACACATTAGGCGTTCAACGGATGAGTCGATATGTTATGGTTACACATTGGACGTTCAACGAATGAGTCGGTATGTTATGGTTACATTAGGCGTTCAACGGATGAGTCGGTATGTTATGGTTACACATTAGGCGTTCAGCGGATGAGTCCGTATGTTAGGGTTACATTAGGCGTTCAACGGATGAGTCCGTATGTTAGGGTACACATTAGGCGTTCAACATCCGAGTCGGTATGTTATGGTTACACATTAGGCGTTCAACGGATGAGTCGGTATGTTATGGTTACACATTAGGCGTTCAGCGGATGAGTCGGTATGTTATGGTTACACATTGGACGTTCAGCGGATGAGTCGGTATGTTATGGTTACACATTGAGCGTTCAACGGATGAGTCGATATGTTATGGTTACATTGGACGTTCAACGGATGAGTCGATATGTTATGGTTACAATTTAGGCGTTCAACGAATGAGTCGGTATGTTATGGTTACACATTAGGCGTTCAGCGGATGAGTCGATATGTTATGGTTACACATTGGACGTTCAGCGGATGAGTCGGTATGTTAGGGTTACACATTAGGCGTTCAACGGATGAGTCGGTATGTTATGGTTACACATTAGGCGTTCAGCGGATGAGTCGGTATGTTATGGTTACACATTAGGCGTTCAACGGATGAGTCGGTATGTTATGGTTACACATTGGACGTTCAACGAATTAGTCGGTATGTTGTGGTTACACATTAGGCGTTCAACGGATGAGTCGATATGTTATGGTTACATTGGACATTCAGCGGATGAGTCGATATGTTATGGTTACACATTAGGCGTTCAGCGGATGAGTCGATATGTTATGGTTACACATTGGACGTTCAATTTAATTAGTTTACGTTGTTAGCGACTTCAAAGAATACGATTTTATCACTCATTTCATCCCAATTTAAGAAAAATATTGGGAGAGTAACTTTGGTGAATCATAGATTTATAAAACACATTCAACTATGCATCGTTTGGCTTCTTGATCCAATTAAATATGGCATGCAAAATTATGAATTTTTTAATAAACAAGAGAATCCCCGGCGACATGTCGCCGGGAAAATGTTTTACGTCACGTTAAGATATATTAACACTAATTACGTATTTTTTTAATAAACAAAGAATCCCCGGCGACATGTCGCCGGGGAAACGTAAGCGGGAAAATTTGCCGCCACGTTTTACCATGAAATATTCGGTCAAAATATTATCGTTGAATCCCCGGCGACATGTCGCCTGGGAAAAGTGAGAGATAATTTTGCTGACTTTTCTACGAGACTTCGTGCCACGTAGGATATATTTTTGTCGTTTAGTGAGTATTCCCCAGCGACAATTGTCGCCGGGGAAAACAGCGATGGGGAAAGTGGTAAATGTGGTAGTGAGAGTGTTCGATGAAATTCTTGAACCTTTTTCTAAGATATGTTGAGCTATACTTTAAAGTTATTATGTTTGCGGATGATAACTAGGTTTCGAGATTATATGAAAAGATAGTGATTTTGTCTAATTAAAGCATTTGGTCCATAGTCAGATGGCGTAAGTATGTACAGACTTTGTGCAACAGGGGATATACTATTGATAATAAGCAATTATAGTTCTATTCCAGGTTGATGATGTTCAACTCATACTTTGAGATTTGTTCATCCCATTTAACTGTATATACTTGAGTTATGTTCATCTCATAAAGTCATAGGCCATATTGTCTTATCACAGATTGGTGAATCTGAAAAGGAGGAACTTGAATATAAATCTGTTGAGGAAGATCAAGAGCTTGTATAAGTTTGATCTATATGGAACTCATTTATGAATGATTTTTTCCTTTACCATTATCTTGTAGCGAAATATCAAAATCTGTTGATTTTGGGTATTCTTTCACTAGACTTTTTGAAATTAAATGATTATGATATTGCTGCATTCATTCCAGTTCTTATATACCACTCATTCTTGTTTCAGGTACAAAATGATTTTTCCAAAGCGTATGAGAAGGGGACCCATAATACCAAGGACCAATTGAAGGACTATATATGGAAAGCTTTAAAAAGTGGCAAGGTAATGTTTCAAAGCTGATCAATAATCCCAAAAAGTCAACGGATAAGTGCTTATATAATACAGTAAAAGAATAAACACTGAAATTAGAAGGCTGTTACCCATTTACTTGCATACAATATTGATAAGGAGTTCGGGTGCGTGTTGAGTTTAGATGTCATGCATTATTTTGTTTAGTATTCTTTTCTGAAACTAATACGAGTCTTATGTTTTCCGTTTATGCCTCTGTTGAGGCGAATAAAGAGGCCAAGGGATCATATAAAATAAGTATACTGACAAAACTGAAGGCTAAGATAAGCAAGGTTAAAAGGATTAAAATATGGGTAATATCGAGAAGGTGCTTGTTTCATTTTCGTAATGTCTTGTTTATTGACTGTCATTTAGCTACCTTTTTCGTCTTTTTAATGTTGCTTATATTGGTTGAGGTTACTAGGTATGTTGTATTTAATCGCTTACATTAACTTCAGTGTGTGTCACTCTGCGTTGACTTGAAAAAAAAGAAATTGTCCAAGTAAAACTGATAGTCAAATATGTTTTATAAAAAGGATTTAGAAAGTCTTATTCACCAAAAATACACTGTGGGTGACTATCATGTCTTAACCAGTGACCTAATTAACATTTTTTCTTATCAGTTATTCGTTTTTTATCGCCACCTAGAGACAAACCATCACCTGGACAGACAAATTTACAAGTAAATGAGTCGAACCCGTATAAAGGAAGGTGCTTTTCTTCCAGTCAATGCGTCATAAGTCTGTTAATATTTGTGGTTTTCTTTCGTAGATAATTTTGAAATGTGAAAATACTTGAAGATAGAGTCCCTAAAAAAGGGGGTGCACAACTCATATGTAGCTTACATGTAATTTTGAAGAAAATTAGTTTTGATCTACAGCTTGGACAAGCTACAGTGCAAGGCCATATATACTACCTTGTGTATATTGTAATGAACTTGCTAAACTACAGGTAGATTTTATAACTGTAATACTTTTTAATATTTGATTTTACTTTGTAACTCAACATACCCCTGGTTTTTAATTTTAATCGTCTACCAGGGACACTCCTGTTGGTACTTTTTCACAGGTTTGTGGTCATGCCAATTACAACATAACAATCGATTCGTAATAACCATTGTAAACTTGGTTTGTGAGAGACAAAATGAATAAAACAGTAAACTTTGATAATAATAAAAGGTAATACATTGCGTTTGACTTATCCTTAATGCAGTATTTATAGTTTGTGAAACGACATGTCTGTTGACAGGTGAACCATTGTGTCGTTTCACAATATAGAATAACTGCCAATAACTGTCAACTAATATAACCGACATATAACTAACTTCTAAAAGGCCTGTTTGGGTTAACATATCGACCCAAACATTACATGCCTTATAATGACCCATTATGACCCATACTAAATACGAATTATAAATTGTCTTATAGAGTATAACATTAAAGCATTAAAACATGATCAAATTCTCCCTCCTAATGCTTTGAATGCTGCTTCTATGATCTTCTTGATTCCATCTTTCAAGTGATGATGATAAAATCATCACTGCTGCTGCCACTTTCTTCAATGCCTGTTCCAAATTTGCTTCCACTGCTTTCACCTTCCATGTGTACATCATCCTTCACAGTTTCTCTTGGGAATCCTTCTTGCATTTCTTGGTCATCAACCTATGCATCAACCTGCATATCCATCTCTGGCTCATCTGCAGTAACTCTCGCTATTTCCGCCATGGCTTCGGTTCTCCTTGCACCCTTTTTGACTCTTCATAATACACCTTGATCATCCCAATGTATTCTCTATACAATTCTTTAACTGTGCCTTGATGTTCATATTCTAAACCAAGTATCTTAGCCACTTGGTGCCAATTTCCATTGAGTGATACATCCATATACCCACCCAGTGCATCAACAAATTTGTATAACCCCAACAAGTCAATGTTAATTGCTCCTACAGTTGGTGGCAATTCTCCTAAAACTTGTTGTCCTAAAAAATCTAGATAGAACCATCTGATCATCTCTATGAACTTCCCTTTCAATACATCCCAGTTTCCATAGACAAGTTTATCTATATCTATCAAATCTAGGAATGCTATACACCTTTTATAAGTGTTTACCTTCATGAGATAAAGAGTTCCATTCATGCTTATGTACTCACTGTCCATATAATCATGCTTCTCTTCCTTCTCCATTCTTAGTTCTTCCATGCCTTTGACTAAAGAACAATCATCCCCTGGATCCAACGTCCTGTAGTAGTCATCCAAATGTTTGTTGTGACTTTCAATTATGGTGTCTTCACTTTCTTCTTCAATGATGTTCTGTCCCTCAATGGCATCTCCATACATATAATCAAACATGTATTTTAGACTGCATCTGTTGCCATCATAATTCACCACATACCCTTGCTCTTCTAATTGCTCCAAACTAAGAATGTTTAATGTAATTTCTGGAGTGTAAATTACATTTGGTATTATCAATTTTCCCTCTTTTGTCTCTACAATCACTTCTCCTATACCATAAGAGACAATGAACTTTTTCTCCTTCTCTTCTGTCCCTTCAACCTTGAATCTCTGAACCATTCTCTTGAACAAGTGCTTCATGGGGCTCATGTGCTTTTTGTATGTTTTGCTAACATACCAGATTCCATCCCAATTTCCCATGTCAGAACCATCAACCATAAAGTCTGTTGATACATGAACTGTTTCTGGTTCGTATTTGAATACATCATCAGTTTGTGAAACCTTGGCTGGTGTTGTTTCCATTATACTTGATTCTCTGTTTTTCTTTCCTTTGTTTGTGCATCTCCAAAAAACGTGGCCCCTTTCCTTACATATATAGCAACGTGCCCTTTTGTCCCTCTTGGATATATTTCTTGGTTCCTTTATTTGTTTGTAACTACTACTCGTGGGAGAGTTTAGTTTTGAGGAATTATAGGACACCACCTCTTCCATTTTCTTTTTTAGTAACCGTTTTCCTTCTGGTGATAGGTACTTTTTGTGTCTAGGCCATTTTGGAGTGTTTTGGTTTGTTTGAGAGGTTTCTCCTTGTTGGTAGAATCTGTTTGGGACATAGTTTATGTTCGTGTGTAGTTGGCTTCTCCTAGGATCAGAACATAGGCTCTGGTACCATTGTTGGTACTTTTTCACAGGTTTGTGGTCATGCCAATTACAACATAACAATCGATTCGTAATAACCATTGTAAACTTGGTTTGTGAGAGACAAAATGAATAAAACAGTAAAGTAACTTTGATAATAATAAAAGGTAATACATTGCGTTTGACTTATCCTTAATGCAGTATTTATAGTTTGTGAAACGACATGTCTGTTGACATGTGAACCATTATGTCGTTTCACAATATAGAATAACTGCCAATAACTGTCAACTAATATAACCGACATATAACTAACTTCTAAAAGGCCTGTTTGGGTTAAC
Organism: Chrysanthemum lavandulifolium; assembly: GCA_022545495.1. Taxonomy (NCBI): domain Eukaryota; kingdom Viridiplantae; phylum Streptophyta; class Magnoliopsida; order Asterales; family Asteraceae; genus Chrysanthemum; species Chrysanthemum lavandulifolium. Next base: position 290,772,023 of record CM040240.1, read on the forward strand.
ATATCGACCCAAACATTACATGCCTTATAATGACCCATTATGACCCATACTAAATACGAATTATAAATTGTCTTATAGAGTATAACATTAAAGCATTAAAACATGATCACAACTCCCCAGTTTCATATAAAGGTTTGCAGGACGTCCTATCAAAATCTCGGTTGGGTGGTCATAGTTCACAAATGTTTGCAAACATCAACAAGTACTTTTACTATACCACTTTTCTTTTTTTCAATGTTTTGAGGTTCAACCCCAGTCGAACCGGCTTAGATAACGGGTCAAAATGAACCGGTTTTTAAGATTTCAAAACCAGTGTGACTGCCGGGTTTTACCGTCTCTATAATTCTGCTGGGTTTGTCATTAAATCTTTATATGTGTTCCACATTGCTTTTACAAGTTTTTAAAGGCTTTAAAAGTTTGTTTAGATGAGTTTTGTGGTGTTTTAAACACTTTCTATATGCTATTTGGACAATGAAGGATGGGTGTTTGGACATAGCCTTTACATGGATATTTGGAGAGAAATTTTTGCAGCAATTACATGCTCTGTTTGGTACTATGGGTCTAGATAAACTGTAAACTGACAGAATGAAGGTGTATACACTCAAACAAATAGATATATAGTAGTACTTATTATTATAGAAAGATGGAAGAGGAAAAACTGTCTTACCTCATTTTGATGTTCCAGTTGAAGTTCCAACGCTTTCTCAAGTTTTGTGACAATCTCATCAACATTTGGGCGTTGCAATCGTTCTTCATTTAAGCACTCATACGCTGTTTCCGTGAAAATGTCGAATGACTGCGAGTCCATTTGATTCCACATATCCCAATCAATTATTCCATCAAGTCTTTTCTCTCTATAATGGGTAATGGCCAGAGGAGCCAAATACTTGTTATTATCACTGTCAGTAATTGAGTCCCTACCACAGAGTAGTTCAAACAATATTATCCCAAAGGAGTAGATATCTGACTTGTGGCTCACACCTTTAGTCTCAATAAATGTTGGGTCTCCATACCCTTTCACATACCGAAGTTTATTAGTATGAAAAGAATGGTGTCTTTTAGATGCTTCAATCTTCATGGAACATTCAAAACCAGATAACTTGGGTTCCCATTCATCATTTTATAGAACTCTGCTACTGCTAATGAGCCGGTGCATTACACTAAAATCACGTGACTCGTCATAATGAATGTAGCTCAATGCATGTGCGATACCAACAGATATCTCCAATCTTCGCACCCATGTAAACAACATCGGGTCACTTAGATAGTTTCTAAGAATTCCCCTCGCATCATACCTGGTAATGATGATTTTCTCATCATTTTCATCACAAAACCCAACAAGAGAAGCCAAATTTTTATGCTTGAGAGTAGAAAGCATTGAAATATCCGTCCAAAACTGTTGTTCTCCATCCTCCAAGTCTATATTTAACCTCCGAGCAGTGATATCAATCAACTCACCGGACCACAAGAGCTGTCCCTTGTATCTCTGTTCAAAGGTATCTTCTAAGGTGACATTCTGTCGAGCAAAGTTGTTGGTGGCAGATAGGATATTTTCAAGGGGGACTCTGAGGTGAGCAAATTCTTTGCTGGGCGAAGACATTATCTGTAAAAATGTTAGTTAGAAAAAAGGGAGTTTATTGAAGTGCATAATAATGCCTACAAAGTGTTCGATAAAAATCCTGAACCATGTCTAAGACATTTGTGGATAGTAACGAAAATAACACATCCTTTAGAAGTTTTAGATTTGTTCATAGAATCATAGTGCATGACGTAACATGCGATATACTATTGATAATAAGCAAATATAATTCTATTATAGGTTGATGATGTTCATCTCATAGGCCTACTGTCTTATCACAGATTGATGAATCTGAAACTTGAATATAAAATTGTTGAGGAAGATCAAGAGCTTGTATAAGTTCGATCTCTATGGAACTCATTTATGAATGATTTTTTCTTTTATCATCTTATCTTGTAACAAAATATCGAAATATGTTGAGTTTGAGTAATCTTATATACTACTCATTCTTGTTTCAGGCACATAATTATTTTTCCAAAGCATATGAGAAGCCTTGGAAAGTGGCAAGGTAATGTCAAAGCAGATCAATAATCCCAAAAAGTCAACTGATAACTGCTTGTATAACACAGTAAAATAATAAACACTGAAATTTGAAGGTTGTTACCCATTTGCTTGCATAATTCGGGTACATGTTGAGTTTAGATGTCATACGTTATTTCATCTGTATTCGTTTCTGAAACTAATACGAGTCTTATGTTTTCCGTTTATGCCTCTGTTAGGCGGAATAAAGAGGCCAAGGGATCATATTAAATAAGTATACTGACAAAACTGAAGGCTAAGATAGCCAAGGTCAAAAGGATTATTATGGGTAATATTGAGAAGGTAGTGGTTTCGTTTTCATGATGTTTTGTTTATTAGGCATCATTAAGCTACCTTTTTCGTCTTTTTAACATGTATGTTTTTGGTGTTTCATGGTGCTTATGGGAGTTACTTATATTGGCTGATGTTACCAGGTATGTTGTGTTTATTCTCTTAGAAAGTCTTATTCACTAAAAATACACTGTGGGGGTGACTATCATGTCTTAACCAGTGACCTAATTGACATTTTTTCTTATCAGTTATTCGTTTTTTATCACCACCTAAAGACAAACCATAACCTGGACAGACAAATTTACAAGTAAATGAGTCGAATCCGTATAAGGGAAGTTGCTTCACTTCCCGTCTTTTAATATTTGTGGTTTTCTTTCGTAGGTAATTTTTGAAATGGGAAAATACTTGGAGAATAGAGTCCCTAAAACTTAAAATTTTGAGGTTAAAGACGCAAACAAAAAGGGGATGGACAACTCATATGTAGCTTACATGTAATTTTGAATAAAATTAGTTTTGATCTACAACTTGGTCAAGCTATGGTGCAAGGCCATATATACTACCTTGTGTTTATCGTAATGAACTTGCTAAACTACACGTAGATGTATTAACTATACTACTTTTAAATTTTTGATTTTACTTTGTAATTTAGCAATCCCCTGGTTTCCAATTTTTATCGCCTACCAGGGACACTCCCTCATTTCATATAAAGGTTTGCTAGACGTCCTATCAAAATTTCGGTTGGATGGTCATAGTTCACGAATGTTTTTGAATGTTTTGAAACCCGGTCCAACCCCGCTGGTTCGACCGGTCGAACTGGTTCCGGCTTAGATAACAGGTCAAAAGAAACCGGATTTTAAGAATACAAAACTCAGTGTGACCCGCTGGGTTATACCCGTTTCTATAATTCCGGCTGGGCTTGCATTAAATCCTCTATATGTGTTCCCCATTGCTTTTTACAAGTTTTTAAACCTTTAAATTTTTTGCCTTTAAAAACTTGTAAAAAGCAATGGGGAACACATATAGAGGATTTAAAGTTTTTAAAGGCTTTAAAAGCTGTTTAGACAGGTTTTTATGGTGTTTTTAAGAATTTCTATATAGGCTGTTTGGACATAGCCTTTACATTGCTGTTAGGAAACAAGTTTTTGCAGCAACTACATGCTCTTTTTGTTAAAGCAATTACTTACATATTTGTATGTTGTTTTTTAGCAGCAATTACAGCTTTTATACGCTGTTACTACTACAAAAAAAGGCATAGAGCCCGGTTAAAAAGGTGCAAAGAGCCCGGTTTTGCATGAGGGCACAAAGGGGGAGGGACTCTATGTGAAAAGCAAATAGAGCCCGGTTTTGAAAACGGGCTCTATTATACGTTATAGAGCCCGGTTTTCAATCAAAGAACATGGCTCTATGTGAACAAAAAAATTAAAAAAAATACAGCCATGAAATCTAATTCTTTGGCCAAGTAAACAATGTATTGATTCAGATAAGAAAAGATTCATTGATATAACAACTTACTTTCTATTGATACATTGAGACTAATCTCGGAAACTACACATTTCAAAAAGCTACAAGCTACCTTAATTGTCTACTTGAACAAAAATGAAAGTGAAAAATAAACAACCGATGTTACTATGAGGTATCGTTATTATGAATTTCCATTGAGTAACCTGACCAAATGAGACGGGGTTTGATGACGTCCCACATCTGTCTTTGCCCATCATAATGAGCGACTGACCTTCACCATCGTATCTCGCATGTTATCATATTCAACACGTTTCAAATGGAGTTGAAAACAGGGGAAATCAATGAACATGGTGCCCTTCTTGGCATACTGTAAAGGCCATATCCACACCTGCACTAGTGAAAACGAATGGGGTGGGTAGGAGATAAATCACCTTCTGCTGTGGTGGAAGCCAACTGTAAACAGAACATATAACTGGTTAGTAAACTGAGAATGTAAAATTAACAACCAAGCTTGTAAAACTGCTTTGTGCCGGTTTAATTTTCTTTTTGTGTTGTAGGCAAGTAGGCAACAAAAGAAGAGTTTATACAACCATAAACATGATGAACGACTATAGTGGATCACCATAAAGCCAGATACAAAATAATATCAGATAACATTTTGAAAGCCTGTTGGCGTGGACTATAGATGAATGTGTGCATAACTAATATTCAGATCTGATTACATTGTTAATATTGAGATCAGATCCAGGAATCTTAACCACATATAGCACAAATGATTATCATATTACTATCTAACAGGAAATCTTTGGTTTTGCATTTCGTGGGCAAGTCACGTATACCACAAGCTACACAGTGCTCTAACATAAATCCACCCGTGTATAAAGAGCGTACAATTCAGCTCTAACATAAATCCACCCGTGTATAAAGAGCGTACAATTCACAGTTTTTTCGTTTTTAACTATACATAAAAGATTTTGCGCATACAAAAGATACAGCAAAGTACACTACTTATGGCTACTTACTTGATAAGCCTTGAGTGACTGGTCAGTTGCCTCTTTCTTATCATTACCAGACTTGAACTCTGCAAAAGCGTTAAAGATTTTGGGTATTTGTCATTGTTGAGGTCCAAAGGGGGTTTGTAAGTCGATCTTCGATCAACTTCAATGGAATCACATTCTTTACCATCTCGACTGCCTCCTGTGTAACATAGTATGCTGTAAAATCACTACATTGCAGAAATAAAAAGCAGCTTGACATTTAAAGTGAACTCTTTATATTTTGATAATATTTGAATATCAAGTTACTGGCAATTTAAAGCTTCTGTATAAAAGTTATGTGAAACGATGAAATACTTTTATCAGGTTTTAAGAATGATTTGCAGTTCAACTCATTAGTATGGATCCTTTAAATGATAATGAAAAAAATTACATTCAGGTGTAACTTTACTAATCATCCATCAATATCAATGTCACTTTTATCCTTCCAAATAATATCACTATAACCAAACAACCTTGCAAAACAAGACACCAACTGATCCTGAACCACAGCTTCATCAGGAAGCTCCATATCCTATAAATGCTACAAGATAAAAAGTCCACATAAAACAAGTATATTAAAGTATAACTAATACAACAACAAAAGTGCGTGTATGTATACACTGCCTAGTAACAGTTCTTAATTTTTTAGTTTTTTTTCAAATTTCCATATAAAGTGTACAACAATAAGAATACCCAATTTCGTCGTACAAGGAAGATAGAATGTAGACAAATATTACCGCTACACTAGGTTAACCCAAGAGTAGGGAGACCGCTTTCGCATTTCATTTCCATATAAAGTTTCAAGATTCAAAATCTCGACATAAAATCCAATCATATACTTCCATATTTTACAATTGGGTTTAAGCCAAAAAGTAGCAACAACATCCAATACATAATACCCACATGAAATCTTCCATCAGAAACCAAATTTACAAAAAAAAAAATTCAGTCAGGCATTTCAACAAACAGGTTGTGAGCATCAGTTAAATATCAAAATTAGACGGTCAAGACTTACTTACCTAACAATACAAAAAAACATATAAACAGAATCAAAATTAAAAACATTAATGAGATATATTAAAAAGGTTAATCGAACAATAACATCAATTGTAGAAGTTTGGTACCTCCTAAATTGATTAGTATGTCGTTGTCTTGGTTGCGTGATGAAGGTAGCTTGTGATGGCAGTGGTGTGCGACGGTGGTGGTGGTGATAAGCTGCACAAAAGGTTATAGGGTCAGGGGTTGTGAAAGTGAAGAGGCAGAAAAGTTATGGTTTTGTGAAGGTAATGAAAAGTGGGGAGGGAAATAAAGCGCCCAAAAGTTTTGAAGTATTTCGTTTAATTTTGAACAACTGCCTATATTAGATTACAATACAATATTTGATAAAGCCCGTTTTTTTTAAAGAAAACGGGGTCTAATACTTTTTAAGATAAAGCCCGGTTTTGTAAGATAAAACATGGCTCTTTACATGGAATAGAGCCCGGTTTTGAGGAAGAAAACATGGCTTTAAAGTTTTTCAACATAGAGCCCGGTTTTGTAAGAGAAAACATGGCTCTATCCCCTATTTTATAACACGGAATTTCTTTAGAGCCCGTTTTTCATTATAAGCGGGCTCTATTAAGGGGGCTCTATTTCAATTTTTGTATTAGTGGTTCCGACACAGTTTTTTACAGCAATCATTTTTTTTTGCAGCAATCACATGTTTGTATGCTGTTTTTCTACAGCGATTGGCAATTAGATACTTTTAAAGGTTTGTATGTTGTTTTTGTTAAGTTTATGATATATATAATACAATAAAACATAAAGACATCAAGAGTACACAACGGAAGACTTAAGATCATAACAAATAAATTAATTAACGAAAGTATGCGTAACGTACCTCTTGAATATCAAATCCCTCGAGCAAAGCAAAACAACCCTCGAGCAAAGCAAACCAAAGAAGTACTTATTGGTGTAAGAATAATGTCTTACAACCACGTTCTTGTACACGAATTAACCAAGCGAATCAGCGATTGCTAGATCTAACACAAGTCCTCGTTTAGGAAAAGCGAAACCAAACTCCCTTACTTGGGGTGTTCGGCGAATAATGGACTAGAGAGAGAGATGAGAGATCTAGGGTTAATTCAATGCACAAGTGTATGAAACCCTAGAACCTACCCTCCTTATATACTAGTAGGTAAACTTAGGGAACAAGTTAGGGATTAGGCCTAGAAGAGGCCCTATGGCCGCCATGATGGAAAGCCCAAGCCAAACCCATAACTTTCCAAGTTTTCCATTTCTAGTCCTTCTTTTCCATTTAACGGTCGTTAGTCATTTTTTCCGTTAAATACTTAACGATCGTTAACCGGACTTAATGTGTAATAATTAATCGTAAACATAAACATTAATTATTAACTTTAATTCTCATTCGCTAATGTGTGCAATCCCGTGGTCACGAGTTCGAATCCGGACATTCACATGTTTGTAAATATATACATTTCCAACAGCTCCCACTTGGATATGTTTACAAAACGTGAAATGACATTGGTTAGCGTCTAGCAACACGCCAATGCCCCCGGTACAACTCGTGTATGGTTTCTGGAGAAAAACCAAGTTTGATGATTCATCATCATATTCATCCTTTATTTCTAATACCATGTTAATAAGAATATGGATCTTACTCATTTCTTAATTAACTATTACATTTCTCGCTTTATATGATTGAGTAAGATTACCAATTCTTACGAGAAGACCTTGGGTATGGCCATACAAACATCTTAACAATCCTACGAGGGCGATAGTATTATACTTCAAAATAAATTTGAAGGAAACAAATCCCATTTTGACTACAAGGTGATTCATAAATTTCGCAACACTTCGAAAACAACCCTTATAACTACCGATTACGTGTAGCGTTAGATTGCTTCACAAAATGCACTACATCCATGACATATCTCTTGTATCTCAAGTCGAGGATAAATATCCATGATATACTTAATGACAAAGATCCATAAAGTACTATCATGTGGGTGGGATAAGTCCTATATTCAATTCATTGAATATCATCTAAATTAGTCATGCTACGCATCAATATACTTTCAAGTATATTCTAACTAATACTGATTTGTCTTAATTCAATATCATTCCCATGTTATTGATTGACAACGGACTATTTAGAATAACTTAAGTTATTCAAGGATTTAAACATGTAAATATAGGACAACATCATAATAAATGAATAATAAACATAACAAAAATACTTTATTTCATTTCAATAATAATGTTTACAATATCCTTTTATCTAAAATACTTGAATTCTGAGATGGGCATGAAACTACTAGCTAAGCGAAGTCCAAACTTATCGAGACAAATGATTAAGTTTTTCACTAGGCAAGGCCTTAGATTATCGGATACGCTAGGTTATCATCTGTGTGAACTTTGAGCAACTCAATTTCACCTATTTCGACTTGCTCTCGAACATAGTGATATTGTCTAGGATAGTGTCCGTGCCCTTCATGACTCTGGGTTCATGGGCAAAAGTAATTGCAGCTTGAATTGTCACAATATACTTTAATAGGATTTTCAATCGACGGCATAACACCAAGCCCGAAACAAATTTCCTTATCAAAGCGACTTCCATGGCAAACCTCGGGCGCCGCTATGTACTCACTACAGAGAGGACGCCATGAAGTGTTGTCTGCATTTCTTACTCTTCAATCCGGCACCTCCATTGATGACAAAATGTAACCCGTTTGAGACTTCGTATCATCTTTGTCACACTTCCGGGATGCATCAAGTAACTTTGTAACGATGATTACATACGGATTTCCTCCATACACTATGAACATATCTCTGTAGCCCTAAGGTACTTGAGAATATGCTTATGATGATCGGTGAATTTCACCGGATTACGTTGATACCGACGGTCAAGTTTTGAGCAAACGCCACATCGGGCCTTGTGCATCGTACAGCGTACATGATAGATCCTACACCAAGCATAAGGAACTTTCTTCATCGCGCCACCTGCGGTGTTGAAGCACGCCTTGGTCGCTCAAACCATGATTTACTTGCATTGGCAAAATCCCTTCTTGGAATTTTGCATATTGAATCTCTTCAATATTTTGTCAATGTAAGCACTTTGGCTTAAACCAATTAGCCGCCTTGATCTATCCGGTAGATCTTGATTCCGAGTATATCTCGCTTCCCTAAGTCTTTCATCGAAAACATTTACCAAGATAGGCTTCACCTCATTCGGACTTGGTATATGATTTCCCATGATTAATATGTCATCGACATACGAATAAGGAAAGTAACACGACTCCCACTAGCTTTGTGATATACACATGGCTCATCAAGATTCGAGTAAATCCAAAACTTTTGATTTCTCCATCGAATCTTTTATTCCATTGCCTTGATGCTTGCTTTAGTCCATAAATGGACCTCTTAGCTTGCATACGGTTAGAAACAATGGATTCACAAACCCTTCCTATTGCGCCATATAGATGTCTTCATCTAGGCGGCCATTCGAGCGCTTTGACATCAATTTGCCAAATCTCATAGTCATAGTGTGCGGCTATAGCTATGAGAATCCTAATAGCTCTTATGTCCACTACAGAGAGAATGTCTCCTCGTAGTCAACGCCATAGGTTTGAGTAAAACCTTTAGCCACTAGACGAGCCTTGTAGGTGTGTACATTGCCATCCATGTCGGTTTTCTTTTGAAGATCCACTTACTCCCAACGACCTTAGCCTTGGGAGGAAGGTCAACTTCAATCCGGACATCATTATCTTTCATGGACCGCATTTCCCATTCATAGCAATCGCCATTTATCCTTTTCGAGAATCGGCCATGGCGACCTTATAGTTGGCGTGTTCATTAAGATCCCAACTATATTTTCCTCCACCCTACGTTAAGACATAGGCGGTCAGTGCACGTATGGTCCTTCGGACCTCACGAATGGGAACAACTTCGGAGGAGCACCTAAGCTTTCGTGTTCTTCTTGAAGTTGGCTAGTATTTTCGAAGGTGTTGTATCTTCTTGATCATATTCGGATCAAATACTCCCCCGAGTTCTTGAGATATGAGATTCCTTTCAAGGAAATCTCCATACCTAGCCACAAAGACTTTGTTCTTAGTCGGGTAGTAAAAGTAGTAACCCATAGTTTCCTTAGGGTATCCTACAAAGATACACTTAACGAGATCCGCTTGGAGCTTATCGGTGTGTCACGTTTAACAAACGCTTCACATCCCGCACCTTTAAGTAAGAAAAGTTGGGAGCTTTTCAGGTCCATATTTCATATGGAGTTTTAACAACCTTCTTCGTTGGAACCATATTCAAAATGCGAATAGCGGTTTCAAGGCATAATCCCAAAAGTAAAAGGTAGAGTCGTAAGTTCAAACATTGATCGTACCATGTCAAGTAAGTACGATTTCTCCTTTCAGATACACCATTTTTTGTGGAGTATAAGGAGATGTGAGCTTGGATAATTCCACACTCGCCTAAGTAATCTTTGAACTCTTGACTTATATACTCACCACCTCTATCGGATCGAAGAGCTTTAATCTTCTTTCCAAGTTGTAATTCTACTTCACTTTTAAAATCTTAAATGTTTCAAAGACTTCATGTTTATGTTTAAGTAAATAAACATAACCATAACGATTGAAATCATCCGTAAAGGTTAAGTAGACATGACCACGTTTTGACACATGTCTAAGTGGACCACACACCTCGGTGTGTATCAATCCAAGTAGATCGAAGCCCTTTTCACTTGTGGTGAAAAAGGTTTCCTGTCATCTTCCCAGCAATGCAAGACTCGCATTTGTCAAATGATTCATCATTGACCGTTTGTAAAAGCCCATCGTGTTGCAGCTTTTCCATGCGTTTCTTGCCAATATGGGCAAGGCGACAATGCCAAAGATAAGAAGAGTCACAGTTTGACTTGCTCTTCTTATTGCTAATGCTATACAACGAATTATTTTCATTGGATATACAACCATCCATATCAATTTCAAACACACCAAGCATAGGAATTGCATTAAAGTAAAAAACATTATTTAAAGAAACTGAAATTCCATAAGCGGTAAAAGTGTGCACAAAACCAATATCATTTAACAAAGAAGCGAAATGACACCCCTAACAATGGAGGGTGCATAATGACAATTATTTAGTTCTAAAATTAAGCCGAAGGCAACACTAAATCAAAAGTCCCTATGGCTTCGACGGTGCACGCTTTCCATTTCCAACGTACAAGTATCTCTCTCCACAGTCGACTTCTTCGCCTCTAAGTCCTGCGATGTATTACGGATGATGAGTACCACATCCCGTATCATATATCCGAATTTAACTTATGAGGAAAAGAAAATAATTCAAACATAAAATACACGATGAGCTAGGCACCATCTTATTTTTATTCGAATGCACTCATTCGAGATAAACCGATTCAGCTTCCGGTGACCCGGTGAGTTGCGATGGTGGCAAGACAAATCCTTCTTAGGATTCTCCTTTTCTTTCTAGGGTTCTTCTTAGGAGCTGGTGGGATGACAACTTGTTTCCCTTTCCTTTTCCTTTCCCTTTCTTATCGCTTGCGGCTTAGGCTTATTTACCTACCACTCAGTATAGCGAGCACGGCAGTGTAGGAGCCTTCTTTGGCAATCTCTTTCGTAGTCTACAAGCATTGCATGTAACTCATTCATCATCTTCCACGTGCAATGCATGTTAAAATTGGGACAAAATCACCAAATCGTTCTCGATTAATGGAATGATTGATGAGTCCGACACATACATCGTTCGAGTAACCACGGTGAAGCTTCCCAATTGGTCCAAGTGATGTTTCATCTCAAGGGCGTGGTCGGAGAGAGTTGCCAACCTCACCGCGCGGTTGTGAACCTTTTCAATTAGTTCATACAGTTCATTGCCGGTGGATTCTCAAACATACGTTTGAGTTCATCTAGCATGCTCATAGGCGGATAGTGCTCAAATTGTTTTGCAATTGAGCGGACATCCCGAAAGCATTAGACACGCCACATCATTATGCTTCTCATATTCAACACGATATGCCTCTTGTTCAAGAGCGGTTGCCGTGTCGAGGAGCATTAGGCAGGTGTAGTCAAAATTTCAACCCTTTTGGAAACACGAAGGATGATCCTAAGTGAACGATGCCAATCATTGAAATTAGGGCGATCTTGTCCCTTCCAATCATATCTTTGAAAGTGGCACTCAAGAAGCTCATAGTGTTATCGATTGAGCCATCTACGAAAAAGTTCAAAAACCATAATTAGTATTTTGATAATTTTCCTTTTCAATAAACAATTAAATACCCAAGGTTCATATTCATATAACCAATTAATATTTATTGAAAGCTAGGATCCAAATTGTCATAATCTCATCACATCGATTGATCCGTTAGTGATGAACCTTATCTGTAATGGTAGAGCATTTGCTCAATTGCCAATTTCAATTGCAATTCCTAGATTTATGGTATTTACATATAGCCAATATCAATCGCCATGTAAACATGTTTTATCCCATCTTATGCCTTGAGTTGCCGGTTCACCGCCTAACTCAATTAAGTTGTCCAACTTAAGAAACCGCAAAATCGTCCATGCCTGTTCTCATGACACGTGGACATTTTACCCTTTGATTAAGATCTAAGTCACGTTCTCACGCAAATAGAAAGTAATCTTAGGTGTTTCTGTTTCGTTAGATGGCATATAACTTAAATTTAAAGGGTAATAGTTTTGATGTTAAATCAAATATGTACAAAAATGTCATGCATTCATCTTTGTAGCATAGTTTTTATTAAAACATTTATATTTTGTTTTAATGTATAAGCTTTTCATCATCAAACTTTAATTGAGGTATTGGGTTCACCAATCAAGGAATTAGTGTTAATTATCATCCATTATACCGTACTTTTGCATAAGTGTAAACACTTAGTGTTTCGGATAATTACCACCTAAGTGGCGCATGGAATCAACACGACCGCCCTTAAGATGAGCTTGCACATTTAATGACTTACTAAGTAGCTCCACTCGAACTTACAGAGGGAGAGGACGGATACGCGCTAAAGCACAACCTTAGACATCCATTCGGTGTGTGCATGCGCACTTCTTTAAACCCCTTTTATTAGTTCATTCTCATGGGTGAGCCGTTCGGTCATTTGTACCAAAGTCATCAATCAATTAAACGATTATGATTACTATTCTTAAAATACATGTTTCACCATTGTTTAGGTCAGTTTATTTTTCTTGTAAAAATACCCTTGTTACAAAACACAAACAAGCAAGTATTTAAAAAAAAATAATAAACAAATAAACAATAAATGCATAACAAATAAAGTCATGCATATCAATTAGCCACATGCAAACGGTTTAGATAAATCCTATTAATTAACCAATTAATATTTATTGAGGTCTTCCCCAATTTTAGATCTATCAAAATTAGTGTATATCACTTAACCACGAAAGACATACAATAAAAGCAGATCCATGATAAAACATGCATGTAATTATCATGGACATAAAATTACACTTAACAATTAATGCAATTAAATCAAAGTTACGCATATACACATAAAGTTGTATGCATCTTAGGGTTTCTAATCCAATTAAAAATAATAGTTTACAAAACCTAATTAGGGCACATAATAAAAACGCCCCTCCCTCAAAATTAGGGTTTAGGTTAAGCAAACCCTAGATCTAAGCATACAAATAATAACACATTCATGTTTATTTTAATTATGTGTTTGATAATTAATTACTTGTTATACAAGGCTCGTGATGCCAACGTTAAGTTTATGATATATATAATACAATAAAACATAAAGACATCAAGAGTACACGCGGAAGACTTAAGATCATAACAAATAAATTAATTAAGCGAAAGTATGCGTAACGTACCTCTTTGAATATCAAATCCCTCGAGCAAAGCAAAACAACCCTCGAGCAAAGCAAACCAAAGAAGTACTTATTGGTGTAAGAATAATGTCTTACAACCACGTTCTTGTACACACGAATTAACCAAACGAATCAAGCGATTGCTAGATCTAACAAAAGTCCTCGTTTAGGAAAAACGAAACCAAACTCCCTTACTTGGGGTGTTCGGCCGAATAATGGACTAGAGAGAGGAGATGAGAGATCTAGGGTTAATTTAATGCACAAGTGTATGAAACCCTAGAACCTACCCCTCCTTATATACTAGTAGGTAAACTTAGGGAACAAGTTAGGGGATTAGGCCTAGAAGAGGCCCTATGGCCGGCCATGATGGAAAGCCCAAAGCCAAACCCATAACTTTCCAAGTTTTCCATTTCTAGTCCTTCTCTTTTCCATTTAACGGTCGTTAGTCATTTTTCCGTTAAATACTTAACGATCGTTAACCGGACTTAATGTGTAATAATTAATCATAAACATAAACATTAATTATTAACTTTAATTCTCATTCGCTAATGTGTGCAATCCCGTGGTCACGAGTTCGAATCCGGACATTCATATGTTTGTAAATATATACATTTCCAACAATTTTTCAGAGCAATTACATGCTGTTTGGACATCAGAAAGTTGAATATTTGGACAGTTATTTATGCTTTAATCTTAGAATAGTTCCTAAGAGTTAAAACTCTAAATGAGACTAAAGTGTGTTAAATAGAGCATGAGCATGATATTATACTCTTTGATTAAGGATATTCTCTGCAAGTGGAACGGTCTAATTGTGAAACCGATCAGAGCCTAACAAAGTACAAGGAGGTTTTATAGGGTCTAGCTAAACTCACTGATAGAGTGAAGGTGCATGCACTCAAACAAATAGATAGTAGTACTTAATTATTATTATAGAAAGATGGAAGAGGAAAAACTGTCTTACCTCATTTTGATGTTCGAGTTGAAGTTCCAACGCTTTCTCAAGTCTCGTGACAATCTCATCAATATTTGGGCGCTGCGATCGTTCTTCATTCAAGCACTCATACGATGTTTCCGCGAAAATGTCGAATGACTGCGAGTCCATTTGATTCCTCAACTCCCAATCAATTATTCCATCGAGTCTTTTCTCTATAATGGGTAATGGCGGAGGAGCCAAATACTTGTTATTATCGTCTATTATTGATTTCCTACTACGATGGTTCAAATAATACTATCCCAAAGGAGTAAATATCGACTTGGGGCTTTCATGGTTCGTCTCTATATATGTCGGTCCAGTATACCGGGGTTGTTGTAAACTTTATCGGTATCAAAAGAATGGTGCCTTTGAGATGCTTTAATCTTTATGGAAAATATAAAATCACCTAACTTGGGTTCCCATTCATCATTTAATAAAACTATGTTACTATCGATGTCCCGATGTATTACGCTGAAATCGCGTGGCTCGTCATAATGAATGTAGCTCAATGCATGCGCAACACCGACAGATATCTCCAATCTTTGCACCCATGTCAACAACATCGGGTCACTTAGATGGTTGCTGAGACTTCCGTTGGTCGCACGCCTGATAATGATGATCTTCTCATCATTCTCATCACAAAACCCAACAAGAGAAACCTCATTTTTATGCTTGAGACTAGAAAGCATAGAAATCTCCATCCAAAATTGTTGTTCTTTTTCATCATCCCTTTCTTTATTGACCCACCTTCGTGCACTGATTTTAATCAACTCTCCCGACCACAAAAGCTGTCCCCAGTATCTCTTTTCAAATTCATTTGTGTAGGTGGCTCTTTTGTCATCAAAGTTATTGGTGGCGGATAGTATGTTTTCAACGGGGATTTTTAAGTGAGCAAAGTCCTCATGATTGACTGAAGACATCATGTATCGGATCCTATGTTTATCTGAACAAAAAAGGGTGTGTGGGTTGTTACAAAAAGAAGCGAAGGAGTGTTTGTGTGATATACATAAATCTGCTCGGTTTCTGTTTGTATATATAGAAGATGTTGATATAAGCGTGTGGGGTTCTCCATTATTATTGTAGTAGACTATTTACTTTTTGACTATTAGGGGGTGGCAATGGTTGCGGCATCACTTCGGTTTGCATCCATACCGCACGGCAACACCGTTGCCACCCGTGCCGTATGGAGAATTCGGCATGGCTAGCGGGAATGTTTGCCGTAGCGGTTTGCGAAGAGAGGAGAAAGAGACGTTTCGCATCTTCTTCTTCTTCTTTATTATGTGTCTTAATAGTATATGTTCTGCAAAAGTATCCATTTTAAATATATAATTAGATGCAGAATATTAGACAAAACAATTTCAAACTTGGAGATGGAATTAGCGTACCATACGAGCCATGCAAGATTCTATAGTTACACGGTCTCCTATATCGGCATTAATACAACTTTTAGTAGCAGAAAGAGACAGAGATTCCGTTCATGCTACTTGGATGCCTCAAGGTCAATATCATTTGTGTAATTTTCTATTAATGAAATATTATATTTTTATTTAATTGTTTAATATAATTATGAATTTAAAAAAAAAGAAAAAAAAAAGTGATGTATGGAATGACCATTGCCACTAAAAAATATGGTGAGGTATGAGTGAGGTATGAAATTAGGTGGAATGATATTATTGGTGGGTGGTGAGATATGGTGAAGTATGGGTTAGACCATTGCCACCCCCCTTATACGTATAGGCAACTTTTATTGAATATAATACAAAGTTTGAATATAATAAACAACAAAATATGAATGCTCCTTCTCAGCAACATGTCTTCAATGGCTGCTAGTGCGTAGTGGTTTTAGTGTATTGTTTAGGTGAACTTTATACGAGAGGAGAATATTCTTTTTGTACACTCCAATAAATGATTTGTACACTTTAAATTATTGTGTTTCGACATTTATACTATCATATATGTGAAAATGTAAGGATAATTGTGAAGGTAACAAATGTCCAAACACAATAATTTGGCGTGTACCAATTATTTATTGGAATGCACAAATTATCTCCCTTAATCAAATACTCCACATGCTTTTGCCATTAGAATTGTCTGTCACTGAATGACCATTGTCTGCCACTAACTAAATGACCATATATATAATACTTTAATCTAATACTCTAGCGGCCTACATGCTTTTACAAGTTTCATTACTAACCGCACCGCAAAATAAAGCAAACTCATTGTTCAACTTATTTTGACCGAAGACATCATGTTTCTTTATCTGAACAAAAAAGAAACGAAGAAGTGTTTGGGTGATATACATAAATATGTTCGATCGGTTTGTGTTTGTATACTCCTATAGAAAATGTGTATGGGGTCCTTGTTATCTATACTACTTATAATGAAAGGATAACCCTCTCTCATAAATTTTTTTAAAATGTCATTAATGTGTTTTTTAAGCATTACAAATTTTAATGCATAATGTACAAAATAAATAGTTTTTACTAATTTATCTTCCACAACATTTTAATGCTTCATTTATTGTTTCTTTTGAATTAGTTTAGTTTTAATGCAAAATGCACATATAAATGAATATGATTTTAAAATGCATGCAAAACTACAAAGTTCCATAACTATTATTATATCGTAAGAGAGTTTCGAGAACCAATCTAAATAAATTTTGAATTATTTTAAATAAAATTAACCACAAAAGTAAAAGCGGTTTTTGTAAAAGTCGAAACAATTTTTAAGACAAATGATGCAAAGATGTAAATTCACAAGTGATAATTTATTTAATTTTATACATATTACACATATCTATACTACTTATAATGGAGAGATGACCCTCTCTCCTAATTTTTTTTAAGATGTCATTAATGTGTTATTTAAACACTACAAATTTTAATGCATAATGTACAAAATAAATAGGTTTTACTAATTTATCTTCCACAACATTTTAATGCTTCATTTATTATTTCTTTTTAAATTAGTTTAGTTTTAATGCAAAAATGCACATATAAATGAATATGATTTTAAAATGCATGCAAAACTACAATGTTCCAAAACTATTATTATATCGTAAGAGTATTTCGAGAACCAGTCTAAATAAATTTTGAATTATTTTAAATAAAATTAACCACAAAAGTAAAAAACGGTTTTTGTAAAAGTCGGGACAATTTTTTTAAGACAAATGATGCAAAGATGTAAATTCACAAGTGATAATATATTTGATTTTATTTATATTACACATATCTATATCTATACTACTTATAATGGAGGATGACCCTCTCTCCTAAATTCTTTTAAGATGTCATTAATATGTTTTTAAGCATTACAAATTTTAATGTATAATGTACAAAATAAATAGCTTTTACTAATTTATCTTCCACAACATTTAAATGCTTCATTTATTATTTCTTTTTGAATTAGTTTAGTTTTAATGCAAAAATGCACATATAAATGAATATGATTTTAAAATGCATGCAAAACTACAATGTTCCAAAACTATTATTATATCGTAAGAGTATTTCGAGAACCAGTCTAAATAAATTTTGAATTATTTTAAATAAAATTAACCACAAAAGTAAAAAACGGTTTTCTGTAAAAGTCGGGACAATTTTTTTTAAGACAAATGATGCAAAGATGTAATTTCACAAGTGATAATATATTTGATTTTATTTATATTACACATATCTATACTACTTATAATGTAGGGATGACCCTCTCTCTTAAATTCTTTTTAAGATGTCATTAATATGTTTTTTAAGCATTACAAATTTTAATGTATAATGTACAAAATAAATAGCTTTTACTAATTTATCTTCCACGACATTTTAATGTTTCATTTATTGTTTCTATTTGAATTAGTTTAGTTTTAATGCAAAAATGCACATATAAATGAATATGATTTTAAAATGCATGCAAAACTACAAAGTTCCAAAACTATTATTATATGGTAAGAGTGTTTCGAGAACCAATATATATAAATTTTGAATTATTTTAAATAAAATTAACCACAAAAGTAAAAAACTGTTTTTTGTAAAATTCGGGACAATTTTTTTAAGACAAATGATGCAAAGATGTAAATTCACAAGTGATAATTTATTTGATTTTTATACATATTACACATATCTATATCTATACTACCTATAATGGAGGATGACCCTCTCCTAAATTTTTTAAGATGTTATTAATGTGTTTCTTTAAACAATACAAATTTTAATGCATAATGTACAAAATAAATAGTTTTTACTAATTTATCTTCCAAAATATTTTAATGCTTCATTTAATATTTCTTTTTCAATTAGTTTAGTTTTAATTCAAAAATACACATATAAATGAATATGATTTTATAATGCATGCAAAACTACAAAATTCCAAAACTATTACTAGTATTATATCGTAAGAGTGTTTCGAGAACAAATCTAAATAAATTTTGAATTATTTTAAATAAAATTAACCACAAAAGTAAAAAACGGTTTTTTGTAAACGTCGGAACAATTTTTTTTAACACAAATGATGCAAAGATGTAAATTCACAAGTGATAATTTATTAGATTTTATACATATTACACATATCTATACTACTTATAATGGAGGGATGACCATCTCTCCTAAATTTTTTTCATATGTCATTAATGTGTTTTTTAAGCATTACAAATTTTAATGCATAATGTACAAAATAAATAGCTTTTACTAATTTATCTTTCACAACATTTTAATGCTTCATTTATTGTTTCTTTTTTAATTAGTTTAGTTTTAATGCAAAAATGCACGTATAAATGAATATGATTTTAAAATGTATGCAAAACTACAAAGTTCCAAAACTATTATTATATCGTAAGATTGTTTCGAGAACAAATATATATAAAGTTAGAATTATTTTAAATAAAATTAACCACTAAAGTAAAAAACGGTTTTTTGTTAAATTCGGGACAATTTTTTTAAGACAAATGATGCAAAGATGTAAATTCATAAGTGATAATTTATTTGATTTTATACATATTACACATATCTATATCTATACTACTTATAATGGAGGGATGACCCTCTCTCCTAAATTTTTTTAAGATGTCATTAATGTGTTTTTTAAGCAATAAAAATTTTAATGCATAATGTACAAAATAAATAACTTTTAATAATTTATCTTCCACCACATTTTAATGCTTCATTTATTATTTCTTTTAGAATTAGTTTAGTTTTAATTCCAAAATACACACATAAATGAATATGATTTTAAAATGCATGCAAAACTACAAAGTTCCAAAACTATTATTATATCGTAAGAGTGTTTGAGAACCAATCTAAATAAATATTGAATTATTTTAAATAAATTAACCACAAAAGTAAAAATGGTTTTTGTAAAAGTCGGGATAATTTTTTAAAACAAATGATGCAAAGATGTAAATTCACAAGTGATAATTTATTTGATTTTATACATATTACACATATCTATATCTATATCTATATTACTTATAATAGAGGGATGACCCTCTCTCCTAAATTTTTTTAAGATGTCATTAATGTGTTTTTTAAGCATTACAAATTTTAATGCATAATGTACAAAATAAATAGCTTTTACTAATTTATCTTCCACAAAATTTTAATGCTTCATTTATTGTTTCTTTTTAAATTAGTTTAGTTTTAATGCAAAAATGCACATATAAATGAATTATTTTAAATAAAATTAACAACAAAAGTAAAAAATGGTTGTTAGTAAAAGTCAGGATAATTTTTTAAGACAAATGATGCAAAGATGTAAATTCACAAGTGATAATTTATTTAATTTTATACATATTACACATATCTATATTTATATTTATACTACTTATAATGGAGGCATGACCCTCTCTCCTAAATTTTTTTAAGATGTAATTAATGTGTGTTTTAAGCATTACAAATTTTAATGCATAATGTACAAAATAAATAGCTTTTACTAATTTATCTTCCACAAAATTTTAATGCTTCATTTATTGTTTCTTTTTTAATTATATTAGTTTTAATGCAAAAATGCACATATAAATGAATATGATTTTAAAATGCATGCAAAACTACAAAGTTCCAAAACTATTATTATATCGTAAGAGTGTTTCGAGAACCAATATATATAAATTTTGAATTATTTTAAATAAAATTAACCACAAAAGTAAAAAACAGTTTTTTGTAAAAGTCGGGACAATTGTTTTAAGACAAATGATGCAAAGATGTAAATTCACAAGTGATAATTTATTTGATTTTATACATATTACACATATGTATACTACTTATAATGGAAGGATGACCTTCTCTCCTAAATTTTTTTAAGATGTCATTAATGTTGTTTTTAAGCATTACAAATTTTAATGCATAATGTACAAAATAAATAGCTTTTACTAATTTATCTTTCACAACATTTTAATGCTTCATTTATTATTTCTTTTTGAATTAGTTTAGTTTTAATTCCAAAATCTATACATATATATGAGACTAAGCATGCCACATGTATAATGCTTACATGGCACAATAATCATGACATGGAGCATCAATGATGACATGGAAATGATGATATGGCACATTACCCGGCTAAATATCTAAAAAAATGTCACTTGCTCGGTTCGAACTCGATTTCGACGTTCGAGACACAAGCGCGTCAAAGAGAGCAATCCACATTTTGGAGTACAAATTCTTCTTTCAAACGGTATTCGTTCTAAACAATTAACATCTCGCCTTTTCATAGAAACATAAGAAGCCCTACTCATTCGCCAAAATTCAAAAAGCCTCCCAATATGAAAACGCCTAATCTAATTAAAAATCATATTCACCTAATCTATACCATTTGAGATCTAATTTTGAGAATTAAATCATTCTTTTGTTGTTGTTCATGTATTAGGGCTATTCATTGACTAATCAAGCCGGAAATTAATGATGATACACCAAAGGTACAATTTTAGGATCTATTTACGTAATTTTGAATTATGGATTTTATATAATATAAGGTAATTATCACCACAATGATAATCCGTCAAACACAAGGTAAGTGGTGAAACTTTTCTACATAAAAGTTGTAACATCATCATTATTATTAGTACTTATTATTTCATTAAATGGTGTATGTAGGCAAGGATTATTTCTTGAAGCACGCTAAGATTAATGTATCTGTTTGTAATCCGTAAATACGACACAATTCTCTACACCCATCAGGTATGTTATCATTTCGTTATAGTTTTGATTTATAAGTGTTCTTGTAGTTTCTGTGTTTGTATTTGTTTGTAAGAGTGTATAAATAATTTCATACCCTGTTTTTTTGTTAAATTATACCACCTTTTTTTTTGTTAAATTGACCACTTATCTTTTATACTTTTTAATATGTAAATTGATTTTGACTTATCGATCATGATTCATTGCGGTGTTTTCTGATTTTATACCCTAAATCTTGGGTGATGATTATTTTGGTTCGGCCTAGAGGGCTTTTCCCACCATTGTCATTCATTTGCTATAAGGTTGGGTATGTTCAATTTTGCTCGGTTTTACCATGAGGGTTATTTGGTTCCACGTCATAGATCGACACCTGCAACTGTATGGTGTGGTTTGCTATAAGGTTTGTTATTGCTTCGTCGGGTTTTGTCAAAACAAGGTCATACATAAAATGGATTTCGTATGAATAAGTAGCATGCTAGATATTATTGCAAAAAAAATTATTTTAGTAAAGATTAGTTCTTGAACAAAAATGAAATCACACCATACAGTTGCAGTGTCGAACACACCAAACCTGGCCTTCATCGCACCCTTACCCACTCTCCTAAAAATATTAGTTCAGGGTATTTGTATGCTTATAATTTGGGTTTCGATCATCATAAGAAGCTTTTGTTGATGCTTTCTCCAAGCTTTGATCTTTTTCTGCTTAATTGTTTAAGTCATTACAAATAGAAGTGTTAATAACTTAATGTTGTAAGTTGACAGCAGAAACATGTGCTTGATATGGTAAAAGATGCAGGAATAATAATGACTGTTGTTACTGCAAAAGCAAATCCAAACATGATTTACACTGCACTTTCATACAGCTGATTATCTGATTATTTCAAAATTCATATCTAACATCACCATCCTTTGGGTTGAGCCAACCCTTTTGTTTTCTACCACCACCGCCTTCACGTTGCTTGGCTGGGATGGGAAAATAAGGAGTATTCTTTCCAGCAGCATGCTCAATGCAAGAACGTAGCTATCTCCTATGTATATCAATATGAAACATTGAAACTTATAGTGGGATTGTTTCCCCCCGATGGTGCTTTAGCATAGGTTATGATAACGGCCTTTAGTGTGAAATTGGACATGTTGCTCCTTCTATGGCTTTTTCGTTATGTGTATGTTTTGGAGGCTTTACTTACACATGGTATCAAGAGCTCGCTCTACTAATCTATGGTTAGTAAATTTCTGTAAAATAGGTAAATATCAAGCATGTACTCATTTGTCCTGTCTCATTTTTTTGATTTATTAGAAGTTTACTCATTTAGTTGTTAGATCTAAATGATTGCCCAGAACTACCCATTATATAAATATTAACAAAATAGTTAGCTGTTGTTTTAATCCATAAATATTCATGATAATGCAACCACAATAATCTTATATAATGGTTTCGAAATTGGTACTTTGTTGCAAAAAGTTGTAACTTTTTACATTGGGTTTTGTAACTATATTCCTTTTGAAATTGGCTAAGTTCAGTAATGGTTTTCTAACACGAGGTGGGACTATGATACTAATAGAGAAAGAAAGAACAAACGGTATTACACATTTCAGATAATATATAGCCCGGCGTCAATAGGAAAAATGTACCTTAGAACATACAACAGCCAATATATTACAGTATCAAGTTTTAATGCAATTTTACAATAAGATAATGTGCTTGCTACAGGTTGTTATCATCTAAGGTGAAACTGGTTGTGGGAAAACCACCCATATTCCCCAATTTATCTTAGAATATGAAGTTAGTTCTCTTTGTGGGGCTACATGTAACATCATATGTACTCAGCCTAGACAAATATTCGCATGTCCGTCTCTAAAAGAATTGCTACTGAAAGAGGGGAAAGTTGAGTGAAACTGTAAGCACTTTATTAGTTTTATATTAATGAATAACGGCTTCTTCATTAGTTTAAAAACTTCTAAAATCGTCTTCCCTTTAAAGGTTGGATTAAAAGTTATGTTAGAGGGTATGAAAAGAAGGAATACCTGCTTGGTGTTCTATACCACTGAAATTATGTTGAGCAGATTGCTGGTTGATAGACATTTGAAAGGCGTGACTCATGTTATCATGGATGACATTCATGAGCATGGCATTGATGAAGGTAAACTTTTACATTAATTATATCCTGGATATAAAGTGCGATTCTAATATAGAATTTTATATTTGTGCTAAAGTTTTTGAATTTATGTTACAACTAGATATATGTGTATGTAAAGCTCATCCAAAGAATGAATTTTTTACAAGAATTTCAGTCTGTATTAGTGTAATAGTACCCAAGGAGACATGCTTTAAATTAAATTCTTTAGTAATGCATGATTATGTATGACTAACAGTCATATAAACTTCTAAATTTATCACAACAGGTGGTACAGAAAATTTGAAGAGGCTTTTACAAGACTTATTTATTTGTGATGGTAAAAGAAGTCGTACATCGGTCAAATGCTTGAGATTTTAAGACAAAGACTATTCATACTTGAAGAGGCTTTTGGAGACTTATTTATCTGAAGGTAAAAGAAGTCAGTCAAATGCTTGACATTTTTCTATTTATGTGTTAACTTCGACCTGATAGATACTTATTATATTTTCAGGATGTCAATTTGACTGTCATTGAATGAACCATATTGAAGTACCCACAAATTAGTTCTATCTCCAGAGGACGAGTAAGTTAAAAAAACAATTGTGTTTGATGGGTGCGTCTGAACTAGACGAAATTTTATAATTTTTATTCACAATTAGAATAACTACATGAACGTTAGTATAGCTTGAACCGAGGTAATTTTAGTGTGTTCCATTAATCACTCCTTAAACATTGAGGAATGGCCAAGCAACTATGTCACTGGTACTAATCACAACATATTTTACCAACTATTTAAAGTTATCCCATTTGACTCATAAAAGTTTTGAAGTTAAATTTAGTTTCTACCACACTTATCATGCGATGCTAAAATTCTTGTAGATATGAAAGGTTGTTTATCTCACAACTTAATGCCAATACACTCATACTGTAGTGGACATATTTGAAAAGAATGGTAAACTTATATGGACAAAAGCGACTATCATTTATTTCCTTCACATCTTTGCGTTTGTAGTTGTGTGTGTACAAGTAACATGTTAATACTCTTTTCGTTTCAGATGCAGGAATGCAATGTACATTTTAAAACATGCATTCATAATATTGTGAGGTTGTTTTGGCTCAAACGTGTTGGGTGGCGTATGATATATTGCAATAAAATGACGCATGATATTCAAAAAGTGATCTAAGTCTTGAACTTGACAATAAATTGCAATAAAATGACGCATGATATTCAAACGTGTTGGTTTAAACATAAAGACACTTAACATACTACAATATACATGCTTCACAATGAATTACAACTTAGTTTTCCATTCATTAGCATGCCTTATAATTTTAATGCCTAATATACATGCTTCACAGTGAATTACAACTTAGTTTTCCATTCATTAGCATGCCTTATAATTTTAATGCCTGTAGAGGAAAGCATTTCAATCAATACTTGAAACCTCAAATGACCAACTAAACATGGTCAGTAATATAATGAAGCTAGCCCGCCAATCCGGGCGGGCTATAAACTAGTACATACATAAATGAATATGATTTTAAAATGCATGCAAAACTACAAAGTTCCAAAACTATTATTTTATCGTAAGAGTGTTTGAGAACCAATCTAAATAAATTTTGAATTATTTTAAATAAAATTAACCACAAAAGTAAAAAAGCGGTTTTTGTAAAAATCGGGATAATTTTTAAGACAAATGATGCAAAGATGTAAATTCACAAGTGATAATTTATTTGATTTTATACATATTACACATATCTATACTACTTATAATGGAGGGATGACCATCTCTCCTAAATTTTTAATATGTCATTAATGTGTTTTTAAACATTACAAATTTTATTGCATAATGTACAAAATAAATAACTTTTACTAATTTATCTTCCACAACATTTTAATGCTTCATTTGTTGTTTCTTTTTGAATTAGTTTAGTTTTAATGCAAAAATGCACATATAAGTGAATATGATTTTAAAATGCAAGCAAAACTGCAAAGTTTCAAAACTATCATTATATCGTAAGAGTGTTTCGAGAACCAATATATATAAATTTTGAATTATTGTTGTTTTTAAGATGTCATTAATGTTGTTTTTAAGCATTACAAATTTTAATGCATAATGTACAAAATAAATAGCTTTTACTAATTTATCTTTCACAACATTTTAATGCTTCATTTATTATTTCTTTTTGAATTAGTTTAGTTTTAATTCCAAAATACATACATAAATGAATATGATTTTAAAATGCATGCAAAACTACAAAGTTCCAAAACTATTATTTTATCGTAAGAGTGTTTCGAGAACCAATCTAAATAAATTTTGAATTATTTTAAATAAAATTAACCACAAAAGTAAAAACGGTTTTTGTAAAAATCGGATAATTTTTAAGACAAATGATGCAAAGATGTAAATTCACAAGTGATAATTTATTTGATTTTATACATATTACACATATCTATACTACTTATAATGGAGGGATGCCCATCTCTTAAATTTTTTAATATGTCATTAATGTGTTCTTTTAAGCATTACAAATTTTAATGCATAATGTACAAAATAAATAGCTTTTACTAATTTATCTTCTACAACATTTTAATGCTTCATTTGTTGTTTCTTTTGAATTAGTTTAGTTTTAATGCAAAATGCACATATAAATGAATATGATTTTAAAATGCATGCAAAGCGCAAAGTTTCAAAACTATCATTATATCGTAAGAGTGTTTGAGAACCAATATATATAAATTTTGAATTATTTTAAATAAAATTAACCACAAAAGTAAGAAAAGGTTTTTGTAAAATTCGGGACAAGTTTTTTAAGACAAATGATGCAAAGACTTAAATTCACAAGTGATAATTTATTTGATTTTATACATATTACACGTATCTATACTACTTTTAATGGAGATATGACCCTCTTTCCTAAATTTTTGTAAAATTCGGGACAAGTTTTTAAGACAAATGATGCAAAGATGTAAATTCACAAGTGATAATTTATTTGATTTTATATATATTACACATATCTATATCTATATCTATACTACTTATAATGGAGGGATAACCCTCTCTCCTAATTGTTTTTAAGATGTCATTAATGTGTTTTTTAAGCACTACAAATTTTAATGCATAATGTACAAAATAAATAGCTTTTACTAATTTATCTTCCACAACATTTTAATGCTTCATTTATTATTTCTTTTTGAATTAGTTTAGTTTTAATTCCAAAATGCACATATAAATGAATATGATTTTAAAATACATGCAAAACTACAAAGTTCCAAAACTATTATTATATCGTAAGAGTGTTTGAGAACCAATCTATAATACTTAAAGCTTATCCCCTTAATTTAATGTGCAAGGGGGTTGCACTAACCAAAAGTGCGGTACAAACAAGACCTTGCACAACGATTAATTACATTGCACACGATTAATTACAAACAAGAATGTGGAAGATTTATTTGCAGGAAGTGAATGTCACGAGGAAGATGAATAGCAACTATTGCAGGCTTTTCTTATATATCCCACTAATTAATCGTAAAGGAGACGATTGGTATGCTTTGTACATACATATGGATTATAAATACCCAATTATCAACACCAAATCCATCTCACGATTACAACCAATAACGACCCACCTCCAAAAACATAACCGCAACCTCCAAGCTACAACAAGAATAAACCTGCCCTAGACCCATCTCCATACAACATGAAGACTCAATAGTAAACAAAAGAACATAGATCTCAGGTTGATTTTCATTTGAAGAATAGATCTTTAAAAGATCTAAAAACAAACCCATCATAGATCTTCACCAAGAACGAAAAACATAAACAACACGAAACTAAATCACAGATCTTGACCAAAAACAAAAACGTAACACCTACCCGAAACCTCTAAATGAGATCTTGAAGCTGAATCTTGAGTCACGTCAAACGTGGTATATGTTTTACGTTTTTATGAGATTAAATTTTTAGATGAAATGAAGATATAGATTGATTGCTTTGGGTATGGTTTGCGAGAGATTCGTGGGTCATATGAGTGAAGAGAGAAGGGAGTTGTGTTTGGTCTAGATGATAATTTTGGAGAGAAAAGGATGGCGGGGGTGGATCTTTTCAGAAATGAGATTAGGGTTTTGAAGTTGGATATTTTCAGCATTAGATTGGAGTGTGTTTTGAAATTCTAAGATGGCAAATAAAAGCGTAAAATTCCAATGCTTATGGATGGGTAACTGTGCCTCATAATATTTGGGCCGACGATTTTATTAAACAAAGTTGTTGTAACACCCCAACCCGACAAGGGTAAAGATATCACAAATACGGTTTCATATCGAACCTTAAGTACTATACAATAGCGGAAGCCTTTACAAAATTTACAAAAGAAAATATAAATAACTTAATAATCAAAATAAATCTAAGATCCCTATTTTCAAATCTTGCTCTCACTCTACTCTCAACCCGGATCGGCTATCCCATAAGCTCATCTTGAATGCTTAACACCGCCGCAGAAAAGAAAATGCGGTGAGCTTACAAAGCCAGGTGAGCAGATATAACGAAACCAAAACTAAACAAAACAAAGATACGAATAACGAAATCACAACGAAATGAGAGTGACGAATCATTTAGGATTCTGCGGAAGCACAATTATACAGAAATCCGAAAGAACACATAACAGTTAAAAACACCTCATAGCACATTAATGACACAAACGCAAACACATCAGGATAACCAAACACTTAACATACCAAGAATAATAGATTACATATAAAACAAACAAAGAGTCTAAAGGCTAACGGAAGCAGTTCCTAGAAAGTAAACATGGCATTCATACTAGCCAATGAATCTACATTTAACACACTTAAACGAAGATAGTAGCAATGGAACAATAGCCGTCAAATCATGGCAGTCCACACATACAAATAGAAAACACATGAGGCAACTATAACTAATTAGACCAAACAAAACATAGCATAGCAATTAGCAATTTATCGAAGCAGATATCATTAGTTAAACCATTTCCCGGATCAAACCTTAATATAAGCGAGTCTAAACATAGCGGATCAAACATAAGAAGATAGATATCCTAACATATAGGCAAAGTTCACCGGATTAACGGAACAATCATACTTATTAAACTTTCAGGATACTTACTTTCACACTAGCACATTCATCTCACAGATCAACGAATTCACATAACGATAAACTAACATAACATCAGATGACAGCATGTGAATCATATTTAAACATGTTAATCATAACCTAGCATAATAGACGGTAGTCACATAAACATACAAAAGCATAAACACATATAATAAGCCTAGTCCATAATCATAAACACTTGAACATACCGAATCATAATCAGAATACTTAACATAGAAATAACAGATAAAGATTTAGTAAACTACCACGAGCCCAGAACATATCATATCAGAAATATCATACTTATCTGAGTAATCTCGGAAAATAATTTGGAGTAGCTAGCTCCCGAATTTTGTGAAGACGCGTATTACGCGACATCATTCACCGGACAAATCATATCGGATAATGGTCGGATCTAGGATGCATCCATCGCCCCACAGACGGATAGTGGCCATACTATCAATAAGCGAGATAACGGAAAGGGGCGTGGCGAACATCACTCTCGCCCTAGAGTCATGTCGAGGTGCATCATCGACACGGACATGGAACCCCATGACTAGTGAAATAGTGGCTCGGTGTCAAACTAACTTAGGTAAAACAAATTGTCATAAATGACACATATCATAATCAACCACAAAGTTCAACAGATAACATATCGGATAACTCATATCATAAGGTTCATATTCAAATATTGAGGTCGAAATTCATATCACATTCACAAATCGTACATTCATAATTGGAAGTTCATAATTAAACATAGTATGGTTCAACAATTGTGCATATCGTAGTCTTCACAATACAAGTTCAAATCGGATATTACATGGTTCAATAAAAGAAGTTCGGATAAGCAACAGATCAAACAATCGAGAAAAGGGTTCATAGCAATGGCATCGGAAACCCTAATAAGTAAAATAGGAAAGCTAACGAAGCGAGCGTCAAAAGGAACCTTTCTTGAAAAGGTCGAATATCTGCACCTTAACGCAAATGAGAGAAAAGCAAGCGAATGAGTGAATCACGAAGATATAACGTCGCGTCTCCTCCAGCGAATCTACACGAATTATGATTTATTTAATACTTATTAGCATCATTAAAGTTATAACGGATTAATCGCATTCACCTTCTTATAGTTGTAAGTATATTCTCATTTTTAGTGACAGACGGAATTACAATATTTTAGAGTCTTAATCATTAATTAGCCAAACTTTTGTGTTACAAATGATAAATGGTAAACTTAAAGGTTTAATATGATAAATATCTTATTTGAGGGCTTATATGATCATCATTCAAAGTATATGGTTTATAAATGTCAAGAACGGATTTTAGGACTCTCTTTCAAAACAGTTTACACAAGCTTCTATACCTTACTTGATTGACCAACATTTACATGTAACATTGTTCGAACACAAACTTAATGAGACCATGCATACACTACTTTAATTCATGATACTTGACCCCTTGCATAAAATCATAACTCACGCATGTTTTCAACACACTTAATACTAGCTCGTTATACGCTTAATCAATGGTTATTAATGACCTCCAAAAACTTACTATTTTCACATGAAATAACGAATCAATACACACAGCTTTTAACCCTAATCGACTACTATTTATGTTCTAGGGTTTTCCCAAACTTTTAGTATCATATTTACGAGTATTCAATTTACATGCTACGGTTTTAATGACCATTTCCTTTGACCTAGAACATGTGAAAAACAAACGAGAACGAACAAAACTCATGCATGCATTTACACTAATAACCACACTTTATCACCTCATTTACCCCATGTTAACAATAAGTATAAACCTCCCTTTCCTTGCGAGAAAACTTAACCGAGATACCCTTTGTTTTTGCGATTCAAAGTTTACCCAAGACCAAACCATGCCTAATCATTTACCATCCCATTCGACTCTTAACATGTACATGAAGACCTTTTAAACACACGAAAAACTTGACTCTTTTGACAACCTATTCGTTATGAGATAGCAAACGGAATAACAAGCTCAAATGAAATACAAAATGAACGCTTTAGTTTACCATGAAATAACATTCGACACAAGATTTTTTAAAATGCAGATGTATGTCACGTTCATGAGGGTCAAGATGATTCAAAGCCAAATGGTTTAAAAGGGTCAATTACATGGCAATCTTTCATTGTTATCTCATGTAGTCATTACATGATTTAGTGTAAAGTTTAACGTGTACATGCATTCTTTTTTCAATATGTTATGTAGCATGATAATGGTTTTAAGTGCCCTTTATCATAATATTTCATGTAGTCAAGATTTACGTAACCATCATGTGACAAAAGTTGTGATTTCATGAGTAAGTACTATGATTTCATGCGCCAACAGAAAAGGATTTCCACAACTATCTTATGTGACCATGTTCTTCCATTATATGTGATGCTATGTGCATATATAAACGTGTGTAAGAGGGACCAACCCTACGTCCAAATCAGAAAAACAAGGAAGAGAAAACGAGACGATGTTATGTTACCTTGGTACGGCTCTCGGATCAACACACTGAACACAAAAGAAACATGCAGCGGCCGGTTGGGAAAAAGAGGAAGAAAAGATTGTGCCGTGATTCTTTGTGAAGCTAGGGTTCCAGTTTTTTTTTGTGTTTGTGTTGTATATATATATGCATTGATCGGTTATGGGCTTTTTGGTGGGTGGTACTCGGCTCACAACCAAACAACGAGACCCATGGGCTCATGGGTATACTCGGTGGAAAAAGAAAAGACGAGGCCGACTTATGTTGGTATTCGCTTAAAAGAAAGCGACCAAATGGTATTCGGATTACACAAAACAAACGGCCCAAAATAATTTATAGTGCGTGACTTTTATTTTCAGTAGTGCCAAGCGTCGATTACTTAATATACACGATGGGTTTTATGCTTATTTATAAGTTAGGTTATTAATCTCATTTAATGACCGTACGTATTTTACGTATTTTAGGATTTTGATTTCAAGGGTAATTTAGTCTTTAGTATTCGTTTTGAATTTTAGGGTTTTGAGTTGTAGTATTGCTTATACAAAATCATATTGTGAGCATTTTATGATATACGGTTTGTGTCCCGACTTCTATAGTTCAAATTAAAGCTATATGGGGCTTTACATATTCTCAGACGCATTATGTGGTAAACAAGGTCTATTCATGCTTGAATTTATTATTTAATTCTTTAGCTACAATAGTTATTTAAATTTGACCCAAACAAAGGTGAACACAAAGGGCTTAATTCATAGGCCTTGGACTATAGATTTAATAAAAGCGAGAAGTCATGACTCTTTCTTGTGGACTCGAAGCGAATGACGATTTGAAACTTATATTGAAATTGACATATATATATATATATATATATATATATATATATATATATATATATATATATATATATATATATATATATATATATATATATATATATATATATATAAAACATGTTAATAAAATTAAGAAACATAAATAATAAATGGTTTTATACTAAAACCTTGATAACAAGACTTGTCTTGTTATTTGCTGTTTTAAATGGGAATTAACGACAAAAAATGGAAAGGTTTTCTAATTAATGAGTATTTAATGTTTCGAGTGCACGTTTACCGAAGTGTGCCATTTATGTGCATTTAATGCCATTTTTAAGCATTTAATACTACTTACGTTTTGTGCATGGGTTACGGATTACCTAACATTAATAACATCAATCCACGTGGATAACAGACTTATTAGGCTGACAAATCTAATAAGAGCCCATTAGGTACGTAGGATAACGTTATTAATGGGTGAATTATCCTTATGACTCGCTAGCATGCGACCGGATTATGAGATAATAAGCGACACGAATAAATAATTGAGTTTATCGAGTTGACGAATACGATAAGGTCTAACTAATTATTCCGAAACTTATTGGACTATGGAGCTTATCGCTTAGACGTCTCATTGTGTTGCATTGAGTCGCATTGTGGTTATTTGAGTGCATTCATGATGTCATGTTGAGTCGATACACACACACCACGATACCAAACGCTAGGACTAAACGGTGAAACAAGATACTTTTGGAGATAAAGAAAAGAAA
The DNA here is from genome assembly GCA_022545495.1 of Chrysanthemum lavandulifolium. Taxonomy (NCBI): domain Eukaryota; kingdom Viridiplantae; phylum Streptophyta; class Magnoliopsida; order Asterales; family Asteraceae; genus Chrysanthemum; species Chrysanthemum lavandulifolium. The sequence continues at coordinate 290,805,235 of CM040240.1, forward strand.
TACGTTGGGGTAGATAACATTGAATTTGGAATTATATATTAAGAATTGGTTTATATTAATAGGTTATGCCGAGTCGATGAGTTCTTGAGTCGTGTTAGCTTTTATCTTCGTTGCTAGTGTTTGTTTGTGTGTTGCTTGCTTGAGGTGAGTTTCATAGCCGCACTTTTATCTCTGTTTTAACTAAATTGGTGTGAGAAATCATGCTACTCTTTTGGACCTTTCAAACTCTTTGATTTGCTTATGTGTTGACTGTTTAGACAGATATGTGGTAGATGTTGCCTTAGTCTAGGGTAGCAATCATATTGCTATGACACTTGCCTAGCTAAGTATAGACTTCTACCTCGACCTAGTCCAGGGTAGCATTTGTTCTAGACCTTGCTACGACCGCGCTGGCTAGTGTTGCTTAGGGCCCTACTATGACGTCGATTATGTTATTGATGGTGTTATTGATTGTGATATTGGTATGTGATTGGTGTGATATTGTGTATCTATCTTAGTCTCGCATAGCAAATAAACTCCTACAGGTCCACTATTGAATTTGAACTTAAACCTATGAACTCACTGACGATTAGTGACCTTTTAGCATGTTTTTTCGGTATCTAAGTGATGTTTGGAATGCTTGTTACGTGGAAGCTTGGCAATGAGGCATGGTTGAAGGATCATATTTAAACTACGATAATATTATGCGGACCTATTTTATAAATCATGTTGAGCCTTACATTTAACTATTTTGGGATGATTGTATTTGGATAATTAATTTGGGATTGGCTTTTGAACTTTAATATGATTATCTTGTTTGCTATACTTGTGTGATGTACCAATCCAGTAACGCCCCGAAAACTTGTTTAAGTCTTCCGTTGTACCGAGATTTGGGGGTGTTACAGATTGGTATCAGAGCCAAGGTTATAGAGAACTAGGAATTTAATAAAACCTAAACTATAACCACTTTTTAGAAAAATTGATCCTCGATCGACGCATGCCATCCTACCAAGCCGAAGCTTCTTTATTTGAGTATGGTATGAACTGCGATTTGATTTATGAGATATGATGAACTGTGAATTGATTATTGAGATGTTATGTTTTGGGATATGATTATTGATTTTGGGAGATTATGAGCTTGATTATATGATTGATGTGATTTGGGATTATATGATGTGTGGATTATGTGATAGAATGGAACTTGTGTGTTTTGTTTAAATGCATATTTTGTGTAATGCGGCACCTCTATTTTAAAGTTTTCATTATGTGATATATGTTTTGGTTGAGTTGATGCGCTTATTAGAACTAGTCATTTTCAAACACTTATACCTACCCTATGCCTTTGTCACATACAATGCCTTCACTAGCTTATGATGTGTATGAGGATGTCATTGCTGCTACTTCCCCAGCACGGACTATGATGACTGTTGCGCAGAGTGATCCCTATGTGATTGCTCGACATTCTAGTTTCACTTCATCATCATCTGATCGCCCTAGCTCATCTAGGCAGCTCACATTGCATCAGGTCTTAGCACGAGCCCAGACTCCTAGACTTACTCGTAGTACTGCTCGTATGTCTGTGCGACCATCATCATCACCTATTCACCTGTCAGCTCACTCTCTCCTGTCATCACCACCTGCATCACCATGTCCTAGAAGACCAAGATCCCCTACGGTACCACCTCAGGATTCAGCTTCACAGAGACGCCGACTCATGGACTCCCTCTCTGTAGATGAGGATGTGGAGAGTATGAGGATGAGGATGAGTATGTAGAGGAGGATGTGGATCCTCAGGAGGAGGATGATGAGGATCCCAGATGGGGTACTCCACCATTGCAAAGTCCTGCACATTCAGCGCATTCTCCAGGACCAGGCTCTCCCTTACCTTTGCCTGAGCCTAATTCTCCTGGGCAGCCTTTTGACTTTGGCTCACCTCCTCACTCACCTGAGATAGGTAGCCCACTAGGTTCCGAGATACCATCAGAGATTGCTTCAGAGCCCGAGGAGTATAGGGAGACGGGTATGATTTGGGAGAGGATTACATCTCAGGGTGTTAGGCTTAGTCAGTTGACAGATCGACTAGTTGGAGTATCGAGGGCTAGTGTAGAGGATTTGAGAGCAGATATGGGTTCCGTAGTTAGGAGGACTACGATTTTGAGAGAGGGCATGTCAGAACTCCATGAGCAGGTAGGGGACTTGCTGAGAGAATTCGCGACAGCCCGAGAGGCAGACCGAGCGCTATGGCGCAAGGTAGGCGAGTTGGAGAAGGAGGTCGTGGATCTGAAGAGTGATCGCGACGCTCAAAGTGTTGAGCTTTCATCTCTATGGAGGGAGGTTGACGATGTTAGGAGCTCAGTTAAGAGTGTTCGTGATCGTGGCTAGATTGTGTTAGATTCATAGCATTGTACCATCTTGAAATTCGAGTAGTCTCTAGTTCGAGATGTAGATCTATCCTAGTTATCTTTTCAATATCGTTGTTAGGATCATTTTTTATTACTCTACATCCTTTCATGTATTCCACTTTGAAACCTATGAGTTATGGTTATTAAAAAGTGCATCCTTTAGTTTTGATTCGGTCTCTAGTTATTTCGTTATGATGTAGTATTATCCTTGTTAGCTTGATTAGGTATTCGTGCTTGATTCGATAATCCTTGGAACCAAACCCAGTCTTATAGAGCTTGAATTGTGAACTTATGAAACTATTGTTTTAACCTTCCGAGCAATGGCACCAAGACGAAACCCGCCTAGGACCAACCGAGCAGCTCCTGCTGTTGTGGTTAATCCAGTCTGTCGAGGTCGTCGTCCGACCTCGACCACTCCGCCTGTTGAGAACCAGAACACTGATAACCCTGCTGTTGAGAACCTAAATGTTAATGAACAAGCTAAGAATGGTCATGTTCCACCGAACCCTCCGCATTTGAATCAAGCCCACATCGACCAGCTCATGACACAGCGTGTAGCTGAACTGCTAGTGAGTCTAATCACTCTTACACCTCTGGTGGAACCCCACCGCTTAATCGAGCTTGAGGTTGTACCTACAAAGAGTTTCGATTATATGGTACCATCGAGTTTGGAGGAACCGAGGGAGTGTTTTACCTAAAAAGGTGGATGGAGAAAACTGAGTCTGTGTTTACCGTTAGTAACTGTGATGAGGATTCAAAGGTTATGTATGCAACTATCACCCTGAAGGATGAAGCGTTGACTTGGTGGAACAACTATCACAGATCAGTAGGAAGTGAGATAGCCTATAGCATGACTTGGACCCAGTTTAAGGCTCTTCTGATCAAGACTTACTGTCCTAGGAATGAAGTTAAGAAGTTAGAGGTTGAGTTCTGGAACCATAAGGTTAAGGGTAACGACATGACAACTTACAACCGTCGTTTCCAAGAGTTGTCGCTGCTTTGCCCAGAAATGGTTCGCGCTGAAGCCCTTAAGATTGAGAGGTATACTGATAGATTGCCTCTAGCTACTAGGAAGATGTCATTGCTGCGAAGCCGGCTAACCTGCATGAGGCAGTTACCGTGGCTCAGCGTTTGATAGACTCTTTTGTGTTAGAAGGAGGAGGCAAGGGTAAGAGTGATAAGAGGAAGATGAATGAGAATGTTAAGGGAAATGGCAACAAATGGCAAGAGACTGCCAGGATGTATGCCATATGTAATGGAGAGAAGAAGGGTTATGAAGGTAGCAAACCCTTGTGTAGTCGTTGCAACCGACACCATCATGGACCGTGCTCAATAGTGTGTAGGAATTGCTCTAAGGTAGGACACATGGCCAAGGACTGTAGGTCCCGTCCCCTTGCTATGGCCCAAACTGCACAAGGAGCGGACTGGAAGGCCATTGTCACCTGTTTTGGATGTGGAAAGAAAGGGCACTACAAGAATGAGTGCCGAGAGCAGTGGGTGAGAGGAAACCCCGGTAATGGAGGAGGATTTGTTAACCGAGGTATGGGGAGTAATGGCCATAACCCTGTGAAGAGTGAGGTTGAAGGGAACCAGGGAAATCAGGGTGCTAGGAATCAACATAGAGACGTGGGAGCCATGCGAGTGTATGCCATTGGGAAGGAAGCCGGTGAGGACCCGAACGTAGTTACGGGTACGTTCCTTCTCAATAATCGCTATGCTTCCATATTGTTTGACACTGGTGCCGATATGAGTTTCGTATCCACCACCTTTATGCCATTACTAGGAATTTTCCCAACACCTCTAGGGTTAAGTTATGATGTGGAGTTAGCTAATGGAAATAGGGAAAGGATAGACACTGTAGTCCGAAGTTGCACACTAAGTTTCCTAGACCACCCGTTTAGCATAGACCTTTTGCCAGTTACCTTAGGAAGTTTTGACGTCATCATCGGAATGGATTGGTTGTCGAAGAACGGTGCACACATCATCTGCGATGAGAAGATCGTGCGTGTACCGTGTGGCGGAAAGGTTCTGAGCATACAAGGAGATCAGAGCGACTGTGGAGGTCCCTCCCGGTTGAGCATCATCTCTTGTATTAAGGCCCAGAAGTACATCGATAGAGGAGGTTGTCTTTTCTTGGCTCAATTTACGAAAAGAAAAGCGAGAAGAAAGCGAAGGACACCTTAAGGATGTACCCGTCGTTAGAGAGTTTCGGATGTGTTTCCGACGATCGCGAGTTCCACTGTCCGACAAGTGGAATTCCAAATTGAGTTGATACACGGTGCTGCACTGTGGCGGGCACCTATCGACTTGCTCCAAGAGAATTGGAGGAAGTGTCTAGCGGTTAGCGAGTTGTCGAGAGAAGGATTCATTTGACCAAGTTCGTCACCGTGGGGAGCAACATTATTGTTTGTGAAGAAGAAGGATGGATCGTTTCAGATGTGCATTGACTGTAGGGAATTGACTAAGTTGACGGTGAAGAACCGGTATCCGCTACCTAGAATAGATGACCTATTTGACCAACTCCAAAGAGCTAGTGTCTTTTCCAAGATTGACTTGTGGTCTGGATATCATCAGCTTAGAGTTCGTGAGGAAGATATCCCTAAGACGGCATTTAGGACTCGTTATGGACACTATGAATTCCAAGTGATGTCGTTTGGTTTGACCAACGCGTCATCAGTATTCATGGATCTCATGAACCGAGTATGTAAACCATACCTGGATAAGTTTGTGATAGTATTCATAGATGACATCTTGATATACTCCAAGAATATAGAGGAGCATGAAGAGCATTTGAGGCTCATTTTAGAGTTGTTGAGGCAAGAGAAGCTGTATGCCAAATTCTTTAAGTGTGAATTTTGGATTTCGACCGTGCAATTCTTAGATCACGTGATAGATAGTCGAGGAGTTCATGTTGACCCAGCCAAGATTGAGGCCATTAAGGAATGGGCCGCCCCTAGGAACCCATCAAGTCCGCGGTTTCTAGGTTTAGCGAGGCTATTACTGGGAGGTTCATTGAGGATTCTCCAAAATAGCTAAGTCGTGACCAAAGCGGCGCAGAAGGGCGTTAAGTATGAATGGGGAGAAAGGAAGAAGAAGCATTCCAACCACGAAGGAGAAGTTGTGTAGTCGCCCATCCTAGCTTTGCACGAAGGAAGCGAAGATTTTGTCGTGTCTTTATGACGCTTCGCATAAAGGCTTAGGTGTTGTTTTGATGCAGCGGAGAAGGTGATAGCTTATGCCTCCGACAACTTAAAACATGAGAAAAACTACACCACCCATGATCACAGGTTAGGTCTTTGTAGTGTTTGCCCTTAGGATTTGGAGACATTTTCTGTATGGAACTAAGTGTGTAGTGTTTACCGACCATAAAAGCCTGAAGCACATCTTAGACCAGAAGGAGCTGAATATGAGACAGCGTCGTTGGTTAGAGTTACTCAGTGATTATGACTGTGAGATTTGTTATCACCCTGGTAATGCCAATGTTGTGGCAGATGCACTTAGCTATAAGGAGAACATTCCACCTTTACTCGTTCGATCCTTAGGAATGACCATTAGTTCGCGTCCACCGTCTCAAATCTTAGCCGCCCAAGATGCGGTGTTGACGGAAGAGAACCGTCCATTTGAGAACCTTCATGGAATGGTAGAAAGTGAAAACGACTTTTTGAAGCGTTCCGACGGAACCTTATGCTTCGAGACAGAAGTTGGATGCCATTTCATGGCGGAATCCGTTAGTTGATTATGCACGAGTCGCATAAATCAAAATACTCTATTTATCCCGGAGCCGATAAGATGTATCATGACTTGAAGAAACTCTACTCGTGGCCAAACTTGAAAGCCGACATAGCTCTGTATGTCAATAAGTGCTTGACTTGTTCCAAGGTAAAGGTTGAACACCAGAAACCCTCAGGACTTTTAGTTCAACCCGAACTCCCTGTATGGAAATGGGAGCGAATCACCATGGACTTCATCACCAAATTACCGAGAACAGTTAGCGGCAATGACGCTATCTAGGTAATCGTAGATCGTTTGACTAAGTCTGCTCACTTCTTGGCCATTAGCGAGGTCGATAGTCTCGACAAGCTCGCTCGGCTGTATATCAAGGAGATAGTATCGCGTCATGGAGTACCGATATCTATCATTTCCGACCGAGATAGCCGTTTTACATCCCACTTCTGGAAGTCATTACAGTCAGCATTAGGAACAAAATTGGATATGAGTACTGCTTATCATCCTCAAACCGATGGTCAGAGTGAAAGAACCATTCAGACATTAGAAGATATGCTTCGTTCCTGTGTTATCAATTTCGGCAAAGGCTGGGAGAGACACCTACCTTTGGCAGAATTCTCCTACAACAGTAGTTATCATTCTAGCATTAAGGCCGCACCATTTGAGGCATTGTATGGCCGAAAATGTCGTTCTCCAGTTTGTTGGGCGGAAGTTGGCGAGTCGACTTACGGTCTGAACTCGTTCTAGAAACCACCGAGAAGATAGTTGATTCGTAATCGTTTGCAAACCGCTCGTGATAGACAAAGAGTTACGCCGATAGGAGCGTAAACCCTTAGAATTTCGGTAGGAGATCATGTTATGTTGAAGGTTTCTCCTTGGAAAGGGTGATACGTTTTGGCAAGCATGGAAAACTCAATCCCCGATACATTGGCCCCTTTCCAATCCAGAAAAGAATCGGACCAGTAGCTTACCGTCTGGAGCTACCTTCGGAGTTGAGTAGTGTACACAATGTCTTCCATGTTAGTAACCTTAATAAATATCTTTCGGAGGAAAAGTTAGTTGTACCTATGAGATATATCCGTATTGATGAGAAATTGAATTTCGTTGAGGAGCCGATTGAGATCATGGATCATGAGGTTAAACGGCTAAAGCATATCCGTATTTCAATTATCAAAGTACGTTGGAACTCTCGTCATGGACCAGAGTTCACTTGGGAACGTGAGGACGTATTCCATAGAAAGTACCCTAAACTCTTCGTGACATCAAGCAACTCGGAGTGAAACCCGGGACGAGTTTCTTCTGAGGCTGGGAGGCTGTGACAACTGGCAATTAGGGAGCCCATTTTAGGTAACCGCATAACGCTAAGTTAAACCGAGTAATTTCCTTTAGAACTATTTCGATTAACCATGACTTGTTTTGATATCGTTTATTGGTTTTTATGATTTATTTTATTATTGTATGAGTTTTAGCCTTTTTCGTTAAGCACTATGTGATTTGGCACAATAAAATCCTATAACGAGAAATAAAGTAACTTTTAAACCGTAACACGAAACTTGACAAATAAATAATCAAAACTCGTGGAAAAACGTAAATAAAAGCGATAGAAAGTCGAAGGAACATCGTGGGACATTCGTAGGACAATATATGAGCTCGGGAGAGGGTAAACGAGTTAGTTTTACAAAATTTACAAGTTTGGCCCCCTAAAAACCTTAGGCCGGCGCCCCCTCCCATCATTTTTATTTTTGAGAAGTCCCCAACCCCAAGTATATGAACCCCATCCCAACCTATTTTTCTAGTTTACTTCTCTCACTAAAAACACACACATACATCACTTTCTCTCTCTAAACCTCTCTCTCCTCACAAACCCTAACCCTAAACCACCACCACCTAGCCGCCGCCACCACTGCCGGCACGATTCCGGCCACACCGCTTCGCGTGACCACCCACCACCACCGCCATCTTGTAGATCTTTCTTCCCTCTTTCCATCCATATGCTACACGCGCCATAACTCTTCCATTAACACCTTCAAATCTTGCAAAAACTATTGGGTTTCTAGGGTTTCTTGGTAACTTTGTAGATCAAGTTTGGAAAAGGTAAAAGGAACATGGTAGTGACTCGTTTGAGTCATGAGAAGCCTCGTACGAGACCATTTTGGCTCGTATAGGTGGCGACATAAATGGGTTTTGACGAATATGGGACTAAAACAAATTTATAACTAATGAAACATGTAAACTAGTGTTATGGTATCGTGTGTTGTGTCATTTTATTATGTTTTTGAATTTTTATTATTGTTTCATGTTCTTGGTTTAGATTAGTTGATGGGTTTGATGATTGGATGTTGTTTGATTGTGTTTGGTTGTTGGAGAAGCCATTTAGGGAGTGTTTGGATGGATTTGGTAGGTCGAACGAGCCACTAGGGACTCGTTCGTGGGTTATTGATGGCGTACGAGACCCATGAGGACCAAGGGTCCAGGTCGGGTCATTGTGGTAACTTGATGGTAGTTGTTTTTGGTGTTTAGATGAGACGCGTGGAGCCGAAAAGCTTATAGAGCTTGTTTGGTTCACGTGGTCTTAACCGGGACCGTGTCATGACCATTAGGGCCATGACATTGGTTACAGGTATATTTGGTAGTTTGTTTGGATGGCGAGATTGATATGGGTTGATTTGAGATTGATTTGCGCTATTGTGAATATTTACTTGGACTTATATTATAAATTGTCAACTTTGAGCAACGTCTGTGTTACTTTGACTTTTTAGTCATAGTTGACCCCGACAACGCCGTAATATGGACTTTAGTATATATTGGACTATAGATTGAATCGAAACGAATAACAATTTGAAACTTATATTGAAACTTATATTGAAATTGATAATATATATATATATATATATATATATATATATATATATATATATATATATATATATATATATATATATATACTAGTGTAAAACCGTCCGATGGACGGGTATGACTAATGTTTTTATTTTTAGGATTTAGTAGAACAAATATATAGTAAAAAGTAATTAAAAGTTAAATGAAACGGTTAAAATCTTTAATTGATATTACCATAATCCATAAAACGACTAAAAGCGTGTAAGTATTTTGAATTTTGATTTTATTTTTAGGATTTAGTTGAACAAATATATACTAAAAAGTAATTAAAAGTTAAATTGGGTATCTCAACAGATGATTTGTCTTGAAGAATCATCATCTTATTCGCATAGCCGAGGTTGGACCGCTACTTGCTATCCGTAGATAAGCTCTATTAGGAGGCGTTGAACTTCCAACCAATGATCTTGCTGATCTGCAAACTTATTCCATCAGCTTTGCTTATTGTTACAAGTTTCTAACCAAGATTTAAATCCCGTTGTTTCTATCTGTAACAACCCCAAGCAACCTACACACACCTTGAGTCCAAATATCATACTCCCTTTGATTTTTGCATTCAAACTCGACAACTCCACGATCCACAGTCTTTAGCCCAAAGTAACACCGGTCTTTCGCCCATTGTTTCTCGCTTATCTTCCTTCGCCTCACCCTTGCCGCCAAAATTTGTGTTGATCAAGGTACATCATCTGAAAGAGCTGTCATACACCACAAATACATATAAAATCAGTATCATGGCATACCATTTCCTTTGAACAGATATCATGTTAATTAAAAGCTATTTCAGCTTTCTTGTGAGAATGTGAGAAGAAAGCTCATTTTTGGTTGGCAAAATCCTTACCAAACCATATGTTAGATGAAAACGGGTAAAACTCGCCCAAAGTGTATTTTACATAAACCTCATAAACTCTTTATATTAAAACAAATTAGATTGATACTGCAATGATTTAACATTGAATATTTAGTAACCAAACCATATGTTAGATGAAAACGGGTCTAAGTCGCCCAAAGTGTATTTTTCATAAACCTCATAAACTCTTTATATTAAAACAAATTAGATTGATGCTTCAATGATTTAACATTGAATATTTAGTAAAACTCAATAACAAAAGCTAAAACTTTTATTTGAAATGGGCATGTATAACCCATTTAAAAGTTAAATGGGCAATAATGGACACATGTTTTTCTAATTGGAGTACATTACACTTGTTTTTAATGAAAAACATACGCATAAAATATATTTAATTGTTTAAGTATAAATGAGTTGTTAGGTTTGATTTTTTATTTTTTTCTTTTGTCGTTTTATGTCTTTTACAAAAACGATTCGTATAACATGTGCTCGTTTGGCCCGTGCCCATTTAAGCCACTAACCGTTTAAGCCCGTACATTTTGGTCGTGCCCGTTTGACCCGTTGACCGTGCCCTCTTCCACTCGGCAAGCTTACCAAGACGCTTTTGCACTGCCCACACACTTTTATGAATAACGTGTAATATAACATTTTAGATATATGCCCATTGCTGAATGTTACAAAAAAGACAAACCTTTAAAAAGAGATGTCGTGTACGGGGATTGCAAATGAATATAGCACCATTGATCGGCTTTGTTGTAAGATTTCCTTCAAATGTCTTGTGAATGGTCACACGGTACACATCTGTATCATCAACAACCCATATAATCTGATTGCTGAATATTTCTCCATAGTTCTGAGACGACAGCGAGGTTCAGTTGGCTTAGAAGAATAGACGGGTCAGATTGTACTTTTGACGTTATTGAAGATTTGCATCCCATACAATTTAAGCAACGCGAACCATGTTTCGTGAAAGTATTTCTGGTAGATAAGTACTATTGACAGTTGATTCTCACACTAAAAGCACAAAGTTTGAGGTTCCCTTGCATTTATGTATCCCAATTCAAAAATCTATACAACGCCAAAATTACACCACAAGTCCTGAACAGGTTCAAGAAGGATCCAACATTCAACCGAAAATTCCCTGCAGCTAGTGTTTACACATGCATTCCGGGACTGGAAATGTTATTACATCTGTCTCTCCTCTTTGACATTGTGACAATCTTTCTGCGTCCCACATATGCCCGATGACCCTTCAAAAACACAAAGAATAAAAATTCAAATCATGTTTACCATAAGCTATAAACTTGTAAAGATCCTGAGAAAAGATACCTGCAAGGCTCAGACCATATGACCATCATAAGAAGGCAGGAAAACGTCACTACTTAGTGATACTATATAATCAATTGCTGTCAAAATAGCAGTTCTGTTTTTGTATGGGTTGAGCTCATCATTTCGAGCCAACATCTCTTTTGTAACCACATTAACAAATTCAGACTTTAATGGCAGAATGGCTCGATCACCCCCAAACGGCTCTCCACCTGCAATATATACTCGAGAATTTTCTGGTGCCCCTGATTCTTTAAGAAGTCTGCATTTTTTTTGAAAGAATTTTAGCAATTTGGCGAAAAATTACTGTTTCTAAGCAAGAAAAAGTCTGGAAAATGTACCTTGCGTCTTCTAAAGCGTTTAGAGGGCAACTTATGTTTGACTTTGTAGTAGGAAACTCGGGATTAGATTCTCTTTCTGCGTCTATAATGGAATCATAATCGGAGCCTAAGCCTGTGAGGCATCCTGTTCTTACCCACACATCTTTTTTTAGACTGAGATGAATGGCTACGTATGGGCCTTCAATCCACATTCTTCTTGTAATTCGGTTACCAAGTTCTTTAATTTGTTTTGTAAACTTCAGTGCATGAAACGCTACCTGCAGTCATCAAACATGATCATAAGACTTAAAATTATCTACAAATAAAAGGTAAAAGAGTCGATAATGTTTGTTTAATACCTTGCATCGAAGTTTTGAAGGTCTGGTGGGAGATTCCTCAAAGTTTAGATTCTATCCTGTTAATACAAGAGACCCTTCTTCATTGAGCTGCAAGACATTAGTGTTTATAAGACTTGTAATCGTGCTTGTTTGCAGGGACAAAACCGAGCAGAAATAGCCGTTTGATGGTTCTTACCTTCTTAAAAAATCTTGCATGAATCCAAAATGGATTAACCTTGTGCGGAATTTGATTCTTAAAAGTCTGCCAAGAAACCAAATGTGTAGAAGGAAGAGATGATACAACTCGAATATCAGCTTTTAAAGTCTCCCTAAATTGTTGCACATCGAAAATGTCTGAAAATTCACTGCACAATCAAATACAGAAATTAAGGTCTAATTTTCCAAATGACCCTTAATTTTCCGAAAAGGAAAAAATTCAACTTCAAAAAACATCCAATTGCTTTTTCTAGATGGCATATTGAGCAATTCTGAAACTTATATCAACAAGGTACACAAGCCTACACAGATTTAAGCTTGACTCATATAAAGCGGTAATTACAAACATAAACATGCACGCATTTAACCCCTAACCTGTTGTCGCATTTCATCAACTAAGAGCGATCCAAGTAAGCCATGATCACTGCATTCTAGAAGATAAGCTTGACCAGATGTATCGTGAACCATAATGAAACTTTTCCTTATCTTTCAGGTTTTATTTTCTGCAAAAGTGTCGTGAGGATAAGGTGGTTGAATAAACTACCATGTAAGACTTTCCAGTGATGATATTCCAATGACTGACTTGTTCGCTTGGGTTAAGCTTCTCCTATAGCTTTAATAATTCCTTCTCTCCAACCCCAAAGTTGTTGCTAAGAATAGCAGCTTCCTGCAAAAGAACACAAATTAGTCAATATCTTTAAGATTTCAATTAGCAAAAGAACCTAGAGAGAGTTTATGAGTCCACCTGCTGCAACAACCCTCCAATTAAACATTTTGCTTAATTTCTTGCCTTTCATGTAATGAACTAATAGATAGGATAATGGGTTCCAATTGCTTAAGTTGTAAGTCTGTAACACGTAAGATGTAACATGAGATAGACTATTACCTGGATAAGCAATATGCAAATGCCAAAACTGTAGACAATGAACGAACAAAATTCAGAAGCCGTTGCTTGACAGCTTGGCTTGGTGCAGAAGGTAGGATAACTGGTTCCAGTACTCTGCGAATATGAGTGACTGTTCAGCAAAAACTGACAACAAATATCTGGTAACACTACTACATAAATCGTCAAATAGATCGGTTGAAAGCCCTCAAAAAGAACGGTCTAGAACCACTCTAACTAAGGGTGATCTATTTGAGCAAAAGATAAATAGATCAGTCCCCAACCGATCTTTTTATCCATACAATAAGAACAGTTTATACAAAATAGCCGATCTTTTTACTCTACTTGTTATTAAAAAAAATTGGTTCTGGATTTTTCATTAAAACCAAAATGCAAATATTTCAAAATTTTTCATTCAATCTTGCCGCACAACATTTCCAGAATTTCTGATGCAAGTGACTTCGGCAAAACAACATTTAACTTCACAAATGAATATATCTTTAACCATTACAATGATAGTTCACATTACATCAACAGTTCAACATTTACAAAAAATAATGCTCACATAATGACAACTATTACTTGATAAATTTCAACTCCAGTTGACATTCACTTTAAAGGTTGGGCTGTTAAAAATTTCAACGAAACAAGTCACAATAGTATAGATGATTCCATCCTCTTGTCTAACGGACACAAATTAGCTGCGCAAACTCTATAGAAAGTGGCAGTTATGAAATTCTGCACAACAAATTTATATCATAGTTATAATACTTCTATATTTTACACAATTTATGGATTACAAATTTATACTATTTCAAAGTGGTAAAAAACTAACAGCGAAGATGTCATCTCTCCCATTTGCAGCCTCCATAGTATGCTAACTACCACTGATTTACCAACAAAAGAAAAATCAGCATCTACAACATTCAAGCAAGTACGTGAACTAGGGGCAGAGCCACGATTTCAAGTTGAGAGGGCCATTTTAATCCCAACGTAGTTCCATGAAATACAACAAAGCGTGACAATCTAATAAGTAATCTGTTGCTAATTTGCTACATTATTTCTAAGAACAAATGTGCTCCCAAATGGCAACATATAAGTATAAAACTAACTGAAACATTCAAAATAGTCAATAGTTACATAAATAACTAATTTAAACAACCAAACAAACAGAAAGTTAGATTTAGCCTAACATACCACCACAACAATAATCAAGTACAAACAAGATAGCGAGACAAGTTCTTAGCATATACCTTTTATCAACATATAACAGAATGTACAAACACTCTTTTTTACCATACTCTTCATATAACCTTTTATTAACATAGAAATGGCTTGGTTCAAACCAAACTACCTCAGTTTCACCAGATTCTGTCTTCTCTCTATTCTCTCAAATTGAATAACTATGAAAATTTCTGGTAAAACTAGTAGTTGTATCCAAGAAATATAGCACAAACGACATGATGATGCAGCAGATAAACATCGGTATATGTCCAAATATCCACAGAAAAAGTGGAAATGAGAAGTAAAATGCTCTTAATCCAGTTGACCAAAACAGACTTCCATGATTCAAATTCCTAGCAACATATTATATAGGTTCTCTTATGTCTATAAACGTAGGAACCGTGGCCAAGAAGCTAACATGAGCATAGTATCGAATTGACTGCACATTGTAAAGAAATGCAACAAGAAAACATAGCTGAATAGCAAAGTGTTTTATCGAAGATAAAAGTGGCGTTTTATTTCCGTATACTATTTGTGAGGCTGAAACTAATATGTATAAAACTAACGTCCCAAATGGCAACATACAATACAACACCTCAACTGATCATACATACATGATACATCATACATACTACTAGTAGTTGTTTTTAAAATTTTGACAATTGGTAAAAACTAGAACTTAACAAATAACAAGTAATAAGCATACAAGCAACCAAACAATTAATAGTTATCATTTATCAAGTATTCAATTGATCATTAATTTGCAAAAAAGGAAAAACACTCGGTTCTTCATTTATCCGAAAGATTCCAAACACAAATAACTAATTTTGATCATTAATGAAAACTAGATAATGAAGAGCATTGAATACCTTATTAGATGAGTGAAATTTTTGATTGGTTGTTACCTCACCATTTATAACCCAACAACCTCCACCTCCTTTTGCTAGAGTTAAAACATGGTAATATAATCCAATTGCCTGCAAAGATTATTGTTAGTACTTTTTCCAATTTCATTCATTTTGTAACAAAGATTAGATATTTAAGTATAAAAAGTC
The DNA here is from genome assembly GCA_022545495.1 of Chrysanthemum lavandulifolium. Taxonomy (NCBI): domain Eukaryota; kingdom Viridiplantae; phylum Streptophyta; class Magnoliopsida; order Asterales; family Asteraceae; genus Chrysanthemum; species Chrysanthemum lavandulifolium. The sequence goes on from CM040240.1 coordinate 290,820,446, forward strand.
ATACAATCATAAAAGCCCCAAATTATTACTTTAATACACTTATTAACCAAAATCAAATCAGAAGCTAGGATAAGAAAACTAATTAATAATTGCATATAAATGACAAGTAAACAAGTAAAACTGCTAATAATAAGAACTTAACCTTATACCATATACAATAGTCGTTTAGTGGTGACTGGGGTTTGTTGGTGATGTGAGCGGTGGAGATGGTGGTTGCAGCGGTGACAATGGTTAGTAGGGTTATGGTCGGGGTTAGGTTGTGCTGGAGCGGTGTTGTGCATTAGAGAAGAACAAGAGGGAGAGTTTGGTAGGTAGGGTTTGGTGTGTTTCTTTTATGTGTGATGATAATGAGCGGGCAATGAAAAGTCAAAGGTAGAAAGGAGGGATAAATCCCGCTTAACTTATTGAGAACGTCTTTCTGCTAAATAGCCGATCTTTTGTGTTTATTTGTCAAATACTTTGCTCCAAAATAAGTTTGGTTCTTAAGGCCGCTCTTTTTACTAAATAGATCGGGTGTTAGGAAAAGTGATCTTTTAAAGTGATCTATATGACCTTTTGTGTAGTAGTGTAATAGTAATACTATAGCTACTTTCAACTTCTATAATGATGTTACTTTTACCTGCATATAAGGACAGCACCACCCCATAGCAACAGCGGTTGGATATAAGATGTCATCACCTGATGTTCTTTACTCTTGGCCCAACTATTATCATTTTTCTGTATCAAGCAATCATGGTATCAGGCTATTAGCTACTTAAGCTCATAAAACCAACTTGATCAATATATATACCTGCCAAAAAAGGATCCTACACGCGTAATAATGGTCTATTCTAATAAAGAGACTGGTGAAATCAGAGAGATGAAAGAAGAGGTATGGCTTTCACTTTATCTTTCCTCTAGTAGGCAAGAAAACAACTGCTAAAATGTTCTTTTGTGACATCTTTGTTTCACTCAGATATTCAATATGAAGCTATTGTTGGAGAAAAAGAAGCAGAATTAGAACAATTGAGAAGTGGGAATGCACGAGTTGCAATTTCACCTGTTCGCATGCCAAGGTGTAATCCTACAAACAGTTTAAGGTCTGATGCTAACCAGCGCCATGTTGATGAAAATAAGCCTTCTGAGGTTAGTCCTAATATTATATGGGAAGATCAATAGTTTGTTCCTTAGCGATTGGCAATCACACATATAATATCAGTTTCTAGGTCAAAAATGATAACACCATAGCCAGTTGGTTTAAGGAGGTAAATAGGGTGGGTTGGGTAACGGGTCAAATTGGGATGTTCTTTGATATGGTTTGAAACAAGTCGAGTTAGGTTACCTGAAATATTTGTGTCCATTTTTTGATTAATGATTACTGATTCAACTATTACAGACTTATACTTTATATATATATGGCATAGCAGGTTAGAAGCTGTTCATCTGGTAAGCAAAGGAGGACCCGTTTCCCCTCAAAATTTTCCGACAAAGAGTTTATCCCTAGAATGCCCCTTCTAGCTGAAAGAGGGGTCAGAATCTCCTTCTATTAGGAGATCCATATCCACTGATAGAGGAGCCCACATAAAAACCAGAATTAAGCCCGATATACCCGACAATCATGCACTCACAAAATCACAATATCCTACACGTCCTTTCCTCAACAGATCGCTAGCCACATTACCTGTTTTACCCTCAACCGAGAATGAAAAAGGGGATTTGAGTTCACAGGATAATTTTTCTGAAGCATTACATAATCATCCGAGGATTAATTCAAGGAAAGCTAATCATGAGCAGGAAGAAGAGCAATTTAGGCAAATGCTTAGTGTTAGACAAGGAGGTATCGGAAAAGTTAAGCTTGAGAATAACCAAGTGAAGGCAAAAAGTCAAGTGCCGGCTAAGATCCATAAGTCTGATCTTATACGGACAGTGTATGCTGATATGGATGCTGGTGAAACCATTGAAGAAGGTCGAAAAAGTGACTTTTCAGAGATGGAAAATGAGAATGGATCGGCTAAGTTCCAAGTCAGGTATTTTAAATCTCTTGGTTGTGGCTAACTATAGTCATTTTCACTCATGCTTATAAAAGTTTTGTTCTGGGTTGCTTCTGTATCTGAAAGTAGTTTAGTGGGTCAAATCGAGAGACGTCAACTGAAGGAATAATGGGTCAAACAGGTTGAAGGGCGCCCATGGTCTACTTAAAAATGGCATTTTTTTGCAGCCTATCTTTTATAGTTTAATGCATACGACTTCATAAACAAGCACGTATAGCAGAAGAAGCAGGTGCATGTGCAGTTATGGCATTAGAGCGGTACCAGCTGACATACGTGCACAAGGTGGTGTTGCACGTATGTCAGACTCACAGCTTATAAAGAAATAAAACAAACTGTGACCATACCTGTTATGGCTAAGGCTAGGATTGGTCATTTTGTTGAGGCTCAGATATTGGAAGCTATTGGGGTTGATTATGTGGATGAAAGTGAAGTCTTGACATTGGCTGATGATCAGAACCATATTAATGAACATAATTTCAGGATTCCTTTTGTTTGTGGCTGTAGGAATTTGGGTGAGGCTTTGAGGAGGATTCGTGAAGGTGCTGCTATGATTAGGACTAAAGGGAAACAAACAGTCATGTAACATTCGAGGAAAAAATCCACTTTGCAAGTTATAAGTTGCTTGTTTGTATTACTAAAGGAGTTCGGAATTGCCTATTTAACTAATAAATATTCTCACTTTTATTTCATATAAACAGTCTAAAACAACAAACTTGCAAGTTAAGGGGTGTTTGGGATTAGTTTAGTTCATTGTGTTTTTATCTATAAAACTTTGCACATATCAACATGTTTATCTTCAAGGGTTAATTCTCTCTAAATTAGTTAGATAGACATTTTATAGTATAAACTGTTAAGTGTTTAGGATTAAAATCCATGTAATGTAAAATTTTAGACTCTACATCCAAACACCCCTACCATATTGTCTTGATTGACTTGACTACCTTTACAAATAAGCTACTCCAAAACAGCTAGGTCCAATTGTAGCACAGGGTACTTCGACTTGGGATTGGACATGATAAACACATTATCCTGAACAAAGATTGCCAATATGGCAACATAAGGTCAGCTTCATGATATTGAATTTGAATTTCAAATACACACAAATGCAAAAACAAACAAATAACTGAAACACAATGTATCGTATGGATCGTGCTTTATATGTCCCATTTCACACAATGGTACATCATTTCATCATATATGTAAGAAAGCACCAACAATTACCTTGCTATCTATCAGCCTTGGTGTATCTTCGGGCAGTTCTCATCATCCAAATTGAAAACATCATGAAGCTGAAATGACCTATAATACAAGTAACATAAGCAAGAAACATCTCAACTTTGTTCTAAGACACGATAGTTTATACTAATAGCAACACATACTTCTCTTTTTTGGTGTCATTTCTCTTTGACTTGACTCTAGCAACAGTTTCCAGTACTGCCTGACAAGAAAAAGGTGTCAGCAAATAACGAAAAAATCACTACTGATTCCTAGCTGAAAAAGAAAATGTCTAGAAAGGTTATGCAAAACTCAGTGTTTTCAAAATAGAAAACAGATATAGATGTTGTTAACCTTTTTAAAACAATATTTCCTATTTGTAGCTGTATTAATATTTATTAAGTTTGCACATGATCTGTATGTGCATCTAACATTTTTCGTAATATGATTATCAAGCGCATTTACTTGATACAGTAAAAATTGATTTATATGAATAGAACATTATACTCACATGGATCCATTTTTCAAAATGGAAGAAAAGCTATCAGATGCATAGCAGCAACGTTGGCCAAACTAATAAATGACGGAATAATTGAAGAGCATGATACATCCAGTGAAACTCCCAATAGAGATCGTGCGTCGAGCTTTGACATTCATATATATTTATACATAGGAAATTTAATGAATACTGAATATTAAAGGGGTCTTATGTGAAATCTTAAGCTAACTGATACTTCAGTAGTGGTATTCATCAACACTAATGATTCCTTCTAAAGCCTAACGCTAGCATCAGGCGTCGGCAGTCGGTTTGGTTCATATAATGTGGGGAATGGAATTTCATGTGATAGGTTTGGTTTGCTACTGAACAAAGTTTAAATATCAATTAAAATTCTCCAAATCTATAGATTATATTAAGTACCTGTTGCCCTGCGACACTGTTATTGAAGCTCCCAGGATCAGGCTCGGATAAAATATATAAGTGGTTCAAAAACCAAGATTATGATCCACAGAAACATCAAGAAAAAGATATTACGATCCATCACCAACCACAAAATATTCAAAAATATGAGCAGTTAGGAGATTAATATATGGTACAACATTAAACATTTCAAGAAACATGTAACATTATTTAACAAATAAACAACGATGAAAAGACAAAGAGCTGATCGAATCGTCCATCTTACACTGATAGAAGACTTGAAAGCCTAATTTTCATACGGCTACGCATTTGATCAGAAAGGGTTGCCACCAAGCTTACTCTGAGGAGCTCCTGGCAGCAAAGTTTTTATACTTTCACTTTCAGCTAGCACATCTTGCCCCCTATAGTCGAAAACTCGAAACAAAGCAAATAGTATTAGTAAGTACCTGAGCTTCAAGAACATTTATTCGAGATAATGTTTGGGATAAACGTTCGTTTACAGGCGTTCTATCTCCTCTGCAGCTGCACATTTCGCATCTGTTCCTTACAAACATAGAAAAGCACATAAAACATAATATTAGAAAAGCACATAAAACATAGAAAATTAATTTAAGTAAAAATATATTTGTAGGACCTGAAGCCACGAGGTTAATGATCTTTCAACAGCAGTCCAAGCTTGCCTTTTAGCCGTGGTTTCCTATCCAAAAAGAAGTTCAGCAAAACAAGCAGTGAAAAGTCACTTTATCAGGAATAAATTGTAAAAGGAAAGCCAACCTGCATAGCTTCTATCTGCCTCAAAGAGGTATAGTAGAATTAGGAACTTGCATGACCAACTCTTCGCATCTCGCTCACTTTCCTGGAGTCCAATGATATCGTATGGTGGTTGTTTGGATGTGTGAATACACAGCTTAGATAAGCAGTTGTAACAAAACGGTTTGTAAAAGATAGTTGTTGCATGTGCTTTTGCAGTTTGAAGTTAATAATAAGATAATAAGATGTTCGAGTTTTGGCAGATTTATTATGGAACTAACAGATAAAATGATTAAAATGAGATTATTATGAAAAGATTAGCGTGGTCCGATAATTACATCTCTCAAATATCCATCATATCTTTATACACCATCAAAAATATTGTTTATGTTGTAACCGGATACAATTAGATTAAAAAATAATCAAAACAACAACAATTGTTAATTACTATTTACGATTACATACCAGGTAAGTGTTCCATAAGAATACACCACTCTTCATGTATCTTGATAGTCGAATCATTTGAAGGCTGAAACATATCACATGTATGTGTATGAGAATGATGAAAAGTAAAAACAACATATCATCAAGTAAATAATCTAATGAAAACTTAGTTACCTGCTGGATTGCGGAACTCTCTACTGAAAACTAATGATCCGGATTCTTGAAGTTCTGATAGCTTTCCAGAAATTATTCTTCATTACCAACCCCTTCCATTGGGTTTATTAGATACAAACAAAAGATGACGAAAACATACCTCTAAGAAATATGCATTTTGAGGATCTTCTAGCCTCCTCAAAGGGCCATCAGTTACAGTAAAACCATTGGTCCAGAAAGTGATAGTGTGGACTTCCCATGAGACCACCTGCAAATTTCACAAAACATTAAGTTTTAATTTTTATAAACACAAAACTGATGCATAAGCGCATTTGAATAGTCAAGATTCCAATTCCATTAGAGCTATAGGTATTCTAAACTACAAAGAGATCATGTAATTAGCTTACATGTACTACATTAAGAGAGAAAGGTTTCACCTTTTTTGGTTTTTCCCGATAACAATTCGGTACTCATACTTACTTGAACATACTCATAAGTTAGTGACGATGGTATCAAATGTCACCTTTTTCCGAGTACTCACGCTCAGTAGCTCCTCATTCTCAATCTACACAGAATTCTTAAAAAAAAAACTTAAGAAAACAAAGAATCATGAAGTCAACATTTAGAACACAAATTAGTAAACACAAGAGTTACTTTGCTTACGGGATAATCTACTAATAAAAATATACTTACGGGATTGAAGCGTTTAACTTCTTTCTTATCAAGTTTCATTTTTTCTAGTATACGTTTTATATTTTTTGCTCTGCCAAATTTTCATTTTCCTGCACCAAATATAAAATATATAAATAATATGATGCACATAAATGACACACTTCCTAACTTTGCTTGCTAGTCCATATCACCTGCCATTGTATTAGTTAGATCCATTGTTAGCTTCACTGCAACAACTATTGCAGTTAGAGAAACAACATTCAGAATAAAGTACTTGCATGAAATCCACACATTTTTGGAAGAGGCTTTTAGAAAGACCTGCATGTCTATTTTCTTAATGTATCTCTTAAGCTGGTATGTTTGAGCATGATTTTTCTATTCTCTTACAATATAACACAGCTTACGAACACGGAACTTTAATTAGCTCCATGTAAAATTGTTACAACAATCCGAAACATATATCCATAGGAATAAGTTGAAATACAAACATATTTTCAATGATAAAAGAATAATGAGTAGTACATACTGTTCACATATTCCCAACAAACTTTCATCTCCTATTCCAAAGCATAAGCGGATACAGATCAAAAACTAAACAAAGATGGAAAAAAGTGATACTTACCACCAAAAACCATCAATGATGATTACATAAAAAATTCTTATGCATGCAGAAATCCAAATAAAAAATAGGGCTAATAACCTATTAAAGTATCATACTTGCCACAAATGTCAGTTCGACGTAGCGAACAAAAAAAATAGCTCTTCTAGACATTAAACTTGACATTTTTGTCTTCAATTGAGTATTATGACCATTTTACCCTTCCAAATTACATAAATGGTCCCTGTGGGTTTGCGAAAATTGCATCCATTGTCCCTAGGCAAAATTACATAAATGGTCCTTGCCGTTTGGAAAAAATTGCGTCCATCATCCCTTACAACAATTACATCAGTTCACATAACGGATTCCATAACAAAAAAAACAAATAAAAAAAACAAAAAAAACAAAAAGTACTAGGCTGAGATCCATTATTCATGAGTTTAGCCGTCAGTTTGGGTGTCCATCCACAGAACTCCAAAACAAGTAAAGCCTTGTCTGTTGACTCAAGGAATGTGGTTAGATCCTCCGCAGTTGGTAAAGACTTAAGGGGGATTTCTTCAGGCAAAAGTGACGTAAGATACCTAACAGATGATAATATGTTCTAAACCCGAAGTGCTCCTTGATACTTGTACAAAGAATGGCGATAACATATAATATTTATATCCCCCGTAGCACCGAGACCATCTGCCAGCATCTTCTCAAGATTTTTATGAACAACCATCAACTTCAAAGTTCTGAATTCCTCTTTCTTTCTAGTGACCACGGCTAATTCCTTCATAAGAGATCGGGACTCGCCAGACCTTGAAAGTCAAATTGAGGCCTATCAGTTTTGTTAAGCATAAAATTTTAAAAAATCCACCATTTATTCTTACTAAATTCAAACAAAGAAGTCAGACATGCGTATATTTACAGTTGCTTAAAAAACATACATATATAGACTTATCAAAGAAAGACCGTCCCTATCAGATTGCCATGAAGCGGATTTACTCCGTAACTCCTCTCGTTCTTTCGTAACCTTCTTCCATCGACAGTCACTAAGTTTGACCAAATTAACATTATGACATTCAAACCAACCCAATCTCTATTTAATTAAAAACCACGCTACAATTTGAAGTAACCAACAATAACACACTAATCTAATTTTGCCAACACTCCTGTATCGTAAAGCGGCTCGTATCACATTAAATATTCAAACGGCATCTACTCCTACCAAATCATTTCTATATAACCACACTAAACTTCCACTTAGCAACATAAAGCCCTAACTTGAAATCACTAATAAAACTAACCATATTCGACTTGAGGTAAAATTTGCATTGGATTCGATCACCTCTCTCATTGTTCACTAACTAGTAGTAATCTATTATCACTTAATTTCATAAATTTGACCAAATTTACATTCAGACCACCAACTTAAACCTATCAAAGCTCAAGCTACCTTAAACTGTACCACACCGATCATCTTTTAACAACAATAATAAACGCTTCCCTACAACTCACATATCATAACGCAGGCTATTCACGCATTAACTATTCACACAGTAAGTCCTCATATATCGTAAACATTTCACATCAGGCGTTAGTTATTCTATAACTAGACTCACTAAACATCCACATAGCAACATAAATCCCTAGGAATAGAAACTTCAGAAATCACCTAATCAAACTAATAGTATCCGCTTTTGATGTCAAACTCGCATTCACATTCGACTCCATCACTTCGCTAACTAATTAATAACCAGTACTAGCCTAATATCCGAATTTGTTTCATTTAAAACAATATTTTACACAATACAGTACAAATCAGTTCATACAACAAATTTATATACAAAATGCACGGTAACGACAACGACACGATAACAAGTTAATCGAATACAGTACACAACAGCTCGTACAACAAACTTATATTCAAAATGCATAAATTAAATTCGTAAAGTAATAGTCAAAATAATAAAACCTAATCGGGCTGCCCTTCTGAAGCTGCCCTTTAATAAAACATATTTAGCAAGCTTCTTCAACACGAAACCAGCATCTGAAGCTGCCCTTTTGCCTTACAGGAAAAGCTTCCAATCGACAAAATAATAAAACCTAATCGGGCTTCATTTAAGCACCATGTAGCAACAGATAAGATCGAACCCTAAAAACCATCGTGCAGACGCAATCCGATCCAAATCAATCAACAAAAATAAAACAATAACGCGTATGAATCCACGATCGTACTAGTAGATAAATAATCGATTTATAGAAACCGATAGTAATGAATGCAACAGGTACGAATCTGCAGATAAACCATACGTTTTCACCCAGCTATTTGCAGATAAACTATACGAATCTGCCACACAACCCAAACCAATCCGTTTCTTAATCGCAAATCCAGTAATCCCAAATAAAGTTAATAGAATAACGAATTAGATGGGCAGATTATTCACAGGAATGGTTTGGGTTGTGGAGGCTGGTAATCGCCCCTAGAGAGAGAAATTGATTAGGGTTTCTGAGTTTTGTTTTGGGATAATCGGGGTTTGGGTTTTAAAAATTAATTGGGTTATTTATATACTTGGCACAAATGCAATTTTATAAATTTAAGGGTAAAATGGTCATCACAAATTTATTTTTTCGATTGAAGGCAAAATGTCGGTTTAATGTCTGAAGAAGCGATTTTTTTGTTATTATGTTAAAGCGGCGTTTGTGTAATATAATCTTTAATAGGTTATTAAGCGCAAAAATATCTTGACATAAAAGATTAAAACCGTCAGGCGCACGGATAGATATTACCAACGAAGAAGACGTACAACCTGCACATCAAATCAAAAAGGAACAAAAATATCGTGTGTGATAATGAGATGAATGAGTCATATTAAGGTTTTGAAAAAAAAAAAACTCCAATGGACTGGGCTTTACTTTACCTTTGTTGTAGATCGGTAATATTATAAGATTTGTTTTGAGATTTTGATCACAACTTATTGATTGGATCTACTGGTTGAGTGCTTGTTTTAGGAGTAACAGATGTAGGTTCGAACCCAGCTTCATGATTTTGAAAAAATAAATTGAATTTATGAAGGTTGCTTTATGGCATAAGTTGTTTAGGTGAATGACATGAAAATATGACTTGGCGTTATGAGATGTCAGTGGCGTTTTATTTAGCGCTCCTCTTATATATATATGTATATATATATATATATATATATATATATATATATATATATATATATATATATATATGTAAAATAAACATGTTAATAAAACTAAGAAACATAAATAATAAATGGTTTTTATACTAAAATCTTGATAACAAGACTTGTTTTGTTATTCGCTATTTTAAATAGAATTAAAGACCAAAATGGAAAGGTTTTCTAGTTAATGAGTATTTAATGTTTTGTGCACGTTTATCGAAGTGTGCCATTTATGTGCATTTAATGCCATTTTCGAGCATTTAATATTGTTTACGTTTGTGCATGGGTTACGGATGACCTAACATTAATAGCATCAATCACGTGGATAACGGACTTATTGGGTTGACGAATCTAATATGAGCCCGTTAATACGTGGGATAACGTTATTAATGGGTGAATTATCCTTATGACTCGCTAGGATGCGACCGGTTTTTGGGATAATAAGCGACACGAATAAATGATTGAGTTTATCGAGTTGACGAATTCGATAAGGTCTAACTATTTATTCCGAAACTTATTGGACTATGGAGCTTATCTCTTAGACGTCTCATTGTGTTGCATTGAGTCGCATTGTGGTTATGTGAGTGCGTTCATGATGTCATGTTGAGTCGATACACACTCGATACCAAACGCTAGGACTAAGCGGTGAAACAAGATATTTTGGAGATAAATAAAGGAATATGTTGGGGTAGATAACGTTGAATTTGGAATTATATATTAAGAATTGGTTTATATTAATAGGTTGTGCCGAGTCGGTAGTTCTTGGCGGTGTTATTTGTTATCTTCGTTGCTAGTGTTTTTGTGCGTTGCTTGCTTGAGGTGAGTTTCATAGCCCACTTTTATCTCTGTTTTAACTTAATTGGGGTGAGAAATCATGCTACTCTTTTGGACCTTTTAAACTCTTTGATTTGCTTATGTGTTGACTATTTAGATAGATATGTGGTAGTTGTTGCCTTAGTCTAGGGTAGCAATCATATTGCTATGACACTTACCTAGCTAAGTATAGACTTCTACCTCAACCTAGTCCGGGGTAGCATTTGTTCTAGACCTTGCTACGACTGCGCTGGCTAGTGTTGCTTAGGGCCCTACTATGACGTCGATTATGTTATTGATGGTATTGATTGTGATATTGGTATGTGATTGGTGAGATATTGTGTATCTATCTTAGTCTCGCATAGCAAATAAACTCTTACAGGCTATTGAATTTGAACTTAAACCTATGAACTCACCACCGTTTGCTGACCTTTTAGCATGTTTTTCTCAGGTATCTAAGTGATGTTTAGAGTGCTTGTTCTTTGGAAGCTTGGCAATGAGGCATGGTTGAAGGATCATATTTAATATTATGCAGACTTATTTTATAAATCATGTTGGGCCTTACATTTAATTATTTTGGGATGATTGTATTTGGATAATTAATTTGGGATTGATTTTTGAACTTTAATATGATTATCTTGTTTGCTATACTTGTGTGATGTACCAATCGATGCATACGAAAACTCGTTTAAGTCTTCCATTGTACCGAGATTTGGGGTGTTCTGAGATGAAAACATATCTAGTTTACTATTTAACATTGAAATTTATAGTCACTTGATGATTAATGGCTAATCACTTGAAAATGTATCATATTTGACATTTTTTTGTAGTTTACGGAGCGAACAAAAATTTGTGCACTTAAATGCACAACTTTTAAATTGCGTAAGTTTGGGGTATTTCGCACATATAAAATGAATAATTTACCATTTGTTGTCAATAGAATGGTGACAAAGAGGGTAAAATCATCATTTTACATGTGCAAAAATACCCAAAACATATGCAATTCAAAAAGTTGGGCATTTAAGTGCACAAATTAGAGATAAATTATACATGTACAAAATGCTACATTGGCTGATACAATTACATGTATATATTACAAATCTAAACTCCTTCCTTGATGCTTAGTGACATCATTCTTGACATGGCATGAATAAAATGTTTGCTTGGTTGTTAAGAAACCTAATCATCAAAAACGCCTACATGAAAGCCTAAATCCGAATCTTATGTGGCGAAATCGATTCCTGATTATTAGGAATTATCGGTTTTAGATATTGTATTGTAACACAATCTCTACCATATATAGTTTATCACAAACCCTAACACAATCTTATACATACTCCCCAAGATCTATGCCAATGCCACACTCACGAACGAACGTAAAATAGTTCCAGCATTTGTAGAAGAAAATGATTGCAGCAATGACATACAAACTTAAAATCCCACGACACTAAAAGGTTAGAAACATATGATTCGTTTGTGTTTATCAAGTTTTATGTTGTTTTTGTCTCTTTAATGTTATCATGGTATGCAATGTTGATTTATATTGTTTCATGAAATGGCCGTTTCTGTTTTCATGCATTATTATATGCTACTATTGTTACATGTTTTTTTGTGTTGTCTGTGTGATCCAAAATAGCAACAACCGTTAACCAAGTGTTTACTCCGTTATGTGACGCCGATCCTGTGCTGGATGACATCAAAGTCCAAGTAAGGTGCATCAGCATATGGCGTTCACGTGCATGGTCGGATTTGAGGCTATGTAGGGTGCACAACAGCACAGGGCCCCAAATTTTTTGGGGCCTTCAATGTTATAAATGCAAGGTTGATTTAATATTTACGTGAATTTGATGACAATGTATTCTTAAATCTAAGTGATGTTATAAAAAAGTACATGAATGAGTTTATGGTGATTTCACAAATAACAACATAAAACATAGCTAGTTATATGGCTTTTCACATTTTGTATCCCATCCTTTTAGTTTTGATCCAAAAGACCAAAATACGTACAAGTGGGTTTACGTAATCTACATTTTCAGCCCAAGTTTAAAAAAATTATTACAATTTTTGCATGGTTTCTTAAATGATTTTTTTAATACATACTTGATGCTAAAGAAGTGTATATGTGGACATGTGGTAAGTGGTCCGATAATATTAATGTAACAAATACGGAGGACATATTATACAACATTATATCTATGTTTCAAATACTTACTTTTTTATATCGTCATACCTCACCCCGGCATAATCAACTATTGTTGTTTCCGTTGTACGTTTACTTTTAACTATATAACTATCTTATGATTATTTGATTTTATTCGTGTTGTTCAAGAGGCTTATATTGTCAAAATGGCACAGGGCCCCGAAAATCCACGAGACGGCCCTGTACTTCACATGCACCTAATCTGTCTCATTGAGCTTGGATTTTGTAGTTCAAGAATAACAGTTTGATTATAGTTACTATGATATTATTAAGATTTAAATTATGTTTTTATAATGTTACATGGTAATAAAAAAATTATGTATTGTGTTAGGGTAATCGTACTTAATATACTATTAGAAAAAATGACATGTGCTACGTAATTTCTAATTTTGGTATAGGAGAAAATGATAGAAAATTTTTATTTGCTATAACTTAAGCGGTTTACTAAAGCCACCTCTCAAAATGTTCTCTTTAAATAATGTACCAATTTGTCGCAACTAAAAGCCGTGAGAATATGAAATTAGTGGTTATTTTATTGGGGCTTTTAATTAGTATATTATTTTTTAATGATTCTTTTGTTTTTCGTGGTTGGTCGGTTGCTTTTTTAATAATGTTTCCTTTATTACTTTACTAGCAGTCTTGGCTAATCTGGTGACGGATACCATGGGTGACTATATTTTGCGGTGAGTAAATGTTATTTCACTCAAATAAGCAAATAATCGAGAGAGATTTCTCCATCAAATCTAGGATATTGAATTTATTATGCATGAAGTATGATTATTTTGTGTTGTAGTTTTTGATTCTTTCATGAACCAAAAGTTCTTTTATATTATATATATATATCAATATCTTTCTTGAGTTTTTATGTTACAAGTATTGATATGAGTATTACACATTTTTCTCATTAAATCATTTAATTGAACCTTAATATGACGGTTACAACTTTTGAGGTTATAAGTATCGATCAAGTTTTGAGATCCTTCCATAATAAGCAAGTTATGGAGTATGAAATTTTACGCCTTACTAACTATGAAATAGTACGGATGCTTTATATATTACTAGAGATAAGAAATGCGTTTTCTTTACTACTAGAAGAAAGATGGTTAAAGTTTGGTGTCACGTCCTTTGCTATTAATATATTTTATTGCCTTGCAAAAAGTAATATTACTACTAGAATCGGAATTTAGTGGAAACACATTTAGCCATGACCAAAGATGTGGTTAAAAGTCCGATGAAGGACAAAATAAAGGATTTTCAACGTTGACTCGGGGAATCACTTTTCACGACGACAACGTCGTCGCTAAAACTTTTTCAAATTTTGACTATGACTTTTGACGCAAATATTTCGTCAAAAATATGAAGTGGAACTTTCTCGGCCCTATGCACTAGGGACAAAGCGTAAAGGTCACTTTAGCTTGTATCAGAGTGGTTCATCATCAAAAGAACAACAATGGCTTGTAACATTTCCTATTGCTTTGTCTAGGGGATTGGATGTAAAAGAAGGCTTTATCGTCGAAAGGTAGCGGTGAGCTTTCTCACTATACCTCGCTCTTCTTTTATCCCTCTTGGTTACTTATTCTTGTTCCATAAATTTCGTACGTAGACAGTTAATTGCTCTGACTAATTTTTTAGTGCAAAAAAGGACCAACGATGACCCTATCCTTAAGGAGAAGGAGCAGAAGCAGATCGTAGAATCTTTTTTGATTCGAGCCAAGAAGACTAGTAAAAGGATGGATCAAGAATGTTATATATTTCACGAGCTAGATCGGTTGCCGATGAACAAGTAATAACCGACTTAGCAAAAATAGATGGAATTGAGCCTAAAAAATCCATTTTGGTTTCTTATCGATTAGGTATATGTGGGAACATAGAGATAAAAGAATTAAGAAGTATAAGATCGACCAAATTGAACAAATGACATGTCAATATTTATCTTATATGTATACTTCTTTTTTAGTTTACCTGATGTATATCCACATCAATGTGTCTTATTGGGCTTAGTATGTGCTTACTTTCGGTTAATCCTTAGGTATTTTTTGATTATGTAGAAACTTGGATTATTTTTACGTTTGTAATCATGATCTGTTTTCAATCATTTTTTAGGTTAGTTTCTTTATTTTAGAGCTCGGGAAGTGTCTTGAATTCTTTGTTTGGTTGCATGGGTTAAGGTATGCATCTTCATTTATTTTTACTTTGGGGTTCTCTCTCATCGGTCAATATATTCTTTTTACCGAAAAGAAATACTAGTTTGGTACCATTCCAACACTTTAGATAACCACTTGACAATGACACCTTGGCCAAGTAGATACGTCCCACTCTCTAGACCTCGCATTTACTTTTTTGGAGTACGGGATGACTTGCATGGGCAAATAAAATAGAACCTATCAGCTACGCCTTTAGGGGATCCACATATTTCTTTATTTTATGTTGTAGCATCGGTTATTGCTTGGTTACGAATGCCCAATCTATCTATAGAAACCACCCTACTTTTAGTAGATGGCGATGCACACCTAGGAAAGTGCGGAGTATGCCTACCTATTGGTTAGTGTTGGGGCAGAGATAGGGACTATGAAAGTATGTGATTCAATCAAACCTTTTCGGGAAATTCCTAATGCATAAAAGGGATGCTAATAAGTCGGCGACTCGGCATGGATTCAATAGCGAAAGAAGTTCTTTTGATTTGAAGCACGAAAGACAATAAATTCTGAGATCTTGATCCTTTCGGTGTCTTCACTTATGAACAACAAAGACCCATTTTGTTGATTTCTTATCTACCCGCTCTAACAAACTTTTTTTTTTTTTTTTTTTTTACCTTTCTCACGAATTAAGGAAATCATTATATTTTTTTCCTTCTTTCGATAAAATATACCGAGATAGGACGGAAATCCTCTTTGATAGATAGGTGGAAACTTGACCTCTAAGAAAGACATGAGCATGCGTGCCCAATCAAACGCTATAATCATGAAAAGACAGTCTCGCTAAAAATATAAAATTATTATTTTATTATGATGATTGGGAGAGAAATAAACAAAACTATTAAAGTCTTTAGCCACGTCGTCCTAGCTAAAATTAAAAGATGTTTTTATTGTTAATTTATTAAAGGCCATAAAATATTAAAAATTAAAATTATCTAAAGTCGTCGTTAAAAATAAAAATACAATATCTTTGGCAAAATTATATTTTCCTCTAAAAATATGGCTCGAAAATGTTTTCCCGCTCAATCTTTTGCGATGACATATCATGACTAAAGGTTTACATTCCAATTAATATTTACAATAAATATAATTAGTTGGTGTATATACTTTTTAAATAAAAACACATTTTTGGTACGCAAAACTAAATTAATTTATTTTTGAAAATTTATTGATATTTTTCTCAGATTAGATCATTAAAAGTTAATAAGCGGTTGTATTTTTCATGTTTGTTATAAAATAATTTGAGTCATGTAAGTCGATTAACGATAATCGGGATATATCGGGAACAATATATGTACTACGAGATTATAAATGTGATCTTTCATAATATATAACGGTAATTGAGTAGTAGGCGATAACCGGATTATGACTTAAGATCACGTAAGTTGGGTTAATGAAAATCGAGATATAATAGACAATTGCTTACTATGTTTAACTTGAATAATATCGGATGTGATAACACTTGTTTACCAAAATGATGTTTTCAAATTATACTTCGTGTTTAATTTGTATCAATGATATACTTTGAATGCTTGCTCGATGCATCCAATCAATAAATTGTAATGATTCCTTTGCAATATACTTTAAGCGATAATGAATGTGTGATCTTCAATAATAAAGAGAATTGTGATCACACAAGATGTTCACACAAGTAGTGATAATGATTCAGTGGTAACGATGCTTGATTTTATACAACAATAAACAACACTCTATATTGTAATAACGAGAACCGTAATCACATGATTTCCACGCAAGTCATGTTAATGATGCTTGATTGCATATGATAATAAACTACATTCCATATTGTGATATTATAATTAGGTTCGGTTCTATAGGTTTCACATAAATAGTCTCGGACGTGATAACATTTGCTTCAAATTTCAAAATAGAATATAGCCTTTGGATGTCACCTTGTATATGGGTTGTCAATACAATAGATTGAATAGAAAGACACCGTGATAGGTCGGGGTTACTTGAATGGTCTCAAATGATCAACACTTGCACTAGTGTCATACTATTCGATATGAATGAATCATATGTTGACACAAGTCAAGTTATTTATGATGGATGCTAATCATACTTGACTCTATACTATACACTGTATTGGCGTTTAGCTAGGACTTTGGGTTGTGTCTAAAAGGCATGCTTAATGTAGTACGTCGTTTGTTTTAGGGAAATGAAAATGGAGATGAGTAAAAAAGACTAGGAATGGATCCAAAGTCACCTCCTTAGCTTGGTTTCGTAAAACCAATACATTGAGATTTTCAATTGCTATTTGATTCCCGTGTCAATGTACTAAATGTTCTTATCATTCCAATAATAATTACCCTATACCAAAGTACCAAACACACCTTAAGTGTATGTACTTTGTCTCCTATTGCAATTACTTTCTAGATTCGAGGAATTCTCAATCCAGATAAATTTAATAAAAAACATTTTCACTAAATGATGCGTCATTGTAACTATTACATCAATTGGGCAATTAAAACAAGAGAGGTAATGCTTAGAGTTAAATTTATCATGTCACATCATTTTGTGAAAACGTTTTTGCAAAATTTACGTAAATGTAACATTTCTTCATAAAATCATATTCATATTTTCAATACCAATTTTCTCCAAGTATTTTTTCTTATCTTCTCGAACTTTGGATTATTTATTGCTTCGTATTTTCAATATGAATTTTCTCGCAAGTTTTATCTTCTTGAACTTTGAAGTATGTATCTATATTTATTTGTGAAGTGCCATTTTTTTCATGTTGCAGTCCCAAAAAATTTGATATAAGCAACCAATAATCATGGACTATTACTCTTTTTACTTGAAAGTGAAAAATGACAGCCTACCATTATCTTTTATGTTGAAACTATACTCGCTTGGGTGTCTCTTTTTTCTAAAATACACGCTATCCCCCTTCATAGTTGATAGTTCATACCACATATCTCATTTATGCATACTTTTTGTTGTGTTTGAGATTGTTCATATGCAATATTTGCAGGAATCCTCACTACAAAAAAAGTTGTGTTTGTACACACAAATATCTCCACAGTTAGATTAATGTGG
This sequence comes from Chrysanthemum lavandulifolium, assembly GCA_022545495.1. Classification (NCBI taxonomy): domain Eukaryota; kingdom Viridiplantae; phylum Streptophyta; class Magnoliopsida; order Asterales; family Asteraceae; genus Chrysanthemum; species Chrysanthemum lavandulifolium. Next base: position 290,838,662 of record CM040240.1, read on the forward strand.
ACTTTTTTTTCTCCTTTATCCACACAAGTTAGAGTGTAAAAATTTGTTTACACTTACAACCATAGCCTTTTAAAATTCTCTATAATATCCGCATATAAAAGTGTGTACAAAAATAGAGTGTAACTACAACAACTGTGGTGAAATTTGTTTTTCAATTATTTAGTAAAGTCCAAAATACATCCCATGGTTTGTCCGTGTCTCGTTTACATCCCTAAACTTTTTTGGCACAAAATCATCCTCCGTTAGTAAAGTTGGCACAAATACATCCCTCTGTTAGTAAAATAAGTTAATGAGGACTAACGGTGCAAATATTTCTCCGTTATAGGTAAACCGAGGTTTAAAGCGCTCCCTAAACTTTCAAACTTGACAAAAACTGCCCAAGGATAGTATTTATTCATCTCATTCAACCCTAACCCAAAACCTAAAGCTAATAACTCTCTCCTTCTCTCCATTTTGTTCCTACCGTCACCAGCTATAACCACCACCACCGCCGCTACACTGCCACCACCAACAAAAAAAAAACTCAAACCTTCCCTTTTTTCAACTCCCTTGTCACCGATCTGAAGTGTACGCGTTTGTCAAACTCCTGTTCACCGCCACTTTACATACTAAAACATCACCACATCCACCTCATAATCAACCTTGTCAGGTCGTTTATGAGGTGCACGTGCTTCGAAACACCACTGCCACGCGCCGCCGTCTCCCTCCGCCTCTCTTTTTGTCTCTTTTGATTGGTAGCGCAAGATTCAAGCCAAGAAGGTGGTAAGACCACGGGTTCTAGTTGTTCTGTGGCTGAGTCGTGTACCATTTGAACATGAATTAGGCGAGAATATAATCTCAATCGAAAAACCCTTTTAAAAAATTTGGACGGACAAAGATTTTGATCGGATAAAGATTTTGAAGACAAAGAAAAAAAATTATAAGGAAAAGATTTTGGATCGGATATTGTTGGCTTAGAAAAGATTTTAATAAGAACAAAAATGTTGGCTGGGAAAAGCGATTTTGGATCGGTCAAAGAGACTAACAACACCAGTTATGCTGCGTTTTGGGAAAGAGATTAGCATTTTTTTTTTTTTTTTTTTTTTTTTTAATAAAGTGAAAAGAAGAATTTGTATAGGTATAATTTTAACCTTTTCGTCTTAAGAACTAACGGTGCAAATATTTTCTCTTACATTAGGAGATAATGGAGAAATATTTGCCTGTTAGTCCTTATTAACCGATTTTACTAATAGAGTGATGTATTTGTGCCAACTTTACTAACGGAGGGATGATTTTGTGCCAAAAAAAAGTTTAGGGATGTAAAGCGAGACACGAGACAAACCACAGGGATGTATTTTGGACTTTACTCGTAAATATTTGACAACGCACAAGTGTGAATGTTTATTTTGAAATCTATACTATCTATAATAGAAAAATGGTCAAAGTGAAAAGTGAAAAGTCAAGAAAGTGAAATGTGGAAAATTTTAAAAAGGAAATTTTGAAATAATTAATTATGAGTAATTTCAACTATTAATACCTAGATATGTTTCAAAAGGAAACTATTAATACACATCGAAAACCGGGTTGAGCCATGACGCTTCAAACCCGGCGGGTTGATCCGGTTGAATTTGACTCGTTTTTTCGACCCAACCCGTCGGGTTGACCCGGTTTATTTTCACTCGTTTTTTAACCAGAACGGTTCAACCAGTTGAACCTCCCGGGTCGAAACGGGTTTCAAAATATTATGTTAATCCCCAATTTCTCAAACTTTTACTATTTTTCGTTTATAACCCATAAACTTTTTTTATCACTAAAACTATCTTACTAAAAAGTACAATAAAATTTTCACAATGTACAATTTAAACAAGCTACAACATAATTCTAAATATAAAATAATTAAACATACTAATTAATATTATTTTTAAAACACCCTAAAATGAAAAGTACATGTTATTATATACATTATCTGAATTAATAAAACACACAAAACTTCATACAAGCTAACAAGTTGATGGTACATATAGTTTTGAAAATCGGATCGGACCAACGGTTCAACAGGAAACGGTGTCCTCACGATTCGGCTAACCAATAACAGCCATCCAAAAGCGAACTAGAGGACCCGTTGAAACCGATACAAAGCGGTGAATCGGTCTCTTCGAGATCTATTTCTCCGGTTAATCGTCACAGGGTACCCGCCGCCGCAACGCGCGGGTACCTTGTTACACTATATATAAAGGAAAAACCAAAAAGTAAAAAGTGAAAATTTGAAACTATTAATACATATCGAAAACCGGGTTGACCCTGGACGCTTCAAAACCGGTGGGTTGATCCTGTTTAATTTGACTCATTTTGACCCAACATGTCGGGTTGACTCGGTTTAAATCGACCCGTTTTTCGACGGGAACGGTTCAACCGGTTGAACCACCCGGGTTGTACCGGGTTTCAAAACATTATGTTTAATCCCCAAATATTCAAACTTTTATTATTTTCCGTTTAGAACCCATAAACTTTTTTTTAACACAAAACGATATGTTGCTATATAAATATATTATATATATAAGTTTTTTTCAAAAACTATTATAATGTTCTACAATTAAGAGAATATATGTGCCCGTTAGTGTACATTTAACTTTTCAATAGGCTAAATACGCCCATTTCAAAAAGAAAAATGGGGCAAAATGTGCCCAATTTTTTTATAAAATAGCCAAAATTAGCTTCTTTTTTTTTTTTGGGGGCTAATTACATTCATGCTAATTTTGGTACTTGCGTTCTTCTTAACAACGACACCATTAACTCATCCTTGTTAGTTTTACGCGACAAATAACGTGTGTTGTTAGTTTTTATCTCATAACTGATGTAATGTTTACTTTCATTTTCATTAAATGTTTTTATATGTTATTTGATAGATGTTAAAAATTTTGTCTAGACTTTAGTTATCGTATAGTACAACCGTTTTCAATTGCATTTTCATCGGTTCACGTTCTATTTTAAACGCTACACAAAACACTCACCCCGGTATCACAAATCATTAATTATCTGAAGCTAGAAACCGCTGCCGCTAGGTGCGGGTACTCGCCTATAATAAATAATAGCAACACAATAAAGCGTGAACTTTTTAAAAACCCAATTTGTTTATTATTTAAATTTAAAAATAAATTACTTTGTGAATTTTACACTCTAAAAAGTGTGAACTTATTTTTACAAAGAGAATACATTATACGCGCCTAGTAAAAACACACACTGCTCAATTCGATCAAAATTTAAAACCCAAACACAATCACTAAATTTTTTTTAATCACCACAACTTTTATAAATCCCCAATCTCAAAGCAGAACTCACACAATCACCATAACTGATGGTCACACTACTTTACAAAACTCACGCCTCCGTCGTACGACGGCCGCGCGACTCCGACACCGCTGTTACGTTACGCTATAACTGGTCGGACCATCAATCAGACCATTAAACGGAATGCGATTTAATCACAGCTCAATTCAGGCGATTTTAAACTCCTTCAGGTATGATTTAATCGTTAATCTGTTTGTTTTCTGTTAGTTGATTCATCATTATCGTTACTTATTTACTTTTAGAATTTTTATTGCTTATTTGAGTTATTTTTTATAAACAAATAAGATGTTTGTATTTCTTATTTTGTTCTCATCGCAACTGATAAGCAATTTTCAGTTTTTAGATAAAGCTTCTTATAGGGATGTTTGTCTTAGGTTATTTAATAGATAAGCTTATCAACCATAAAATATGAGCTTATAAATGTCAGTTTTAGAGTAAATAACTACATACAAATAAGCAACTAATCAGCGTTTTTCAGTGTTGGACAAAAGGTGTTACTGGTAACCGCTCCGACCCTTTTTAATAACCTGTCTGACTACCTATTTCGTCACTAAAATTATTTCATACAATATCGGTTTTGACAAAGTGACTTCTGTTAATTGTCCACGAAGCTAATGTCTATGCATTATGTGCATTGTTCTTAGGAATTCAGTAGAATATTTGAAGAAAAAAAGAACAATATCATAAAAACACGAATGCATATTTAATCTAAAATTAGGGAGTACAATTATGGTGATGAAGATCAGTAAATAGTAGTTGGGGTCAGTTTATATTTTATACAGTAATTAAGTGTTATTGTTTTTTAACTTGTATAGGTATGAGGCAATTGTATGGAGTAGTACTCGTAACAGAGAAGAGAATGTAGCATCCGGACCCCTTGGAACAAAATGTCGTTGCACATACCTGAAATAAAAAACTTGGCCTCCAAAGGTTTTGACACGAAGTTCAAGGTTTTACCACCTGAAATGTAGACGATGTCGGCTGGTTTACGACAACCACACTGACAAGGTGCATAGAATATGGGTCTCAATTCCAGTTTCCATGTCTCTCTATTTTAATGGTTTATAATACTGTTATTCTCTTTCTGCTCACATTAGTATGTTTTGATATGATAGATTTTTGGAGATTGTTGGTTTGCCTGACATCATTAGCATTGGTAAAGAAATATCTCAGTTAGAGGAAACGAGGGAATTTCAACTTTCATTATCTAATAAGGTATTCCCTGAATTTTCCCTGTTTTTTGAATTTGATTGTTTGTATCGTAACTCATCTCTAATGGGGCCAAAGCGTAAATGACTACTGAATGCTTTTTTTGTTAGGTTGAAGCTGAAATAACAACGTCAACCGAGTCAAAGTAGGTTTCTCTTTTATTGTTATTAATTTATTGTATTATGCATTTTCTTACAAACATATGTTGTGCTTTATGATAAGGGAACGAACTATTGGTAGCAGTTGATTTGAGTTTAACTGCATTGAAAATGGAACTAGCTGCAGAGCTTAACCGAGCTATTGGTTCCAAATGCTCGCCTGAGGATATGTTTGACTTGAGTACCTTTGCTCTTCATTTCGGATATGAGAATCTAAGGTATCTTTTTAAACTATGATAGTTTTGGAATTTATTTCACCTTTATATCTTAACTTGTGTCATGACATCAAGATTACTATTTTAGAAACTTGTTCCAGAGGTCTGCTGAATTTCCTACGGAAGATGAGGATTCAGCCAATTCAAGTGAGGAAGACCAAACATCTGCCGAAAGAAGTTGGACTCTTTCAAGATCTACAATGTCGAGAAGGTCAGCATCTCCAAATACTTGAATTTACTAGCTTATTAAACATAAGCTAATCCAAACACTCACCATGAGCTTATGAGCCTATGATATATAAACCACAAAGTGCTTATATAATATAAGAATAAGCCCAGTTAATAAACTTAACCAAACACCAACCCCCTAAGTTTATAGTAATTGAAAAGAAAGTGACAACACAATGGTTGACATCAGTTTTGGTTTTTGAAGGCTGAAACTGAGAGGGAATCGGGTAATGAAACTTGAGAGTTGCGACACTATGATGCTGCAATATTCTTTTTATACTAAAATGTAAGACTATTTCTTTAGTCTCTCTTAGAACCGCGCAAGTTCATGGTGTTTTCGAGTGTCAAGGAGGCTGTATTTCTGGGTCAATTATTCTTTAATGCTATGATCATTCTATCAATTATCTCGTAGTTACTTTGATCATTCTTTCAATTATTCATAGTATTCTCTTTTGTATAGTCAATTTATGAGCATTAGTTGTTGGCCTTTGTAACGGGATCTATGGTCTAAACGTTTCAATCACTTGTATACCGAATAAATGTTGTGCAAAGATTAAACAAACTGTAAATGTGTTTATGTATTAATCAAATATGTCATCATAGTTTACAAACAAATGTATCGTGTATATATACTGTAATGAAAGGGTACATTGAACCGTTGTGTTGGTTCGTTGATATGACCAGTTATCAATAACTGCTATGTGACGGTTGTAACTGCTTCGTTGACTTTTCTAATGGTTGACTTTTGTTGACCGGGTCATTTGGGGTGTGACGGGTTTATGCTTGGGTCGATGGTGATTAACCCAATATTCTCCCCCTTAATCACAATCGGCTTGCTTTAGATCTTTGACTCCAATTAGTTGTCTCATGGTGAGGAATCTGATCTTTGGTAATGCCTTTGTCAGTATGTCAGCCTTTTGAAATTCTCCACTTATGAATTCGACTTGTAGATCTTCTCTTTCGACGCATTCTCTTATAAAGTGGTATTTTATATCAATGTGCTTACTTCTTCCGTGGAATACGGGATTCTTCATTAGTTCGATGGCGGACTTGTTGTCTACCAGTATTGTAACTTTCTCTTCTTCCGTGTGTGTAAGCTTGCTAGCGGTCTCTTTAACCATAATGCTTGTGTTCTTTCTTTGTTGTCGCAATGAATTCGGACTCACATGATGATAGAGCTACCGTGGCTTGCTTTTGTGTACTCGGTGATTGGTGATTCACCGTAGTAGAAGATAATTCATGAGTGCATTTGCCTTCTTGAGTGTTGACTCGTAGTGCTGTCACTATAACCTTGTATCTGTTTTCTTCCATTGTACTTGTAGGTGATTCCATAGTCTTTTGTTCCTTTAACGTAGCGTAGTACTTGCCTTATAGCTTTCATGTGTTGTTCCTTTGGTTCTTGCATAAAAGCGACTAAGTAATCCAAGCGGAGTAACTTAAGTCGGGTCTTGTATGTAACAAGTATCGTAAGCATCCAATCAAGCTTCTATATTCGATTGAGTTGACCGTTGTTTCTTGATGTTCTTTGTTAGTCTTGTTCACGGATCCATAGGTATTAAAGTTTCGTTGCGATCTAGCATTCCAACTTCTTTTAGGATCTTGCTTGCGTAGGCGGATTGCTTTATTGATATGTCACCTCCGGTTTGTGTGACTTCAATTCCTAAGTAGTAGGATAGTAATCCTAGGTCACTCATCTCGAATTTCTCTTCCATTTGAGCTTTGAACTTGTCTATTTCTTTCTTTGGTGTGCGGTGATGATTAAATCATCCACATAGACTCTACTAGAAGTATTGAGTCTTTTGACTTCTTTGTGTAGACAACTTGTTCTAAAGCGCACTTCTTGAAATCTAAGGACTTCAAGGTATTATCTAACTTTATGTTCCATGCACGTGGTGCTTGTCTTAATCCGTATAGAGCTTTTATCAATCAGTAGACTTTTCCATTCTCTTTTATAAATCCTTGGGTTGTGTAACATACACTTCTTCTTTTAAGTCTCCATGCGAAATGCGATTTGACGTCTAGGTGATGTACTTCCCATTTATTATTAGCGACTATGGCTAATAGTAATCGGACTGTTTCCATTCTTGTTACAGGTGCAAAGACTTATTCAAAGTCTATGCCATGCTCTTGTATGTAGCCTTTTGCTACTAGTCTAGCTTTATGCTTGACTATATTTTCATTAGCATCTTTCTTGGTCTTGAATACCCACTTTAATCCAATGGCTTTTTGTCCTTTTGGTAGAGTGGTTAGTTCCCATGTATTGTTTTTATTGATGGAATCTAATTCGACCTTCATTGCTTCGATCCATTTTTGATCGTTTGATGCTTCCTTGTAATTCTTTGGTTCATCTTCAGCTAGTAATAAATGCTCGGGTAAAACTTCCTCGGTGTTTTCATATAGATCATTCAATGTTCTAAAACCTTGTAATGATGTGTGATCAAAGTCTGGATGTAAATTCCGGGTTGTAGTTGAGTTACTTTGATTGGTTGAATGTCTTGAAGTAGTTGGTGTAATTTGAGTATTTATTCTTGATGAAATTGTAGATGGTGTGCGAAGTGTTTGTGATTGTGAGGGTGAGTCAGTTGTTGATGCTTCATATTCATGATCATCATTCGCTGGGATATCATTGTCTTCTTCATCTGGTTGGTTTTGGTTTTCCTGATGTTCATCTGTGGCTTCAAGGTTTTCGACTTTGAAGTCAAACCATTCGGGTTCATCATTGGTGTGTTCATCTAGGTAATCCTTCCAGTCCCATGCTTCATCCTCCTTAAACTTCACATCTCTACTAACACATATTCTTTGTGTTGTTGGATCAAATAGTCTATAAGCTTTTGATCCTTGTTCGCTTCCTAAGTATACCATTTTGTTACTTCTATCATCTAACTTTGTCAGATGTTGTGATGGTACCTTTGCATATGCTATGATGCCAAAAACTCTTAAAGTTTCTAAGTTTGGCTTTTTCTTCTTAATTGCTTCATATGGAGTGATGTCTTCTAAAGCTCTTGTAGGAACGCTATTTAGAATGTATATAGCGTGTCTAACAGCTTCAACCCAAAAGTTTTGTGGCATGTTAGTTGCTTTCATCATACATCTCGTAGTAGACATGATTGTCCTATTTCTTCGTTCAACAACTCCATTTTGTTGTGGTGAGTAAGGTGCGGTTAGTTGTCGTGCTATGCCATTTTCTTTGCAATATTGAGTGAATTCGTTAGAAGTGAATTCTCCTCCACGATCAGTTCTTAACATTTTCAATGTTATTCTTAGCTCCTTCTCTATTGTTTCTTTGTATTCCTTGAAAGTACCGAAAGCTTGATCTTTCGTACTTAGGAAATCATCCACATATATCTTGAGTAGTCATCTACTAACAAGAATATATATTTCTTTCCAGATGGTGTTGGTGGTGTTATTGGTCCACATAAATCTCCGTAAACTAAATCTAATGGTGATGTTGATCTAGTTTTTGCTTTCTTGGGAAATGGTGCTCTGCTGTGTTTACCAACTAAACAAACATCACAAATTTGTGTTGTATGTTTAATGGCAGGTATTCCTTGAACTAACTCTCTTTGAGTCATGGATTTTAATGATTCAAAGTTGAGCTGTCCTAATCTTGCGTGCCATAACCAAGTGTTGTCACTTAAGTTTGCTAATAGGCAAACAGATGTGCCTATCTTCAGACTTGCTTTGTATAGACGGTTTCTTTGTCTTGTGACTTTCAAGAAGATTTTGTTGTCCATGTCATAAAGTCGTAGTTCATCGTCGTCCATTACAACTTTACAACCTATTTCGGTAAATTGTCCAAGGCTCAATAAATTGTTTTTCAAGCTAGGAATGTAATAGACTTGAGATATGATTTTTGTTTCTCGTCTTCACATTCTAATAGGATTGAACCTTTTCCTTTAATCTCTACATGAGATCCATCTCGAATCTTACTTTTCCACTAACGTTCTCATCTAGTTCTTTAAAGTGTTCTCTTATTCCAGTCATATGGTTACTAGCTCCATTGTCTAAATACCATTGACTGTCAACACTTGTCTCTTTATATCCTACATCTTCTTCGTGTAGCGAGACCTTTTGATCTTTTAGCTTTGTTACATGTGGGTCTTCTAATATTGCCATTAATAAGGTAGGTTCTAAGTCCTCCTCGACAAGATTAGATTGCATACTAGTGTTTGGTTTTGAATAACACTTAGATGCATAATAACCAGTCTTATTGCACTTGTAACATCTAACTTTGCTAAAGTCAATATTCTGTTTGTTGAAGTGATTGTGAGTGTTTTCTCCATCCTTCTTCTCGTGGTTATTTTTATCGTGGCTTTTCCATCCTTTATATCTTCCACGTCCACGTCCTCTGAAATTTTTCCCTCTATTGTCATGTCGTGTGAACATCAGTTTGTCTTGACTGTCCACTTGTTTTCCTTTCTTGAACTTAATCCTCTCTTCGTAGGTTTTAAGTCTTCCTATTGCCTCTTCTAATGTCATTTCACTTAGATCGGAATATTGTTCTATAGATGCGACTATTTGCAGATACCTTTCGGGTACAACATTTAGTAATTTCCGTACTAAGGTTTCATCTTCTATTGTATGTCCTAGACTAGTGGCTTTGTTTACGAGTGTTGTGAGTTTTGTGGTGAAGGTGTCGATTGTTTCATCTTCCTTCATGTATAACATCTCAAATTCGGATTTGAGTGTTTGTAATCTTGCTTTTTTAACTCTGTCTTCGCCAACGTGTCTAGTTTTCAAAGCATTCCAAATGTCTTTTGCGGTTTTGTGCTTTGTTATTTGAAGTAATTGTTGTTCGGGCAAGGCTTGGTAAAGGAAAGCAATAGCGGTTTTTTCCTTTTTCTTATCGGGTTGAGTCGTTTCAGTCGGCTCAATTGTTTCCCATAAACCATTCGCTTCGAGAATGATTTGCATTCGAATTGCCCATAATGAGTAATTCGCGGGCTTTAGGATTGGGCATTGAAATTGGGGTGTACTATTCGAAATGTTAGTACTAGGTTCCTTTCCTTTCGTCATATCTTAAAATGATTATGACAATAAATCTCCAACAAAGAATTTTAACACAATGTGTTTTATTTATAAAATTCTTATTTCTTAAAATGAGCTCTTAATGTTTTATCTTCCTCAAATGGGTGTAAAACTTTTCTAGGTATAGTTTTAACAATTTTTAAACTATCCTCGGAGATTATAAAATTTAAACCGAATAACCTAAGGTTAATTACTCCTTACAAATTATTCCTAATCAGTATTCTAAGCAGTGTAATCACTAGGTTAGATATACTATACAAATATGATAAGATTTTAATAATTTTTTTAAAATAACTTATCAATCTAAAACTATATATATCAAATATATAAAGTAAAAATGAAAGGTGGTTTTGAAAAACTTTTGGAACCTGGAGGGGTTGATGGTTTAACCCGATGCCTTAACTAAAATAAAATCCTTGAGTGGCCCTTATCTGTACACGCGTTCACTTATAACCCTTTTATCTCTTTTCTGTTTTGTTGAGATAAATACACGCGTACTTATTCTTTTTTGAGATACTGCCTTTTCAGTCTCTCTCTCTCTCTTTTCAGAAGATAACTTATGATCTTCTTTCTTCTTCTCCAATACAACCGACGGTTGACCGGCCTCTTTTGATGGCTGTGGTTTTTGACCGTCCTTTCTACTATCTCCGGTGTGGTGTTCCTTTTACGAGCACTGTTAACCCTTCAATTTGAAACCTAGGGTTTCGGATTAATTGGGGGTTTTCTGATCCGTGAGTATTTTTACGATTGGAGTTTGCTAATGAATCAATTGGGGTTTTCAATTGATCCTTCTGGGCTTGATTTCGTTTAAGAACAGGTGTGTTCGTTCTAATTCGAATCTTTACTTTGTGCCCTAATTGATGACGCTCGTATTAGTTTTATTTTTAATCAAAAATTTAAACGATTAAGTTCGTTTTCTGATCCTGTTTTGGATTGGGTATTGAAACTGGTTTTGGAAAGATTTTTTTGCTTGTTTGATTTGTTGCCGGGTTCGGGTTGTGAGTAATCACAAAGTGATTATACCCCTGTTGCGACAAACGTTTGAGACACAAAAATGACTTCTGGATTTGTGTTCTTATCGATTTGCAAAAAAAAATTTATTCGAAACGGGTCTTGTGTTTTTTTTTGATTCTGGAACTTTTACGAGTCAAGGTAAATGATGATTGTTGGTTGATAGACCAAACCGCTTTGATACCAATTGTTGGCCTTTGTAACGGGATCTATGGTCTAAACGTTTCAATCACTTGTATACCGAATAAATGTTGTGCAAAGATTAAACAAACTGTAAATGTGTTTATGTTTTAATCAAATATATCATCATAGTTTACAAACAAATGTATCGTATATATATACTGTAATGAAAGGGTACATTGAACCGTTGTGTTGGTTCGTTGATATGAGCAGTTATTGATAACTGCTATGTGACGGTTGTAACTGCTTCGTTGACTTTTCTAATGGTTGACTTTTGTTGACCGGGTCATTTGGGGTGTGACGGGTTTATGGTTGGGTCGATGGTGATTAACCCAATAGTAGTTAGTAATTGACTTGAATTGAATCCTTTTCCTGTGCATTCATATTTTGACCATTATTCCTCACTAATATTACAATCTGCTTATGAAATCAGGTTGCTTTGGATATCAGTTGAAGGGTCAAAGGAAATTCTCAAGAATGACGAGCATTTGTTGAGTCTGGGGAAAAGGGGTCTTGAGTAATTGCAGAATCGTAGTAGATGCTAGATAAATGAATTAACTGTTCTATGTAATCTGCATATGATTTTTAGCCTCAATTTGAATCCGGTTTATATGATGTAATTGAGATTTAAATTTGGAATTTGTTTAGCTTTATATAAAAATCTTGAATTTGTTATGATTTTTAGTTTTATATAAAAATCAATTTGTAAAAATCTGGATGTAAAAATAGCACTATATAATTTGTCACACTTTTAAGTGTGAACTTTTTTAATATACCCGCTTTTTGTAGTTGGCTTTTGGTTGGTTTGTTCACACTTTCAAGTGTGGAGTTTTCATAATTGTCCACATTTTAAAGAGTGTAGCTCCTTGTTTGTTCACACTTTCAAATGCGAACTATTAAATTTTTATCCACAATTTACAATGTGAAGCTTCTTTCTCTTATGTTCACAACTATGTGATAAAAAAAAAGTATATATTTCTCCACACTAACTTGTGTGAATAGTCTATTTATATATTCACGAAAATAAGTGTGGTGATTCACAATAATTTTGTAACACCCGATATTCCTACACAAGAGGAAAGTGTGGAGAATGAAATTGTACACACTTTCATGTGTGAAGATGTACCTAATAAAATGTGTAAAATGGCATGATTTTTTGTAGTGCCTGTAGTGTTTTTTTTCTTCAGTTTTATTTGTATAAACAAAGAATACTATAAGCATCTTTCATAAATTCTTGTCAAGATGATATTTTCTAGTATTAGTGATGTTTTATTTTCAAAGTAAGAGTAATACATATGCAAGTTGAAAACCATTTGTTGTTACTCTTTTTACTGAGTAGATACTAGTATAACAAATAAAGGAAGTTTTCTATGCAAATGCAAAGTCAATATAGTCTTCTTTTATTGATAGAATAGAAATATCCAAAGATATATAGATACTCATCCACAACCAACGCATGCTAAACACATTCATATCACCACCAGCAACCTCACCCCTTTTTGACTATTGACTACCAGTTCACCCACTAGCTACTCTTTCAGATCTCCTTCATTTCGTATCATTTTGTAACCCAAATTTCGCCCTCTTTCACTCCACTTTTTGATAAAGATAGAAACATGATGTTTTCATCTGGTGACTTTGCTCACCTAAAAATACCCCTTGAAAATATCCTGATAGCCACCAACAACTTTGCTGAAGAAAATATCCTGATAGCCACCAAATTTCGCCATCATTTTGATAAGAGATACAAGGGACGGATCTTGTGGGCCGGTGACTTGATTGATATCACTGCTCGGAGGTTTAATAAAGATGTATGGGATGATGAAATTGAACAATGGTTTTGGACAGAGATTTCCATGCTTTCTAGTCTCACGCATAAAAATGTGGTTTCTCTTGTTGGGTTTTGTGATGAGAATGATGAGAAGATCATCATTACCAGGTATAATACTAGGGGAAGTCTCAGCCTGTATCTAAGTGACCCGATGTTGTTGACATGGGTGCGAAGATTGGAGATATCTGTCGGTATTGCTCAAGCGTTGAGCTACATTCATTATGACGAGCCACGCGATTTCAGCGTAATACACCGGCTCATATGCAGTGGCAACGTTCTATTAAATGATGATTGGGAACCCAAGTTATCTCATTTTGAATGTTTCATGAAGATTGAAGCATCTAAAAGGCACCATTCTTTTCATACTAATAAACTTCGGTATGTGAAAGGGTATGGAGACCCAACATATATTGAGACTAAAAGTGTGAACCACAAGTCAGATATCTACTCCTTTGGGATTGTACTGTTTGAGCTACTATGTGGTAGGAGATCAGTTGACGGCCAAGATAATAAGTATTTGGCTCCGGTGGCCATTTTCCATTATAAAAAGAAAATACTAGATGAGATGATTGATCCAGTTCTATGGAAACAAATGGATCCACAATCATTCAACGTTTTCGCGAAGACTGCATATGACTGCTTGAATGAAGAAAGATCTCGACGCCCGGATATAAGTGAGGTTGTCACAAGACTTGAGAGCGCGTTGAAACTTCAAATGGAATGTCAAAATGTTGTAAGAGGCTTTTCTCTTTCATCTTTTTTTAATAACTAATCTCTATTTATTCATGATATTAATATTAACACCAATATAATTATTTACTTATTACTGTATTTATTTGATATTAAAGGAACATTCAATAGTTGCGGACAATGTTGAAGATACATCATCCAATCATGACAAGGTAGTTATTACTGTTGTTGCAAGTAGGGGTCTTAATTAGGTTGGGTTGGTCGGATTTGGGTCAATTCGGGTCGGGTCAAAGTCGAGTTAAGGCTACAAATAATACTCAAAGCCAGCCTTATTTGAATTCGGGTTATTCGGGTTCGGGTCAATCTGGGTCGGGTCTATTCGGGTTTCGGTCGACCCGAATATGAGTGAAACGGTAAAAAAATTGCCTATATGTACTAATTTAATTAGACTATTTATAAAAATTATATTAATTAAAATGAAAAATCCTTATTCAAGTCAATCAGGTCTACTCGAAACCGAGTTGGTCAAACATTTCAACCCAATACCCGACCCTATTTAGTATTTGGGTTACTCGGTTTGACCCGAATATTTTTTTTACCCAAGTAACCCGACCGGAATAAGCTTAATTGGCTTCGGGTCGGCTTTTTTTACACCCAGTTGCTCACCGAAATTTTAGAAAAGTGAACTCCATATTTGCACAATTACACGTGTCATTTTTTTGACACTTTGTAATGTTGTCTTGTTTGGTACATATAGGGATCATTGGCCTCCATATCTAAACACGTTAAGTCCCATGTCAGGAAAGAGACAAAGTCTTTCCTCAAAGATCTTTCTCACTTAAAACTCAGCTGGGAAGATATAGAAACAGCAACCAACAATTTTGCTGTTGAGAACAAGATAAAAAATTCTAAGCTTGGAACAATTTACAAAGGCCGTCTCTTACATTCTGAAGAATTCATCGATATTATTGTAAAGACGTTCTATTTAAGATATATAAAAGATGAGAGCAAAAAGTTTTGGACGGAAGTTTCAATGCTTTCTAGTCTCAAACATAAGAGTCTAGTGTCTCTTATTGGGTTTTATGATGATGAGGTGGACAAGATTATCGTATACAACAAGGAGACCAACAAAAGTCTTGCAAAATATCTAGGTGACCAGACCCTCACATGGATGCAAAGGTTGAAGATATGCGTTGCTGTTGCGAAGGCATTGAGTTACATCCATTATGATGATGGACGTGATTTTAGTGTCATACATTGCAACATCAGGGGCTCGAAAATCTTACTAGATGACAAATGGGAACCCAAGTTATCTGGTTTTGAACTTTCGTTGAAAAATACAGTCGCTCGGAGGCACCGTCTTCTTCTTACTCGTGATATTGTTAAGAATGTATACCTGGACCCAAAATATGAAAAGACTGGTGGTGTGACCCACAAGTCAGATGTGTATTCGTTCGGTGTTGTATTACTAGAAGTCTTGTGCGGAAGGAGTGCAGACAAAGATGGAGACGAAGACGAAAACGAAAACGAAGATGAGTTGGGAGAAGGGTTTTTAAGTCAAGTGGCTAAATCTCATTTGGACGAAATGATCATGCCACATTTAAGAAATCAGATGGACGAAGAAGCATTAAAAATCTTCTCAGAAACAGCATATTGCTGCATAAAAGAGAAAAGAGCAGATCGTCCACATATAGATCAGGTTGTCAAAGGACTTGAGAAAGCGTTGAAACTTCAATTAATGTATGAAAATCTGGTAAGACAATCAACCGCTTATAGACTTTATGTGATAATAACTGTTATATTTATCTACTAATCTCCTATTCTTTTGCAAATATTATTTTAGGAACTTCCGAGGAGTGCAGTTGATAGTGCATCATCCAATCACCTGAGGGTAATTTACTTCTTTATAGTTTTAGTTCGAAGCTGGTCATCCTAATTAATAAACAAAAAAGTAAATTACATGAATGGTCTTATGTGGTTAAGGGCTTTTTACATTTGATCCCTGTTACGAAGAAATTAGACAAGACATTTCTGATGTCTCATATTCATAACCCTGGCACTCTAAAATGATAAACGACCGTTAACAAATTTATTGAGATGATCACCTCCACACCACACAATCAACACCCAAAAACCAGAAATCAAAACACCATCTGCAACAACTACCATGGACCTGCACACTAGTAACAAATCACAAATCATTTTTAGGCGTAAAACAGTAACTGATATCGAAGCTAACGGAATCCATTGGCTGAGAATAAAGTGTTGTTGTATCACTTTAATTTTTCTATTAACATCAAAAATTTGTACAGATTGTGAATCTTTTTTCATTCAATTATTTATTTAAGTACAATGTTGTATGTTGAATGTCCACACAATGTTGCAGCTGAAGAACTTGGAACACTTGAAGATTGGACTTAATGATATCAAGATGGCAACAGAGAAATTCGCCGAAAAATATTGCATTGGGTCAGGTGGATATGGTATGGTATACAAGGCACAGCTCAAACATTTTGATAGCAGTATATCTTCATCAATAGACGGGGTGAATAAATGTGATCTTCCCAAGAAACAAAGCACGGTAGCCATAAAACGGATTCACAATCAAGAAGGAGAACAAGGGTTCATGGCAGAAATTGAGATTCTGACTAGCTGTAAACATGAGAATATAATCTCTCTTCTTGGTTTTTGTGACGAAGAGCGTGATCACATGATCCTTGTCTATGAGCTTGCTTCTAAAGGAAGTCTTGAGGATTATCTGGGAAACAGTGAAAAAATGACTAATCTTACTTGGATTCAACGCTTGAAAATATGTCTTGATATCGCACATGGCTTGAATTACATTCACAACAACACGGATCAGGACAAACAAAAGATAATACACCGTGACATCAAGAGTGCGAATATTCTATTGGGCGATAATTGGAAGGCAAAGATTGCCGATTTTGGGCTCTCCAAATTTCACCCAGTAGATGAAGATGCCAGTACTTTCAATGCCAGTACGATTGCAGGTACACCAATGTACTTCGATCCAGAATATAAGAAGTATGGTAGATTAAATAAGAAATCAGACATTTACTCTTTTGGAGTGGTGTTATTAGAGATCTTGACCGGGAGGTTGGCCCATGATTTTGATAAGGGGATAGCAGCCGTTGCACGACATCATTTTGAGAAGGGAACACTAATGGAAATTGTTGATCGCAAGATAAAGGAAGAAACCAATGAGCATGTCTTTTCTCTAAGCAAAGGACCCGACAAAGAGTCTTTGGACATATTCGCAGAAATTGCATTTCGATGTCTCGCGGAAACTCAAGTGCAACGCCCAACAATAGATGTTGTAATCAACGAACTCAAGAGAGCGTTAAAGTGTCAGGTAAGTCAATGCTCTAAAGATATTTTTGAGTATATTAGGCAGATCTGTATGTGGTATATGTCAAATTACAGATAGGATCCTTTATATTAATATTTCATATTGACGTTACCTTTATTTGAACTACTACCTCAAACTTCGCTAACTAAAAAAAACTTTGCAAACAATATAATTAACGAGCTAAAAAAACATATCAATATTATTTAGAATTATGTGTAGAATAAATAACTATTGAGAGACTATTTTCAACTACTCATTTATGTCTTTGGAATTTTGATTTTAATGTAAATGTATCGAATGAAAAATATACAATTTAACTAATTCATATAATACATTCCCTAGAAATATAAAATATTAAAAAAATTCAATATCATAGATTCGACAAAAATAATTTTCAGTTGTATAGATTTGACTAATTATATTTTAGTAAAAAAATAACTAGCTATTTATTAATTTAATTTAGTCAATGGTGGTAAAAAGATTCCAGTTTGCCAAATTGAGGGGTACTAAAATAGTAAAATGCATTTTTCCCTTTCTTTTTTAACCTATCAAATCGACTAACTATCTGATGATTCACAGGAGAACCGCAAGGACAACCTCAAACTGTCACTCGACGACATAAAGTTGGCGACGCAAAGCTTCAGTCAAGACAATCTCATTGGACATGGGGATTTTGGGAATGTGTACAAGGGTAACACTCATGGGCATAACTTCATTGCAGCAAAGCGGTTGGGTAAGAAATCTGCTGAAGGGGAAGCTGAATTTATGACAGAGCTGGAAATCCTCATGGAGTATAAACATGAAAATGTCATTGGTCTTGTAGGCTACTGTGATGAAGAGGATGAGAAAATTATTGTATATAAGTATGCATCCAGAGGAAGTCTTGATAAGTACTTGAGCGATGAAAGACTTACATGGGTGATGCGGCTTAAAATATGCATCGATATTGCAGTCGGGTTGGAGTTTCTTCATGGACCTGTTTCAAGTCTAGAAATGGTAATACATAGGGACATCAGCAGCAGCAACATTCTACTGCTTGATTATTGGAGGGCAAAAATTAGTGATTTCGGGCTTTCCTTAGTTTGTCCAACAAATGAGGATGTAGACTACGTCATCGACAATGTTACAGGCACAATTGGCTATCGTGACCCACTGTACTCAAAAACAGGCTTCTTAACCAAAGAGTCTGATATATTCTCACTGGGTGCGGTCTTATTTGACATATTGTGTGGGAAACTATCATCCGAAAAGCTAGATGATGATTATCTTTATTTACCCTTTTTGGCTAAACACCACTATTATGTTGAAAAACTTGATAAGTTGGTGTTTGAGGGTATCAAAGAAAAAATTGTGCCACAGTCATATATTACTTTTACAAGGATTGCCCTTAAATGCTTACATCACACGAGAGAAAGACGACCAACAGCTCATGATGTGGTCATACAACTCAAGAAAGCATTGGAATTCCAGGTAAGTTTCTATATTTTGACAAAATTGGCTAACTAATTTTAATTTATATATATCTAAACTATGGCCTTTAACTGTTTTATAAACTTTAAGAAAGTAATTATATGAAACATGAGTTTATTAATTGATTAATGTATATGCAGGAGGATCATGAGCTATGGGAGCCGAAATTGCCTAATGACTATAAAGAAATAATCCAGATGTCAAAGTGCCCAGAAATCTATTCTAGCAAAAAGAAAGAGGAACTTTACAACATTTTTTGTAAGAGAATCCTTCTTCAACAGAACAAAGTGGTAACGAGTTCATTCTCATATCTCCTTTATTGGGTGTCTACGTATCTTCTCCTTATTGAGAGATAATACAAAATCACACATGCATTTATACATCATAAACATTGATTCTGATTTGTATTTCGGTTGTATAACAGTTGTTGTCATTCGTTGGTAATGGAGAAAGAAATGAAATGGTTTCAGCCACAATGTTTTCGTACATAAACAGTTGTCCACATGAGTTGAAATCTCTTTCAGAATCAAGGTTATTCTCTTTACCTCTCCACCTTTGTTAGTTTTTAATGATAAGCAAACATATGCATTATTGGAAGAATTATGTTATGCTTTTTAATGTTAAAGTATAAGGTTATTCTCTTCACCGTTTAATGCATGAAAAGTTGTTTTCAGTTGCATAATATGATTATTAATCATATAATTATAATTATGATCAAATAGGATCAAACTTAAGAACCCCTTTGACTATATTCTGCTAGAACTACTAATCCTCTGCGTTAATCAACAAAGGAGTAGTGCTTCAACATTAGCTCTTTTACACTTCAGACCTCATCTCATCACGTTAATAACAAGATTAGTCCTGCATACATACATATCAACAATGAGAACTGATGTTGTACATGACAAAATAGATTTTAATACTCACTATATGGTTGGGAACTATAATGTTATAAACCTTCTAATGTTTTGGGTCCTCTGTACTCATGACCGTGAATTAAAATTTTGCTAAGCATCTTGATAATGTTTTTTATAATGTTCTTACCTTTATTTAAATAGACATTTTTCTGGTATAATAAATTCTAATATAGAATTTAAACTCTTGTTCCGAAAATTACAAAATTCAAAAAGTAGAAGTGTCTGAGAATAAAGGCCATGACTGATTTAGACTTTGGATGTTTATAATCTGCGCAGGTTTGGGACAGTGGTGGATGTTTAGTTTATGATATATAAAATATACTAAAACATAAAGACATCAAGAGTACACAGCGGAAGACTTAAGATCATAACAAATAAATTAATTAACTGAAAGTATGCGTAACGTACCTCTTGCGAATATCAAATCCCTCGAGCAAAGCAAAACAACCCTCGAGCAAAGCAAACCAAAGAAGTACTTATTGGTGTAAGAATAATGTCTTACAACCACGTTCTTGTACACACGAATTAACCAAACGAATCAGCGATTGCTAGATCTAACACAAGTCCTCGTTTAAGAAAAGCGAAACCAAACTCCCTTACTTGGGGTGTTCGGCGAAATATGGACTAGAGAGAGAGAGAGAGATCTAGGGTTAATTCAATGCACAAGTGTATGAAACCCTAGAACCTACCCCTCCTTATATACTAGTAGGTAAACTTAGGGAACAAGTTTGTGAATTAGGCTTTGTTTAGCCCCTATGGCCGGCCACCAATGCAAGCCCAAAGCCCATTCCATAACTTTTCCAAGTTTCCATTTCTAGTCCTTCTCTTTTCCATTTAACGGTCGTTAGTCATTTTTCCGTTAAATACTTAACGATCGTTAACCGGACTTAATGTGTAATAATTAATCGTAAACATAAACATTAATTATTAACTTTAATTCTCATTCGCTAATGTGTGCAATCCCGTGGTCACGAGTTCGAATCCGGACATTCACATGTTTGTAAATATATACATTTCCAACACTCCCACTGGATATGTTTACAAAGCGTGAAATGACATTGGTTAGCGTCTAGCAACACGCCAATGCCCCGGTACAACTCATGTATGGTTTTCGGAGAAAACCAAATTTGATGATTCATCATCATATTCATCCTTTATTTCTAATACCATGTTAATAAGAATATGGATCTTACTCATTTCTTAATTAACTATTCATTTCTCGCTTTATATGATTGAGTAAGATTACCAATTCTTACGAGCGAAGACCTTGGGTATGGCCATACAAACATCTTAACAATCCTACGAGGGCCCAGTAGTATTATACTTCAAAATAAATTTGAAGGAAACAAATCCCATTTTGACTACAAGCGAGGATTCATAAATTTCGCAACACTTCGAAAACAACCCTTATAACTACCGATTCGTGTAGCGTTAGATTGCTTCACAAAATGCACTACATCCATGACATATCTCTTGTATCTCAAGTCGAGGATAAATATCCATGATATACTTAATGACAAAGATCCATAAAGTATCATCATGTGGGTGGGATAAGTCCTATATTCAATTCATTGAATATCATCGAAATTAGTCATGCTACGCATCAATATACTTTCAAGTATATTCTAACTAATACTCGATTTGTCTTAATTCAATATCATTCCCATGTTATTGATTGACAATGGACTATTTAGAATAACTTAAGTTATTCAAGGATTTAAACATGCAAATATAGGACAACATCATAATAAATGAATAATAAACATAACAAAATACTTTATTTCATTTCAATAATAATGTTTACAACATCCTTTTATCTAAAATACTTAGTCACGAGATGGGCATGAAACTACTAGCTAAGCGAAGTCCAAACTTATCGGACAAATGATTAAGTTTTCACCGAGCAAGGCCTTCGTTAACGGATCGCTAGGTTATCATCTGTGTGAACTTTGAGCAACTCAATTTCACCTATCTCGACTTGCTCTCGAACATAGTGATATTGTCTAGGATAGTGTCGGTGCCCTTCATGACTCCAGGTTCATGGGCAAAAGTAATTGCAATTGAATTGTCACAATATACTTTAATAGGATTTTCAATCGACGGCATAACACCAAGCCCGAAACAAATTTCCTTATCCAAACAGCTTCCATGGCGACCTCGCCGCTATGTACTCACTTTCAGTAGCGAGACATCGCAAGTGTTGTCATTTCTTACTCTTCCAATCCACAACACCTCCATTGATGACAAAATGTAACCCGTTTGAGACTTCGTATCATCTTTGTCACACTTCCGGGATGCATCGCGATAACACTCGTAATGAGCGTTACGCTTCGGATTTCCTCCATACACTATGAACATATCTCTTGTAGCCCTAAGGTACTTGAGAATATGCTTATTAACGATCCGATGAATTTCACCGGATTCGTTGATACCGACCGGTCAAGTTTTGAGCAAACGCCACATCGGGCCTTGTGCATCGTATCGCGTACATGATAGATCCTACACGAAGCATAAGGAACTTTCTTCATCGCGCCACCTCTGCGGTGTTGAAGCACAACCTTGGCTGCTCAAACCATGATTCACTTGCATTGGCAAAAACCCTTCTTGGAATTTTGCATATTGAATCTCTTCAATATTTTGTCAATGTAAGCACTTTGGCTTAAACCAATTAGCCGCCTTGATCTATCCGGTGGATCTTGATTCCGAGTATATATCTTGCTTCCCTAAGTCTTTCATCGAAAAACATTTACCAAGATAGGCTTTCACCTCATTTAGGCTTGGTATATGATTTCCCATGATTAATATGTCATCGACATACGAATAAGGAAAGTAACACGACTCCACTAGCTTTGTGATATACACATGGCTCATCAAGATTCGAGTAAATCCAAAACTTTTGATTTCTCCATCGAATCTTTTATTCCATTGCCTTGATGCTTGCTTTAGTCCATAAATGGACCTCTTAAGCTTGCATACGGTTAGGAAACAATGGATTCACAAACCCTTCCGGCTATGCCATATAGATGTCTTCATCTAGGCGGCCATTCGAAAAGCGGTTTTGACATCCATTTGCCAAATCTCATAGTCATAGTGTGCGACTATAGCTATGAGAATCCTAATAGCTCTTATGTCCGCTACAGGAGAGAATGTCTCCTCGTAGTCAATGCCATAGGTTTGAGTAAAACCTTTAGCCACCGAGACGAGCCTTGTAGGTGTGTACATTGCCATCCATGTCGGTTTTCTTTTGAAGATCCACTTACTCCCAACGACTTTAGCCTTGGGAGGAAGGTCAACTTCAATCCGACATCATTATCTTTCATGGATTGCATTTCCCATTCATAGCAATCGCCATTTATCCTTTTCGGGATCGACCATGGCGACCTTATAGTTAGTAGGTTCATTAAGATCCCCAACCATATTTTCCTCCACCTCTACGTTAAGACATAGGCGGTCGGTGCACGTATAGTCCTTTCGGACCTACGAATGGGAACAACTTCGGAGGAGCACCTAAGCTTTCATGTTCTTCTTGAAGTTAGCTAGTGGTTTCGAAGGTGTTGTATCTTCTTGATCATATTCCGGATCATATACTCTCCCATCGAGTTCTTGAGATATGAGATTCCTTTCAAGGAAATCTCCATACCTAGCCACGATGACTTTGTTCTCACTGGGTAGTAAAAGTAGTAACCCATAGTTTCCTTAGGGTATCCTACAAAGATACACTTAATGAGATCGGCTTGGAGCTTATCGGTGTGTCACGTTTAACAAACGCTTCACATCCCCGGACCTTTAAGTAAGAAAAGTTGGGAGCTTTTCCTGTCCATATTTCATATGGAGTTTTAACAACCTTCTTTGTTGGAACCATATTCAAAATGCGAATAGCGGTTTCAAGGGCATAATCCCAAAAGTAAAAGGAAGAGTCGTAAGTTCAAACATTGATCGTACCATGTTAAGTAAGGTACGATTTCTCCTTTCAGATACACCATTTCTTTGTGGAGTATAAGGAGATGTGAGTCTTGGATAATTCCACACTCGCCTAAGTAATCTTTGAACTCTTGACTTATATACTCACCACCTCTATCGGATCGAAGAGCTTTAATCTTCTTTCCAAGTTGTAATTCTACTTCACTTTTGAAAACCTTAAATGTTTCAAAGACTTCATGTTTATGTTTAAGTAAATAAACATAACCATAACGATCGAAATCATCCGTAAAGGTTAAGAAGTAGAAAAAGACCACGTTTTGACACATGTCTAAGTGGACCACACACATCGGTGTGTATTAATCCAAGTAGATCGAAGCCCTTTCCACTTGTGGTGAAAAGGTTTCCTTGTCATCTTCCAACAATGCAAGACTCGCATTTGTCAAATGATTCATCATTGACCGTTTGTAAAGCCCATCGTGTTGCGGCTTTTCCATGCGTTTCTTGCCAATATGGGCAAGGCGACAATGCCAAAGATAAGAAGAGTCACAGTTCGACTTGCTCTTCTTATTGCTAATGCTATACAACAATTATTTCCATTGGATATACAACCATCCATATCAATTTCAAACACACCAAGCATAGGAATTGCATTAAAGTAAAAACATTATTTAAAGCGAAATTCCATAAGCGGTAAAAGTGTGCACAAAACCAATATCTTTTAACAAAGAAAGCGAAATGACACCCTAACAATGGAGGTGCATAATGACAATTATTTAGTTCTAAAATTAAGCCCGAAGGCAACACTAAATCAAAAGTCCCTATGGCTTCGACAATTGCACGCTTTCCATTTCCAACGTACAAGTATCTCTCTCCACAGTCGACTTCTTCGCCTCTAAGTCCTGCGATGTATTACGGATGTGAGTACCACATCCCGTATCATATATCCGAGAATTTAACTTATGAGGAAAAGAAAATAATTCAAACATAAAAATACACGATGAGCTAGGCACCATCTTATTTTTATTCGAAGGCACTCATTCGGATAAACTGGACATTTCCGCTTCCGGTGACCGGTGAGTTGCGATGGTGGCAAGACAAATCCTTCTTAGGATTCTCCTTTTTCTTTCGAGGTTCTTCTTAGGAGTGGTGGGATGACAACTTGTTTCCCTTTCCTTTTCCTTTCCCTTTCTTATCGCTTGCGGCTTAGGCTTATTCACCCTACCACCCAGTATAGCGAGCACAAGCGGTGTAGGAGCCTTCTTTGGCAATCTATTCTCGTAGTCTACAAGCATTGCATGTAACTCATTCTTTGTCTTCCCGTGCAATGCATGTTAAAATTGCGGACAAAATCACCAAATCGTTCTCGATTAAGGGAATGATTGATGAGTCCGACACATACATCGTTCGAGTAACCACACACCGAGCTTCTCCAATTGGTCCAAGTGATGTTTCATCTCAAGGGCGTGGTCGGAGACAGATTTTCCAACCTCACGCTGCGTTGTGAACCTTTTCAATTAGTTCATACGGTTCATTGCCGGTGGCTTCTCAAACATACGTTTGAGTTCATCTAGCATGCTCATAGGCGGATAGTGCTCAAATTGTTTTTGCAATTGAGCGAGACATCCCCAAAGCATTAGACACGCCACATCATTATGCTTCTCATATTCAACACGATATGCCTCTTGTTCAAGAGCGGTTGCCGTGTCGAGAGGAGCATTAGGCGAGGTGTAGTCAAAATTTCAACCCTTTGGCAACACGAAGGATGATCCTAAGTGAACGATGCCAATCATTGAAATTAGGGCGGTCGACTTGTCCTTCCAATCATATCTTTGAAAGCGGCACTCAATAAGCTCATAGTGTTATCGATTGAGCCATCTACGAAAAAGTTCAAAAACCATAATTAGTATTTTGATAATTTTCCTTTTCAATAAACAATTAAATACCCAAGGTTCATATTCATATAACCAATTAATATTTATTGAAAACTATGATCCAAATTGTCATAATCTCATCACATCGGTTGATCGTTAGTGATGAACCTTATCTGAGAATGGTAGAGCATTTGCTCAATTGCCAATTTCAATTGCAATTCCTAGATTTATGGGATTTACATATAGCCAATATCAATCGCCATGTAAACATGTTTTATCCCATCTTATGCCTTGAGTTGCCGTTCTCACCGCCTAACTCAATTAAGTTGTCCAACTTAAGCGCAAAATCGTCCATGCCCGTTCTCACGACACGTGGACATTTTACCCTTTGATTAAGATCTAAGTCACGTTCTCACGCAAATAGAAAGTAATCTTAGGTGTTTCCGTTTCGTTGGATGGCATATAACTTAAATTAAAGGGTAATAGTTTTGATGTAAAATCAAATATGTACAAAGATGTCATGCATTCATCTTTGTAGCATAGTTTTATTAAAACATTTATATCTTGTTTTAATGTATAAGCTTTTCATCATCAAACTTTAATTGAGATATTGGGATCACCAATCAAGGAATTAGTGTTAATTATCATCCATTATACCGTACTTTTGCATAAGTGTAAACACTTAGTGTTTGGATAATTACCACCTAAGTGGCGCATGGAATCAACACGAACCGCCCTTAAGATGAGCTTGCACATTTAATGACTTACTAAGTAGCTCCACTCGAACTTACGAGGCGAGAGGACCGGTGCGCTAAAGCACAACCTTAGACATCCATTCGGTGTGTGCATGCGCACTTCTTTAAACCCCTTTTATTAGTTCATTCTCATGGGTGAGCCGTTCAGTCATTTGTACCAAAGTCATCAATCAATTAAACGATTATGATTACTATTCTTAAAAATACATGTTTCACCATTGTTTAGGTCAGTTTATTTTTCTTGTAAAAATACCCTTGTTACAAAACACAAACAAGCAAGTATTTATAAAAATAAACAAATAAACAATGAATACATAACAAATAAAAGTCATGCATATCAAATAGCCACATGCAAACGGTTTTGATAAATCTTAATAACCAATTTTATATCTGTCAATATGCATATATTTAATTAAGACTTCCACCCGTTTTCATCTATGTACAAGGTGAACCACATGCATCGATTCATCGATTGCGTAAGTCAAAACTAAATATATACCACATAGCACATAATTGATTAAAATTAATAATTATTGAGGTCTTCCCAATTTAAGATCTATCATTATTTAATGTATATCACTTAAAACATGAAAGACATACAATAAAAGCGGATCCATGATAAAACATGCGATAATTATCATGGATATAAATTACACTTAACAATTAATGCAATTAAGCGAGTTACGCATATACACATAAAGTTGCATGCATCTTAGGGTTTCTAATCCAATTAAAACAATAGTTTACAAAACCCTAATTAGGGCACCAAAAATGCCCCCTCAAAATTAGGGTTTAGGTTTTGCAAACCCTAGATCTAAGCATACAAATAATAACACATTCATGTTTATTTTAATTATGTGTTTGATAATTAATTACTTGTTATACAAGGCTCGTGATGCCATTGTTTAGTTTATGATATATAAAATATACTAAAACATAAAGACATCAAGAGTACACAATGGAAGACTTAAGATCATAACAAATAAATTAATTAACTGAAAGTATGCGTAACGTACCTCTTGCGAATATCAAATCCCTCGAGCAAAGCAAAACAACCCTCGAGCAAAGCAAACCAAAGAAGTACTTATTGGTGTAAGAATAATGTCTTACAACCACGTTCTTGTACACACGAATTAACCAAACGAATCAAGCGATTGCTAGATCTAACACAAGTCCTCGTTTAAGAAAAACGAAACCAAACTCCCTTACTTGGGGTGTTCGGCCGAAATATGGACTAGAGAGAGGAGATGAGAGATCTAGGGTTAATTCAATGCACAAGTGTATGAAACCCTAGAACCTACCCCTCCTTATATACTAGTAGGTAAACTTAGGGAACAAGTTTGTGAATTAGGCTTTGTTTAGCCCCTATGGCCGGCCACCAATGCAAGCCCAAAGCCCATTCCATAACTTTTCCAAGTTTCCATTTCTAGTCCTTCTCTTTTCCATTTAACGGTCGTTAGTCATTTTTCCGTTAAATACTTAACGATCGTTAACGGACTTAATGTGTAATAATTAATCGTAAACATAAACATTAATTATTAAATTTAATTCTCATTCGCTAATGTGTGCAATCCCGTGGTCACGAGTTCGAATCCGGACATTCACATGTTTGTAAATATATACATTTCCAATAGTGGAGATGTTAGATATTTCCGACTTGAACATCGAAATCAAGACAAGAGCTCAATTTCTATCTCTAGATGTTGTCTACGGGGTCTATTTAGTCTTCAAATTTTGTGATTCAAGAAACTTTTCAGGTAAACCTACGTATGTTAAACTAAATTATAAAAAGGGACATGAAAGTCTACATGCATATTTCGCAACATGGAGAGATGAGCAGTGGATGATGATTGAGATGTACCGTTTCTTGAATCAAAATGAAGATGTCATTTTTAAGTTTCTAGTTGAGAGTTTTTCATCGTACTATTGTGGAGATGCTGGAGTTTATGTAGAAGGCATTGAATTTCGAGCCATTGACAAAGTATGTTTGAAAATATCCCATGGTTCCATTATATGCTCTTTTGTTTAAGTTGTATACAGGGGATATGAATGCACGGTGACAAAAAGAATCGTGTTATAAGTTGCATATCTAACATAACTGATTATTGTATACAGGTGAAACACGAAGAGATCAGAAAGTTGGAGGAAGTCCAACAAGTCTTGAAATCAGACTTTAATGTTGGTCAAGCGCAACAATTGCCAATTAACTTTGAAGAAATATTCAAGATATGTAGAAACTATGACGACTTGTTCTGGTTGGGCGAAGTCGAAGGAAAGAAACTTCTTGTGCTTTCGGCAAAGGCAGCTTTATACAAATTTTCTAATGTGGATATTTTTACTTTAAAACCACCAGCCCAGTCCAGGTTTGTTTCTTTTTTTTTATTGTTATATAACTAATTTGTTATAGTAACGAATGACTAGATTTGATTATTCAAGGTCCAAATCTTAATTATTTTCTGGTTAAATAGTTAAAATTGGTGAATCGATGTTTGATTAAAGTTTCACTTATTGGATTTAGTTTCATGTTCTTGAGAAGTATGCAATCATAAAATATATCTTACATGCAGATTTCAAGAGGTTATTGAGCTTTTACCACAACAAGTATTTCATCTCAAATGCACGATCAAAAGTCAAATGCTGTCACCGGTTACGGAATATGTGTGTTACCTTGTGTTCAAGCTTTCAGAAAAATGTCAAGGGCTGCATTGTCCCGTGAAAGTACAAGATATACTCCATAAAGAGAACAACGAGGCTGAATTTGTTTATTTCATAACCCCAAGCCCATTGAATACAAATCACATTACTCGAGTTCCAAAACAAAGGGAAGATGGATGGATGGAGATTCAACTGTGGAAATTCAACTCAACTCATGCATTTAAGGATGAATCTCTTTCTATGAGTATGAAATTTACAAGTCATGAAGGACCTATGTCTGGCCTCATTGTATGTGGCCTTGAGTTCCGACCAATGTTTTCTGGAAACAACGATGGAATTCAAAGGCAAAGAGAAAATGAAGAAAAGGCTACAAGATGAAGTTACCAAACCCACACATTCAGTCTAAAAAAGACAAAAAGATGACAGAAGTATGTCCGATTTTGCTATGATTCTGCATGGTCCTGCATCCCATTCTACCTGATTACACTGGTTATATGGCTTTGCATATGGTTTGTTATGTCTTATTCTACCATGTTCCATCTGATTCGCACTGGCTGTGCATTTGCTCTGGTTACGTTATGGTTCTCTGCCTGATTCTACCATGTTCCATCTGATTTAATTTGGTTCTGCATCCGATTCCATATGATTCGGATTCTGTTTGCATCCGTCTGATTCTGCTCAGATTTTGTCTACATATGCTTAAATTTGCTTGTGCATGTGTCTGTTGTTCTGGTTCCATCTACTATATTGTTCAATTCTATTTTGAGTTTTATTTGTCAACCTCTCAATACATCTTAATTTAGCATTTGTGAGTTTGAGGGGATGTTAGCTTAATAAAGGTATGTTTGCCCATGATAGTTTCGTAAGTTTGTTTTCTATTTAATCACTTGTACTCTCATTTTTCCCTAGCGAAATCAAGTTATGTAAATCTAATTTGTTATTGATCAACATTCATTTCGGATTGAGCCAACCTTCGCATCCGATGTATGGAGAATTATGTTTCGTGGTAGGCCTTTAATGTCGGGCTAAGAAGAGGATGTGACGACATTTCCTTGGACTGAAATAGCACAAGCCAAACCAGAGTAGCAGTCCACTCTAGTCTCACCAAGTCTGATTCAGAGTGGCCATCCAACAAGCCTTCATCAATGCAAACAGACATCTATCTATACCAAGAGTATAGCAGCACATTCACCCTGTTTTAGTCCAGCAAATAATATGACTAGAAACATTTTTTTAAACTTCTAGGATGGAAAGGTATTGTCTAAACTTTAAAAAGTCCATGCACAAGCAATATCTAAAAATTAGTATTTTTGAAATTTCTTTCTTATCACTAAGGTTTTTTATTGAAACTAGTGAAAAGTATATAGTTATTCATCAACTTCTTCAAACTACCATCTTTACCAGAAGTTGTTTATAAAGGGGTGCTTGGGAGTGGTTACCTTTTTTGTTGTTTATATTTCGAGATTTTTTTTTTTTTTTTTTTTTTTTTTTTTTTTGGAAAAAATTTTTATGGTGATTGTTTCAAAAAGTCACATTTCTTAGACCATGCATAATGGAGTCATCACCACCCACGGTAGGCACTCTCCACGTGTGGTTTCACATAACAGTTGTCTACCATCGCGCACGTTGAAGATAATTTTGTGTTGGTTTGATGGTGAAGACCACCTAACAAAGGGCACTTATGTGCGACGTATGTGAGAGGTAGAACATTGTAGAAAAGGCTGCTTTCGGAAAGAATTCTGTAAGACATGCATTTACTATTATGACATTTTACTATAGTCCATCAAAATTCTCAAATCTATCTAGGCTTTCACAACATCAGCATACATATACTCACAAGAGTTTACAATCGTGACGGCAAAACCTACAAAGTTACAATTTATCCAGATAAATATGACACGTTCGTTTTCTAGGATTTATGAGTACTTCATTTATAAAAATAAATTAAGTTCAGTATCACAAAACTCAGAATACAAGACTGTCACATATAAAATCCTTATTATGTCCGAACAAAAAATACTAATGATACAATAACAAATGATGGAGAAACAACTATAATCACCTCCTTGGTGCTTCATGTGTGTACCATTTTGCACAGCACATGTTACCCCGCCTCCTGCTTCTTGTCGTTTTGGCCATAGCCCTTTGTATTCAGACTTGACCATCTGTTCTCCAAGAAGGTATTTGTGTTAACCATGTTTTGGTTTTGACAGTTTGGATCAAAATGAGAAAGTGTGTATATGCAGTATGCAAAATGGGTAGAAACGGATTTGGGAGGAAGGAGCAATTGACACAATAAAACTGTAATTAATGATAATATAACTGTTATACATACATGCTATATATATTATACTAAGAGATGTCATATGAAAGGGAGTGATGGTTCATACAAACCAATGGTCATACCCTTTCAATATAACTGTCAATAACTAACTATAACCACTTTAACTAACTGTCTTATGTTGGGTCTGTTGGCCTTTGGCCCAGACTTGGAATATATGCAGGCCTTACTTCGAATGTACAATTGGCCTGCAAGTTCTTAAACTAGACTGAAAATACATATAACATTAATACTATAAACTTCTTGAGGGAATTATGATCTTAGACTTCCAACACTTCAGCTTTACGTAATTTTATAGATATTTTGATCCAAATTCGAATTCTGCAGCTGTAGAAATTTTGACCCATTTACTTAGAAGTTGGGCTGATTTGGGTAATATCCTATCTCCAATGGGTCAAATGGGTAAAGTTTATTAATTTGATTAGATGCCGGTCACCTAAAGTGCGTCAAAATCCTAAATCAATATGTTTAGCAATAACTAGATTATTAGATTAAGGCTAATGATCAGATAAAAACGGGTTTTTGTGTGAGAAGAGAACCAATGATTCAAACAAAAAAAATAAAAAATCAAAAACTTCCAAAACAGAGGAAGGTTGACTCATTACTTTACCCACGCATATTTCGGACAGACACTCTAGACGCATTATATCTATTTTCAGGATAACTGAAGTATAATACTTTCTTAACTCCATACTCGAGCAGAAGCGGTCAATCACATCAAATTCCTGAAATTTAAACGAGTTACAAAACACAAGTGGTCGATTTGATCATGCCAATAAAAATGGAGTAATAAAATATTTTCGTTTTTACATAACTTCATACGATTGGACAAGGTATCGATGGCCATAACACTTCCAACTATTTTGCCTAGTTAATTGTTCCACTATACCCATAAACTCAAAATTCAAAATAAAGGAAGATGGAATAGAAAAAGATACATACCTACGGCACCTCCCAAGACAATTAAGATTTTTCCATAATATCACTAAATAGTCAGTTTTGACTTTTCAAAGTCTTAGGTGTTATATAATACTGATGAAAAATATAAATGAAAATGTAGGATAAACTCATAACAAAGATCAAAGGAGATGGTAAGATTTTAGGCATGATGGGTGCTGCATGAAAAGTAGCATAAACTATAAGAGAAGGAGATGGTAAGATTTTAGGCATGATGGACGGGCATGAAAATAAACATCTCCACCCCCGTAACAATTATGACTCCACACTCTCCAGCTTCCCGAAGTAATCTCGTAATTTTTGGTGTGTACACAACATCAAATAGCAATGCATACGATTTTAAAGCTTCCTGCCAAAAAAAATAGAATAACTGATCAGAAAAAGGTAGATAGCCGTACCTTAGAAATAGGAGTAACGTCTATATTTGGCTGCATACCAATTGATGTAGTGTTTGCAAGTATTGTGCCACCTTCTGGACTGTAAGTGCTTAAATCGGCAAGAGATATAGCCTCTCCACCAATTATGTCAGCAAGTTCTCTAGCACGATCTGTGCAGTATCAGTAAGAGAAAACTTTAGTTGATGTATTAACTATGCATGTGAGAGGTAATGTGAACTATAATCAATTTTTGATTTTTGCAACTGGTCATATGGTTACTCTGACTTGAAGTAGCTATAATCAATTTTGATGTTTTGATAAACCACTCGAATCCAAACACCCTCTAAACATGACGAGAACCATACAGTTGACTTTCTACCATACTGAACTGATAAGAATGCAATAAAACTAGTATAATGTTTTATTTGCAATCAAGTACGAGCACTAGGAATGGTAATGTGAACGATAGTTGAATCTAACCGTAAGTCCTATTTGCTATCACAATTCTTGCACCCTTCGCTTTTACTCCATAAGCAGGAGCTTTTCAGCACCGCCAGCACCAATAACCACAAATAGTCTACCAGCCAAGGGTGATCCTGTGGCACCATTTTGATCACCTAAACCTGCAGACAGATGCAACAATTTGTGCTTTAAGTGAATCTCAAATGGGTCGAACGGGCAGAAAGTAACATGTGAAATCATATGAAACTTTTATAAGTGAACAAAAGGCACCGGTTTGCCCCAACCACCCATATTATCACTTCTTTTAGGAAGTATAGAAAGAAACCTCATAGACTTTCCTCGATAGCAGAAATAGCACCTACAAAGTCTGTATTACACCTATATAATGTCCCATCATTTGGTCTCCTGATGGCACAATTGACCGCTCCTATTGACTGTAACATACAAGCAATAACACAATACATTAAACGCCATACTTTTATCATTGTCTGCATATTGTTTGATGGTAAAGCTTTTTATGACAATGAAAATTACCTTTGCAACCGGATCAACCTCATCACAACATTGAAGTAAAGATTCTTTGTGAGGAATGGTACAACTGCAAACAATAATGATACATTTTACTCATTTGAATAGGTAGAAATAAGGGTTTTTTTTCCTTAAAATATCAACACACTTGCACTTTTATATATCACTTGAGTCAATAAAAGATGGCTTTGTATGCCGTTTGGGCATTCGGTACCAAGTTACCCGACAGTCAATATGATTACTTTTAATCTATAATGTCAAGTTTATTTATATAAATATCAAATTTATATATACCAGTTATTAAATGACCCAACCGGTACAACAAAGCCACCTTTCAATGACTTCTATAAAAGAGAAAGTTAAGAAAGTACGTGCTACATCAGTTATATGATATATCTACAGCGGTTGTTGCAAACCTGACAATGTCAGCTCTTGTTGACTGTATTTTGGCCACAAGGTTCCCAAGCTTGCACTTTCAACGGAGTATTTTGATAATTGTGAGAAGAAACTACGAGTTTGCACTTTGTAGGCTTGTCTCCATGGATTATATTGTTGAAATCATCAACGGCCTGCATTTGAGCAACTAAAATCAGAAATCTGATAGAGAATATTATGTCTGATAGTATAACGGAAAAATTTGCTATGTAAGAACACTAATAATAGTACTTTAGACGGGGCCATGACACAAAGAAACCGATTTTATGTCAAGAAGAAGAAAACCTTAAGCTCAACATCGATATGATCAGCTCCTAATTCCATTGCTAATCGAAGAGCAGCCAATCAACTTTGTTCATATCCGTCGTACTGACTACCTTCCCATGTTGGTCTAGAAAATGACATAGAATCAGAAACCTTTTTGGGAAAATAAAGTGTTACGACGTCATGTAATATGGACTGGATTAATCAAGAAACCAATAGCCCTGGTTGTCCTAAAGAAATATATAAATATCCCTTTTTGTAAGAAGGATTCATAATACTAATATCGAAGGAGTTGTCTGATGTCAATTCAGCATACAACATCAATACTTCTATGATTACATTGACTTCAGGGGATGTTTGGTAATGCTTATTAAAACTGCTTATGCTTTCATGAAATAAGCAATTGCTATAACAGAAGGCAATGCTGCAAAAAGTGTGTAGATAGGCTTCTACAGTAACAAAACCAGATAATCAAATATCGATTTGTTTTAAGTTTTCGGCAATCAGCTAATTAGGGATTTAAAACGTAAAATAATCAGAATCGCATATGCTGTTTGAATAGGCAACTCCGAAACTGTTACTTATAGCTGTTGACTGTTGTTTATTACACCATCAAATGAGCCTATAATCATATCCAAACACTTATTACCGTTGATCTACTGTATCAAAACGCACCAAGGGGTGTTTGGCATTACTAAGTTAAACAGCTTATGCTCATAACCAGAAGCCCAACTTATCCAAAATAGCTTATTTCACCCCTAAGGTTAAACTTCCGATATTGGATCCACTAACAATAACCAGTTCAAACTAAACAATCTGAAACATCTTACTGAAAAGACCTTATTTCACCCCTAAAATAAGTAGATAAGCAGTCACATTTATTCATCTGCTCAAAAAACACAATAAGCAGATAATTTGTAATAAAAACAATTCAAATTCTGAAACAATCCAATTAAGTAAACCATTAGAAGAAGACCGCATTCGCATTATAACAGTATCAAGAATATCATTAGCATAAGCACATATCACATCCAAACACTCAAATCTGCTTATCTACCACATCAACAAAATAAGGGATGTTTAATATTGCTATTTTAAATAACTTATGCAAATAACCAAATAATCAACTTATTCAAAACAGCTTATTTCAATATAAGTTTGCACTTTGTAGGCTTGTCCCCATAGATTAAGTTGTCGAAATCATCAATGGCCTGCATTTGAGTTACGAATAACAGTATAGTACTTTAGATGAGCCTATGAGCACGAGTAGACGCATTTAATGTCAAGAAGAAAGGAACCTTAAGCTCAACATCGATGTGATCAGCTCCTAATTCCATTGCTAATCGAAGAGCAGCCAATCGACTTTGTTCATCTCCGTCGTACTGACCACCTTCCCATGTTGGTCTAGAAAAAAACATAGAATCAGAAACCTTTTCGGGAAAGATAAAGTGTTACAACATCATGTAAGATGGACTAGATTAAGGGGATGTTTGGTAATGCTTATTAAAACTGCCTATGCTTTCATGAAATAAGAACTTGCTAACAGTAATGAAACCAAATAATCAGATATCGCATTTGTGTAAGTTTTTGGCAATCAGCTAATTAGGGATTTAAGACGTAAAATAATCAGCCTATAATCATATCCAAACACTTATTACTGCTGATCTACTGTATCAAAACGCAACAAGGGGTGTTTGGCATTACTAAGTTAAACAGCTTATGCTCATAACCAGAAGATCAACTTATCCAAAACAGCTTATTTCACCCCTAAGGTTAAACTTACAATACTGAATCAACTAACAATAACCAGTTCAAACTAAACAATCTGAAACTTCTTAGTGAAAAGACCTTAATTCAGACCTAAACTAAGTAGATAAGCATAGTCAAATTTATGCATCTGCTCAAAAAGCACAATAAGCAGATAATCTGTTATAAAAACATTCCAAATTCTGAAACATCCCCATCACATGTCAGACGATTCAGTATACCATCACAAGAAAACTGCATTCACATCATAAGAGTTCTAACGATATCATAAGCATAAGCCCTTTTCATCCGAAAACACTTATCCATTAGCAAATCCCAATTCCCAAACACACCCCTAAATATTATTATACTTGCATTGCATATACTTCACATTTCATCCTAACCTTAAACTAAGTAGATAATATCATTTGCTTAAAAAAAAAAAAGCAATAAGAAGATAAGCTGTTTAGATAAGCAAAAATCCCAAACACCCTACATCACATGTCATAACATTTTCAGCTCAAAGGTCAACAATCCCAATTCCCACATCATGCAATTCAAAATGCTAATGAATCTGACATTCATGTCACAGAAACAGTTTCGTATATAGAAAAACCGCACCTGCAAGTACTTAATTTATAAAGGGGTTTAAAGTTTGATATCATATCTAATTATCTATCAATAAACCTTTCTTATTTCAAGCTTTCCTGTCTAATCTCGATTAGGTCATCACACCTCCCAATCGACTTATTTCACCCTCAAATAAGCATATAATCATGTCCCGACACTCATACTTTTTTTTTTTTTTTTTTTTTTTTTTTTGAAAGTGAATGTATAATATATACTCAAAATTTGTACAAAATCTTAATCATCACAAAGACATACCTATCCGACACTCAAACCTTATCCACAATATCAAAACACAATAAGGGGTGTTTGGGATTACTATCTCAAACGACTTGTAAATAGATGATCAAGATATTTAGCCCTAAGAAAAGCGAAATTAATTCATAGAAGAGCAAATTTGTTATTTAAAAATAACAGAAAATAAACAATCTGAACAAGCAATTGCCAATCAGCTTATTTCACCCCAAATAAGCATATAATCATGTCTAGAGCCCATACATTCAAAACTGCTTATCCACAATATCAAAGTGCAATAAGTGGTCAACAGCTACGCAGCTAATAAGCAGATGATCAGCTTATCAAAAACAGCTTATTTCACCCTAACAGAAAATGTGTTAATCAGATCCACAAAAAACCATATCAGTTCATAATAAGCATGGGGTGTTTGTTTAAGCTTATTTGTGGGCTTATGAGCTTATATGATTTCGGCTTACTTTATATAAGCCCAATTTTCCGGCTTATTTTGATAGGTATGGGCTTATATTAAGTTGTTACATCATAATAAGCTTATATGAGCCCATAAGTCTCAAAATAAGCCGAAATCATATAAGCTCATAAGCTCACAAATAGTTTTTTTTTTTCTTTCAAATTGATGAAATTAAAAGATGGGTTGAGTGTAAGAAGTGGAGATATTACATAAAAATGTGAAATGTTTGTGAATTGAAGGTTGATTTTGTGGGATTGAAAAGTTAGGGTTTTGATTTGGGGGGAAAGTGGGGAAAGTGAACTAATTCGGTGGTTTTGGTCTCAAAATAAGCCGAAATCATATAAGCTCATAAGCTCACAAATAGTTTTTTTTTTTCTTTCAAATTGATGAAATTAAAAGATGGGTTGAGTGTAAGAAGTGGAGATATTACATAAAAATGTGAAATGTTTGTGAATTGAAGGTTGATTTTGTGGGATTGAAAAGTTAGGGTTTTGATTTGGGGGGAAAGTGGGGGGAAAGTGAACTAATTCGGTGGTTTTGGTTTTTGCAAACAAGGCAGATAGTTGTAGTGATAAAAAAAAGAAAAAAAAAATGAGTTATAAACGAAAAATAATAAAAGTTTAAACATTTGATGATTAAACGTATTTAAATTGAATGAAAATAATATGGGTTATGTGTTATAAACTAAAATCTTATACACTAAAAGATTTAGGGCCCGTTTGATTGGGCACTTTAGGATTCAAGTAATTCTTTCAATCTTTAAAA
The DNA here is from genome assembly GCA_022545495.1 of Chrysanthemum lavandulifolium. Taxonomy (NCBI): domain Eukaryota; kingdom Viridiplantae; phylum Streptophyta; class Magnoliopsida; order Asterales; family Asteraceae; genus Chrysanthemum; species Chrysanthemum lavandulifolium. Next base: position 290,876,706 of record CM040240.1, read on the forward strand.
CAATTGTTTGGTATCTTTTTGTAAGGAATAAATGTGGGCTCAGTTATCAAAATATGATTTCTCTCATGTGATATATCTTTCTGCAAATTCAAACCAACAATGGCCCTACCCAAATTTCTCTCTCACAAAGATATTTAAATAAAGAGTGAACTACACCGCTCGTTCTTGTGGTTTACGTTGACCGACAAGTTTCGTCCTTTGACCAAAAAAATTGCACCATCCGTCCCTAAATGCGAAACATTATATATCATTAGTCCCTCTCACTAACAGCCTTCACTAACGTTTGTTAAATGCCCTGATACCAATATGAGGGTATTTTAGTCTTTTTCTCCTCTCTTTATATAACCCTTGATTTTATCTTTTTAATTTATTCTTTTCATGATTCTCTCTCTCCTCCATCTCACAGTCAACCCAAATTCTTCTATAATCACAAACAAAAAGTTCAGCATCACGATTCCCATTTTATTTTACTCTCATAAATCAAATATCTGTTTCCAAATAAATAATTACTTTTTCCACAAAACATTGTCTTTATCTTTCTTCTTCAAGTTTTCAAGCACACATGGCGGTGGGTGACGATGACCGATGGTGGTGGTTGGATGGCGTGTAGATGTGTACGGTGGTGTTTTCCTTGTTGGATGGGTGGTGGAATATAATATGGGTTTTGATAATCACATTAACCATCATTCTCATCCCAAAATGAAGTGTTAACGCTCAACGCACAACAACGCTACCACCACCACCATGCCACCTCACATATGTTGCCAACCAGGTAGACCGCACATCATGACATGGAGTCTCACCGGATCTACTTTTGATGGAATTTTGTGTACATATTATTTCGAATTTATAAACATGATGTTTGTATAGAGGATTTTGATTATATAATTTCAAGTTATAGATTATGTTTATGATTTATTGTGTGGTGATAGTAGACTTTGGTCATTTTTTTAATAATGTTTTATAGATTTCAAAGTTGAAATTTTTGTTTGTTCGTTTGATAGTGTTAAAGGGGGTGATTGGGTTGTGTGCGAAAGAACGGTGAAAGGGTGGGTGGATTCGTGACGACATGTGGTGGAGATGGAGTGGCGTCGTCGGTTTATTATGGTCATGGTGGTTTCGGGGTTGCGGTGGTGAGGAAAAGAGTATGAAGAAGAAGACTTTGAGGAAGAGAGAAATGTAAAAGAGATAATGGTTATTGAGAAGATGTAAAAAAAGAGAATGAAAATGAGATGATTGTAATTGTAAAAGTTGTTTTGATGTTTGATAGATCTAGTAGTCTATGAAAAATGAGGTGTTGATGTTTATGAAAATGGGGTGTTGATGTTTATGAAACATGAGGATTAGATTTTCATTAAGCTTTTACGTGTGTTGATATAGGGGTTTGTGAAGTGGCCGGAAATGATGGAAGTTGTGGTGTAAGGCCAGAGTGGTCGTGGACTGGTGTGTGAATAAATAAATCTGAAGAAGATTGATAGTGATGGCCACTATTTATCTTCATGAGGATTTAAAAGGACAAAAATACCCTCATGTGTGTATATTTAACGATCATTAATGAAGGCCGTTAAAGTGAAGGACCAACGATACATAACGTTTTGCATTTAAGGACGAATTGTGCATTTTATTCGGTCAAAGGACGAAACTTGTCGGTCAACGCAAACCACAAGGACGAACGGTGTAGTTTACTCTTAAATAAATTAATAAAGTTAAAGTTAAATTTAATAAATTATATATAATAATATATTTTCTCTCTCTTACTTTTTCTCAAACCTTTCTCAAATCCAAATCCAATTCTAAACCCATCTACAAACCAAACGGGCCCTTAGTTTGTATATTTATTGTTAAGTGATCATGCTTATATACTAAGGGTGCGTTTGGTATCCCTTATGGGAACGAGGGAATGATAGTGGTAATGATTCTAAGTGTTTGGTTAAGATGAGGGGCCTACATTATATGGGAATGAAATATGGATATTGTCCATATTCTACAGGAGTCCAAAGGGGAGGAATGAATCTATCATAGGTGAGGGACCCATCTTATACCGAAATCGATACCGATTGTGATTCATGGCAGCATACCAAACGCACCCTAAAAGATTTGCGGTTTGTATAATAAGAAGTGGAATCATTACATAAAAATGTCAACTTTTTACGAATTGAAGGTTAATTTTGTGGGATTGAAAAGTTAGGCTTAGAATTTGATTTGGAGGAAAAGTGGAGGGAATTTGAATTGGTTTTGGGATTTAATGAAATTTTGGGTTTTTTAGAGGCAAAATTGGGGGTTTTAGGGTCCGTTTGGTATGTGCATATGGGGAATGAGGAATGGATATGACAATCATTAAAAATATGGGGAATGAGGAATGGATATGACAATCATTAGTATGTGCATATGGGGAATGAGGAATGGATATGACAACCAGGGTCCATTTGGTATGTGCATATGGGGAATGGGGAATGAGGAATGGATATGACAATCATTAAAAGGTATTGAATCTTATACTGCCGATCCTCTTCCAACTTATTTTAAATACTTTAGCCAAGGACCCGATGCTACGGGTCGAATAAGTATTAGTGTTATCATGAAATGCACTATGGCCATACGCCAATTGCGTTTGAAAAGGGGTATTACTTAGGTAAAATTGTCTTCCCGCTCAACACCCTACCCCCTACCGGCGACTTTTCCCCGCTGCTTGCCCTTGATAACCATGGCAAGTATCTCTTCGTCCGTGTATGGTATGCCATAAAATAACAAGTAACCAAATTCAAATGATCAAGTTTAAGTTTCCTTTAAAATAATCAGGAAATTCTTACCACGATGACCGCTCTCAATCTGACGGAATGGGGGTGGTGGGTCACCGACACCGTTACCATCGTGACCACGCGCCACGGCTGCTGCCACCTATAAAATTACAAGTTGAATAACATATACATTTTCATAAACAGATTAATAAAATCATGCAAACATTCATATACATACACATTCAAATAAATATACACATTTAAACAATTCATAACAATTTCATTCAAATAAGAGTCATTTTAAAAGTTACAATTTAAGATCAATCTGCTTAATCAACATCACTATCATAAACATTATTAGCGGCAACTGCAACTTCATCATTCGAATTGTTTTCTTCATAATTATCAGAAGCTTTTGCTAAATCATAAGGCTCGTCGTCCTCATCATCAATAAAATCATCATCGTCATCAACATGAATGATTTGTGGTGGTGGTGGCTCAACTTCCATTGATTGACCATCGATATTCAAGGGTTCTATTTCCAAATCAATTAAATTAGCAGATAGTTCGAGGTCAGATGAGTTGTTGCCATGTATCATATCATTATCGTCTTCTTCCACGATGACATCCCAAGTTGTGTTGTGATTCACATCTTGGACGACCTTCCAATAGAGTGGTCATCTAGCAGGATCTTCAAGGTGTTGGAAATGTATATATTTACAAACATGTGAATGTCCGGATTCGAACTCGTGACCACGGGATTGCACACATTAGCGAATGAGAATTAAAGTTAATAATTAATGTTTATGTTTACGATTAATTATTACACATTAAGTCCGGTTAACGATCGTTAAGTATTTAACGGAAAAATGACTAACGACCGTTAAATGGAAAAGAGAAGGACTAGAAATGGAAAACTTGGAAAAGTTATGGATTGGGCTTTGGGCTTTCATTGGTGGCCGGCCATAGGGCCTATACAAAGCCTAATTCACAAACTTGTCCCTAAGTTTACCTACTACTATATAAGGAGGGTAGGTTCTAGGGTTTCATACACTTGTGCATTGAATTAACCCTAGATCTCTCCTCTCCTCTCTCTAGTCCATTATTCGGCCGAACACCCCAAGTAAGGGAGTTTGGTTTCGTTTTTCTTAAACGAGGACTTGTGTTAGATCTAGCAATCGCTTGATTCGTTTGGTTAATTCGTGTGTACAAGAACGTGGTTGTAAGACATTATTCTTACACCAATAAGTACTTCTTTGGTTTCCTTTGCTCGAGGGTTGTTTTCCTTTGCTCGAGGGATTTGACATTCGCAAGAGGTACGTTACGCATACTTTCGTTAATTAATTTATTTGTTATGATCTTAAGTCTTCATTGTGTACTCTTGATGTCTTTATGTTTTATTGTATTTTCTATATCATAAACTCAACGGTGGCATCACGAGCCTTGTATAACAAGTAATTAATTCTTGAAACACATAATTAAAATAAACATGAATGTGTTATTATTTGTATGCTTAGATCTAGGGTTTGCTTAACCTAAACCCTAATTTTGGGGGGCGTTTTTTATTTTGTGCCCTAATTAGGTTTTGTAAACTATTGTTTTAATTGGATTAGAAACCCTAAGATGCATACAACTTTATGTGTATATGCGTAACTTTGATTTAATTGCATTAATTGTTAAGTGTAATTTTATGTCCATGATAATTACATGCATGTTTTATCATGGATATGCTTTTATTGTATGTCTTTCGTGGTTAAGTGATATACACTAATTTTGATAGATCTAAAATTGGGGAAGACCTCAATATATATATTAATTGGTTAATTAATAGGATTTATCTAAACCGTTTGCATGTGGCTAATTGATATGCATGACTTTATTTGTTATGCATTTATTGTTTATTTGTTTATTTTTTAAAATACTTGCTTGTTTGTGTTTTGTAACAAGGGTATTTTTACAAGAAAAATAAACTGATCTAAACAATTGTGAAACATGTATTTTTTAAGAATAGTAATCATAATCGTTTAATTGATTGATGACTTTGGTACAAATGACTGAACGGCTCACCCATGAGAATGAACTAATAAAAGGGGTTTAAAGAAGTGCATGATCACCTTTGAAAGGATGTCTAAGGTTGTGCTTTAGCGCGTGCACAGTCCTCTCGCCCTCTGTAAGTTCGAATGGAGCTACTTAGTAAGCCATTAAATGTGCAAGCTCATCTTAAGGGCGAATTAGTGTTGATTCCATGCGCCACTTCGGTGGTAATTATCCGAAACACTAAGTGTTTACACTTATGCAAAAGTACGGTATAATGGATGATAATTAACACTAAATTCCTTGATTGGTGAAACCAATACCTCAATTAAAGTTTGATGATGAAAAACTTAAACATTAAAACAAGATATAAATGTTTTAATAAAACCTATGTTACAAAGATGAATGCATGACATCTTTGTACATATTTGATTTAACATCAAAACTATTACCCTTTAATTTAAGTTATATGCCATCCAACGAAACGGAAACACCTAAGATTACTTTCTATTTGCGTGAGATCGTGACTTAGATAGTAATCAAAGGGTAAAATGTCCACGTGTCGTGAGAACGGGCATGGACGATTTTGCAGTTTCTTAAGTTGGACAACTTAATTGAGTTTTGTAGTGAGCGGCAACTCAAGGCATAAGATGGGATAAAACATGTTTACATGGCAATTGAAATTGGCTATATGTAAATCCCATAAATCTAGGAATTGCAATTGAAATTGGCAATTGAGCACAAGCTCTACCACTTTGTATAAGGTTCATTACTAGCGGATCAACCGGCGTGATGAGATTATGACAATTTGGATCCTAGTTTTCGATGAAAATTAAATGGTTATATGTTTATGAACCATGGGTGTTTAATTTTCTTGAAAAGGTTAATTATCGAAAATACTAAAATTGAATTTTGTAATTCTTTTGAATGTATAATTGCAACATTTAACCGTAAACGAAGTTTAGTCTTTGATCAATAAATTGTTCCATTCTGCTTTCAAACAAATGTTTGATCGAGAATAATTTACCGAAAAGACAAACGAAGTCTCTTTTCCATGGGAGAAGCATGAGACTCAATCCTATTCCTTTTCATGAATGAGAAAGGTATAATAGGAACATTTGAATTGTCTAAATTCTAAATGTAACTCATAGCAATGAATTGCACATCTTATTTTCCATAAAGATTTCATTACCTTCATTTGGTGAATGAATTCTTTTGTAACAACATGAATGTTGATTAACTGGAAAATATGTATGTGAGTTACTAAATTAGAAGCTAGACTAATTACCGCGAAAATTGGTAAAAGGCAAACTAGCATAATTTATCTAGTTGGTTTACTTTAACCTTTAAAGGTTCTACATACCAGTATGAGGATGGTAGACCTGTTAAGGAAGAAATTGCATACCCAATTTTTCAAGTTAATAACATTGATGGATAACCCATCATTCAAAGAGTAGAATACACCTTTTAGTACCTTAGTAATGATTACGTATGGTTCTTTAAAGGTGTAGGAAAGTAAAAAGCAAGCAAGTTGTTTTCAGCGGTTATGCAACACTTACAATGTTGTCGATTCGGTGGGAGCATTTGTGTTGCATTCTTGAATAAGAAGTTGTTTTAATGATTTCTAATTCGATGGGAGCTACAAGCCTTATTTCTGTGTAGTAACCAGATTATCTTCAAAGATAATTACTTTCCAATTGTAGGCACTTATGTTTTTAAGGATTGTCATGTGCGTTTCCTTACTAATCAATATAGTCCTACATCTACTTGTTATATCTATGACACAAATCATATTAATCAAATAAGCGAACGTGTATCGTGTTGTTTATTTGCTACATGATGTTGTTCCATGCACAAGTGGGAGAAATCTTTATTGTGTGCAAGATACAACACATATAAATATGATTTAAATGGATTCTCTTGATTGTAAAGTAAGAGAGTTACGTTCTAATAGGAATTATATTTAAATATGTATGATTGCCTTATTAAGAACATGTGTCAAGATGATAACAAAGACTACTTTATTTTAAAAATTTATGTCATTCAATATTTAAGAAACACTTGTAGTTACAATTTATGTTACGTGAGAACGTGAACTAGATTATAGCCCAGGTAAAATATCCACGTGTCGTGAGCGAGCATGGATGATTTTGCGGTTTCTTACGTTGAACATTTCATGGAATGACATAATTAAATGAAGTAATCTAATACTACTTTGAATTTAAGTATTCGTTGAATGACTTAAATATATGTAGTAAGTATTAACTTGAAATATTAATTGAAACACGAGGTGGTGTTCATAATTACTTTAATTATAAATGTTTATGATTTTGTAAAGTCACAAACATGAAGTCTTTAATACAAGACTTACAATATAAAGTAAGACGTTAACTTGCTATGTTTTAAGACATATGCATGAAGTCAATGAGGTGATCAATGACTTATAACGTATAGTGGGATTATAAGCGATATGTCTTTTGACTTGGTCAAAATACTTGTGTTATAATACATGCAATTGACTTGGTAATTCTATTGTACCATTAAGTTTTACTTTGTTGGTAAATAGATGAGCCAAAGAGTAGATGGTTATCTTAAATATTGTTAGATTATCTTACAATATTAATTCTAATGAAATACCATAGTTTTATGGTATGTTCAGTTAGAAGAATCAAAATCTATTGGCATGTTTGATTCAAGATAACTATAGTTTCTTCCAAAAGTTATCAAGGTTAGAATATTGAGTATAGATTGAATATACTCAATAAGACTCCAACCTAGAAGATTAATAAGACACCATTTGTTTATGGAATGTGATGAATCACATTAAGTCTTATAATGAAGTTCTGAATTTGTTAAACTGCTTGTATAGTGAGTTGTAACAAAATAATGTTAGGAAGCATCAATGTTTTTGTAATATCCCAAAAGAGAACAATGTATTGTTGCTCTACTTGCTAAACTATTTAAATGTAATCTTTAAATTGTTAAAGGCAAGTGGGAGTTTTGTTTAGATCTTGAAAGATTGAATTACAAAATACATAATCTTCTAAAATACACTAGCAAATATCATGATGAGGTTAAACATGTAAATGATAGACCTCAATATGATGGAATTGTCGTTCATAGATCCGAAAGGATATCTCGGATATTTAATATCTTTGAGAAATATGAGTTCTGAGGATCATGGTAAGCCTGATAATCATAATGATGAATTTACCAAATGATGAATTGTGGTAAATCAATCATACTATGAATGTTGAGATGCTGTCCATAAAGATAATCAACTTTAGATACTTGGTTTATCTTAATAATGAATATGAGTTTCTTCAAAGGATGGAAACCTTAGTGGTTTAAATCTTTATGTAGAAATCATATGGACAATATTGTACACATATTTAATGCATGTCTAGTGATAATAATATTAATCATATTTAAGCAATTAACTATGATTGAATATTCTTTACTAGATCCATTAAATAGAAGTATAAAGATTATAATTGTCATACTTAGTTTCATTGATATGAAATTTTGACAATGAATGTCATAACTCTTTGTTGTGGAATTACTTTTGCGAGGACGATGAGTAATACAAAGAAGTTTTATGAATTCAAATAATCCTTGGATATGTACAAGCGCAAGAATCCATAAATGGATATATGCATGCATCTAGGAGATGATTCTTATGTTTAATATTAAATCCATGTTTGATTTAATAATTAAAATAAGATAGCTCATAAGTATTCTGAAAGCTAGTGGGAGTATTATTTTTATTTTCTTAAATCTTATAAGTTGTATGGGCAACTACATTCCACTTAAATTAAGTTTTAGTTGGGAATGAAACTTTGTTTGTAAGATTTGGAAATAAGACATGCAACCTTGGAATATATGTTTATTACTATAAACATATGCGGTAAAATAAATGAGTCTAATAAAACATGATAAATACATATCTTTAACAAGATATAATATGAATGAGATCTTAAAGTTTAACTTGAAGATTCATCATGTACATCATGTTGTGTATAAGATTGTTGTGTCATGCTTGGTTACAAGATGATTTGACAACATTGAAAGTTGTTAGTGTAATAAATATTTTAAAAGGAATATGTTTGGATTTAGAATCACATTCCACAGTCTGGATATGCTCCTAGATTCTATGGACGAAAATATGGCAATTATTTCATAATTGTCATTGCCAACAAACTTGAGTTTGATAGGCACCAACATTACACTATAACTGTTCAAAGTTTACGGATGTTTAAAGAGCATATTGTTGTATACAATGATCTTTGGTATAATTGAGATGACACTCAATTCTAGTCATGGTATTCTTGATAATGACCATGTTGACTAGTTATGCTCAACTAAGAGCATAGTTGCATTATACATTAAAGAATGAAGAATACTTTAAAACTTTAAAAGTTTTGAAAGATGATTGTCATATAAAGGTGGTTCGGTTATCACGCACCTTATGGAATGATATGACAATATCAAGATATGTGTAAACACATACAAGAAATTCAATTATTGAATTTTTGAAATAAGTATTCTCAAAATTCTTGTAGATCAAAGTTAGTTGAAATTATGCCTTGTCAACAAGTATGAGTTGCATGACTTGTGGCAAAATTCATTAACGAGAATTATCATGCATTGATCTATTTAGTATTTGGATAAAGGATGTTAAACAATTATTATTTATAATGAATTAAAGTACGGTATCGTTTAATTTCATTTATAATATTGTGTCCTATATTTGCATGTTTAAATCCTTGAATAACTAAAGTTATTCTAAATAGTCCGTTGTCAATCAATAACATGGGAATGATATTGAATTAAGACAAATCGAGTATTAGTTAGAATATACTTGAAAGTATATTGATGCGTAGCATGACTAATTTCGAGATGATATTCAATGAATTGAGTATAGGACTTATCCCACCCGCATGATGATACTTTATGGATCTTTGTCATTAAGTATATCATGGATATTTATCCTCGACTTGAGATACAAGAGATATGTCATGGATGTAGTGCATTTTGTGAAGCAATCTAACGCTATACGTGGCGGTAGTTATAAGGGTTGTTTTCGAAGTGTTGCGAAATTTATGAATCCGCTTGTAGTCAAAATGGGATTTGTTTCCTTCAAATTTATTTTGAAGTATAATACTCTTGGGCCCTCGTAGGATTGTTAAGATGTTTGTATGGCCATGCCCAAGGTCTTCGGAATATGTTCGGAAGAATTGGTAATCTTAATCAATCATATAAAGCGAGAAAGCAGAATAGTTAATTAAGAAATGAGTGAGATCCATATTCTTATTAACATGGTATTAGAAACAAAGGATGAATATGATGATGAATCATCAAACTTGGTTTTCTCGAGAAAACCATACACGAGTTGTACCGGGGCATTGGCGTGTTGCTAGACGCTAACCAATGTCATTTCACGTTTGTAAACATATCCAGTGGGAGCTGTTGGAAATGTATATATTTACAAACATGTGAATGTCCGGATTCGAACTCGTGACCACGGATTGCACACATTAGCGAATGAGAATTAAAGTTAATAATTAATGTTTATGTTTACGATTAATTATTACACATTAAGTCCGGTTAACGATCGTTAAGTATTTAACGGAAAAATGACTAACGACCGTTAAATGGAAAAAGAAGGACTAGAAATGGAAAACTTGGAAAAGTTATGGATTGGGCTTTGGGCTTTCATTGGTGGCGGCCATAGGGCCTATACAAAGCCTAATTCACAAACTTGTTCCCTAAGTTTACCTACTAGTATATAAGGAGGGTAGGTTCTAGGGTTTCATACACTTGTGCATTGAATTAACCCTAGATCTCTCTCTCTCTCTCTAGTCCATTATTCGGCCGAACACCCCAAGTAAGGGAGTTTGGTTTCGTTTTCTAAACGAGGACTTGTGTTAGATCTAGCAATCGCTTGATTCGTTTGGTTAATTCGTGTGTACAAGAACGTGGTTGTAAGACATTATTCTTACACCAATAAGTACTTCTTTGGTTTGCTTTGCTCGAGGTTGTTTTGCTTTGCTCGAGGGATTTGACATTCGCAAGAGTGCGTTACGCATACTTTCGTTAATTAATTTATTTGTTATGATCTTAAGTCTTCCATTGTGTACTCTTGATGTCTTTATGTTTTATTGTATTTTATATATCATAAACTCAACAGACTTGTTGGTGTGAACTACGTCAAAAGTCATTAGTCTACTACAATAATAATGCAAATACCAGACCTCCATACATTAAAGATAACTAGGAACCCAATCGCTTATCCATATCTTCAACATACACAAACACAAACCGAACAGATTTATGTATATTACCCAAGTACTCCTTCGCTTCTTTGTATCCATGTCTAAATGTTTCCGGGTAGAACCTATATATACTGATCAACAATTGTTATTGGCATATGACAAGTATGTAATGTTTTGCAAGTGTTTAATGCAATATGTGTAATGTTCTTTAATCGTTATCCAAGGTTTAGTGTTCCATTATTTATACTTTAAGTGATTTACGTCAAAAGGAAAATTACGTCTAAAACTTGTTTACTTGAACTTTTACGTAATACATAGAGAAACCGTAAAATAGATATAACGGTTTTACGCGATTATTTGTATTAACAATTTCTCCTTTTGGATGATGACAAAATGTAAACTCATATTATGTAAAAAATAAATTAATAAATATTTAGTGGTGAGTTTAAATCCTTTCTCCCTCTTTTTATCAAAGCAAAAAAGTGGTTTAAAGCGAAGCGAAAAATATGCTCCCCTTGTAAGGGCATCAAAGAATCGAGCTATAATGATGTGCTAAAAATCTAGTTAGTGCAATACCAACACGCCACAATATAACAAAGGATATATAATCAAGAGTAGCGCAATACACCAAAATATAAGAAAACGAACACAACCACAATCATGACCAAACAATAAACCTAAATAAAACATTTAACACAAGATAAAACATTCTATTAAAGCTAATACAAGTTCATAATAAGACATCTTAGATAATACATGCTAATACATAAAAGAAATGGAAAAACGACCTAAGACTTAAAAAAATGAAGACTTCCTAACCAAAGTTACTTAGGAGATGTTCATTTCCTTAGGTCGAGAACATGACGAAAGATGCTAGACATCAGGATTTTCATTTCTTCGCGAAATTCCTTAATTGCCTCTTTTGCCGACTCGGTATTTTTGAAATAAACGAATTACTATCCATCAAACGTTGCACTGCGTGAACATACTCAGGTTCTATATCAGCGTATACATACTCCCCTGGTAGATGTAATTTCATGACCGCGTCAACTATTATTGTATCCTCCTCTTTTGTTCAAACATTTTTGGATTTTACACCACGTAGTATATATACCTGCCATCTCTACAACATAGAGGAACGTTTACCATAACTAAAATTATATATTACGAGTAATATTAAGCAAGCAAAGGTGGGCTAGTGGTAAGGTGTTTTGAAGGTATTAAAAGAGACCAGGGTTAGTAAACATCTCGGGTTGGCCAGCGAAAAGTCCCGTCCACGGGAATACCCGTTAGGCTGTATACATCAGAGCCAAAAAAGGCTCGAATTTTTCCGGGCAGCCTCAACATGTCTATTTACCCATTTTTTATCTACACATATGGGGTGCTTAGTTTAGCTTATTTTCTAGGCTTACAGAATTTGGAAAGATGGTATCTCACTTTTTATGAGTTTACCAATTTAGGCTTATGGACTTATATAAGCAATATAAGCTCAATCGATAACCTAATGACTCGTCAAAAATGAGCTTTGTCCGAACTAAGGGTGGATTATCACCAAACTAATATGTTACGAGTAATATTAAACAAGTAAAGGTGGCCTAATGGTAAGGTGTCGTGAGGTCTCAGAATAGACCACGGTTCAAATCTCGCTAAGTAAACATCACGGGATGGCCAGCGAAAAGTCCCGGCCACGGGAATGCCCATTAGGCTACGTATATCAGAGCCAAAAAATGCTCGACTTCTTCCGGGTAGCCTCAACATGTCTATTTACCCGTTTTTTTATCTACACATTTGGGGTGCTTAGCTTATTTTCTTGGCTTACCTAATATGGAAAGCTGATATCTCACTTTTTATGAGTTTACCAATTTAGGCTTATGGACTTATAAGTTCAAGTTAATAACCTAATGACTCGTCAAAAATGAGCTTTGTCCGAACTGAGGACGGGTTTTTGAAGTTAGCTCACCCTTATCATCGTATTGATATTGATGTTTGTGGTTTTCTTACTTATTAATTTCAAACTTTGAATAATTCAATCAAAGTAACGGTTCTTATACGCTATAGACAATTGGTGTGAACTTAATAGTAGGTCAAAAAGTCAAAAGTCTACTACAGCAATAATGGAACAACCAGACCACCATACATCAAGGAGTTTGTAAGTAGTTTCTAGCAAAGATTTCAAGATTGGTGTTTTTATATTCATCATTTTTTTTAATTTTTATTTATTTATTTTTTTTTTTGCAATATTAAGATTGTAAGATTGGATTTTAAAATACTACTATAATGTTATTTTATTCATATCAGAAGATTATATAAATGTTTCATAAAAATGTTGTATTAAATTATGAATATGAAATATCTAAAAGATTAACACACTGTTGTTAAAATTATATAAAACATAATCCATAACTTATACTAATTTTTTAGTTTGCGATTCGAAAAAGTAAGATAAAATTAGATTAGATTTTAAGATTTTATAGTCGAGATCGGCATCGTATAAGATTTTAAGCTTGCCGCAAAACGTACGTAACATCTGAATCATTTTGCTTCTTAGTATCGTAAAATTATAAGTAATTAAGATTATGATCGAGATTTTAACAACCATGATTTATAATCGAGAATGATTGATGTTTATGAATGTTAATGGTTGAATATAATTAGTTTCTTAACAATTATTATAGTTCCTTTTAAAAAGTAAATCTGCGCAATTTGCATAACTTTGAAGTGCATACGTGATATTTGTAATAAAAAAAAATGTTTAATTTTCGTCTCGGGCAAAAGTGAAATGACCAAAATATTCATATTCAACCTTTTACCTATATGATCAGAGCAGTACTGTATATCAGTCAATCGCTTTAGACATGAACAAAATATAAATTGAAGCATTTTGATAAAGACTTTGCTTGCACTTTTGAAATTTTTGAGACGGAGTATGTAACTTGGATGTTTTTACAACTTACTATTTTTTAAGTAACCTCCTACTAGTATTATTTTGTTATCATTGTTGTATAACGGCTGGCTATTGCGGATACAAGGACGATGAGTTATATTGCGAAATTATACAAAAACGTTAAGATGATAAATATTGAGAAAGTTATGCTAATAAAGAAATGAGAAGTTATGACTTTAATTTTTGTCAAATAATTTATAGTAATGTTAGAATATTAGTTTGACTTTATCAGATATAAGTAGATTTTAATGGAAAAAACTCTTGTTACTCAAATCAAGCATCATTTTGGTTTGGGAATGCTTTTAGTTGTTTACAGCTTTTTAAAAGTGAAACTAGTAATAAAATGGCAATTATTTGACAAATATTTATGTTTTTAATAAACGATATTTATTTTCTTCTCGTTTCAAAAGAAAGAAATATAAACCCGATATCCATTTATGATTTACCAACTTTTAAACGAAAAATGGTTATAATAGCTTAAGTTCGTTTTTCATATCGTTGTAAGAGTAAACTCCAAAAGCCGTTCATTTAGTTTTTCGAGTTTCAAATAAACCATGCATGTTAAAAGATATCACCATGAATCATCCATAAGAGACAAAAGTCTAAAGAAACTCTCTTTTTAAAGGATGATTTATGTAAAAAGTTGGACGAAAATTATCTTCTCGGAGATGATTTTTGTGGAATTCTTTGCAACTTATGGTGTCACACCCCAAAAATGGCGTAGCGGAAAGGCATTTACGGGGTATGATTTCATAACCAAGAACACAAGGTGTCTAAATAGAGAAACACTAAATGCATTCATCACAACACAAGTCAAATGTTACATTGATCCCATAATACGGTGAATACAAGTCTTACTACATAAGTTCACAATTATCAAGTCTTAAGGGGGCATTTCCAAATGCATAACTCCTCGGGAACACAACCCGGTAGAGTTTCATCATATGTCTGCTAAGCCATGCCATACTCAACCTTCTATGCGATTCATTCTTAACACCTGAAAATGGATACTCGAAAACGTCAACATAAAGCATCATTTTGGTTCGGGAATGCTTTTATTTGTTTACAGCGTTTTAATTTAAAAGTGAAACTAGTAAGAAAATGGTAATTATTTGACAAATATTTATATTTTTAATAAGCGATATTTATTTTCTTCTCGTTTCAAAAGAAAGAAATGTAAGCCCCATATCCATTTATGATTTACCAACTTTTAAGCCAAAAATGGTTATAATAGCTTAACTTCGTTTTTAAAATCGTTGTAAGAGTAAACTCCAAAAACCGTTAATTTAGTTTGTCCGCTTTGAAATAAACCATGCATGTTAAAAGATATCACCATGAATCATCCACACTACTATTAGCTATATATTAAAAAAAATGGCGAGCGGAAAATAAAATGATTTCAAAAGCAAAGTGCAGATGGCAAAAGCATGCAAAGACGTGGTTGGTACTATAGCTAGCTTTGTTCATTTCTCGGATCGGGTAAGGAGCCACAATAATCGAGGAAACTAGTAAGAAAATGGTAATTATTTGAGAGATTGTGAGTGGGAAGAAGCCAAAAATGGGTTAGGTTAAAACAACCCAAAACCGAACATAGGTCGGACGGGCTATGTAATGGGGCTGGATATCCTGCTAATTGTACTATAGTAAGAATATCACCATGAATCATCCATAAGAGACAAAAGTCTAAAGAAACTATCTTTTAAAGGATGATTTATGCGAACAAAAGTTGGGCTGGGCTAAAAATTATCTTTCTCAAAAGGAGATGATTTTTTGTGGAATTCTTTGAATCTTAAGGATAATTCAATACAATGTCACGGTTTCTTGCTCAAATGGTTTGTGTCAAAATGATTTCATAGTTCACAAAATAAGCATTATGCTAAAATACATGTCTTTGGTTATTGAACT
Source organism: Chrysanthemum lavandulifolium (assembly GCA_022545495.1). Classification (NCBI taxonomy): domain Eukaryota; kingdom Viridiplantae; phylum Streptophyta; class Magnoliopsida; order Asterales; family Asteraceae; genus Chrysanthemum; species Chrysanthemum lavandulifolium. Next base: position 290,892,602 of record CM040240.1, read on the forward strand.
AATCTATTGTCCATCTTATCTAGACACAACTCAACTTATACAAACACTTGCATAAATTAGCTACCATTACTAAACCAGAACTTGAAGTCACGCGATTCACAAAACATTAGTACAGTAACTACATAATGTTCAAAAAATAAAAAAATAAAAAATAAAAAATAAAAAAAACTATTTTTCTAAGGTTATGTATAGTAACTGTTAGCAACCATTTGCGCCATACGAATCTTTCCCTCATCGTCCAGCCGTTCAAACATTAGTAAAAGCGGTACACTCCTACCAATCACATACACCACTAAAAGACGTTCATCAAGAGTAAGACCATGTAAATCTTTCATTTGAGTCGTTACTATGTCCATAATCTAATTCGCTACATTGATTCATTGCTTAGCCACTTTTGTTTCCACACAAGTTTCATTTAGCTCGCTAGTTTCATCTCTTTTGCATTTATTACCAACGCTCTCTTTACCTCCATCGAATAAAGAAACATCCACGCTAACATGCAACACTTTAGCTTCCAAACTCGTGTTTATATTGATTTCTTCAACGTTGTCTTCACCTTCAACAATGTCTTCTACTTCAAAACTCGTGTTTATTTTGATTTATTAAGCGTTCTCTTCACCTTCAACGTCGTCTTCAGCTTTAAAAATCTGGTTTATTTTGATTTCTTCTACGTCGTCTTCAACTCCAATACCATCTTACTTGAAGGCCCCTAACTCTTTCTTTACCATAGATGATGCAAAGCTTGTCATAATGAGGAAATGACCATTTTCTAAACCGACTAGCAGTTTTTTTAATCTACAAGGAATTACAAATACGCGTCAACTAATTTTGGTTTTATGAAATTTGTAATAATAAGCTGCTTTGACTTTAGTCGATACCTTGATGTACTTATTCCATACGTGATCATCTGCAACAACACACGATTTCTCCTATCCACTCATGTAATTGCCAACCAAACATTTTTGGATTTTCAGCCACCTAGTAGACCCACCATCTCTACAACACACAATAACGTTTACCATCACTAAACTTATATGTTACGAATAATATTAAGAAAATATGGGTGGCCTAGTGGTAAGGTGTCATGGAGGTCTCAGAAGAAACCATGCGTCAAATCTCGCTAAGTAAACATCACGGGATGGCTAGCGTAAAGTCCCGGCCATGGGAATACCCGTTAGGCCCAGTACATTAGAGCCAAAAAAGGCTCGACATTTTCCGGGTAGCCTCAACATGTCTATTTACCCCTTTTTTATCTACACATATGGGTGCTTAGTTTAGCTTATTTTCTTGGCTTACTGAATTTGGAAAGCTGATATCTCACTTTTTATGAGTTTACCAATTTAGGCTTTATGGACTTATATAAGCAACATAAGCTCAAGTTGTTAACCTATTGACTCGTAAAAAATGAGCTTTGTCCGAACCGAGGATGGGTTTTTTAGGTTAGCTCACCCTTATCCTATATTCATATTGATATTGATGTTTGTGGTTTTGTTAGTTATTATTTTAAAACATTGAATTATTCAATAAAAGGACCGGTTCCAATACGCCATAGACAATTGGTGTGAACTACGTCAAAAAGTCTACTATAATAATAATGCAACTACCAGACCTCCATACATTAAAGATAACACACTTATCCACATCTTCAAGATACACAAACACAAACCGAACATACAGATCAGCAATTGTATATAATCCCAAGCACTCCTTTGCTTCTTTGTATCCATGTCTAAATTTTACCTGGTAGAATCTGTATATACTGATCAGCAATTGTTATTGGCATATGAGAAGTATGTAATGTTTTGCAAGTGTTTAATGCAATATGTATGATAAAATGTTCTTTGTACTTCAAATGGATAATTACCTTTAAAACTTGTTTACTTGAACTTTTACATAATACGTATTTATATGTTTGATCACTAAAACGTAGAGAAATTGTAAAATAGAAATAACGCTTTTACCCGATTATTTGTATTAACAATATCCCTTTTTGGATAATGACAAAATATAAACTCATATTATGTAATAAATAAATAAATAAATATTTAGCGGTGAGTTTAAATCCTTTCTCTCCCTTTTTGTCAAAGCAAAAAGATGTTTGAAGCAAAGCGAAAAATATTCGTTGCAAACGCTCCCCCTTGGCATATGCTCCCTCTTGTTAAGTGCACCAACAAATCAAACGATAGCGACGTACTAAAAAAACTAGTTAGTGCAATACCAACACGCCACAACATAACAAAGGATATACAATCAAGAGTAGTGCAATACACCAAAACATGAGAAAATGAACACAACCACAATCATGACTAAACAAGAAACCTAAATAAAACATTTTACACAAGATAAAACATCCTAATAAAGCTAATACAAGTTCCTAATAAGACATCTTAGATAATACATCCTAAAAGATATGGACAAACAAAAAAATATTAAGAAATCCTAACCAAAGTTACTAAGGAGATGTTCATATCTTTAGGTTGAGAACATGACGAAGGATCGTAGACATCATGATTCTCATTTATTTACGAAACATACTCAGGTTCTATATCAGCATATACATACTCCCCTGATAGATGTAACTTCATGTATGCGTCAACTAGCAATGTTTCCTCCTCTTTTGTCCAAACATTTTTGGATTTTCAGCCACCTAGCAGACCCGCCATCTCTACAACATACAATAACGTTTACCATCACTAAACTTATATGTTACGAATAATATTAAGAAAATATGGGTGGCCTAGTGGTAAGGTGTCATGGAGGTCTCAGAAGAAACCATGCGTCAAATCTCGCTAAGTAAACATCACGGGATGGCCAGCGTAAAGTCCCGGCCATGGGAATACCCGTTAAGCCTCGTACATCATAGCCAAAAAAGGATCGACTTTTTTCGGGTAGCCTCAACATGTCTATTTACCCGTTTTTTTATCTACACATTTGGGGTGCTTAGTTTAGCTTATTTTCTTGGCTTACCGAATATGGAAAGCTATATCTCACTTTTTATGAGTTTACCAATTTAGGCTTATAGACTTATAAGTTCAAGTTAATAACCTAATGACTCGTCAAAAATGAGCTTTGTCCGAACTGAGGATGGGTTTTTGAAGTTAGCTCACCCTTATCATCATATTGATATTGATGTTTGTGGTTTTGTTACTTATTAATTTCAAACATTGAATAATTCAATCAAAGTAACGGTTCCTATACGCTATAGACAATTGGTGTGAACTTAATAGTAGGTCAAAAAGTCAATAGTCTACTACAATAACAGTGCAACTACCAGAGTCCATAGATTAAAGATAACAAGGAACCCACATGCTTATCCACGTCTTCTTTATATTCAAACACAAACCAAACAGATTTTTATGTATATACTCAAACACACCTTCGCTTCTTTTTGTAACAACCCACCCGCCCTTTTTTGTTCAGTAACAAACAGATACATACATGATGTCTTCAGTCAATCATGACGACTTTGCTCACTTAAAAATCCCCCTTAAAAACATATTATCCGCCACCAACAATTTTGATGAAAAAAATAGTTGGTGTGACCCGATAATCTTATTCTTTGCTTATTATGTTTAGTTTAAAACGCCAAGGACCAAACATGTTAAAACAGAAGTTAATAACTTCTTGGCAGTTATTTCTGTAGGATTTAATGCAAGGGTTGTGTCGGTTACATTGGTACCGATTCAGAACCTATAAATACATATGTATAAACATCGATACAAGGTTAATCAAATATAGAACATATTTACTTATTCAAATCATTGCAACTTTATATAATCGATCAGGATATTTGGGACAACAATTGGCATCAAGAGCAAGGGTTTTTCAATCATTCCATATTGACACATACAAACCACATCGAGGCGCCAAGAAAACAAGGCGCAGGAGAAGATAGAATTCAATTCCATCTTTGAGCGACATCGGTTGTTTTCTTTATTCTTCCAAAGAAACAAACTTCATCGTTGAATAAGGAGGCAGCGTGAGAAGATAGTACGATCCAATTTACGTAGGGGTTGCAATCGTTGGAACACCAAGCGAATCGGTGTTGGGAAGAAAGACCGAGGAGACTTTGTGTGAAGAAAAGCGAAACAGAACCGGTTGGAGAAGAGATACACACAAAGCATTGCGTTTGTTGCAACAACAAAAGCGTATCGTTGGAGAAATTACAAGGAGGGCGTGTGGAGTAGAGATACAAAGCAACAACGTTGGAAGAAAACAAGTCATACCGACTGTGTTTTCATTGGAGCAATTCGAAACAAAATCTGTTTTGATTCGTTGTGTTACCAATTTTTGGTAAACAAACGTTGTGTGAGAAAAAAAAAACAACACACAACAAGGAAGATAACGTGTAAGTGGTACAAAAGGAGGAAACAAATTCGTTAACCTGCGCATCGAATTCAAAACAAACAAGAAAGAATTCGACAACATTTTAAAAAAAGGTTATAGTTAACGAAGAGTTTTTGTTTGATTTGGAACAAATTAAAACAAGTGTGACAAGAAGGAATATACATCACGTTGGGAAAAAATAATTCGACAACAATCATTTGAAAAAAATAGGCCGAGAAGTTTTACTTTGTAATCCAAGACAAACTCAAAGATACCGAGAGTTTTGGAGGAAGAAAGCAAGTCAATTGCAAAACCAAAAGGCAACCAGCATAAAATCTCAAAGGATTAAGGCGCGGACATAAGGAAACAAGTTGGTGACCGTTAACAATAAACAAATCAAAGGAATACATCTAGTATTCAAGTCGAATCTAACAAGGTCACAAGTTTCAAATTATAGTTTTCATTTACATTAGTTTTAGTATAGATATTATTGTTTATACTACTAGGAATTCCCGAAAAACTATTTATTGATCCGTAGCATAAGAATTGCCTATAACTTATATTCCACACTAAAGCGATACCACTACAAATTCCCATACACATACACATAGAAGGTGAAGATTATAAACACTTTCAATATGTCGGCGAAGATTTAAATATCAACAATAACAATAACAACAACAACAACAACAATAACACTAGTACCGTGAAACCAATAACACCTATTGCACAATACCAATGCCCTAAGTTGAAAAATACAAATTACACTGTATGGGCAATACAAATAAAAGTTATACTAGAAGCAAACGGTTTGTGGGAAACAATAGAACCTAAAATCGACACGGAATTAGACGATAAGAAAGACAAGGCAACAATAGCTTTGTTATATCAGCGTTGACGAGAAGATATTATATTACAAGTAGCAACTTGTAAGGCGGCCAAGGAATTATGGGAATCTTTGAAGAAGAGACACGTTGGACAAGATAGGGTGCAACAAGCACGTCTACAATCATTGATGATTGGATTCAACTCACTTCTAATGAAGGAAGATGAGGCGGTGGATGCATTTGGCGACAAGTTAAGCGACTACGTCATGAAAACAAAAGAACTAGGAAAACACTAGATGAATCACTTGTAGTTAGAAAACTACTAGACTCACTTTTGATAGATTCATCCGATAGTAGCATCCATATAACAAGCGAGTGATCTGAGCGACATTACCTAGATGAGATCCTTTGGAAAACTCAAGGCATTTGAGGAGAGAATAAAACTCGGAAAGAGTACAAGCGAAAACCAGGACAATTTACTATTCGCACATGGTGAACACTCGGGAAAGGGAAGCGATTTAGTAAGCGTGGAGGTAAATCAAACTATTCACGAGGAAGCGGAAAAATAACAAACATAGGAACAACTCACAAGATAGAAACTCAAGTCATAAAGAAAACCCAAATAGAAATTCAAATAAACCAGATTTGAGTAATGTGAGATGTTTCAAGTGTAACAAACTTGGACACTTTCAGAATAAGTGTAGATTGAAATCAACAACTCACGAACAATCAAACCTTATCTTAGAAGACGATGAACCATCACTATTAATGACTATGCACGAAACCGAACACAAGGAAGTGTTGTTGAATGAAGAACGAATTCAACCAAAGAAATATGCTACAACAGATGCGAGCATATGGTATTTAGATAATGGTGCAAGTAACCACATGACTGGTATAAAGAGTCATTTTAGAGATATTGATGAAAGCATAACAGGACGAGTACGTTTTGGAGATGGATCGTATGTACGGATAATGGGTAGAGGGTCTATCTTGTTAGGTTGTAAGAACCGAGGAGCAGAAAGTAGTGTCAAGTATACTACATACCAAACCTCAAGAGCAACATACTTAGTCTAGGACAACTCACTTGAAATAGGTTGTAAGGTCATTATGGGCGGAAACAAAGTGACTTTGTATGATATAAACAAGAAATTGTTGATGAAGGTAGAACGATCTAAGAATCGACTCTACAAGATCGATTCTGAGATAGAGGCACCTATATGTCTCTTAGCAAACATAGATAACCAAGCATGGTTATGGCACGCTAGATTAGGTCATTTAAACTTTGATGATATCAACAAGATGACTAGGAAAGGTCTAGTAGAAGGAATTCCTAGAATAAATCATGTAGAGATGAGTTGTGGCGCATGTTTATTAGGAAAACACAGTGAACACCATTCCCAAACCAAGCCAAATTCAGAACAAAGAACCCGTTGGACTTGGTATATGGAGACCTCTGCGGTCCTATTAGTCGAAACACACTCGGGCAAGAAACTAATATTCTTGTTAGTAGATGGTGTCTGCGTTTATGTGGGCATACTCTTACATCGAAAGATGAGGCATTTAGTACATTCAAGGAATTTAGGCGAAGGTAGAAATGGAAATGAAGTCGAAAATTAGAATGCTAAGAGCGGATAGAGGTGGTGAATTCACATCAAAGGAATTCACAAGATGCATGAGGAAAGCGGAATAGGAAGGCAGTTGATGACACCATACTCCCAGTGAGAATGGAGTAGTGGAGAGAAGGAATAGAAACAGTGTTATCAACTACAAGGAGTATGATGAAAGCGATGAAGTTACCATTAACTTTTGGGCGGGCGATTAAGCATGCCCTTTACATACTCAATAGGGTACCTCGAGGGCCACTGACGGATAAAACTCCATATGAGGCACTCGATGAAAACCAAATTTAGAGAACCTAAAGTATTTGGATGCAGACTTATGCAAAGATAACGATACCTCACTTAAAGAAGGTGGACGATGAAGCATACCATTGGTTTACTTAGGAGTAGAGGAAGGATCAAAAGCATGTAGGCTATATGACCCTATAGCAAGAAGAAACATGTCGGTGGGACGTAAAATTTATGGAAACAAAACCATGGGATTGGAGCGAAAATGAAGGAGATACGAACACTCAAGACACCTTTTGGGCTAGTTTTGTAGTAGGCGAAGTTGACAATGAAAACATTACACCGGTCAACACAGAAAATGATGACAATACGTATCATGAACAAGATCGATTCACGATTACATTTCACCAATCACACGAAGCATACCATTCGACCCACGCTCGAGAAGAGGCGAGAAGCTACTACTAGTTACGTAGAGAACTCAAGAGACAAATTTGATGATACACGATGCGTGAATATAGAAATATATCGGACATATATAGACATGCGTAGAGTTGAACCCGAGCTTGTTATTCGGAAGAAGAACCCGTAACTACAAGGAAGCATCGTCGGGCGAGAAATGGATTGAGGCCATGGAGATTGGTGGATTCAATCAGCAGGAATAAAACATGGACTCTTACAACATTGCCGAAAATCGAAGGCAATAGGACTCAAATGGGTTTACAAGACCAAGAGGATGCAAAGGAAACATCATCAAATATAAAGCACGGTTAGTGGCAAGGTTATGTACAAGAACAAGGGATAGACTTGATGAAGTATTTGCACGGTCGCTCGGATAGAGACAGTTCGGTTGATATTAGCATTAGCGACATATCATGGATGGCAAGTACATCATACGGATGTAAAATCGACATTCCTACATGGAGATTTAAAGAAGAAGTCTCGTTACACAACGAAGGATTTATACAACAAGGAAACTACGGAAAAGTCTATAAGCTTACTAAAGCTTTATATGGCTTAAAGCAAGCAAGAGCACAGGAATGTGAAGCTTGATCAAACATTAAAGTCCTTAGACTTTAAGAAATGCAATCTCGAACAAGCAGTCTACACAAAGAGGAACAAGAACTCGACACTTATTGTTGGAGTTTATGTAGATGACTTAATTATCACGGGCACTCCTAGAAAGGAATTGGAAGCTTTTAAATCCCAGATGGAAGAAAAGTTTGAAATGAGCGACTTAGGACTGTTAGCTTATTACCTTGGGATAGAAGTTACACAGACAGGAGGAGAGATTACAATCAAGCAAACAGGCTATATTAACAAGATCATAAAGGAGACAAGTATGGCGGATAGTAATGATACGAAGATACCAATGGATCCGGTATAAGTTGGTCAGGCGGAAGATGGAAACTCGGTTAGCGCAACTTACTCTGAAGTTTAATTGGAAGTCTCGGTGCTTACTTCATACAAGACCGGATCTTAGTTATTGATCGGACTACTCGCGGTTATGCAAGACCAAAGGATCATCACCTAAAAGCGATAAAGCAAGTAATCCGATATATCAAAGGAACACGGAGCATGGCATAATTTACAAGAAAGAAGGCGGTGCAAGATTACGAGGATCTGACTGACGGTGGTTATGGAATCAACGATCAAGGAAAAGGAACTCGGCATAGTATTTTACTTTGGAAGTCACCCATTACTTGGTGTACTCGAAGCAACCAACGATGGCGCTATCATCATGTGAATCGAATTCATGGCGGAGTGCTGCGGATGACATGTCAAGCCTTATGGTTAAAGAGATTACTTAGTGAATTAGCGGAAATGAAGAAAGAAGATAACGGCGAGGGTAGACAACATTTAAAAAATAGCACTAGTCAAGAACCCGGTTTTCATGGAAGAAGTAAACACATCGACATTCGCTACCATTTCATTCGAGAATGTGTAGAGAATGGGCATATAAATGTGGAGCACGTCGTGAGGAGAACTACAAAGCGGATATACTAACAAAGGCTCTACCAAGACTAAAGTTCATGACGATGAGACAAATGCTCGGAGTTCAAGATTTAACAAAGCAGCGATCAAGATTAAGGAGGAGAATGTGACCCGATAATCTTATTCTTTGCTTATTATGTTTAGTTTAAAAGCCAAGGACCAAACATGTTAAAGCAGTTAATAACTTCTTGGCGATTATTATGTAGGATTTAATGCAAGGGTTGTGTCGGTTACATTGGTACCGATTCGAACCTATAAATACATATGTATAAACATCGATACAAGGTTAATCAAATATAGAACATATTTACTTATTCAAATCATTGCAACTTTATATAATCGATCAGGATATTTGGGACAACAGTTGGGATATAGATGAATATGAAAAGAGATACAGGGGACAGCTTTTGTGGTCGGGTGAGTTGATTAGAATCCGTGTGCGAAGGTGGTTAAAGAGAGAAAGGGATGATGAAAAAGAACAACAATTTTGGATGGAGATTTCAATGCTTTCTAGTCTCAAGCATAAAAATGTGGTTTCTCTTGTTGGGTTTTGTGATGAGAATGATGAGAAGATCATCATTATCAAATATGAGACCAGGGGAAGTCTCAACAACTATCTAAGTGACCCGATGTTGTTGACATGGGTGCGAAGATTGGAGATATGTGTTGGTCTCGCGAATGCGTTGAGCTACATTCATTATGACGAGACTCGCGATTTCAGCGTAATACATCGGAAATTATGCAGTGGCACAGTTGATTTAAATGATGACTGGGAACCCAAGTTATCTGATTTTGAACGTTCCATGAAGATTAAAGCTTCTCAAAGGCACAATTCTTTCCATACTAATGAACTTGAGTATGTGAATGGGTATGGAGACCCAACATATTTAGAGACTAAACGTGTGAACCACAAGTCAGATATCTACTCCTTTGGGATTGTATTGTTTGAACTACTGTGTAGTATGAAATCAATAATAGCCAACGACTCTAACAAGTATTTGGCTCCACTGGCCGTTACCCATTATAGAGAGAAAAGACTCGATGAAATAATTGATTGGGATCTGTGGAATCAAATGGATTCTCAATCACTTAACATCTTTGCGGAAATAGCATATGACTGCTTGAATGAAGAACGATTGGAACGCCCAAATATTGATGAGATTGTCACGAGACTTGAGAAAGCATCGGAACTTCAACTCGAACATCAAAATGAGGTAAGACGGTTTTTCCAATTCCATATTTCTATTATAGTAAGTACGAATATCTATTTGCTGCAAAAACTTGTTTCCAAACAGCTATGTAAAGGCTATGTACAAAAAACATATAAAAGCTACTTAAACAGCATATAAGCCTGTCTAAACAGCTCATCTTTCTGCTGTCCAAATAGCATATATAGAAAGTGTTTAAAACACGATAAAAACCTGTCTAAAAAGCTGTTAGAGCTATTAAAAACTTTTAAAAAGCAATGCACGACACATAAAAGATTTAATGACAAACCCAGCCGGAATTATAGAAACGGGTAAAACCGGCGGGTCACACCGAGTTTTGAATTCTTAAAAACCGGTTTCTTTTGACCCGTTATCTAAGCCGGAACCGGTTCGACCGGTCGAACCAGCCGGGTCGAACGGTGTTTCGAGTGGTATAGTAAAAGTACTTGTTGATGTCTGCAAACATTTGTGAACTATGACCACTCAACCGAGATTTTGATAGGATGTCCTGCAAACCTTTATATGAAACTGGGGGAGTGTCTCACTGGTAGACGATTAAAATTAGAAACCAGGGGATAGCTGAGTTACAATGTAAAATCAAAAATTTAAAAGTAGTACAGTTATAAAATATACCTGTAGTTTAGCAAGTTCATTACGATACACACAAGGTAGTATATATGACCTTGCACTGTAGCTTGCCCCAGCTGTAGATCAAAACTAATTTTCTTCAAAATTACATATAGCTACATATGAGTTGTCCATCCTCTTTATGTTTGTGTCTTTAACCTCAAAACTTAAACTTTTAAAGACTGTAATCTTCAAGTATTTTCCCATTTCAAAATTAACCACAAATATTAATAGACTTATGATGATAAATTTGTGTGTCCATGTTATGGTTTGTCTCAGTGTGGCCATTAAAAAACGAGTAACTGATAGGAAAAAATGTCAATTAGGTCACTGGTTAAGACTTTTTATCCTTTTTATATATAAAAAAGTATATTATTATTTTAATAATATGGCTATAAAACATATTTGACTATCAGTTTTTCTTGGACAAATTTTTTTTTCAAGTCAACTCAGCCAATATAAACCGACATGTTAAAAAGACGAAAAAGGTAGCTAAATGATGGCCAATAAACAAAACATCATGAAAACAAAATAACTACCTTCTCAATATCACAATAATCCTTTTGACCTTGGTTATCTTAGCCTTCAGTTTTGACAATATACTATATATGATCTCTTGGCCTCTTTATTCCGCCTAACAGAGGCATAAACGGAAAATATAAGACACGAATTAGTTTCAAAAAAGAATACTCAATGAAATAACTTATGACATCTAAACTCAACACGCATCCGAACTCCTTATCAATGTTGTATGCAAGCAATGGGTAACAACCTTTTGGGATAGCTAATCTGCATTGAAAGTTGAAACAATGCTACAGGTCAAATGGGTAACAACCTTCTAATTTCAGCGTTTATTCTTTTACTGTATTATATTAGCAGTTATCAGTTGACTTTTTTGGGATTATTGATCTGCTTTGAAACATTACCTTGCCACTTTTCAAGGCTTTCCATATATAGTCCTTCAATTGGTCCTTGTATTATGGGCCCCCTTCTCATACGCTTTGGAAAAATCATTTTGTGCCTGAAACAAGAATGAGTAGTATATAAGAACTAGAATGCATGCAGTAATAGCATAATCATTGGATTTCATAAAGTCTAAAGAAAGATTTCTCAAACTCAAAAGATTTCCATATTTCGCTAATGGTAAAGGAAAAAATCTAAATGAGTTCCATAGAGATCAAACTTATACAAGCTCTTGATCTCCAATACACTGAATTTCAGATTACTAAATACCAGCATCTTACTGCTAGTTTTTCTTTCCACAACAGGAGAGTTCTTCCCTTTCAAAATCAGCAACATGGCTTTAAAAGTTTTCACTACAACATTTAATAATGTCTCTCCATTCCTTTGATCAGTTTCCAAACAGCATGTAATTGCTCTGAAAAACAGCATACAAACCTTTAAAAGTATCTAATTGCAAATCGCTGAAAAAAACAGCATACAAACATGTAATTGCTGCTTAAAAAACATGGTTGCTGTATAAAACTGTGTCGGAACAGCATATAAAAGCTGTAATTGCTGCAAAACTTCTCTCCAAACATCCATGTAAAGGCTATGTCAAACAACATATAAAAGCGTTAAAACAGCATATAAGCCTGTCAAACAGCCCATCCTTCTGTTGTCGAAATAGCATATAGAAAGTGTTTAAAACACCATAAAACATGTCTAAACAGCTTTTAAAGCCTTTAAAAACTTGTAAAAAGCAATGTGGAACACATATAAAGATTTAATGACAAACCCAGCGAATTATAAAAGCAGGTAAAACCGGCGGGTCACACGGGTTTGAATTCTTAAAAACCGGTTTCTTTTGACCCGTTATCTAAGCCGGAACTGGTTTGACCGATCAAACCACCGGGTTTCAAAACATTGAAAAAAAGAAAAGTGGTATAGTAAAAGTACTTGTTGATGTCTGCAAACATTTATGAACTATGACCACCCTACCCAGATTTTGATAGGACGTCCTACAAACCACAAGGTAGTATATATGGCCTTGCACTGTAGCTTGTCCAAGCTGTAGATCAAAACTAGTAATTTTCTTCAAATTTACATGTAAGCTACGTCTGAGTTGTCCATCCCTTTTTGTTTGTCTTTAACCTCAAAACTTAAACATTTAGGGACTCTAATCTTCAAATATTTTCCCATTTCAAAATTATCTACTAAAGAAAACCACAAATAATAACAGACTTATGATGCGTTGACGGGAAGAAAAGCACCTTTCTTTATACGGCTATAAAAAGAAAAAAAAGATTAACATTATATGGCTATAAAATATATTTGACTATCAGTTTTTCTTTGATAATTTTTTTTTCAAGTCAACCCAGACACAGTCACACACTGAAGTTAATGTAAGAGATTAAACACAACATTAATATCCCATAAGCACCATGAAACACCAAAAACCGACATGTTAAAAAGGCGAAAAAGGAAGCTAACATGGCCAATATACAAAACATCACGAAAGCGAAACAACTACCTTCTCAATATAGCCCATAATAATCCTTTTGACCTTGGTTATCTTAATATGATCCCTTGGCCTCTTTATTCCGCCTAACAGAGGCATAAACGGAAAAAGATAAGACACGTATTAGTTTCAGAAAAGAATACTCAACTAAATAAGATTTGACATCTACACTCAACACGCGCCCGAACTCCTTATCAATATTGTATGCAAGCAATGGTAACAACCTTTTCGGAAACAATGCTATGGGTCAAATGGGAACAAGATAAAAAGAGGAGAGTTCTTCCCTTTCAAATACCAGCATATTCATGTGTCTCATTGCTCTCCAATTTCATATACACTCAACACGCGCCCGAACTCCTTATCAATATTGTAGGCAAGCAATGGGTAACAACCTTTTGGGATAGCTAATCTGCTTTGAAAGTTGAAACAATGCTACGTGTCAAATGGGTAACAACCTTCTAATTTCAGCGTTTATTCTTTTACTGTATTATATAAGCACTTATCAGTTGACTTTTTGGGATTATTGATCTTCTTTGAAACATTGCCTTGTCACTTTTCCACGCTTTCCATATATAGTCCTTCAATTGGTCCCTTTCTCATACGCTTTGGAATGAATGCAGCAATAGCATAATCATTTGATTTCAAAAGTCTACAGAAAGATTACTCAAACTAAACAGATTTCGATATTTAGCTACAAGATAAGATGGCAAAGGAAAAACCATAGTTTTTCTAAATACCACATAATGAACTTATCTTATGTAGTTAACCACAAGACAAAAACACATCTTTGAATGCAATGAGGAACCAAACAAGACAATTCCATCAAAACTGCATCATTTAGACAAAGTATAGCCCATGTAGTCCATACTTACACCTTCTGATTCAGGACCAAATGCTTTAAAAAACACCTTAGGAGCAAATATTGACTACATTAACAAAGACCAGATATCAACATGAAGTCACTCACCAAAACAATAAAACTTAATAAGACCATTCACTTCCTAAACTTCTACAGAATGTTATATAAATTACTATCCACAAACGTAATAACTGCTATAAACAACAAGATTTATGCAGAATTATACCTAACATGTCTTAGACATGGTTCAGGAATTTTATCAAACACTTTGTACGCATTATTATACTCCCTTTTTCTAACTCATATTTTACTTGATTAACAGATAATGTTTAAAGAATTTGCTCACCTCAAAGTCCCCCTTGAAAGTATCCTATCTGCCACCAACAACTTTTGCTGATGGAAATGTCATCGGCACTGGTGGAATTGGAAATTCTTACAAGGGACAGCTCTTGTGGTCCGGTGAGTTGATTGAAATCGATGCTCAGAGGTTAAATAAAGACTTGGAGGATGGAGAACAAAAGTTTTGGACGGAGATTTCCATGCTTTCTAGTCTCAAGCATAAAAATGTGGTTTCTCTTGTTGGGTTTTGTGATGAGAATGATGAGAAGATCATCATTATGAGGCGTGCGACCAAGGGAAGTCTCAGATTCCATCTAAGTGACCCGATGTTGTTGACATGGGTGCGAAGATTGGAACACTTTGATAGCAGCAATTCATCATCGATAGATGGGGAAAATAAATGTGGTTTTCCCAAGAAACAAAGCACTGTCGCCATAAAACGAATCATCAGTTCAAAAGGAGAACAAGGGTTCAATGTAGAAATTGAAACGTTGACGAGTTGTAAACATAAAATATAATCTCTCTTCTTGGATTTTGTGATGAAGGACCTGATCACATGATCCTTGTCTATGAGCTTGCTTCTAAAGGAAGTCTTGAAGATTATTTGGGAAGCAGTGATAAATTGACTAATCTTACTTGGATGCAGCGTTTGAAAATATGTCTTGATGTCGCATATGGCTTGAATTATATTCACACCAACACAGATCACGAAAAACAAAGATAATACACGTGACATCAAGGCGCGAACATTCTGTTGGGCGATAATTGGGTGGCGAAGATTGCTGACTTGGGCTCTCAAATTCCACCCAGCAGATCAAGATGCCAGTACATTCAATGCCAGTGCGATTGCGGTACACCTATGTACTTAGATCCGGATTATGAGAACTCGAAGTCGGCAAGTTAAATAAGAAATCAGACATTTACTCTTTTGGAGTTGTGTTATTTGAGATCTTGACTGGAAGGTGGCCTATGATCGTATTTTCACGACATCGATGAGTGGGATTGCTCCCATTGCACGACATCATTTTGAGAAGGAACACTAATGAAAATTGTGGATCATAAGATAAAGGAAGAAACAGATGAACATGTCTTTTCTCTGAGTAAAGGACCCAATAACGAGTCTTTGAACATATTTACAAAATCGCATTTCGATGTCTAGCAATGACTCAAGACGAGCGCCCATCAATAGATGTTGTCATCAACGAAGTTAAAAAAGCGTTATACTGTCAGGTGTGTAATTCTTTTGAATAACTTTATAATCTCCTAATATAATCTTCATAGTAGTATGTGACATTTCCTACATAATACTTTGTGCAACCAATATTTTAATCCTCAAACTTTTACTAAATTAAAGATCTTACCAGTTAAGTTATTAAGGTGGTGTTTGAATGCAACTTAATTGACTTAATATGAAAAACTTAATTTTTAAGTCATATAAAAGTTGTTTGTTTTCACTTAATCAAAATAAATGACTTAAAATAATAAGTGATAAAGTGAGGTACTCACATTAAGTCAATTGTTAATTAACATGACTTAATGAAAAATTAAACAAAAATCCCTAAGTCCTTAATATTTTAATCCGTACTCCCTCCTCCCTTCGACCGTGGCGTAAAAATATTTTTCTTTAATTCTAAAGGCAACAACCAAGCTTGATTTACAACCGTAACCCAGAACTTAGACACTTTAAAGGAGTTTTAGATGGCAAATAGTTCAGTTATTTTACTTATCAAATCGACTGATTGTTCGATGATTCACAGGAGAACCACACGGACAGCCTCAAACTCTCACTTCAAGACATAAAGTTGGCCACAGATCTTTTCAATCAAGACAATCTCATTGGACATGGAGATTTTGGGAATGTGTACAGGGGTCACACTCATGGGCATAACTTCATTGCTGCAAAGCGGTTGGATAGGAAATCTGCTGAAGGAGAAGCTGAATTTGTGACAGAGCTTGAGATCCTTATGGAGTACAAACATGAAAATGTAATTGGTCTTGTAGGCTACTGTGATGAAGAGGATGAGAAAATTATTGTCTATGAGTATGCATCCAAAGGAAGTCTTGATCACTCGTGAGCAATGATAGTCTTCGTGGGTGATGCGACTTAAAATATGCATTGATATTGCAGTTGGCTTGGAGTTTCTTCATGGAACTGATTCAAGTCCAGAAATGGTAATACATAGGGACATCAGCAGCAACAACATTCTACTGCTTGATGATTGGAAAGCAAAAATTAGTGATTTCGGGCTTTCCTTAATATGTCCAACAAATCAGGATGTAGACTATGTCATCGAAAATGTTACAGGCACAATTGGCTATCGTGACCCACTGTACTCAAAAACAGGCTTCTTAACCAAAGAGTCTGATATATTCTCATTGGGTGCGGTCTTATTTGACATATTGTGTGGGAAACTATCATCTGTAAAACTAGATGACGATTATCTTTATTTACCCTTTTTGGCTAAACACCTCTATTATGTTGAAAAACTTGATAAGTTGGTGCTCGAGGGTATCAAAGAACAAATTGTGCCACAGTCATATTTTACCTTTACAAGGATTGCCCTTCAATGCTTACATCACAAGAGAGAAAGGCGACCAACAGCTGATGAAGTGGTCAAAGAACTCAAGAAAGCATTGGAATTCCAGGTAAGTTTCTGTACTTTGACAAAATTGGCTAACTTTTGATTCATATATATCTAAACTATGGCCTTCAACTGTTTTATAAACTGTAAGAAAGTAACTGTGTGAAACATGAGTTTATTAATTGATTAATGTATAAGCAGGAGGATTATGAGAAATGGGAGCCCAAATTGCCTAAAGACTACAAAGAAATAGTCCAGATGTCAAAGTGCCCTGAAAATATTCTACCATCAAGAAGAGGATCTTTACACCATTTTTGAAGGAATCCTCCTTCAACAAGACAAAGTGGTAATCAGTTAATCTTGTATCTCGTTTATTTGGTGTTTTCAGTTTTCTATATATCTTTTCCTTTGTGAGGATAATTTGAGATCACACATGCATTTACACATGATTAAAATTGAATCTGATTTATATTTTATTTTATGTAACAGTTGCTGTCTTCGATGGTAATGGAGAGCGAAATAAAATGGTATCAGCAGAAATGTTTTCTTACATAAACAGTTGTCCACATGAGTGGAAATCTCTTAAAGAATCAAGGTTATTCTCTTTACCTCTCTAAATTTATCAGTACATAAGTCATAAGCATACATATGCATTTCTGTTAGATGTATATATATTTTTTTCTATGAAAAAATGTTGTTACTTTACCGGATTATGCATGACAAGCTATTTACGGGAGCATAATTATTAGTTTACAGCCTACCTATGTATTTTGAACTTGCATTGTGGTTCTTTTTTCTTGAAGTGTTGTGTATTATATAATAGAAAAAATTTCCAACAAGGTACTTTTAGCTAGTCAAAATGTGAGGAGTTGTGAATACTTTTTTGATAAAAAAAATATCTTATTTTCATGAACTGGATTTCCTAGTCCTTCCGATGTGAGAGAGAGTTATAAATGCCCCATATTGATAAACTCGGTGCTTTATGTATTATACTATTAACGGGTAAATAAACCCGAGTGGAACATCAAATTCTTTGTTGCTTACTCCTACATGAAGATGGTAGATATCTAACAAGGTTTCAGTGTTTTCTCACCTAATTATAAAAGTCACATGTTTGGTATATGGGTATAATGTTTGAAGTTTAGTAGCTGGATTTTTTTTTTTCAAAGTAGAGGGTACAGCTATATCCCCAATTTGGGTCCTCTGTTCTAATGACTGTGATTTTGCTAGCATCTTGCTAGTCTATTTTTTATAGCTTGAATATCTGTAATATGTTCAGGTTTGGGACATTAGTGGAGATGTTTGATATTTCCAAATTGAACATCGAGATAAAGACAAACGCTCAACTTCTATCTCCAAATGTTGTTTATGGGGTCTATTTAGTCTTCAAACTTAGTGATTCAAGAAAATTTTCAACTAAACCAATATGTGTTAACCTAAAGTATAGAAAGGGACTCGAAAGTCTACATGCATATTTCACAACTTGGAGAGACAAGGACTGGATGATGATTGAGTTGTACCAATTCTTGAATCAAACGAAGATATTGTTTTGAGTTTCTACTTGAGAGCTTTTCATCACACTATTGTGGAGAAAATGCAGTTTATGTTGAAGGCATTGAATTTCGAGCAATTGACAAAGTAAGTTTGAAAATATATCCCTGGTTCCATTGTATACTCTTTTTATTTATATTATACCAAGAGGTCGGATGGATGCCAAAAAATTAAACTAAACCCATGTTCTATGTTGCATATTTAACATGGTTTGCACACAGGTGAAACAGGAAGAAATCGGAAAATTGAAGGAAGTCCAACAAGTCTTGAAATCAAACATCAATGTGGATCAGGTGCAGCAACTTCCAACTAACTTTGAAGAAATATTCAAGATATGCAGAAACTACGACGAGTTGTTCTGGTTGGGTAAGTCGACGAAAGAAACTTCTTGTGCTTTCGGCAAAGGCAGCTTTACACAAATTCTCTAATGTTGATCTTTTTACTTCAAAACCATCAGCCCAGTATAGGTTCGATTCATATATTATAGCTAATTATGTTACAGTTTCCTTTAACTAGGCGGCAATTCCTGACACTACATGAAACACGACCCAAAACCGATACAAAAATAAGCGGGTAGGGTTGGGTGCAAACAAGTTCGAGCCATGTTTGGGTTCTGTGGGATAAACAGGTCGACTTGCAAACACATTTAACCTATTTAACCAGTGTAACAATTAAAGATTCGTGAATAAATGGTTGACAATAGTTTAACTTCTTGGATTTAGTTTCCTGTGTAGATATATTACTTCGTCCTTAATCTATCCTACATGCAGATTTCAAGAGTTGATTGAGCTTTTACCACAACAAGTATTTCATCTCAATTGCACAATCAAAGTCAAATGTTGTCACCAGATACACAATATGTGTGTTACCTTGTATTCAAGCTTTCAGAAAAATGCCAGGGGCTGCATTGTCCGGTAGAAATGCGAGGCGTACTCACAAAGAAAACAATGAGGCTGAATTTGTTTATTTTATGACCCCAAGCCCATTGAACATAAATGGTATCACTCGGGTTTCAAAACAGAGGAGGATGGATGGATGGAGATTCAAGTGTGGAAATTTAACTCAACTCATGAATTCAAAGATGACTCTCTTTCTATTGATATGAAATTTACAACTCATGAAGGAACTATGTCTGGCCTCATTGTATGTGGCCTCGAGTTCGACCAATGTTTTCTGGAAACAACAATGATATTTAAAGGCAAAGAGAAATGAAGAAAAGGCTGCAAGATGAAGTTCCCAAACCCACATACATTTAGCCTAAAAAGGCGAAAAGATGACAGAAGTATGTCCGATTTTGCTATGATTCTGCATGGTGCTGCATCCCATTCTACCTGATTACACTATGGTTATATGGCTTTGCATCTGGTTTGTTATGTCTTATTCTACCATGTTCCATCTAATTCGCACTGGCTGTGCATTTGCTCTGGTTACGTTATGGTTCTCTGCCTGATTCTACCATGTTCCATCTGATTTAATTTGGTTCTGCATCCGATTCCATATGATTCGGATTCTGTTTGCATCCGTCTGATTCTGTTTCATCTACATATGCTTAATTTTGCTTGTGCATGTGTCTGCTGCTCTGGTTCCGTCTAGTATATTTTCAGTTCTCTTGTGAGTTGTATTTGTCAATCTCAATACATCTTAATGTAGCATTTGTGAGACTGAGTGGATGTTAGCTTAATAAAGGTTTGTTTGCCCATAATAGTTTTGTAAGATAGTTTTCTATTTAATCTCTTGTACTCTCATTTTCGCTAACAAAATTAAGTTATGTAAATCTAATTTGTTATTGATTAACATTCATTTGGATTGAGCCAACCTTCGCATCCGATGTATGGAGAATTATGTTGCGTGGTAGGCCTTTGATGTCGGGCTAAGAAGAGGATGTGAAGACATTTCCTTGGACTGAAATAGCACAAGCCAAATCAGAGTAGCAGTCCATTCTAGACTCACCAAGTCTGATTCAGTGGCCATCAACAAGCCTTCATCAATGCAAACAGACATCTATTTATACCAAGAGTATAGTAGCACATTCACCCTATTTAAGTCCAGCAATTTATATGACTAGAAACATTTTTTAAACTTCTAGGATTGGAAAGGTATTGTCTAAACTTTAAAGTCCATGCACAAGCAATATCTAAAAAATATTGTAGTATTTATGAAATTTCTTTCCTATCACAAAGGTGTTTTATTTAAACTAGTGAAAAGTATATTGTTATTACAATAACAAATGATGGAGAAACAACGACTATAATCACCTCCTCCGTGCCGTGTGTGTACCATTTTGCACAACACATGTTACCCTCGAACCTCCTGCTTCTGTCAGCTTACGTAATTATATATAAATTTTGATCCAAAGTCGGTCTGCGCGGTGAAATTTTGAGCCATTTACTTAGAAGTTGGGCTGATTTGGGTAATATCATATCTCCAATGGGTCAAATGGGTAAATTTTAATAATAGTTTGATTAGATGCAAGTCACCGAAAGTGTGTCAAAATCCTAAATCATTTTGTTTAGCAATAATTAAATTATTATGTTAAGGCTAATGATCAGATAAAAGCGGGTTTTTGTGTGAGAAGAGAACCAATGATTCAAAAGGGAAAAAAAAATCAAAAAGTTCCACAACAAAGGAAGGTTGACTCATTACTTAACCCACACCTTCAAGATTGGAATTGTATAAACACTGCGATAACCAAAATAACTATTTGATTATAAATAGGAAAATAGCTCAAAACCTATTACATGTTTATACAATACTTTGTATGTGTTTGTGATTACGATGTGTTTACGATACTTGTGTCTAACTCACTTGCTAAACACTATATTTATACCCATCTAGGAACCAACATGCTCTAGTGACAATTAGGTATAATGGGTATAGTGGCACACTATCCTTAATGGTACACTAACTCTCTTAGTGACTCACTAACTCTTGTAATGGCATATGACATAGATGATGTTGTTATTCTAGAAGAACTTAGGATTCCAACAATCACCCCGAATCTCTAAGTCCTTGTAGAGATGTCTTTGATTCGATCAAGCTCCGCATTTCCTTGAATTTGATTCGAGCCAATGGTTTCTTGTTTTTCGATATACAATTTGGTTGATTATTGGGTTTGGACTTGTTGGGTTTATAATTATTTTGGTGACTTTGACCCGGATCCATTAGAAGCGGATCCAACACCCAACCCTTCTCTATTATTAACCACACTCTGTTATTAACTTTTCCCATTTTCCCTTCATCTCCTCGAAGAACCGAAACACCGGCACCACCATTCCGGCTACCACTACCACCACTCGATCCACCATCACCATTCGAGCGAGTAAACAACAACCTCTGCTGCTCGTCTCCACCTTCATCACCACGAATTCGTTCTTCATAAGCCTTCAATCGGCCGACTACATCTTGAATCCCGGATTTTAGATCAAGCACACGCTCGAGAGAAGCAACAACGTGAATAAATATTCTCGGTACCACCTTGACAATTTCTTTACAAGTTTTGATTCGTCAATTACTTCTATTACGGCGAGTTTTCGGTGAAGACATCAATGGTCTCGGTCTCGTGCATACAGAGCTACGTGGTTGTTCGACCTCCTTCACCCTCACGGTGTAGGTTGTCATGTAGAACCTCGCATCTTCAACATCGACATGTCGTGGTTGTACACGGTATCATTCTTGATCGCCGGTACAAGTTCAAAGCCCTTTTCTCAAGCTCGATACCAATTCAAGATTGGAATTGTATAACACTGCTGATAACCAAAATAACTCTTTGATTATTAATAGGAAAATAGCTCAAAACCTATTACATGTTTATACAATACTTTGTATGTGTTTGTGATTCGATGTGTTTCGATACTTGTGTCTAACTCACTTGCTAAACATCATATTTATACCATCTAAGAACCAACATGCTCCTAGTGACAATTAGGTATAATGGGTATAGTGGCACTATCCCTTAATGGTACACTAACTCTCTTGGTGACTACTAACTCTTGTAATGGCATATGACATAGATGATGATTGTTATACTAGAAGAACTTAGGATTCCAACACAACTACCTCGGACGAGACACTCTAGAAGCATTATATCTATTTTCGAATAAGCGAAATATAATATTTTTAACTCCATACTCGAGCAAAAGTGGTAATCACATCAAATTCCTCAAATTTAAATGAGTTCTGAGGCGAATTGGTCAATTTGAGAGTTGAGACAAGAAGACAAGAAGAACAACTTGACAGAATCGATCATGTCTAACAAAAATAACTATACATAAGGTAATCGATGATGATTATACATAAGCGATGTGAATAACGTGATGAATCGAGCATGTGACATCAAATATTTTCGTTTTTCATAACTTCATATGATTGGCGGAGGTATCAACGGCAATAACATTTCCAACTATTTTGCCTAGTTTATTGTTCCACGGTACCCATAAACTCAAAATTCAAGATAAAGGAAGAGGATACAAAGATACATACCCGGCGGCTCAGGGGCAGTTAAGATTTGTCCATAATCTCCTAAATAATTCCTTATGAGTATGCAAATGAAAAGTAGGTGAAACTCAAAGCAGAAGGCTGACGATTAGATTTTAGGCATGATGGAGGCATGAAAAGTAGCATTATATGCAATTTAATCTTACGGGTAACCAGTAAATCTCTCATATTGTTCATAAGCTTTGTCTTTTAAACATCTCCACCCTATAACAATTATGGCTCCACACTCTCCGACTTCGAAGTAATCTCGTAATTTTGGTGTGTACACAACATAAATACCAATGCATCGACTTTAAAGCTTCGACATAAAATAAAAAAGCGATCTAGCGCATACCATTATTACTAAAACATATGACCGAGAAAAGGTAGATAGCCGTACCTTAGAAATAGGAGTATCATGCCACCTACGAATTGTAAGTGCTCAAATCGGCAAGAGATATAGCCTCTCCACCAATTATGTCGACAAGTTCTCTAACACGATCTATGCGATGTCGATGAAAACATTAGTTGGTGTATTAACTATGCATGTGAGAGGTAATGTAAACTATAATCAATTTTGTTTTTACAGCGATCATATGGTTACTACGACTTGAAGTCGCCATAATCAATTTCGATGTTTTGATAAACCACTCGAATCAAACACCCTCGTATATGGCGAGAACCATACGATTGACTTTCTCCCATCTTGAGGCGATAAGAATGCAATAAAACTAGTATAATGTTTTATTTGCAATCAATCTGAGCACTAGGAATGGTAATGTGAACAATAGTTGAATCTAACCGTAAGTCCTATTTGCTATCACAATTCTTGCACCCTTCACTTTTGCTCCATAAGCAAGAGCTTTTCCAGCACTGCCAGCACCAATAACCACAAATAGTCTACCAGCCAAGGGTGATCATGTTGCACCATTTTGAACACACGAACTGCAGACAGTTACCTTGATTTATGCTTTAAGTGAATCTCAAATGGGTCAAATGGGTCGAGCAGGCGGTAACATGTGAAATCATATAAACTTTTATAAGTGAACAAAAGGCCTTGGTTTGACCCAACCACCCACATTATCACTTCTTTAGGAAGTATAGAAAGAAACCTCATAGACTTTCCTCGATGGCGAAATAGCACCTACATAGTGCGTATTACTACACCTATATAATGTCCCATCATTTGGTCACATGATGGCACAATTGTGACTCTATTGATTGTAAGATACAATCAATAACACAATACATTAAGCGCCATACTTTTATCATTTTGCATATTGTTTGATGGTAAAGCTTTTATGACAATGAAAATTACCTTTGCAACGGATCAACCTCATCACATAATTGAGTAAAGATTCTTTGTGAGTAGAAATAAGGGTTTTTTTCCTTAAAATATCAACACACTTGCACCAAGTTACCCGTGATCAATATGATTACTTTTAATCAAAAATGTCAAATTTATTTATATAAATATCAAATTTATATATACGGTTATTAAAGACCCAACGGTACAACAAAACCACCTTTAAATGACTTATATGCAAAGAAAGTTAAGTAAGTACATGCTACATTAGTTATATCTCGGTGGTTGTTGCAAACTTGACAATGTCGACTCACATTAGCGTATTTTTGCCACAAGGTTCCCAAGCTCTTCTATCGAAGGAGTATTTTGATAATTGTGGGAAGAAACTATGAGTTTGCACTAAAGAAAAATATAAATGTCCCTTTTTGTAAGAAGGATTCATAATACTAATATCGAAGGAGTTGTCTGATGTCAATTCAGCATACAACATCAATACTTCTATGAAATAAGCAATTGCTATAACAGAAGGCAATGCTGCAAAAAGTGTGTAGATTGGCTTCTACAGTAACGAAACCAGATAATCAGATAACGCATTTGTTTAAGTGTTTTGCAATCAGCTAATTAGGGATTTAAAACGTAAAATAATCAGAATCACATATGCTGTTTGAATAGGCAACTCCGAAACTGTTACTTATAGCTGTTGACTGTTGTTTATTACACCATCAAATGTGCCTATAATCATATCCTAACACTTATTCTGGCGATCTCTTTGAATCAAAAGCATGACAAGGGTGTTTCGCATTACTAAGTTAAGCGACATGCTCATAACCGGAAGACCAACTTATCCAAAATAGCTTATTTTCACCCCTAAGGTTAAACTTATGATCTTGGATCCACTAACAATAACCGGTTAAAACTAAACAATCGAAACTTCTTCTTGAAAAGACCTTATTTCACCCCTAAACTAAGTAGATAAGCATACTCATATTTATGCATCTGCTCAAAAAAACACAATAAGCAGATAATCAAGTACGAGTACTTGAAATGGTAATATGAATACTAGTAGAATCTAACCATAGGTACGATTGGCTATCACAATCCTTGCACCCTGGCTTTTGCTCCATAAGCAAGAGCTTTTCCGACACATGACACCAATAACCATGAATAGTCTACCGACCAAGGGTGATCCTGTTGCAACATTTTGAATGCCTGAACCTGTAAACAGTTGCAACAACTTGTGATTTAAGTGAACCTCAAGCGGGTCAAATGGGTTGAGCAGCAGAAAGTAACATGTGAAATCATATGAAACGTTTATAAGTGAACAAAAGGCACCGTTTTGACCCAACTAAGCATATAATCATGTCCAGAGCCCATACATATCCACAATACCTAAGTGCAATAAGGGGTAAGCGACTTACATGACTAATAAGCATATGATCGACTTATCGAAGCGACTTATTTCACCTAACGAAAATTTGTAATATCAAATCCATAATACTTATCGGTTCATAATAAGAAATTTGGAATTACCACATCATCAAATATCAAACAATTTAGTATCCTAAAAACATATAAAAAAGCGCATTCATATCGGTTTTTCCTTAAAATATTAACGTACTTCCACATGTGTGCCATTCTACTCTTTTAGTATAACATTTGACTCGTTATAAGATCAGCATTATAAAAATGTGAACTTTTTATGAATGGCCCAAACTGTACACAAAAAGACTTTGTTGAAAAACCCCTAGAAATAAATGCTCTAAACTCCATTAAAACCAACTGATCTGAATTCTTGCACCATAAGGAAGAGCTTTTCCAGCACCACCAGCACCAATAACCACAAATAGTCTACCAGCCAAGGGTGATCCTGTTGCACCATTTTGAACACCTAACCTGCAGACAGTTGCAACAATTTGTGCTTTAAGTGAACCTCAAATGTTTCAAATGGGTCAAGCAGGCGGTAACATGTGAAATCATATGAAACTTTTATAAGTGAACAAAGGCAATGTTTTGACCCACCACCCATATTATCACTTCAGAAAGTGCGAGAAAGAAACCTCGTAGACTTTCATCGATAGCGAAATAAGCGCCTACATAGTCGTATTACACCCATATAATGTCCCATCATTTTCTCTCGATGGCAAAATTGATCGCTCCTATTGGTGTAACATACAATCAATAACACAATACATTAAAGCCATTTTTTATCATTATGCGCATATTGTTTGATGGTAAAGCTTTTTATGACAATGAAAATTACCTTTGTAACCGGATCAACCTCATCACAACATTTAAGCAAAGATTCTTTGTGAGGAATGGTACCACTGCAAACAATATTGATACATTTTACACATTTGAATAGGTAGAAATAAGGGTTTATTTTCCTTAAATTATCAACACACTTACATATGTGTGCCCTGAGTCACAGTACTTTTATATAACATTTGAGTCAATAAAAGATGGCTTTGTATGCCATTGGCATTCGGTACCAAGTTACCCGACAGTCAATATGATTACTTTTAATAAAAATATCAACTTTATTTATATAAATATCAAATTTCTATATACCGGTTATTAAATGACCCAACCGGTAGAACAAAGCCACATGCAAAGAAAGTTAAGTAAGTACATGCTACATCGATTATATCTCTGGTTGTTGCAAACTTGACAATGTCACTCTTGTTGGTGTATTTTGGCCACAAAGTTCCCAAGCTTGCACTTTCAAAGGAGTATTTTGATAATTGTGAGAAGAAACTTTGAGTTTGCACTTTGTAGGCTTGTCTCCATGGATTAAATTGTTGAAATTATCAACGGCCTGCATTTGAGCAACTAAAATCAGAAATCTGATAGAGAATATTATGTCTGATAGTATAACGGAAAATTTTACTATGTAACACAACAACAACAAACCCAATCCCGCCGGGGCAGGGTATGGGGGAGGTAAAATGTGGATAGATTCTACCCTACCCGGGATAAACCGGGAGTAGAATCTCGCTTCAACGAGACCTCCGGCAAGCGAGGTGTGCGGGTGAGAGAGAAAAGAAAAGAGAGCAAAAGGACAATAAGCAACATGAGCAGCGAGCAAAACAAGCAAACACATAACTAGGCGAAACAAAACAAGAGACCGAAGAGGGACGAGGGGCACGCAGGCAAATGCACAAGCCAAGAAACAAACAAGCAAAACGAAGCAAAACAAAGAACCAAAGCACAAAGAAAGGAAAAAAAAAAAAAAGGCATACGCGAGAAGAAAGCATAAAAAGCCTAGCACCGAAACTACCTAAACCCCCAAAACACCTAGCCTCATTACCCATGATTCTAATTCTATCTCTCCACGCCTTCCTATTTGAGGTCATGTCCTCGGACAAAAGCTCCTTCATGTCAAGCTTAAGTCTATCATCTCACCTAAGTTTGGGTCTACCTTCTTACACACCATCTACTACCATCGCTTGACTCTCTTCTTGGCGGCGATTGTGGCCTCCTCGACATGACCAAACCACCTCAACCTTCCTTTTCTCATCTTTGAAATAATATTCTCTACCTCAATCTTAGCTCTATAAACTCCGTTCGGGATCATGTCAAGCTAGGTTTTACCACAAGACCATCTAACCATTCTCGGTTCCGCCACCTCAATCTGTTCATCTCCATCGTGGTGACCACCTTCCCATGTTTGTCTAGAAAATGACATGGAATCGAAACCTTTCGGGAAAAATAAAGTGTTACAAAGTCATGTAATATGGACTCGATTAATCAAGAAACCAATAGCCCTGATATTCCTAAAGAAAAATATAGATGTCCCTTTATTGTAAGAAGGATTCATAATACTAATATCGAAGGAGTTGTCTGATGTCAATTCAGCATACAACATCAATACTTCTATGATAACATTGACTTCAGAGGATGTTTGGTGGTAATGCATATTAAAACTGTAACGCCCCGACCCGACAAGGGTAAAGGAATCACAAGTAATGGTGTCATATCAAAGCAAAACATCAATAACCAAACAAAATCTTAACATAAATGCGGAAATAATTCAAGTCAAAATGACTTCAATACATAGGTCTCAGCGGAAGATAAACTTCAACAAAATATCTGAAATAAATAGTCTTAAATGGCATCATAAGAATCAAAGCTAAATATCTCTAAGGTAAGTCCACTCAAGCACTCATCCCAAAGCAAAACCCAGCTTCCAATGCTTAGATACCTGCCGCGGAAGAAAAGAAAATGCGGTGAGCTTCAAAAGCCAGTGAGCAGATATGGAAGCAAAAGCGAATACTAAGCGATATCGAATATGAAATAAAGTGAATGGCGATAGCAAAATCATAATCATTTTCAAAGTATAAATCGAATTTCAAATAAAGTTTATAGTTAACTACCACGAGCCGAAACAAATATCGGATCATAATCATATTCTCATAAGGCAACATTTCTCGTGAAGGCAACATTTTGTAGGGAGACCTACGAGTTATGAAGGGCGTGCATGCGCATGCATCAATCATCGGATAACATATATGAGATAATGGATCTAGGATGCATCCATCGCCCTTCCTACATATACAAAATATGCTTCACCATCGAGGCGTGGCGAACATCACTCTCGCCCTAGAGTCATATCGAGTGCATCAACGTCACGGACATGGAACCCCCATGACTAGTGAAATATTTGGCTCGGGTGTCAAACTATCTTAGGTCAAATCAAAGGTCATAAGCGACACGGATCATATTGTATCATAAAGTATTTCATATTTCCAAAATCGAGTTTTCATATCATATAGTTCAAAATCGGATGTTTCATAATTCGAAATCGAGTTCGGATAACACAGCTCAAACAAATCGAGAATGGGTTCATAGCAAAGGCTTAGGAAACCCTATTATAAAGCTAACGAAAACGTTAAAGGAACCTTTCTTGAAAAGGTCGAATATCGTACCTTATTCCAAAGCAAATGATCGGCAATCACGGAAGACAAAGGATTACTCCTTCTTCACAGAACCTATACACATTAACGGTCGTCCATGTTATTTATGATTCCATAATCGTCGAATGATCTTTTAATATTTGGTGTTAATACTTAGTGTATTCAGTGATCTTCATACTTTAGGGTTTTATGATTAAATGAGACTTAAGTGTTTTATAATTAATATTGTAGATTAGGGTTCATTATGTCATTTATTAAAGTTTAGGGTTAAAAGTGAAAATAGTTTATATGTCATAACTCACATATGAAATAACGAATTACTATACTTAGCTCAAACCCTAATCGACTCTCATTTATGTTCTAGGGTTTTCTCCTTCTTTAATATCTCATTTATATGCATTCATTTTACATGTTACGTCTTTTAATGACTCGCTACTTAACCTAACGCGTAATGAAAACAACCTTTCCTTTTATGTTTCATCATGCACGTTTATGATTTTATGTGACATACAAGTTACTTATTACTCGTATTAATTACACGTTTACATATCTACAAGTTCACTTGAGTTATTATAACGCACACATGATACATGATTCACAACTCATTAGGGTTTCGGCATACCTTATTCGGTTCACATATTAAACTAGGGTTTATGTTTTCATGATCTCTTACTTATTTAATACATGTTCAAAACTCTTTATGTGGTTCGGTTCACCTAGGGTTTCGGCTACCATACTTTCATGCAAGTCTAGCTCGTCTAAACACTTCACATATTCAAGTTATTAAGTTCTTACACCTTGGCGAACATATACATGGTTCGGTTCTAATATAACTTCGACATATTCATGATCCGATTCAATACTACTTATTCGTTACATGTTCCTTAATATTTATCAAGTTTAATTCATTAGGGTTTGCCTTGGTTTGGTTCACACGGCTCGCCACAAAAGAGAAACAAGAAACTCAACTAAGCGAAACATAACACAACATATTAACGCATGGTACATCAAAGGAAAATGAGAAACACTTTATACCTTAACTTGGTTGAAGCAAAACTCGACACCAAAGGTTGTAGGGTTCGGCCGAGTAGAGCAAAGAAAGAAAGAGGCAACCAAAACTAGGGTTTCACTTTTGAGTTTATGTATTATATTTATAGTAGTAGCATTTAGTTTAGGGCTTTAGGAGGGTTTGGGTTGGCTTGGTCCAACCGAGTACACAAGCTCACGCCCAGTGGGCTTGACCTTTGATCCACTCGACACAAAACAAACGCCCTTTGGGCTCTTGGACTCGGCTTGGCACAAAGAAGCGAGCCCATTTAGCAAGCGAGCGGCCCGCGCATATTTGCGAAACGTTTAACTCTTTCGTCGTACCAAAATCGATCACGTAACATATTCGTTAAGTTTTTATTATTCATATGTTAGGTAGTAAATTTTCGTTAAATGCTTATAAACGTGTATTACGTATTTTATAGTTTTTGATTCCAAGGGCATTTTAGTCTTTATATATGTTTTAGATTTTCAGGTTTTACAATTCTTCCCCTCTAAAAAAAAAATTTTCGTCCTCGAAAATTGAAATGAAACGAAACGAAAACGAGATGAGAACATACCAAACTATTCAAAGAAATGAGGATAACTAGCTCGCATCGACTCTTGGTTTCCCAAGTAGCCTCGCGTTGGGTGATTTTTCAAAGAATCTTAACGAGCGGAATGACTTTATTTCTCATGACTCTATCTTGTCTTTCTAAAATACACTTTGTACGCATTATTATACTCCCTTTTCTAACTCATATTTTACTTGATTAACAGATAATGTTTAAAATTTGCTCACCTCAAAGTCCCCTTGAAAGTATCCTATCTGCCACCAACAACTTTTGCTGATGGAAATGTCATCGGCACTGGTGGAATTAAATTCTTACAAGGGACTCTTGTGGTCCGGTGAGTTGATTGAAATCGATGCTCAGAGGTTAAATAAAGACTTGGAGGATGGAGAACAAAAGTTTGGGACGGAGATTTCCATGCTTTCTAGTCTCAAGCATAAAAATGTGGTTTCTCTTGTTGGGTTTTGTGATGAGAATGATGAGAAGATCATCATTATGAGGCGTGCGACCAAAGGAAGTCTCGATTCCATCTAAGTGACCCGATTTGTTGACATGGGTGCGAAGATTGGAACACTTTGATAGCAGCAATTCATCATCGATAGATGGGGAAAATAAATGGTTTTCCCAAAACAAAGCACTGTCGCCATAAAGCGAATCATCAGTTCAAAGGAGAACAAGGGTTCAATGTAGAAATTGAAGCGTTGACGAGTTGTAAACATAAAAATATAATCTCTCTTCTTGGATTTTGTGATGAAGGACCTGATCACATGATCCTTGTCTATGAGCTTGCTTCTAAAGGAAGTCTTGAAGATTATTTGGGAAGCGATAAATTGACTAATCTTACTTGGATGCAGCGTTTGAAAATATGTCTTGATGTCGCATATGGCTTGAATTATATTCACACCAACACAGATCACGAAAAACAAAGATAATACACCGTGACATCAAGGCTGAACATTCTGTTGGGCGATAATTGGGTGAAGATTGCTGACGGGCTCTCCAAATTCCACCCAGCAGATCAAGATGCCAGTACATTCAATGCCATCACGATTGCGGGTACACCTATGTACTTAGATCCGGATTATGAGAACTTCAGTCGGCAAGTTAAATAAGAAATCAGACATTTACTCTTTTGGAGTTGTGTTATTTGAGATCTTACTGGAAGGTGGCCTATGATCGTATTTTCACGACATCGATGAGGTGGGATTGCTCCCATTGCACGACATCATTTTGAGAAGGAACACTAATGAAAATTGTGGATCATAAGATAAAGGAAAAGCAGATGAACATGTCTTTTCTCTGAGTAAAGGACCCAATAACGAGTCTTTGAACATATTTACAAAATCGCATTTCGATGTCTAGCAATGACTCAAGACGAGCCCATCAATAGATGTTGTCATCAACGAAGTTAAAAAGCGTTATACTGTCAGGTGTGTAATTCTTTTGAATAACTTTATAATCTCTAATATAATCTTCATAGTAGTATGTGACATTTCCTACATAATACTTTGTGCAACCAATATTTTAATCCTCAAACTTTTACTAAATTAAAGATCTTACCGGTTAAGTTATTAAGGTGGTGTTTGAATGCAACAATTGACTTAATATGAAAAACTTAATTTTTAAGTCATATAAAAGTTGTTTGTTTTCACTTAATCAAAATAAATGACTTAAAATAATAAGTGATAAAGTGAGGTACTCACATTAAGTCAATTGTTAATTAACATGACTTAATGAAAAATTAAACAAAAATCCCTAAGTCCTTAATATTTTAATCCATTCCCCTCCTCCCTTCGACCCGTAAAATATTTTTCTTTAATTCTAAAGGCAACAACCAAGCTTGATTTACAACCGTAACCCAGAACTTAGACACTTTAAAGGAGTTTTAGATGGCAAATAGTTCAGTTATTTTTACTTATCAAATCGACTGATTGTTCGATGATTCACAGGAGAACCACGGACAGCCTCAAACTCTCACTTCAAGACATAAAGTTGGCCACAGATCTTTTCAATCAAGACAATCTCATTGGACATGGAGATTTTGGGAATGTGTACAGGGTCACACTCATGGGCATAACTTCATTGCTGCAAAGCGGTTGGATAGGAAATCTGCTGAAGGAGAAGCTGAATTTGTGACAGAGCTTGAGATCCTTATGGAGTACAAACATGAAAATGTAATTGGTCTTGTGAGCTACTGTGATGAGGATGAGAAAATTATTGTCTATGAGTATGCATCAAAGAAGTCTTGATCACTCGTGAGCAATGATAGTCTTCGTGGGTGATGCGACTTAAATATGCATTGATATTGCAGTTGGCTTGGTTTCTTCATGGAACTGATTCAAGTCAGAAATGGTAATACATAGGGACATCAGCAGCAACAACATTCTACTGCTTGATGATTGGAAAGCAAAATTAGTGATTTGGGCTTTCCTTAATATGTCCAACAAATCAGGATGTAGACTATGTCATCGAAAATGTTACATTGGCTATCGTGACCCACTGTACT
This sequence comes from Chrysanthemum lavandulifolium, assembly GCA_022545495.1. Classification (NCBI taxonomy): domain Eukaryota; kingdom Viridiplantae; phylum Streptophyta; class Magnoliopsida; order Asterales; family Asteraceae; genus Chrysanthemum; species Chrysanthemum lavandulifolium. Next base: position 290,926,023 of record CM040240.1, read on the forward strand.
CAAAAACAGGCTTCTTAACCAAAGAGTCTGATATATTCTCATTGGGTGTTGACATATTGTGAAACTATCATCTGTAAAACTAGATGACGATTATCTTTATTTACCCTTTTGGCTAAACACCTCTATTATGTTGAAAAACTTGATAAGTTGGTGCTCGAGGGTATCAAAGAACAAATTGTGCCACAGTCATATTTTACCTTTACAAGGATTGCCCTTCAATGCTTACATCACAAGAGAAGGCGACCAACAGCTGATGAAGTGGTCAAAGAACTCAAAAGCATTGGAATTCCAGGTAAGTTTCTGTACTTTGACAAAATTGGCTAACTTTTGATTCATATATATCTAAACTATGGCCTTCAACTGTTTTATAAACTGTAAGAAAGTAACTGTGAAACATGAGTTTATTAATTGATTAATGTATAAGCAGGAGGATTATGAGAAATGGGAGCCCAAATTGCCTAAAGACTACAAAGAAATAGTCCAGATGTCAAAGTGCCCTGAAAATATTCTACCATCAAGAAGAGGATCTTTACACCATTTTTGAAGGAATCCTCCTTCAACAAGACAAAGTGGTAATCAGTTAATCTTGTATCTCGTTTATTTGGTGTTTTCAGTTTTCTATATATCTTTCCTTTGTGAGGATAATTTGAGATCACACATGCATTTACACATGATTAAAATTGAATCTGATTTATATTTTATTTTATGTAACAGTTGCTGTCTTCGATGGTAATGGAGAGCGAAATAAAATGGTATCAGCAGAAATGTTTTCTTACATAAACAGTTGTCCACATGGTGGAAATCTCTTAAAGAATCAAGGTTATTCTCTTTACCTCTCTAAATTTATCAGTACATAAGTCATAAGCATACATATGCATTTCTGTTAGATATATATATTTTTTCTATGAAAAATGTTGTTACTTTACGGTTATGCATGACAAGCTATTCTGGGCATAATTATTAGTTTACAGCCTACCTATGTATTTTGAACTTGCATTGTGGTTCTTTTTCTTGAAGTGTTGTGTATTATATAATAGAAAAATTTCCAACAAGGTACTTTTTAGCTAGTCAAAATGTGAGAGTTGGCGAATACTTTTTTGATAAAAAAAATATCTTATTTTCATGAACTGGATTTCCTAGTCCTTCCGATGTGAGAGAGTTATAAATGCCCCATATTGATAAACTCGATTGCTTTATGTATTATACTATTAACGGTAAATAAACCCGTGGAACATCAAATTCTTTGTTGCTTACTCCTACATGAAGATGGTAGATATCTAACAAGGTTTCAGTGTTTTCTCACCTAATTATAAAAGTCACATGTTTGGTATATGGGTATAATGTTTGAAGTTTAGTAGCTGGATTTTTTTCAAAGTAGAGGTACAGCTATCCCCAATTTGGGTCCTCTGTTCTAATGACTGTGATTTTGCTAGCATCTTGCTAGTCTATTTTTATAGCTTGAATATCTGTAATATGTTCAGGTTTGGGACATTAGTGGAGATGTTTGATATTTCCAAATTGAACATCGAGATAAGACAAGCGCTCAACTTCTATCTCCAAATGTTGTTTATGGGGTCTATTTGGTCTTCAAACTTAGTGATTCAAGAAAATTTTCAACTAAACCAATATGTGTTAACCTAAAGTATAGAAAGGGACTCGAAAGTCTACATGCATATTTCACAACTTGGAGAGACAAGGACTGGATGATGATTGAGTTGTACCAATTCTTGAATCAGAACGAAGATATTGTTTTGAGTTTCTACTTGAGAGCTTTTCATCACACTATTGTGGAGAAAATGCAGTTTATGTTGAAGGCATTGAATTTGAGCAATTGACAAAGTAAGTTTGAAAATATCCCTGGTTCCATTGTATACTCTTTTATTTATATTATACCAAGAGGTGGATGGATGCCAAAAATTAAACTAAACCCATGTTCTATGTTGCATATTTAACATGGTTTGCACACAGGTGAAACAGGAAGAAATCGGAAAATTGAAGGAAGTCCAACAAGTCTTGAAATCAAACATCAATGTGGATCAGGTGCAGCAACTTCAACTAACTTTGAAGAAATATTCAAGATATGCAGAAACTACGACGAGTTGTTCGGTTGGTAGTCGACGAAAAAACTTCTTGTGCTTTCGGCAAGGCAGCTTTACACAAATTCTCTAATGTTGATCTTTTTACTTCAAAACCATCAGCCCAGTATAGGTTCGATTCATATATTATAGCTAATTATGTTACAGTTTCCTTTAACTAGGCGGCAATTCCTGACTACATGAAACCACGACCCAAAACCGATACAAAAATAAGCGGGTAGGGTTGGGTGCAAACAAGTTCGAGACCATGTTTGGGTTCTGTGGGATAAACAGGTCGACTTGCAAACACATTTAACCTATTTAACCAGTGTAACAATTAAAGATTCGTGAATAAATGGTTGACAATAGTTTAACTTCTTGGATTTAGTTTCCTGTGTAGATATATTATCGTCCTTAATCTATCACATGCAGATTTCAAGAGTTGATTGAGCTTTTACCACAACAAGTATTTCATCTCAATTGCACAATCAAAGTCAAATGTTGTCACCAGATACACAATATGTGTGTTACCTTGTATTCAAGCTTTCAGAAAAATGCCAGGGGCTGCATTGTCCGGTAGTCTGAGGCGTACTCCACAAAGAAAACAATGAGGCTGAATTTGTTTATTTTATGACCCCAAGCCCATTGAACATAAATGGTATCACTCGGGTTTCAAAACAGAGGAGGATGGATGGATGGAGATTCAAGTGTGGAAATTTAACTCAACTCATGAATTCAAAGATGACTCTCTTTCTATTGATATGAAATTTACAACTCATGAAGGAACTATGTCTGGCCTCATTGTATGTGGCCTCGAGTTCGACCAATGTTTTCTGGAAACAACAATGATATTTAAAGGCAAAGAAATGAAGAAAAGGCTGCAAGATGAAGTTCCCAAACCCACACATACATTTAGCCTAAAAAGGAAAAGATGACAGTATGTCCGATTTGCTATGATTCTGCATGGTGCTGCATCCCATTCTACCTGATTACACTATGGTTATATGGCTTTGCATCTGGTTTGTTATGTCTTATTCTACCATGTTCCATCTAATTACTGGCTGTGCATTTGCTCTGGTACGTTATGGTTCTCTGCCTGATTCTACCATGTTCCATCTGATTTAATTTGGTTCTGCATCCGATTCCATATGATTCGGATTCTGTTTGCATCCGTCTGATTCTGTTTCATCTACATATGCTTAATTTTGCTTGTGCATGTGTCTGCTGCTCTGGTTCCGTCTAGTATATTTTCAGTTCTCTTGTGAGTTGTATTTGTCAATCTCTCAATACATCTTAATGTAGCATTTGTGAGACTGAGTGGATGTTAGCTTAATAAAGGTTTGTTTGCCCATAATAGTTTTGTAAGATAGTTTTCTATTTAATCTCTTGTACTCTCATTTTCGCTAACAAAATTAAGTTATGTAAATCTAATTTGTTATTGATTAACATTCATTTGGATTGAGCCAACCTTGCATCCGATGTATGGAGAATTATGTTGCGTGGTAGGCCTTTGATGTCGGGCTAAGAAGAGGATGAAGACATTTCCTTGGACTGAAATAGCACAAGCCAAATCAGAGTAGCAGTCCATTCTAGACTCACCAAGTCTGATTCAGGTGGCCATCAACAAGCCTTCATCAATGCAAACAGACATCTATTTATACCAAGAGTATAGTAGCACATTCACCCTATTTAAGTCCAGCAATTTATATGACTAGAAACATTTTTTAAACTTCTAGGATTGGAAAGGTATTGTCTAAACTTTAAAGTCCATGCACAAGCAATATCTAAAAATATTGTAGTATTTATGAAATTTCTTTCCTATCACAAGGTGTTTTATTTAAACTAGTGAAAAGTATATTGTTATTACAATAACAAATGATGGAGAAACAACGACTATAATCACCTCCTCCGTGCCGTTATGTACCATTTTGCACAACACATGTTACCTCGAACCTCCTGCTTCTGTCAGCTTCGTAATTATATATAAATTTTGATCCAAAGTCGATCTGCGGCGGTGAAATTTTGAGCCATTTACTTAGAAGTTGGGCTGATTTGGGTAATATCATATCTCCATGGGTCAAATGGGTAAATTTTAATAATAGTTTGATTAGATGCAAGTCACGAAAGTGTCAAAATCCTAAATCATTTTGTTTAGCAATAATTAAATTATGTTAAGGCTAATGATCGAGATAAGCGGGTTTTGTGTGAGAGAGAACCAATGATTCAAAAGGAAAAAAATCAAAAGTTCCAACAAAGGAAGGTTGACTCATTACTTAACCTTCAAGATTGGAATTGTATAAACACTGCGATAACCAAAATAACTATTTGATTATAAATAGGAAAATAGCTCAAAACCTATTACATGTTTATACAATACTTTGTATGTGTTTGTGATTACGATGTGTTTACGATACTTGTGTCTAACTCAGCTAAACACTATATTTATACCGTCTAGGAACAACATGCTCTAGTGACAATTAGGTATAATGGGTATAGTGGCACTATCCCAATGGTACACTAACTCTCTTAGTGACTCGCTAACTCTTGTAATGGCATATGACATAGATGATGTTGTTATTCTAGAACTTAGGATTCCAACATCACCCCGAATCTAAGTCCTTGTAGAGATGTCTTTGATTCGATCAAGCTCCGCATTTCCTTGAATTTGATTCGAGCCAATGGTTTCTTGTTTTTCGATATACAATTTGGTTGATTATTGGGTTTGGACTTGTTGGGTTTATAATTATTTTGGTGACTTTGACCCGGATCCATTAGAAGCGGATCCACACTGACCTTCTCTATTAACCACCTCCTGTTATTAACTTTTCCCATTTTCCCTTCATCTCCTCGAAGAACCGAAACACCGGCACACCATTCCACCTACCACGCTCGATCCACCATGTTGAGAGTAAACAACAACCTCTGCGCTTTCGTCTCACTTCATCACCACGAATTCGTTCTTCATAAGCCTTCAATCGGCCGACCATCTTGAATCCCAGTTTTAGATCAAGCACACCGCTCGAGAGAAGCAACAACGTGAATAAATATTCTCGGTACCACGCCCGTGATTTCTTTACAAGTTTTGATTAATCAATTACTTCTATACGGCGAGTTTTCGTAGAAGACATCAATGGTCTCGGTCTCGTGCATACAAGGCACGTGGTTGTTCGACCTCCTTCACCCTCGGTGTAGGTTGTCATATAGAACCTCCATCTTCAACATCGACATGTCGTGGTTGTACGGTATCCTTGCGATCGCCGGTACAAGTTCAAGCCCGCTCAGCTCGATACCAATTCAAGATTGGAATTGTATAAACACTGCTGATAACCAAAATAACTCTTTGATTATTAATAGGAAAATAGCTCAAAACCTATTACATGTTTATACAATACTTTGTATGTGTTTGTGATTACGATGTGTTTACGATACTTGTGTCTAACTCACTACTAAACATCATATTTATACCATCTAAGAACCAACATGCTCCTAGTGACAATTAGGTATAATGGGTATAGTGGCACACTATCCCAATGGTACACTAACTCTCTTGACTACTAACTCTTGTAATGGCATATGACATAGATGATGATTGTTATACTAGAAGAACTTAGGATTCCAACCAACTACCTCGACGAGACACTCTGAAGCATTATATCTATTTTGAATAAGCGAAATATAATATTTTTAACTCCATACTCGAGCAAAGTGGTAATCACATCAAATTCCTCAAATTTAAATGAGTTCTGAGGCGAATTGGTCAATTTGAGAGTTGAGACAAGAGAAGACAAGAAGAACAACTTGACAGAATCGATCATGTCTAACAAAAATAACTATACATAGGTAATCGATGATGATTATACATAAGCGATGTGAATATGACGAGAATCGAGCATGTGACATCAAATATTTTCGTTTTTCATAACTTCATATGATTGGCGAGGTATCAGGCAATAACATTTCAACTATTTTGCCTAGTTTATTGTTCCGGGTATAAACTCAAAATTCAAGATAAAGGAAGAGGATACAAAAGATACATACCTCACGGCTCAAGGCAGTTAAGATTTGTCCATAATCTCCCTAAATAATTCCTTATGGCTGCAAATGAAAAGTAGGTGAAACTCAAAGCAGAAGAGGCGACGATTAGATTTTAGGCATGATGGAGGCATGAAAAGTAGCATTATATGCAATTTAATCTTACCGGGTAACCACATAAATCTCATATTGTTCATAAGCTTTGTCTTTTAAACATCTCCACCCTATAACAATTATGGCTCCACACTCTCGACTTCCGGTAATCTCGTAATTTTGGTGTGTACGCAACATAAATACCAATGCATCGACTTTAAAGCTTCGACATAAAAATAAAAGCGATCTAGCGCATACCATTATTACTAAAACATATGACGAGAAAAGGTAGATAGCCGTACCTTAGAAATAGGAGTATCATGCCGCATACGGGTACGTAAGTGCTCAAATCGGCAAGAGATAGCCTCTCACCAATTATATAAATAGAAGTTCTAACACGATCTATCACGATGTCGTGGAAAACATTAGTTGGTGTATTAACTATGCATGTGAGGTAATGTAAACTATAATCAATTTTGTTTTACAGCGATCATATGGTTACTACGACTTGTATCCATAATCAATTTCGATGTTTTGATAAACCACTCGAATCGAACACCCTCGTATGGCGAGAACCATACTGATTGACTTTCTCCCATCTGGCGATAAGAATGCAATAAAACTAGTATAATGTTTTATTGCAATCAATCTGAACACTAGGAATGGTAATCAATAGTTGAATCTAACAACAAGTCCTATTTGCTATCACAATTCTTGCACTTCCACTTTTGCTCCATGCAAGAGCTTTTCCAGCTTGCCGTACCAATAACCACAAATAGTCTACCGGTAAGTCATGTTGCACCATTTTGAACACACGAACTGCAGACGGTTACAGCAGGTTTATGCTTTAAGTGAATCTCAAATGGGTCAAATGGGTCGAGCAGGCGGTAACATGTGAAATCATATAAACTTTTATAAGTGAACAAAAGGCCTTGGTTTGACCAACACCGAATATGTGTGACGATATACATATAGTCACACATGTTTTTCGACCGTGTGTGACTAAAGGTCGCGCGACCATAGGTACCCTATGGTCACGTGTTTGACTTTTTAGTCTCTATTGCAAAAGAGTAACCAAAACCGTAATATGTGTGACTAATTAGGTACAAATTTTGTTGGATTAATCCGTATTAGTGACCATAAACATCTTTGTATAGTCACACAAAGCATGTTTGTTTTGGGTATTTAGTCACATACAATTAAGCATAAAGTGGCAAAAGTGTTAATAAGTGTGACCATATGTTGTTTAAGGTGAAGAAATATGTCTTTGTGTGACTATTGATCATCTAATGGCCACTTGAATTTTATGTTTGTGTGGCCTTTTCTAACATTTAGTCACACAAAGCATGTTTGTTTTGGGTATTTAGTCACATACAATTAATCATAAAGTGGCTAAAAGTGTTAATAAGTGTGACCATATGGTGTTTCAAGTGAAGAAAGGTGTCTTTTGTGTGACTATTGATCATCCAATGGCCACATGAATTTTATGTTTGTGTGGCCTTTTCTAACATTTAGTCACACAAATCATGTTTGTTTTGGGTATTTAATCACATACAATTAACCATAAAGTGGCTAAAAGTGTTAATAAGTGTGACCATATGGTGTTTTAAGTGAAGAAATGTGTGTTTTGTGTGACTATTGATCATCCAATGGCCACTTGAATTTTATGTTTGTGTGGCCTTTTCTAACATTTAGTCACACAAAGCACGCTTTTGGGTATTTAGTCACATCAATTAATCATAAAGTGGCCAAAAGTGTTAATAAGTGTGACCATATGGTGTTTTAAGTGAAGAAATGTGTGTTTTGTGTGACTATTGCTCATCCAATGGCCACATGAATTTTATGTTTGTGTGGCCTTTTCTAACATTTAGTCACATAAAGCATGTTTCTTTTGGGTATTTAGTCACATGCAATTAACCATAAAGTGGCTAAAAGTGTTAATAAGTGTGACCATATGGTGTTTTAAGTGAAGAAATGTGTGTTTTGTGTGACTATTGATCATCCAATGGCCACTTGAATTTTATGTTTGTGTGGCCTTTTCTAACATTTAGTCACACAAAGCATGTTTCTTTTGGGTATTTAGTCACATTTAATTAATCATAAAGTGGCCAAAAGTGTTAATAAGTGTGACCATATGGTGTTTCAAGTGAAGAAATGTGTGTTTTGTGTGACTATTGCTCATCCAATGGCCACATGAATTTTATGTTTGTGTGGCCTTTTCTAACATTTAGTCACAAAGCATGTTTCTTTTGGGTATTTAGTCACATGCAATTAACCATAAAGTGGCTAAAAGTGTTAATAAGTGTGACCATATGGTGTTTTAAGTGAAGAAATGTGTGTTTTGTGTAACTATTGATCATCCAATGGCCACATGAATTTTATGTTTGTGTGGCCTTTTCTAACATTTAGTCACACAAAGCATGTTTCTTTTGGGTATTTAGTCACATACAAATTAAGCATAAAGTGGCCAAAAGTGTTAATAAGTGTGACCATATGGTGTTTTAAATGAAGAAATGTGTGTTTTGTGTGACTATTGCTCATCCAATGGCCACATTAATTTTATGTTTGTGTGGCGCTTTCTAACATTTAGTCACGCATCGAATTAAGCAAACTGTGACCAAAAGTGTTAATAATTGTGACTATATGAATCTTTTAGTCACATATAAGAAATCAATATATATCAAAACAAATTCTAATATATAAAATATATTCAAAATATATTCAAATACAATAAAATTGGAATGTATATAAAATTGTAATGTCGTACATAATAAAATTCTCAATAATTTAACGACTTCGACTCTTGATCTTCTTAGCTTCCTTTGCATGGTATGACTAGAGACGAAGCGCTCAGTATGTAATTTAGGTGCGATTCTGTTCTCACCAAGCGGTTTTATGGTACTTGGTGGTGTTACAGAGGAAACAAAAGCCGGGTATCAAACATCGAATTAAATATGAAGAATGATATATGTAGGTTTATAAAACACATGCATCTATGTACCTTTTCATCGAAAACCACTTGATCCTTTGGCCATGCATAAAACCACCTCTGCATCCTTAATCTGTTTTGAGACCGTTACTTCCTACATCCGTATGCACGCCGCATCCACTAAAGATGTTTCAATAGACACTCTGTAGCAATCCTTTGGGAGTGGTTTGTTATGAAGCATTTGTTTTCCATCGTTTTGTACGGTACCCTCCGCAATAATAGTTGATTTCTTTAAGTGCCACACCGCACTTAATTACCTAAAAGATAATTTGTTGCATGTATATATGTATCGAGAATTAATTAAACTAAAGAACATATGAAAATGTTTAAATACATACTTGTGGTAGTAATCTTGTTAATGGAGACTCTGTTCTTGTGATCCGAAAGTTGACGTGAAGAATCCTTTCGCTTTGATCTAGTCGATTTCTTAGATCATGACATTTATGATTTCCTATATGTATAATACACGGTAAATAAATAATGTATGTAGAATTCAAAATCCTGTGGGGGTGATTTATTACTTACACTTATTTGAATTTCCTTTTCAAAGTTGCAAGTCCATTAGACTTCTCAATGCTCGCAACTTTCTCACGTCCAAGAACACGTGTTCCAAGATCCTCATCAACCTTGCTATTTAAAAGATTAATGTTCACGGAGACACACGAAATATAAATTGTTTAAGAAGACCGCAGCGATATTTAGAAGGGTAAAAAAGATGGAATGTTACTTTCTTATGTCTTACTTCCGTTTACATCAATGGAGTTGAAGTTGATCGCAATCGCCCCTTTGTGCGACTAATTGTTTCATCAAATCAGACACGCCTCTTTTCTTGACGTTGGCGCCTCATCATCAAGTTCACTTTGAAGTAACACCACTCTTTCATCGATGCTTGTCCGATTTGAGTCGATCAAAATACCTCTTGTAGGTTACTCCACCTCCCACTCCTCTCGCATATCCTCCCTTTTCCTTACCTAATACAAATGTCATGGCATCGTGCCATGATCAAGCTTCAAGGTTCCTTGTTTGATCTTCTCCTCCGTCTCTTTCGCACACACAATATGGGAAATAGGTTATTTAATTCTACCAAGATCAAATTATAAATAACAAGATTAACTTATAACCAATGTAATTAATTAATAACTAACAGCTTTAACTAATACACTATCGCTTTAACTAATACACTATCGTATTAACTTATAACTAACAATAAACATAATCATAAAATGAGTCAAACTTACAATTTTTGTCCAACTGCTCGATATCATCATCGTGAAATTCTCCGTCTTTATTCACCCTTCCTTTCAACCACACAGTACCACGCGGTGGTTCTTCATCTGTTCAATTTCTTTATTCTCGATCTTATAAACATCAAATACATACACTTGTAAGATAAACCAATATAAACGAAAGTATGATGCTATTAAATGCAAATGTTTAATGTTTAATGTTACCATTTTATCCATCACACGGGCGTATCCACCTCGTCCCATTCTATCTTGATAAAGACTTGAACGCGCCACTTTAGATGCGGTGATTTCACCTTGCAACACAAAATAAAAAGGTGTTTAGATGTAGTAATCTTGATAGTATACAACTAATATATATGGAAACATCAAATGTGTGAGATATTTGAACTTGAATAAAATGAATAATTAAAACCTTGTATTCCTCGGTGGCCGTGTAGTTTACAAAATTTACCCAATCTTGACTTTTATAATTGCACTATACTTCACGGACTTAATTAAGTTTTGAAAGGGTATTTTGGTTGGGCAATATGTAGTTTTCGGTCAATTTCCTTATGAAATTCCTTAGAAGTTGACCAAGACGATTCATTATCGACTTCGGACGGTCAAGCCAACATCAAAATATCGCCGCAAAGATTAACACAATGTTGTTAATTAGTTGCACATAATGTAAATGCAGAGATAAACTTATTAACACCTTGTACCTCACGACGACCAAGCCACTACTAGTTAAAAAAGTATATGTGTACCGTGATTTCGTCCCACATTTTATCTCTTGCTTCGAATCTACCTTCCTCCGTGATAGAATCCGACACCTATATGCTCACAAACCAAATCACCCAAAAACTCGAAAACAATGCCTGCTTTTTTCTCGATATCCTATTCGATGCATCAAGGTTACACCGACATTTATTCCGTCGGTTTTCCATAATCCTGCGAAACTTAGCTAACCTAGTTATGCCCTCTTAACAACATCGCATTTGAATGGTTGTTTCGGCATCCTCACCCTCATCCGAATCGCCTCGATTCATATCCAAATGGGTTATCATTTTCACGATCGTAATAAACCAAATCATCCCGACAATTGTTTTGAGTTGCCATGATTCGTCGAAGTAATGTGTTAAAGAAAATTAGTAAACTTAATTGGTAAATAATGGTGTAAAATTGAAGTTCTTGTTGTTTTCTTGAATCTCGATTTATTGGAGTAAAATTAGGGCTCATTATGGGCGATTTTCAAATAAGGAAACCATAAATTCCTAAGTACTTTTAAAATTTTGGTGAAATTTGGCTCCAAATTTCATAATTTTAAAATGTGGCTCCAAATTGATAATATAGAATTTAAATATTTCATTTTGGTGCATTTTGAAACCAACACACCCATGATGAAATGGTTCTTACCCACATCCCAAACACCCATATAACTTCAAACCACCAGATCAAAGCACATATAACTGCAACTACACTAAAATCTCACCACATGACGCATACAAATGAAGAAACAAAATAAAAAATGGAATTAAAGCAACTAATTACAACTATAACTAATAAGCGGTCCCATATAAACAAGTAAGCACAAAAATAATCAAATACAACCAAGGATCACGACACAACAAACAACCACGATACCTTACTTTAAGCCTATAAATAACCTATTTATAAGCACTTAAATAAGCTCTAACATCTTCCAACAAAAAAAATCAAGAAATCATGTAAATGCAATTAACTTAAAGCAAAACAACAACAAAAACACCCTAAAATTGACAACAACCTAAAAATGAACAACCTAAGCAAAGCACTTATGAACCGCATATCCATGGCTCAACATTGAGCGAGTTTGGATTAACCTCAAACCTACAATAATACATTCTACCGATATGAACTTAAACACCACAACCAATTCCTAAATGCAAAACAACATTAAAAAGATGAAACAAACTAGCGAGCACAACCCATTCCATTCCATTGGATAAACCATCAAAAGATCCATACATGTTTCATTGTTAATATATCTACAAACCATAATATTAAACCAAGACATTAGACATTATAAGCAGATGACACTATAGCAAAAGAAACCATCCCTTTATATAGCGAGCAACCCTTCAACCATTCATCGACTTAATTTGTTCTTCCTTGGTCTCGATATCCTCCTCGACTTGAGTAATGAGATCATTCAACCCTGCAGACTTAGTCCTCGTAGCCTCCATGTCATGCCTAAGATCCATCAATGTGTCAAAATATTCATCCCCATCTCCAATAGCTACCATCTCAAGAATTAAAGCATTAAAATGCGTAATCTCATTCTTTCTTGTGGTGGCCTCTTGGCGCATCCGGTTTATAAAGCCACGAGACCGGAAATTTCTTGAGCCTTGAAGAAACTCATGTAACCATCAACAGATGTCTCCCGCTAAACTCAATTAGGTCATCAATAACACGCTTAGCCAAATGGTTTTGTGGTGATGGTGCGCCATTGATAATGAAATTTGGTAAAATATGATATTATTGAAAGATTGCAAAGAAAGGTTGAAGAAGAGTTGTGGGATAGTGTGATAGAGAAGATACTTGTAACTCCTTATGAATTCAAACTATAAAGACCTAAACTTTAAAACCGCAAAACAAGTCCTCCTTTTAAACTATCACTATAAATTAATTAGGGTGTTTATCCGTTTGGTTATCGGGTTGTTTGGTTTTGTTAAATCGGTAATCTTTTATTCGGTTCAACACGAAACCGAACCGAACCGAACTAGAATTAAATCGAAGCGAGCGGCGAATATGAATTCACTTCGCTTCTTGGGTTGACCGAAAAGTCTTAAAAGCGGATAAAACGGAAAGAAACGGACTAACGCAGACGGAAGCGTGTAAGAACGTAAGAAAGCGTATGGAACTTAAGAAAATGTACATTAATATGTAAAACATATGAAAGCGTATGAAAGCGGACGAAGATGTCTAAAATAGATGAAAACGGGTAGAAACGGACGAAAACGGTCAAAAACTTATACAAACGGACTAAAACATGAAAACCCAATGAGAAAGTGTAAACACGGACGAAAACGTGTAAACAAAAGCGTAACGATATAAAACCGATTAAAAAGGACAAAGTCGTGAAACGGTTGAAAAAGTATGAAAACAGACGCAAACGTGTAAAACCGTATGAAAATGTGTAACGATGTAAGAAAGCGTATGAAAGCGGCTAAAAAGTCTTCAAAACATATGAAAATGGCTAAACGGACAAAAACGAACTAAAGCGGAGGAAAACGATAAGAACGTAATAAAATGTATGTTAATATGTAAAACATATGAAAGCAGACAAAACGTCTAAAATAGATGAAAGCGGCTAGAAAGCGACGAAAACGGTCAAAACTTATACAAACGGACTAAAACATGAAAACCGACAAAGTTTAAACACGGACGAACGTGTAAACAAAAACAAAAACGTATAAAACTTATTAAAAGGACAAAGTCGATGAAAACGGTGGAAAAGTATGAAAGCGGACGAAAACGTGTAAACAAAAACAAAACGTGTAAAACTTATTAAAAGGACAAAGTCGTATTTAAAGCGGTGGAAAAGTATGAAAGCAGACGCAAAGCGTAAAAGCGTATGAAAATGTGTAAAAGTGTAAAAGCGTGCAAAAGCGGACGAAAACATGTGAAAAGAGACGAGCGTGTAAAAGCATACAAAATCGGAAGAAAACATGTACAAAACTAAGAAAGCGTATGAACACGGACGAAAACGTATAGAGACGGACTAAAACGCACAAACGCACAAGGGTTGTGTTACCGTGCCCAACGTATATAACGCAACCCTAAACACGAGTTTCACACAATGTTTTGAGTAAGACACATGAGTTAATGATTTTATGTCATCACGAAATGTCAAAATTAACGTGCCCACCTTTAATAACTTTAATACAATTCATATAACCTTCACACTATAATATGGGTCAAAAGCATTGGGTTATAGTTGCTTAGAGTTTCATTTACGACATGATTCAATCAATAGTATATATAAAATTATATCCGAAACCATATTACGGTTTTGGAAATTCAAACATGTTACGGTTTTGGAAATTGCGTTCGGTTTTGGAAACATGTTACGGTTTTGGAAATTGCGTTCGGTTTAGGAAATTCAAACATTCAATCAATAGTATATATAAAATTATAGTCACACATGTTACGGTTTTGGAAATTCGTGTTACATTCGTGATCGGGTGATAAAGAATAATGAAAGATATTTGGATTTTGTGAATAAATTGATGAAACATTAACTAAAAACAAAAAGGAGCAAGGTTAGATCAAGTGGTTAACACTCTTGCCTCCGGAGAAAGAGGTCAAGGGTTCGATCCTTACCCCTTGCAAGGTCGGAGGTTCTTTTCACCTTTGGTAGAAAAGCGACCTCTCAAGGGTTCGATCCTCACCCTTGCAAGGCCGGAGGTCCTTTTCAACCTTTGGTAGAACCGAGGCGACCTCTACCTTAGGTAGGGGTAAGGGCATCACGTCTCAACCTCCCACATACACCGTGGAAGGCGATATTGGGACCCATAACCCGTGGAAGGCAGTCGAGGGAGTTAGTTTATTTTTTTTTTTTTTTTTTTAAACTAAAACAACTAAATAAGCAAATAAATCAACTAACAAAAGTCGAAATAACGTAAAATGCACTTAATCCTAAAAATACCAAATATTGTAAATTTAAGCATAAAATTTAAAATTATTTTTAAAAGTCCTAAATACTTAAACATATATATATATATATATATATATATATATATATATATATATATATATATATATATATATATATATATATATAAATTATACTTTTCTCGAATTTTATTTTATTTATTATGAATAAAAACCTTTTAAACTAATTAAATGAAAAAATCAATAAATCATAAGAGAAAAACATTTTTAAACTAATATGAAAAATTTTCAAAAATTTAAGCAAATTTAAAATTCCCCACAAATTAAATTTATTCCCCAAAGTTTGCATCAAGGCATTTCAAACTAATTGCAAAATTAACTCCTCCTCCTCCTCCTGCACTGCCACACCTCCTCTCATCTCACTACAAATCCCGCCACCACCACAACTCTCCGTCATAGACCCACAGGTCCGTCACCCTTGGTAAGTATTGTTATCTTCCTTTTGTACACATCGTTCTAACACATAAAATAACCTGTTAAGCCTATTATAATTGAACATTTGTTTGAGATATCCTCTTGTAAATTATGTCGGTTTCTTGTTAAATTTTGATAGTTAATTGGTTAAAAATTTAAGAAACCACATAAGCATGTTACCACATGAACATGGAACCATAATTTAGCTAGTTAATTTCTTATTTTCCTTGACCCAAACATCCCTTTAGGAACTGTTTCATTAGACTTTATTCAATTCTTAGCATAATTCAATACGACATTCAATCTTTGAGCTATCCTCATTACTTGGAATGTCTTTTTAACTTTAAGATCATCAATTGAAGTTTGATGTTGTCTTGTATAATCTTCAATAACTTGACATCTCTTTTAACATACTGCGGGGACTACATTTATAAACATTCTTTGCTCGGATAAGTGGGACACATTTATAAACATGGACAAGTCTTGGATAGGAACTAATAGGACCAACAAATCTTATGTTGATGGAGTAGCGGCGTTTATTGATTATGCGGTACACAACTTGCGGAAGATAGGAACATCGACCCACGAGTTAAGAAAATGATCTTTCAATGCCATGTCCGTGTACTGATTTTTAAACCACATAGAGCATCAAGTGGAGAAAGTGCGTTCCATTTATTCAAACAATGGGTTTGATCTAAGCTACCTAAACCTGGACTAAACATGAGAGAAGGATGAGTCATCAATAAGTACCGAGACACCGTTAACGCTACAATGAGTTTGTTGACGACACGGATTTTGCTTCAGATATTCCAACGGATGCCCAAAGAATAAGAGAAATGGTTAATGCTACAAAAGATAATTTTGATGAGGATGATCTTGTAAAGTTTCAACAATTATTATTAGACGCAGAGAAGCCTCTTTACGCAGGATGTCCCGACTTCACAAAGATGTCCGCAATAGTTAAACTACTCAACTTGAAGGGTAAGTACGGATGTTCGATAAGTTCTTTCTTGAATTACTAGGATTGTTAAAGAAGATCTTTTCTTTGTAACGAAATGGTGGAAAAACTTATCAAGCCAAAAATATTTGAAATTGATGGGATCGGGATACAAAAGATACATGTATGTATCAACAACGCCTTCTTTACTAGAAGGGTGACAAGGATTTGATTGCTTGTCAAACTTGTGGGATATCAAGATGGAAGGTGGATAATAAGACTAAGAAAGTGTACGAAAACATTCCAAAGAAAGGTAATGTGGTACTTTCCAATTATACCAAGTCTCGCAACGACTATTTAAGCTAGAAAGTATTTGGAGGATTTAAGATGGCACGCGACACGGAGGATAACCGATGGTGTGTTACGTCACCCGCAGATTCAAAGGCATGGTGTACCATAGATGAAAAATTCCCAAATTGTCAAGATCCAAGAAATCTACTGCTAGGAATATCGGTGATGGGGTTGACGTCAACTCGTGAAGTAGGCATCACGGTGTATGGCCGTTTTAACGGTCATATACAACCTTCCTCCATGGTTGTGCATGAAAAGAAAGTTTATCATGCTTTCGGTATTAATATCGGGATACCCGGAAATGATATCGATGTTTTTAGAACCGTTTGTTGATGATCGCAAACCTTATTCGATCTGAGGGGTTGATACATATGATGCATCCACAAAGATACCTTTAATCTACGTGCCATTGTGTTATGGAAAATAAATGATTACCCCGCACTTGGTACATTATGTGGCTGCCCGTCTGATGGATTCAAAGGTTGTGTAGTATGTGGGAAAGATACAAACCGTGTTAGACTTTACGCCTCATCCAAGCAAAGTTATGTTTGTCACTGACGATATCTACCATATGACCATCCGTTCGTAAGCCAAAGGAAGGCATTTAATGGACAACAAGAATTTCTCCGGCTCAAACCCAATGACCGGGGAACAAATATACAACGAGGTACAACATATTGAAAATAAGTGGGGAAAAGGAAAACGAACAAACAATAATGCATCGAAAACCAAGAAGATACGAGAGGTAGAGGTGGGAAGATTCAAAAGCGGAAAAGAAACATAACAGTAGAGGGTAGTTCAAGCCAAGTAAGCGGACAAAGCAGTGCGTATTGGAAGAAATTCAAAATTTGGTATCGAAAACTTAGGTATTGGAGGCATAATTCTATTCCACATTGTATTGATTTTATGCATGTAGAAAAGAATGTTCTTTGAGAGTCTCGTCGAACTTTGCTACATGTTCCGGGAAAGACGAAAGATGGATGAATGCTCGATTGGATCCGGTGAGTTGGGGTAAAATAAGAGTTGTTTGCTATGCAAGAACAAGACAAACGACACTACCTCCAAAGAGGTTACACATTAACGAATCTTGAAAAGATATTTTTGTGAAACTTTACACAACATCGTGGTACCACAAGGCTATTGTTCAAATTTCTCTTCCTTGGTCGACCTAAAGGATAGGAAGCTCATTGGCCTAAAATAGCATGACTATCACATGCTAATGCAAGAGTTTCGCCAATTGCAATACGCTCAATCATGCACCCACCCACACGATATGCTATTATCGGGTTTTGCTTTTCTTTAAATCAATATGTTGCAAAGAAATAATATTGCAAGAACTAGATAATATGCAAGCGTAACTAGTAGTGACACTGTGCCTACTCGAGAAGTTCTTTCCTCCATCATTCTTTGATATTATGATACATTTGTTGTGCACCTAACTAGGAGGTAAAATTATGCGGTCCCATATGCTTTCGGTGGATGTATCCATTCGAAAGATGTATGAAGGTTATTAAAGGACATGTGCGGAATGAAATAGACCGGAAGGATGCATTCTTGAGGAGACTATTGCGGAAGAAACAATAGAGTTTTTAGTGAATATCATAAATCCATGAAAGCTGTTGGTATCCCACGATAAACATGAAACAGAAGAAAATGAGGAAGGAAAGCCATTGTCGGCCGACAAATCAATCAAGTTTCATGAACTCTTTCGTAAATCACATTTGTATGTAATAAATAATACGATGAAATTGTACCGTATATCGAGTAAGTCTTACTAACACATGTCTATTTCGTTATCGAAAATTAAATGATGTATCAAATATAATAATCAAACACATTGTTTGAGCGACACAAGCAAGTTTTGAAAGCGAAAACCGGGTAAACAAATAGCATTTCGGAGAATGAGCACAAACAAATCTTTTGCCAAGTGGTTACGCAAAGAAGTAATTAATCTTATGTTACTCAACATACCCTTTCTAAACCTTATTTCTCACTCATTTTGATCCGAAAATTGGTGTACTTATTGTTTTGAGCTAATATATACTTCTAATGAAATTCAGGTTGAGAGAGTTACAAATCGACAAAGAAAGTGTATCGAAAGCGTAAGGTGGATATCCTATGGACCACGCGCCACCGTAGTGAAATACGATGCATATCACATCAATGGGTATACTTTTCGCACGAAAGATCATGAAGGCAAAGTTTACGAGCAGTGGGGTTAGTGTTGAGGCATTAGATATCCACATATCTAAAGAAGTTGCAACCACTAGAAAAGCATATTATTATGGGGTTTTACAGAGATATGGGAACTAGATTACCGTTACATGCAAATTCCTCTTTTCAAATGTGGTGGGTTAATCACAAAGTCGGTGGTGTGAAACGCGATACTACTCTTGGGTATACATTGGTTGACCTGAATAGTTTAGGCCACAAGGTTGATCCGTTCATATTAGCCGCACAAGCACGATAAGTGTTTTATGTGAAAGACCGTAGATAAAAATTGTCTATTGTGTTTAAGACACCTCCCAAGAATTACAAAGATAAGTATGACGGCCGATGAGGAATTTAGTACCGTCATTCACCAAAGACAATGATAACATATTGCCACGTGTGGATCGACGTGACTTGGGTAACGAATCACGAAATGACTACTATCGAACCGATCGTGGAGGTGTTGTTATCTGAAAGTCCAAGTGAACCATGTTATGGTCAAGTTGTCACACTCTACCTTTATCATATTTCACTCTTTTAAAGCATATAGACATTCGATTTTTGTACTTTTTAAGAATTTATGTTTATAATACAAGACTTAATATTAGTTAAATCTGTTAGGTATATTTTTTGTTTAAGGATATGTTGAAAATAAAGAATTTTCACAGATTGGAGATGTATGGAAGTCGTGCAGTTGATGTGCTATAGTACGAGTTAATTCGGTGATGTCATTTTTAAGTCTGTTTGACCATTCTTTAGTCCGGTAGTGCAAAAATAAAAACGATTTTCTTTGTTTAAATAGTACCGTTACCTAATTTTAGATGGTCAAGTATTTATATGGATAATTTTTATTTTTAGAAATCATATTTATCCTTTAATTACTTTATCCTAATCTTTAAAAGTTTAATTATTTTATTTCGATTAAGTCTCCTCACCAAAGACTAAACCCTAATTGCCTGCACTACCAAGAATTCAATTAACATAAAATATGGCACAATTAAAGTTTGTAGACAAGCACAATCAAGTGGGATTTCTCAAAAGCTGCTGAAAGCACGAGGATTCGAGCGAGATAGTGGACTTTCTAAAGGGTAGTCATATCGGTATGCCCTTACTCATAATCCAACTATCTATGATTCCCTAGTCAAACAGTTATGGCGATCGCATCGCTAGAACTATTGCCGATGGGACACTAGAGTTAAATGCAACTATTGATACGTTAGAGTATTCAATCATCGAGGAATCGATCGAAGCAAGCTTCAATTGGTCGATGCCTCGTGGATTTCAATGTTGGCAAATCATGACCTCTTTTAGGGATTGGAAAAGATTGGATATCCAAGCGATGGAACATTCACTTTTGGAAGAGTCATTTTACGCCACAATGGTGTTTCCTTGTGCATCATATTTTACATTGTATGAGCTCTAAAAGTGGTGGATGGGATCAATTTGGAAGCAATATTGCTTACGCACTAGTCTGTCTCTCCACCGCGACTCTTCAATTTTTCAAAATGATTTTTGATGCCATGGTTGCTAATTCCAAGAATAAGAAAAGTTTTGATGTACCCAAGATTTTTGCAAATGATCTTAAATGTTGAAACAACAAGCAAACATCCTTACATTGCTCTCCTTTCACTAAAAAGATATTTGGTAATATGAAAAGGGGTTTTGAAGGGCACACAAGCCACTTTTGTCTCGCTATGTTGCCTTCATTGCTCTTGAAAGTACATCTACATCTGCTCCATCTCCTCGCTACATCAAGCTCGGGCTCAACCTACATCCGAACTCGAAAAACAGAGTTTCAACAGAGGACACCAACACCCCACCACCTTCACCTTGGTCCATAAGGAAGAACCACCGGTGATTCCTCAACCACAACCTCCAACACCCACTACTACAGCAGAACCCGGTTCCTTATCTATGGAAGATCTACTTCAACCGGTTCCACAACCGATTTCAAGGGTTGATGAGTTGGAGAAAAATTGAAGAAGGCCAAGAAGTCTTTGGGGACTACTCGCAAAGAGTTAAGAAATTGGAGGAAATTCAAGCAGACGGGATAGACATTACAGACTTAGAAGGTGAGGAATCCTCGAGGAAACTCAAATTAGTCCTCAAGGATTGGAAGCGGCTAAAATCTTGGTTAAGAATTTCATTCACAAGAAATCCTTTAAGAAGAGATCGGATAAAGAAGTCGCAAGTTCTAGTGGAGTGGATAAGTCCGGTGACTTTACTAACGATAAGTCAAATCGCTTTTGATGAAGATTTTAATACGGCTTTGATGTTGAAGTTAATACAAGTCTCGAACATATTAATCCGGTAGTGATCCGGTAGTCTTGGTGAGGAGTTTGTGCATAGGGAAGGCAAAGGAATAGTGCAAGAATCTTCGAGCCAATGAAGACCAAAAGCAACTCGCAGAAGAGGAAGCTAGCTTTGCCGAGATTGCTAGGATTCAAGAAGAGGATGCGGTGAAGAAGCTAAACGTGCGTAACAAACAAGGGATGATGAGTGATTGCCAAAACTCGCAGGAGGAACCACAATTAATCAAGAACAAATGAAAAGGAGAGTCAAGTTCGAATCGCCAAATTCTATCGATGAAGACGGGATACTATAAATGCAAGATTATTAGTAAACAGAGATATCCTTCCCGATATTGGCGGAGAAGACTATGCAAGTAAATTGGTTGTGATTATTAATGAGAAGAAGAGGCTTCTCGAGAGAGCGAGACAAAGAGAAAGGATGAATGATCCTTGACCAAAGTCGAGCAAAGGGATTATATGATCCACTATGTCAAAATTCAAGGAATCCTACCGGAAGTTGAGCCGATTAAGGAAATTGAAGAATGATGAACTAAAAGCGAATTTGAAAAGTAATGTACCAAAATAAAAAAATTTCCAATGGATTCGAGTTGGAAGCTTCAACGCTTAAAGGAAGGGTTACAATCTTCAACCAAAGGATGCTAAGAAGCACAAGATTGCGAGATCGAAAAGGTTCTTCAAGTCGAAAAACTTGGTGATAAGCCAAAAGCGTAAAGAAAGAGGAGGAAGGCGAGGTTAAGCAACCGGTTTGAATATGACAAGGAAGAAATCCTTTGGAAAGAAAGGAGTGAAAAGGATAAGACAAATGTTAAGAAGGAAGTGGAAGAGTACATGAAGGATAAGGTTGATGAACCGTCATCGAGAAGAGTTTACCATGGGCTCCATTCCTACTGTGTTCAACACTTCTCGCTAAGATTGCAAAGGTTGAGATCATCAAAATGGGAAAAAGGTAGTTTACACGATAGTAAGGGAAAATCACACGACACTATATATGTGAACTTTCCGGTTTATTGAGTGATTTGTCCAGGATGATTTGAAGACCATGTACCACGGTGATGATGGAGAAGCATGGTGACGAGAGACCAAGAGGAATATGAAAGAGTCCTCAGGGTGACTTGAAGACCATGTTTGAGACACCGGATCGATGATGAAATGTGGAAGCGGCTGTCAAGAACAAGTGATCGATGGAGATATTTCCACACTTGTCGGGTGCATTGTTTGGAATTAGAAACCGCAATTCTTTATATGCTTACGTAGTGGAGTATCCACTTCCAAATAGTATTTGCGTGGCTATGCTTGAGAAGAAGCTTTTGGTGAAAGAAAGGATGATGCATGCTATCGCCTTTTGAGGTTAATTGTATCAAAAGCTCAATGACAATAATGGCGAGATAATGCTTAAGTCCGGTAGTATTCGTAGTTAGTTCTGCATTTATGAAAAACATAATAGTTTATTAGAGTTTAGGAAGGCATATGTGCAGCGTAGAGATATCTTAGGAAGAGATATCTATATCCTTCTACACGTTTTGTATACTAGGTTTTCCTAAGTGTATAAAGGAACCCTAAAGTATAGTGAAATGAACTTGTACTTAGACGAATAGAAATATTAATAAAATAAGTTTATTAGTGAAATAGTATTTGTGTTCTTCTTGCTTGTTGTTAAGATTCCGCATTAACAATCAAGTACTCGTTGTTAAAGAGTTCTTCATATATATAATTAGTTTGGATTTATCCAAGTTTAGTATATTGTGGTGTTGCACAAGTGTTAATGTGTGTGCATATCAATGTGACTATAAAAGCCATCACCTACAAACCCACATTTTCATTTGCAGCACAATAAATGCAACAAACTTGACCATATGGTGTTTAAAGTGAAGAAACGTGTATTTTTTGTGACTATTGATTATCCAATGGCCACATGAAATTTATGTTTGTGTGTCCTTTTCTAACATTTAGTCACACAAAGAATGTTTGTTTTGGGTATTTAGTCACATACAATTTATCATAAAGTGGCTAAAAGTGTTAATAAGTGTGACCATATGGTGTTTCAAGTGAAGAAATGTGTGTTTTGTGTGACTATTGATCATCCAATGGCCACTTAAATTTTATGTTTGTGTGGCCTTTTGTAACATTTAGTCACACAAAGCATGTTTGTTTTGGGTATTTAGTCACATACAATTACTCATAAAGTGGCTAAAAGTGTTAATAAGTGTGACCATATGGTGTTTCAAGTGAAGAAAGGTGTATTTTGTGTGACTATTGATCATCCAATGGCCACATGAATTTTATGTTTGTGTGGCCTTTTCTAACATTTAGTCACACAAAGCATGTTTGTTTTGGGTATTTAGTCACATACAATTAACCATAAAGTGGCTAAAAGTGTTAATAAGTGTGACCATATGGTGTTTAAAGTGAGGAAAGGTGTATTTTGAGTGACTATTCATCATCCAATGGCCACATATTAAGTTACGTGACCATATGTACTGGATTTTGGCTACACTTGAATAATATGTGTGACAAAACGTTTAGTGTGACAATATATGGCATTTGGTCACGGTGTTAGTAGCAAATGTGACTTTATAGATTAGCTTTCGGCAAGCTAACACAAACTAAACTTTAAACACACATATTAACTTACGTGAACATATGTCCGGATTTTGGCTACACTTAACGAATGTGTGACAAAACATTTAGTGTGACCATATATGGCTTTTGGTCACGGTGTTCAAGTGTGTGACATATATTTGTCTTTGTTTATATATATATCGTGACTAATGCTTCAACCTTACTTTTCATTTGTCACTTGTTCCAATTTCGGATGTGGCTAAAGAGTTGGCAAAACATATCAGTCACCCTTAAATAATGTGTGACAAAACTTGACTCTATGATTTAGACACACAAAAATTACTTCATGTGACTAACGCATCAAGGTTACTTGTATTTGTCACGCGTTCCAAATTCATATGTGGCTAAATGATCGAAACAAAATCACCAGATACCTTTAGCCACACAACGTTCAATTGTGTGGCGATACAGTTCTAATGGTCACACAATTAAAATTTTCATGTGTGACTAATTAGTACATGTTGTCAATTTTCGTACCTTCAGCCACACAAATATGCGAATGTGTGGCTGTTCCATTTCGACCATGCGTGACCAAATCCCGTTTTTGTACTAGTGTGTTGAGTTTATGTTTCTTACCACCACACGAAACTTTAAACTAAACTTTTTGGAGATTGATAATGGACTTTTGAAAGTAATGATATGAATGATCCAAAAAAACTACGACACGTTGTCTTCTATTGACTTCGTTATCGTATGAGCCATATTTTGAGAAAATCGTATACGTAGTAGGTTGCGCCGTTTCTGTTTTATCGTACTCATCGTACCTTCTTCTGGATGCCGTGGAGATTAGCTCTAGATGTCAGTTGTGTTTGTTGTGAATAGTTCATTGTTGTGGCTAAGGTGAGTTCATGGCCCCTATTTTCAAAGGTTTTTATAACTATTTTGGGGGAGAATACATGCTGGTTTTAGCTGAACATAATGATTGTGAAATTGGATATGTGAAATGTTATTTGAGAATGACCGTTGGTTGGAATATTCGAATTGGTGATTGAAAGCTTTATGTGTTTATTGGAAGTAAATGCGAGTTGCGAACTATTTCTTGGACCTGCCACTACTCTTTTGAATTGCTAATGTGCTGACTAGGAAGGGTTAGATATGGGAAAGATGTTGACTTAGACTAGGGTAGAAATCCTTTGCTATATCGTTGGTGCCTAGCTAAGAATGGATATTTGATATGCGACAAATGTTGACTTAGACTAGCGTAGCAATCCTTTGCTATAGCGTTGGTACCTAGCTAAGAATAGACATCTGTATCCGACCTAGACCAGGGTAGCATTGTTCTAGGCTTTGCTATAGTCGTGGTTCCTGGCAAGAGTCGCTTGGGGGCCCCACTGAGATCTTGTTGCGTTATCGGAAGGAATGTTGATGGAATGTTATTGAAATATTGTTGGAATGTATAGCATATATATATCTGCCTTAGTCCTACATAGCAAATAAACCCTATCAGGTCCACTACTAAAATTTGTGATTAAACTCTATGATCTCACTAGCGTAAGCTGACCTTTTTAACATGTGTTCTCAGGTTTAAGGCGATAGCTCACTAATGGAAGAAGCTTGGCAAGGGGCATGATCATGGGCGACTTTGATAAACAATTGGACCGCTTTAATTTCGATATGGGCCCATTTCCGCACTGCTTTCATATAATGTAAACTTAATATTTTTGATAATAAATCTTTTTCTAAATGAATGGAATGAAAACCATTTTTTGTACCTTATGTTGTGATATTAATACGGTAGCACCCCATTGTATGTATACTTCCGCTAGACCCTATTTTCGGGGTGTTATTTCCTTTGGGAAAAAACCCGAGAACAAAATGTTAGGAAAAATGGTACTATCAGGGTTGATTCATTTTGCTAAAGTTATATTGAAAATATACAGTTGTTTACTTGTTTTAAGTTTGATTTGAAAAAAATAGGAGAAAGAAAGCTAATTATCAATTTTAAAAATAGGAGAAAGAAATAAAGCTAATTATTATATAAGTAGTAAGTTAGAATAAAATATATTTTTAAAAAGTAAAAAACAAAAATTAATAAAATAACATGTGGTTTACAATACTAATGAAATACAATATGATACATGATTCCCTTGATTCCACTAAAGTCATACGTTCCTTTAGAGCATAAGGTACAAGGAATGATGGCTCAAGCCATCCCCAATGGCGCAAGATAGATGGCGCGAGAACCACACCGAATGCTGGCTGGTTGCGGCTGGCACAGTAGCCACCAACCCACGCGGTCGGCATTCTTTTTCATTATTTCTTTTTTTTGGTTTTTGAAAAACTAGTAACGGTTTTAATTTTCAAAAAAACTAGCCGTTAGGCCATTTTTCTACCTGGTTTTTTTCATTAAAACACCCCATTTTTTCAAATTTTAACCCCTTTAAAAATATTATAAATACCCTACTAATCTTCTATTTTTTACACACAATTCATTATCACTTTCATCTCTTTTACTCTCATTTTCTCTCTAAAAATGAATCATAATGAAAAACAACAATGGATCAACGCTATGTTAAACGACCCACAAAACCAAATACTTAATTCATCATCCTCTTCTAACCCGAACACACCATCATCCACTAATTCCATATCATCAAACTTTAACCAATTCTCATATCAAATACCAAATCAATTTACCGGATATAACCCATTTAATGTCCAATTTTCACCCGAGGAACAATTGAAATTTCAACAATTTCAACTTAACAACTCCAACAAACCAAGATTTCTCAACAACTATTCAAACAACAATCTCAACAACATCCTCACCAAGAAGAATCGCAAGAACAACCCGATGAAACCAAACCCGGTGGCACGTATTCCCAAAAATGTACAAAAAAATTGCGAAAAACCCAAAGGATAAACCCGAGGGATCTAATTCTAGTCGAAACGTGTGGAGCCAAGATGAAGAGTTACTTTTGGTGGAATGCTTTATACAACTATCCGATGATCCAAATGTGGGTGTGGATCAAAATAGAGACACGTTTTGGTATCGGGTTCTCGAAATTTACAATAAAGAAGCCCAAAAAAAATTTTGTGAAGCGTACCAAGAACATGTTAACGACAAAGTGGACTCCGTTGAATAGAGATGTGAAGAAGTTCAATTCGCTTGTCGATGAAACTGAAGCTCTTAGCGGGGAAAGTGATGAATATTTAATGTCACAGGTTCATATATTTTTTAACCGCATCACGGGTTACAATTTTAAGCACAAAAGTGCTTGGTTTTTTTTAAAGAAAAACACAAGTGTAAAAAACCCTTATTCAACACAAGCAAGATGAAAGTGATAGCAGGTAACGGGAGAGGATCCCAAACTCTTTGGAGATGATTCGTTGTCGCGTCCACCGAGGAAATAAAGGCCTTCAAAAGTCATCGATCTTCAAACTCATCCGCCTCTTCCGGTTCAAACCCGGTTATGTTTCAAGAAATGTTGCAACAACAATACGCTTTGGATCGTGAGGCGAAGTTGGAAAAGTTGGAGCGTGAGACGGTAGCGAGAGTTGAATTAATAAACGCTCAAAAAAGGAACGAGGAGTTGAAGTTCGAAGCACTTTACGCCCGAAAAAGCCCGAAGATTTGAAGGTCTTGAAATTAAAACAAATGATATGGATCCGGAAGACGCGGCTATCATCGAGTCGGAAAAATAAGAATTTGGGCCTTATATTATCCCAAAAACTAGATTATTTCTGTTTTTATGTATTGATTTAATTTTTTTAATGTAATGTCTTTTTAAATTTAAGTAATGTTTTTTTTGTTTATTAATGAAATTAAATTTTAGTTATATATATTGTTTATTTTAAATGAAAAATAAATAAAATATTACTCGACGACACTAAAAAGTGGCGCCATAGCTACAGAGGGATGATTTGGTGCCATAGAGAAACCTTGTGCCATGGGAAAAAAGTGCTGAGGTAGAATCACTTTTCCACAACACCACTCACGACAGCAACTGTACATAGGACTCTTAGAGTAAGCCGAGGTTTAAATTTGTAAAAAAATTATTCTCTGTAAGTGAATAAAAATCATATCAAAAATTTGATTTAAACTATAAATCAATTAAAACCTCTTCACGTTGCCTCAATCGTGAAGTGTTGTCTAATGCGCCACTCCATTAAATAGGGCATGGGTCACACGTGAGACAAAATGAAAAAATAGTTGAAAGGAGATCTTGTCCCCCATCCTATCAAATGTTTATAAATGAATAAATAAATAAAAAAAATTAAACTATATCATTTAATTTACTTATTAAATACCATCATCTTCCATCATTTTTATAAACAACTTCAAACATAATCTTACTCTCTATGTATACACCTCATGCGCCACCCCATTAAATAGGGCACGGCTCACACGTGAGACAAAAGAAAAAAAATAGTTAAAAGGAGATTTTGTCCCCCATCCAATCAAATGTTTATAAATGAATAAACAAAAAAAGCATGTCATTTTATTTACATATAAATATCCTCATCTTCCATCATTTTTATAAAAAACTTCAAAAAAAATCTTTTTCTGTATGTACATACCTCATGCACCACACCATTAAATATGCCATGGCTCACACGTGAGACAAGAGGAAAAAATAGTTGAAAGGAGATTTTGCCCCCCTCCCTATCAAACGTTCATAAATGAATAAATAAATAAATAAATAAATTTTTGTAAGTTCTCATCTATAATTCGTCCATTTGCAATGTTCAACCGTTTGCAATTGCAAATGGTTGAAGCAACTTCTCGTCTACTTCTTGATAATTTTTGTAAGTTTGCTATGGAAAAAGTTGGAGCATAGTTTTTGCGAAACCTACTACCACTAATGTTGAAAAGCTATAGATGTTTCACCAAGAAAAGCGCGGGTTCCGAGAATGTTAAGAAACCGTGTTTGTACATATTGGGATTGGTTTGGTTGTCCAAACGCATATAATGGACAATATTGTAGACGTGATCATGGTCCGAGTCCATTCATTTTGCTAGAAGTTGTTGCGTCACAAGACTTATAGATATGGCATGCTTTCTTTGATGTTTTTAGGGCGAAAAACGACATCAATGTTATACATCAATCTCTTTTATTCAACAATCTCAAAGATGAAAAAGCACAAGATATTTCGTTTATGACTAACGACGTAACTTACACATGAGGATATTATCTTGTTGACGATATATATCTGGAATAGGTGACACTTGTTTAGTCGATTTCAAATCAAGGCGTCGATGACCACAAGCGAATGCGGTATAGGCCATTACATGAACCAGGACGAGCGTTTAGTGTTCTAAAGAAAAAATGGGTTATATTAGCTAATCACACACGACCGATGAGTTGACAAAGAATAAGGAATATGATGTTTGCATGCATCATATTACACTACACAAATAGTCGCGCAAAGCGACGGTGTATAGTGGCGAATTATTATACTTGCGAACTTATGGTTCTGGTGTAACTCTTGATGCAACCATGTATTTTAGTTGGAACCGGTTGCAATTGTACGACCCTATATGGGTAAACTGCCCTTTTTTTTTTTTTTTTTTTTTTTTTTTCATGAACAACTTTCGTGATTGGTTGTCCTTTATAAAGAGATTTTCTTTTGCTAGTGTGCTTATATTTTAAAATTGAGAATAATGCAATAGATCAAATAGCAAAACTTGCCACATTTAAAAAGTAGTGTTATGTAAACTTGTTTTGTAAATGGTATATTAGGCGACATTACTTAAAATTTAAAAAATTTTAAGTTTAAGGAATAAGAATACCTGCATTATAAGTAGTAAAGATAACGATATAGTTGTGTTTAGGTCTAATTATTTGGAAATTATTTAATATTAAAAAAGAATCATGTTTTATTGTTTAAACCATATATTTTAACAAAAGGTATTTGAAGTGTCATCCGTTATTATTTAAACCATGTAGAATCTGTTCATCCACGAGTCACATTTAATATTTATTTAGGTTATATAAAAATGTTTCTAAAGTTTTCATTAATAAAATCATTATTAATTAAATTGTGTATTGTAATTTTACATTTACAATTTATGTAAGTTAATTATTTTAAAGGGTAGTTTAGAGAATCAACTTTACTAATTTTTATGAGATTTTAAGCCTTTAAGAATAGACAAATTTATTTTATAAGTAGTAGAGATAATATGATTCAAGACAAAAAAGGATAATATCTCTCGATTTGTATCCAAAGGAAGCACGTCAACCGGACGACTCGTATAACCCCATGAACAAGTGCTACAAATTATCAGATATATCAAATCGTCACAAAAGTATCAAAACTTTCGTGCCGACTTGGTCGAACACCTTTCTCGTAAAGTTTAATTTAATTTTCTACTAGACAAAGATTTGGTGAAGATATCTCATATCCCATAATGTTTTTTATTTATGTAATACTTTTTATTTATAAATAAAAAAAATTTTAGTTTCTAATTGACTATGTTTAAAAAATATGTTAAAATGTGAGGGAGTGGTTACCACTAAAAACGAAAGATGAGAATAAGTGAGAATATGTGAATGCGGTCTCAAACTCATATAACAAACGGCCTTGAAAAGAGTAAATTGTGAAAGAGGCTTTCATATGTGCTATCTAACAAAGTCCTAAAATTACGTGTCGAGTATATTTTATTATAGTTTCTCTTTCTTATTAAGCTAATTAGTCTCTGACATATCATTTTGTGAAAGATTTTGTGGATGTTTTTATGTGAT
This sequence comes from Chrysanthemum lavandulifolium, assembly GCA_022545495.1. Classification (NCBI taxonomy): domain Eukaryota; kingdom Viridiplantae; phylum Streptophyta; class Magnoliopsida; order Asterales; family Asteraceae; genus Chrysanthemum; species Chrysanthemum lavandulifolium. The sequence goes on from CM040240.1 coordinate 290,956,684, forward strand.
CGTAGCATTTCTTAATTGAAAGTGTGAACACTAATTTTAATACAAAAGGGAGTAATGATATGATTGTTTAGATACCATTTTAATATTTCCACAAGAGTAAACTGCAAAAACCATTCATTTACTTTATTCATTTTAACATATACCATCCATTTTATCCAAATGTGTCTCTTTTGATAAGCAAATATTACATTTCAACAAAAAATGAGACAACTAAACTAGCCATATACTATTTTAACTTGCTTACAATCCGATAGTTTTTGGTGACTATAATAGTGCGCTAGCTTTCATTGTCTTCTCACATTGCAAATTTGCAAATGATATTTAACTTTAATGGCTGAAATTTCAAATAATATATTTAAACATCCCCAGGAAAAGCTTACTGTTTTTCATTATCTATGGAAAGAAGGTGTCGTTGGTAGCATAATAGTGATGATGATATGTCGTAAGTGATATGTCAACAATGTTAGTTAGAGATACATTATCATAAACTTCTTTGTTTTCAATACTATGCAATTGAGATGTGATTTCAATGCATGAAAGCTTTTTTGCTGTTTTTGTATGAAGCAATTTGTATATTTATTGATGTAAAAAAATATAGTAATATACTAATTTTGGAACGAAATGTGATGAGTTGCCATAACTTTTTCGACGTGTCAACGTGAAGATTTTACAGCCCCTCCTGTAAGTTTATTATTTTTCTCTTATTTATACACAAGTGCTACAAGGTTAATGTAAATAATAGTTTTACAACTACACATTGTTATACATAGACTCCTTATGATAATTTGTAGTCGTTATGAGTTTCAATTATCTTTTAATACGCTGATTTGATAACATAGTACAAGAGCATGTTACGCTCATTTGTAGTGGACGGAACCAGAAATTGTTGCTGTAAATTTTATTTTAGGGTTGTTAAAGCTGAAAATGTATATGTGCACTTTAGTGTTGAAAAAAATGTACATTCTTATTTAACATGGAAAAGACACCTTCGAAATTATCGAATATAATCTATAGATGTTCATTTTTATGCAAGATCAAAAGTTGTATTTGTCCAGTATAAGACAACTCGAACCAAAATAAAAACACAATAAGACAACTCGAATCAAAATAAAAAATAAAAATTAAACAACTGTGTACCAAACGTTCCACCTCATATACTCTATAGATGTTCATTTTTATGCAAGATCAAAAGTTGTATGTTCATTTAAATATATGTTCGACACTTGTAAAAGATTTCATTTATTTCAAGAAATAGAAATTATGTATCATTTTAAAATTATTTAATATAAAAAACTCAATAAGACAACTCGAACCAAAATTAAGCAACTGTGTACCAAATGTTCCACCTCATATACTAAAACTGTAAGACATATAAAACAAAGTAGAGCCAAAATTAAGCAACATTGACTATATATGCACCAACATGGTTCAAAAAAGAATTTTGGGCAACTCTGGTACAATTTATTACTAATTAAGGCAACCAAGATGGTGATGTATTCGACTCACACTTGAAAAAATTATGTAGATCTAGGACATTGTTCCTTTACTTGCAGCTAGGAAAATGCAACATGACCCATGCATCGCACGGGCTTTATCGGATAAGAAGATGTGTTTAATGTCATTATAAGCCCATTCACAATTTTTTTTTGACCTTTTTTAAAGTTAGAAACTTGAAATTGTTTTTTCTGGAGTGACGATGATTTAAAATTTGGTTACGTTTATTGTTTTCTTATCTTGATCCGTACTCAATCTAGATGTTCTTCATACTCTGTTCTTACATTTGGTCTCATGTCCTTTGCTATCATATATTATTTTATTGCCTTGAGCAAAAAAAAAAAAAAGAAAAAAAGAAAAAGAAAAAAAAAAGAAAAAAAAAGAAGTTAATATTACAGGTAGAATCGGGTGTTTAGTCAAGAAACACATATAGCCACAACCAAAGTCGTGGTTAAAAGTCTACTAAACGACAAAATTAACGATTTTCAACGTTTGACTCAGGAACCACTTTTAACGACGACAATATCGTGAATAATACTTTTTCAAACTTTGAGTATGACTTTCAACGCAAATATTTGGTCAAAAAATGAAGTGGAACTTTCTCGGCCCTACGCACCGGGGATGAAGGGTAGAGGTCACTTTAGTTTGTACCAGAGTGGTTCATCGTCAAAAGAACGACAATGGCTTGTAGCATTTCCTATTGATTTGTATAGGGAATGGGGATGTAAAAGAAGGCTTTATCGTCTAAAGGCGGGGGTGAGCTTTCTCACTATACCTAACTTTTCTTTTATCTCGCTTGGTTTCTTATTCCTGTTTCGTAAATTTCGTACGTAAACAGTTAGTTGCTGTGACTAGTTTTTTAGTGCAAAAAATGACCAACGATGACCCTATCTTAAAGGAGAACAGAGAGTAGGAGCAAAGCTGGGAATCATTTGATTCCAGCCGAAAAGACTAGTAAGAGGAAGGATAACAAATGTTATATATTTGGTTTATTGTTTTCTTATCTTGATTCATACTCAATCTAGATGTTCTTCATACTCTGTTCTTACAAAGATTTCCACAAACCGGCTAGAAATATGAAGATCAGCCCATGATATAAACAAGTATGTGCATGGTATGTGTAGCATGCATGTATCTTAATGGTATTTGTTTTTAAGTTATTGTATTTTTTTAAACGCACTTGAAACAATATATGGAACAAAACATGACGTCTACATCAATACTTGCATTTATAAAACCGCTTGACATGTGATGACGTTTGGAATGTGAATAGATACTTACATTTTTTAACTCTTTTTTAATAACTGATTTTGATTTGTAAATTTACTTAAAAACGCTTAATGACAATGACATTTAATAGAAAATAGAAAAAATAAAAAAGCATAGTCATGTCGGCAATGAAACAATTCGAGCTTTTTAAAATATTAAATTGATCATAATCCAATCAATGGCTAAGAATGTTAGAACTTGGCCAAGTAAAATCCAAACCAACGTCCAAAACTAACATTAGTAGATACTGATCGACATTCTCTCAGAGCCGTATTTGAAGATGTACAAGGTGAGCAACCACTCATGATCTCAAAATTTTTAAAGGCTTCGAAATTTATTCCGTTAATAATTATATGTATGTGTACATGCATTTTTCATTAAAAAAAAGTATTTAGATTAGAAAATACTTAAATAAATAATATGTTATAACGTTTAGATAACCAATTGCATTATATCTTATAAACGGTGACACTTTATATTTAACATCTCTTCTCGAAATGTCTCACTATATAATTTCGTGCAAAGCCCTAAAAAATTTCATAAAATTCAAGGCCCTACATCCTCAATGTCACGTTTTTTGGTTGTACATGTCACCTCTTTACCTCGTTTATGCGTATTCATACTTAGTACTTTGCTCTCAAAATTTAAACAAACACTTTAACACTCAATATCAATATGTTATATTGTGTTTAGTCTTGTAAAACCTACTTGCATGTAACGCGCTTGACATGCATTGAAACTTCCAATTTAATCCACAACTAACATTGTTTTTTATTCATGAACTCAACTTGTTATCGAGTAATAATGTAGAATCATATAGGTAACTTTCACTATAACTTAAGCATGTTACTAGACAACAAGTCGTGGATCAAAAGTTCCTTTTAAATAATGCACCCATTTTGTCGCAATTAAAAGCCATATGAAAATAAAATTAGTGGTAGGTCAATTGCTTTTTTAGTGATGTCTTTTTCACTTTATAAGAAATTCCTTTTTCTTTATTACTGAAAAAAAAAAATGTTTAAGTTTGGTCCCATGTCTTTTGATATCAATATATTTTTATGCCTTGCAAAAAAAAAAAAAAAATAGTAATATTACTACCCGAATTGGGATTTTAGTCAAGAAACACATTTAGCCACGACCAAAGTCATGGTTAAAAGTTCACTAAATGACAAAATAAACGACGCTCATTTGTTTTTATGTGAAAAATCTCCACAAAATGACGCTCATTTGTAGTGGACGGAACGAAAATTGTTGCTGTAAATATTATGTTAGGGTTGTTAAAGCTGAAAATGTATATGTACATTTTAGTGTTGAATAAAATGTACATTCTTATTTAACATGGAAAAGACACCTTCGAAATTATCGAATATAATCTATAGATAGTTCATTTTTATGCAAGATCAAAAGTTGTATGTGTTCAGTATCTTAAAAGATATGTTCAACACTTGTAAAAGATTTCATTTATTGCAAGAAATATAAATTATGTATCCTAAAAAATTACTTAACATAAAAAACACAATAAGACAACTTGAACAAAGTAGAACAATGACTTGACTAAAAAATTACTTAACATAAAAAACACATTGTTCCTTTACTTGCAGCTAGGAAAAAGCAACATGACCCGTGCATTGCACGGGCTTTATCGGGGAAGAAGATGTGTTTAATGTCATTATAACCCCATTCACAATTATTTTTTTATCTTTTTTAAAGTTAGTAAAAGCTCTCACGTACCATGTCAATTTTTTCAAGATAGAAACTTGAATTTGTTTTTTAGGTTTATTGTTTTCTTATCTTGATCCATACTCAATCTAGATGTTCTTCATACTCTGTTCTTACAAAGATTTCCACAAACCGGCTAGAAATATGTGTATTATAAAAAGATACTCGACGCAAAAAGAGCGTCAAATGAAAACCCTCTCAGAGCTCTTCCCGCTAGAATATGAAGATTAGTCCATGAAAAACAAGTATGTGCACGGTATGTGTTAGCATGAATATATCTTAATGGTATTTGTTTTTAAGTTATTGTATTTTTTTAAACGCACTTGAAACAATATATGGAACAAACATGACGTCTACATTGATACTTACATTTATAAAAACGTTTGACATGTGAATAGATACTTACATTTTTAAACGCTTTTTTTAATAATTGATATTGATTTGTAAATTTTCTTAAAAACACTTGGTGACAATGACAATTTAGAATTAATAAAAAAAAAAATTAAAATAAAAAATAAAATGTATAGTCATGTCGGCAATGAAACAATTTGAGTTTTTTAAAATGTTAAATTGATCATAATCCAATCAACGGCTAAGAATGTTGGAACCTGGCCAAGTAAAATCCAAACCAACTTAGAGCACTTGCACTCATAACACAAGTTAAACTTTAACACCGTGCCACGTCAGCGCCACATCAGCTTTAACATTTCACCTTAACTCACCCAAAAAATACCCACAATCATAATATCCTAAGTTAAGGTTTAACATTTGATATTTTCAAATTGAACCCCTAAACTAAAACAAACACTTCATTTATTAAAAAAAAAAACATATCACATTAAACATTAAAACACAAAGTACATTAAACATTAAACACGAATTACATTAAACATTAAAACTACAATGAGATTGAGTAAAAATAAAACTATTAAAACTTAATAAAACGAATCACTAGAGTCCCAACACTCGTCACTTGAAGAGGAATAAAACTCGTCATTAAAGAGCTTTGACTCCATGTTGTCAAAGTAGTTATCTCGAAGATATTGAGCTTCCCTTGCTTCTTGTTCACGACGAGCAGCTTCCTCGTGTGTTTGCTCTTCCATAATCTCTCTATAGTTTTCTTCATCCTATTCAAGTTGACGAAGGGAAGCCTCACTTAACCCAAATGGATTTTTTTCAAGATCCACTTGTGGACTGTTAGCAGTTTGATGGTTAACAGCCGGAGTGTTAACAATTTGATTGTTCACAGGTGGAGTGTTAACAATTAGATTGTTAACAGGTGGAGAGTTTAAAAATACATTTTCCGGTTGGAAAACAGGAAAGACATCTTCAGGTGGTGTTGAGTAAACTTCAAATTCTTCTGGAGTAGGAAAACTAGTTTCCGGCGACTGTTGTGGACTTGGAAATTGCTGAGAGAAATCTTTGCGAGACATTTTTGCGTGTGTAAGTTGTGTGTTCTAAACAACTCTGATAAAGTTGTATATATAGGCAGAGCTGATTTTGAATTTGAATAAATCCCGCTCATATTTGATTTTTAAATTTCAAATTTGAATTTGAATTTATCCCGCTCAGAATTAACCAGTATAATTTAAATTTGAATTTGAATAGGTTGAGGAGGTATAAGTGAAAATTTATTTGAAATTGTGTAGGGGGTAATTTGATTTTTTTATACATGGTTAACTTTGTTAGGCCCGTAACATTGCCCAAATAACGCCGGTTTAACGCGAAGCTCGGTGTGGCTAACGCCGGTTAACGGCGACTAATGCCTGAATAACGTCGGTTCGGCGTTAACCATTGCTAGTGCTCTTACAAAAGTAACATTACCAGATACTCATCGACATCTTCTCAGGGCCGTTTTTTAGGGTGTGCAAGATATCGCTCATGGTCTCAGAATTTTCAAGGGCCTTAAAATTTTTCCCGTTAATTATGAAATATTTAAATAAGTAATATGTTAGAATGTTTAGATAACCAATTGCATTATATCTTATAAACGGTGACACTTTATGTTTAACATTTCTTCTCAAAAGGTCTCCTTATATAATTTCATACAAAACCCCCAAAAATTTCATAAATTCATAGCCCTGCATCCTCCATGTCACTTTTTTTGGTTGTACATGTCATCTTTTTACCTAGCTTATGCGTATTCATACTTAATACTTTGCTCTCAAAATTCAAACCAACACTTTAACAGACAATATCAATATGTTATTTTGTGTTTGGTCTTGTAAAATCTACTATCATCTAACGCGCTTGACATCCATTGAAACGTCTAATTTGATCAACAACGTTGTTTTTTATTCATATGAATTCAACTTGTTATCGAGTAATAATGTACAATCATATAGGTACGTTTCACTATAACTTATCCAGTTTACTAGACAAGAAAGTCATCGCTCAAAAGTTCTCTTTAAATAATGCACCCATTTTGTCGCAATTAAAAACCGTGTGAATATGAAATTATTGGTAGGTCGGTTGCTTTTTTAGTGATGTCTTTTTCACTCTATAAGAAATGCTTTTTTAATTATTACTGGGGAAAAAAAGATGATTTGAGTTGGGTATCGTGTCCTTTGCTATCAATATATATTTTATTGCCTTGCAAAAAAAGAAAAGAAAAGTAATATTACTACTACAATTGGGATTTTATTCAAGAAACATATTTAGTCACAACCAAAGTCGTGGTTAAACGACAAAATAAACGATTTTCAACGTTTGACACTTTTAATGAAGACAATGCCAGTAACTAAAACTTTTCAAACTTTTAACTATGCCTTTCAAAGCATAAATTTGGTTAAACAAAATGAAGTGGAACTTTTCTCAGCCCTACGCACCGGGGATGAAGCATAGATATTATGTCACTTTAGCTTGCATCGGAGTCGTTCATCGTCAAAAGAACAACAATGGCTAGTAGCATTTCTTGTTGATTTGTCTAGGGGATGGGATGTAAAAGGAGGCTTTATCGTCTAAAGGCAAAGGTGAGCTTCTTTTATCGCGCTTAGTTTCTTATTCTTGTTCCATAATCATACGTAGACATTTAGTTACTTTGACTAATTTCTTACAACAAAAAGGACCACCAACGACCCTATACTAAAAAAGAAGAAGGAGTAGGTGTAGAGCGGAGAATCTTTTTTGATTTCAGTAAAGAAGACTAGTAAAAAGGAAGGATCAAGAATGATATATATTTCAACAGCTAGATAGTTTCCGTTGAACAGGTCAGAATTGCCTCAACAAAAATAGATGAAATTAGGCCTAAAAAAGCCATTGTGGTTCGTTATCGATTAGGTATCAGTGGGAACATAAGGATAAAAGAATTAGATCATGATAAATACCAAGAAGAAGGGACTTAAATGACGCAGCTTGTGTAGTTCTTTCCAAGACTTAAATGATGAAATTTTGAAGCCTTACAACTGTGCTCTCAATAACTTGTTTATCAATTTGCAACAAACATCACATATAAGAGTTTAATAAGAAAAGTAAGGCTTTTAAAGTGTGCACTGTAGACAACAATTTTCTCCTCTTCAAGATTTCTAGCCACTTTAAAAAACCTCCTAAATTGGTGCGACATCAAAAGATTCTACTTTTCGACTGTAAATAGTGTCCTTCGAAAACCAATGACTTTTCATCATCAAGAGACCTTACCTCTTACCTCCGGTGACAATCAGAAAAGTGACCAGAAATATGTGATTGGTGTTCGAGATGCTGATCAGTTTTTTTTTGGCCCTAAAATACAAAAAAACTTTAATGAAAAGCATAATAAAGTATGCAATTTTTTTTAATGAAGCTAGTTTTCTTCTTTACGGAGTGTTTGTGATTAGGTTTTTTTCTAGTCTTGTTGCTCAACTTTGTGTTCTTGTACATGTTAATATTCTCTTGATATCTTTTCATTAATTTAACCATAATTATCAATCATACTAACTGTTTCTTTAATGATCATATTTTAAGAAAAAGAATGTATTTCTTACATAAATATTATACATTTTTGGAATACCCATTTTCACCCGTACGGTGATTTGCCCATATAGATATCTACCTATAAGCTATATTCAATTTCATTTTCTTTGCCTGGTCTACCAAGAATTAAAGAAATGGTCATCACAGTTTTACCAAGACCCATTGCATCTGCCAATATATGCACAATTTGACGATACCACAAAGAAAATATCAGTAGCATGAATATATCTATACATCTTGAAAGAATTTATAATAAATAAAAACTTACTCCTACTCTAGCCATATGTGTTGCTTTCGGGAACTTGGTAGTTGCTTCACCGGAGAAGATATTTACATAGATTGCAGTTGCACGTCTGTTTTAGTTCACAAAGAATAGAATGTTAATTAATGTCACCCCATTTTTCCTATTAGATTAGTTTATTTAAAGATTCCCGATATGTGATCATCAATGGTACTTAAAGTTTTATTTAACTTTGGAAATGTTATACTAAACCACTTAAAACAATGCACTCGAGTTTGAATTTACCTGAAGAGGGCACCAGTAAGACACCACCTGCAGTAAGAGGACAACGCAAATGCCGCTTGAGCACATTGACTGAAGATTTGATGGTATGAGCTTCATCCAACACCGCTCTATACCAATCAACTTTTTGAAAGATGCTATTTTCCGAATACTGAAAACAATATATAACATAAATACTTAAAAGAGACTATCAAGTGTAGACATAAGTTCTGAATTAGAGTAAGGTGCTTAAACTTTGCTTTAACCCACTACTCATGAACACATAACAACCACTCGCAAAAATTTTAAGCCAAATTTACCTCAACCTCATCATATTTGCATACTGCAAATTCTACCATGACATTCCCCGTCTAGAAAGAGTAGTGATGTTAACTTTAGATCTAAAAATAGAGAATATAGTGACTTATGATATGTCGTAGAAAATCAAAGAAATGGAAGATAGATCGTCGTTAAGCACAAATCATTTAGCTAGGTGTGCTTTTAACATATGTGATTTTACTGTTCTCAAATTTCGTGTACGATTCAATTAGTGCCGTACATTGCTAAAAAAAAATTAGTGCCGTACAACAATTTTGAATATGTAAAATGTGGATCACGAATAATATTACATATATGTTAAATCTGCATAACTTTTTCCAAGTTTGAGTCTTTTAAAATCACAAAGATGGAATATCAACTTATTCTTTATGGGGCTTAGACACCAAAGGCCGACAACATCACTTAAAAGTTACCCACTTTGACCATTTATACACCCGCGTAACCCACCTGTCCTGTTTTAATGGCTCCCAAAAATGTTTACACACTCCATGTGTTGTTTGAGATTTAGCATACAGAATAACAATTATGCATTCCTTATAGCCACAATTAAAAGAAACTAATAATAATGGTACCAAAAATACCTATCCCAAACACCCTTTAACAATTAAGAGAAACTTTAAAAGGTGCTTCATAGAGTTTAAGCTGTGGCAAAATGTCCAGTTGTTGAATCACGGGTCAAGAAGAGTAACCTTTTTAATGTAATATGTTGTGACTAAAGCAAAGGTACGATACTTGGAATATACCACTATCGCAACGGGTCAAACCATGCGATTTTGACAAAACAATTAATAAAAAAACCTTGCACTAACTAAACTAATACTTATTCTCCATTCAAAGAAAAAAGAAAAGGTAACCAACTTGATCACTGCCATTCATCATTCCAATAACAATCAATGTATAGATACCATTCATCATCATGTCCCTTAATTATCAAAAGACAAAGAAGGTAACAAACTGAATCATACCTTAATTATGTAAACACAAAAGCATAAACCCCACAACTCAATTGCGTAAAAAAAAAACTAAAACCCTAAATTTATTAATTAAATTCTTAAACAGCAAACGTACATTTGATTAACCCAATAAAAAAGACTATTAAGATAAAAGTTATGAATTCTTTGTACAACCGGATATTTAGATGGTTCAAAGAATTCATAAATTTAATCTTAATACTCGGATATTAAAGTGTTTATTTGTTTTTTAAAGAAAAAACAAAAATTAAAGTATTTGTTTTTTTAATTTTTGTTTTTTTAATAAATAAAAATATATTACTTAAAAAAAAAAAACAAAAAACAAAAACGTGCGTGTTCCGACATCATAAGTAGCAGTAACAAATAAAGGAAGCTTCCTATACAAATGCAAAGTCAATATAGTTTTTTTTTTAATTAATAGAACAAAAATATGCAAAGACATATATACTCTCAATATAGTTCGGTCGGAATGCTCACCCTTACTCTCATCCACAACCACATATCTACACACGCTAAACACATTTGTATCACCACCACCAACCTCACTCCTTTTTCATTATTGAGAATACTCCTTTTGACTATTGACTCCACTTTTTGATAAACATAAATAGAAATATGCAAAGATATATAGATAGTCATCCACAACGACATATCTGCAAACGCATGCTAAACACATTCATATCACCACCAACTACTTCACCCCTTTTTGACTATTGACTACCAGTCCACCACTAGCTACTGATCTTTCAGATCTCCTTCATTTTGTAACCCAAATTTCGCCCTCTTTTACTTCGATCACTTTTTGATAAAGATAGAAACATGATGTTTTCATCTGACGAATTTGATCACCTAAAAATACCCCTTGCAAATATCCTGAGAGCCACCAACAACTTTGCTGACGGAAATGTCGTCTGCACAGGTGACTTTGATAAGAGATACAAGGGACGGCTCTTGTTGATTGATATCCGTGCTCGGAGGTGGAATAAAGAATTGGATGATGGAGAACAAATGTTTTGGACGGAGATTTCGATGCTGTCAAGTCTCAAGCACAAAAGTGTGGTTTCTCTTGTTGGGTTTTGTGATGAGAATGATGAGAAGATCATCATTTTCAAGCGTGAGAAGAGGGGAAGTCTGGATAACTATCTAAGTTACCCGATTGCGTTGACATGGGTGCGAAGATTGGAGATATGTGTCGGTATCGCGCAAGCATTGACCTACCTTCATTATGACGAGCCACGCGATTTCAGCGTAATACACCGGCTCATTAGCAGTGACAGAGTTCTATTAAATGATGAATGGGAACCCAAGTTATCTGGTTTTGAATGTTCCATGAAGATTGAAGCATCTAAAAGGCACCATTCATTTCATACTAATGAAGTTTGGAATGTGGAAGGGTATGGAGACCCAACATATATTGAGACTAAAATAATAATGTATTGTCCACTCTTTCATTGAAGCATGTATATCTCTCGGCTCTAACTCTACTTCGGCATATATATAATGCCCAAGCAGAGTTAGAGCCGAGAGATATACATGCTTCAATTAGAAGAGTGGACAATAGCATTATTATCTTCCACTTTGTCTTCCACCAAAGTTTCCTTTATTAGAGTGGACATTATATCTTCCATTTTGTCTTCCACCATGAATGACATTATTATCTTCCACTTTGTTATGAATGGACAATATATGAAACACGTTGCTTCCAATTGCTCCACTTCACTTGATTCAATCAAAACTTCTATGAGTGATTGATAGTGCCGATTGATATATATTTGAGTGGAATTAATCAAATCTTCCATGAGTGGATGATTTAATATTAATGAATGGAAAATCAATTCGGATCACAAACAACAATCTCCACCTTGAGACGAATTTACTCTTGCAATAAATAAGAAGATAAACCTTCAATGAACTCCTCATTATAAAAATCATCGTGTGCCAACAGTCTTGCAGAATTAGACTGTCATACCAACCAAGCTTGAGCAAAGCTCAAACTTAGTTGATGGAACCGGCTTCGTCATCATATCCGCCGGATTGTCATGAGTGCTGATCTTTTGAACTTGAATGTCGCCTTGAGAAATAACTCCACGAATAAAATGATAACGCACATCAATGTGCTTTGTTCTTTCGTGGAACATTTGATCTTTAGTCAAATATATGGCACTCTGACTATCACAAAAAATCTTTGTAGAAGATGTGTCTCCACAAAGCTCACCATACAAATTTCTCAACCAAATAGCTTCTTTGCAAGCTTCAGAAATTGCCATATATTCTGCTTCGGTGGTGGATAAGGCAACTGTGGTCTGTAGACTTGCCTTCCAACTTACAGCACATCCACCAATGGTAAAGACATAACCTGTCAAAGACCTTCTTTTGTCCAAATCTCCTGCATAATCAGAATCTACATAGCCAACCAAACCTTCACCACAACTTCCAAATTTTAAACAAGCATTAGAAGTACCACGCAAATATCTAAAAATCCATTTAACTGCTTTCCAATGCTCTTTTCCTGGATTAGCCATGTATCTACTAACAACACTTAAAGCATGAGATAAATCAGGACGAGAACATACCATGGCATACATCAAAGAACCAACCGCACTAGCATACGGTACATTTGCCATGTAATTAATTTCATCGTCTGATTGTGGACATAACTCCGCAGAAAGTTTGAAATGTGCAGCTAACGGAGTTCTAACACGCTTGGCTTTATGCATATTAAACCTTTTAAGAACTTTCTCAATATACCTCTTTTGACTTAGGTATAATTTTCCAAGCTGTCTTTCACGGATTATTTCCATACCAAGAATTTTCTTAGCAGGACCCAAATCCGTCATCTCAAACTCCTTGCTCAATTGTGCTTTCAGATTTGCTACCTCTGTTTTATCTTTTGCAGCAATCAACATATCATCAACATAAAGAAGCAGATATATAGGTGAACCATTTACTGACTTGAAATAAACACAACTATCATAATCTGATCTTTTAAAATTCTGAGAGAGCATAAAAGAGTCAAACCTCTTATACCATTGCCTCGGGGACTGTTTCAACCCATAAAGAGACTTCTTCAATCTACATACCAGATTTTCTTTTCCAGGAACAATAAAACCTTCAGGTTGTTCCATATAAATATCTTCTTCTAACTCTCCATGTAAAAATGCAGTTTTTACATCTAATTGCTCAAGCTCATAATCACGCATAGCAACAATGCTAAGTAAAGTACGAATTGAGCTATGCTTAACAACAGGAGAGAAAACATCAGTGAAGTCGATACCTGGAATCTGGCTGTAGCCTTTAGCAACTAACCTTGCTTTGAATCTCACTTTCTCATTTGGAGTAACACCTTCTTTTCTTTTGAAAATCCATTTGCAGCGGATAGGCTTCTTTTCTTTTGGTAATTGTACCACCTCCCAAGTACCATTCTTTTCAAGAGACTCCATTTCTTCATGCATGGCAGTTATCCATTTGTTGCAATTATCCGAAGAGATAGCTTCTGTATAAGTTGAAGGTTCTGTGATACCTTCAATTTCTTCGGCAACATTTAGAGCATAAGCAACAACATTGACTTCTTCTATTAGTCTCTTAGGAGGATTGATGTTCCTCCTAGGTCTGTCAGCAGCAATAGAACGGCGTGGTTGTTGAGTAGGACTATGAGACTCTTGCTCAACTATTGTATCTTGATCAGCAGGACTTTCATTTTCTGGTGTATCTTCTGAGTCAACAGATTGCTCCACCTGCACACTTGACTTTTGCTGACTCTCAGCAGGAATATTAGTAGAAGAATCTTTTTGTAACATAGCGGGCTCATTAAAGATAACATTTCTACTAATCACAACTTTTTGAGTTTCAGGACACCATAACTTGTATCCTTTTACACCAGACTTGTAACCAAGAAAGATACATTTAATTGCCCTAGGCTCTAATTTTCCATTATCAACATGAGCATAAGCAGGGCAACCAAAAATTCTTAAATCAGAATAATTTGCTGGGGAACCAGACCATACCTCAATTGGAGTCTTCTTATCAAGTGGAATAGAAGGTGACATGTTAATTAAATAACATGCAGTAGAAGCAGCTTCTGCCCAAAAACGCTTAGATAATCCTGCGTTAGATAACATGCAACGTGCTTTTGAAATAATGGTTCTGTTCATACGTTCAGCCACACCATTTTGTTGAGGTGTGTGTGGAACGGTATAGTGTCTAACAATACCTTCAGATTTGCAATATGAATTAAATTCATTTGAAGCAATTCCATACCATTATCGGTGCGAAGCTTTTAACCTTCTTACCACCGGTTTTCCACCATGACTTTCCATTCTTTGAATGCGAGAGAATGCTTCTGATTTATGCTTCAGAAAATATGGCCAAACTCTTCTTGAGTAATCATCAATGATTGTCAGCATGTAACGAGCATCTCCAAGTGATGCCTCTTGAGATGGTCCCCATAAATCAGAGTGTACATAATCCAGAATACCTTCTGTAGTATGTACTGAGGTGTTAAATTTCACCCTTTTGTGCTTGCCAAAAATGCAGTGTTCACAGAATTTCAGTTTGCCAGCACATTTGTTATCAAGCAATCCTCTTTTGCTTAAAACTGTCAAACCAAGCTCACTCATATGCCCAAGACGCATATGCCACATGTTAGTAGTATCAGAAACAGATAAATTTGAGGCAACATTAGAATTACCTGTTACTGTACTACCCTGGAGATGATACAGGTTTGCAGATTTAATATTAGCTTTCATCACAATCAAAGCTCCTTTTGAAACTTTCAAGACTCCACCTGCAGCGGAATACTTGTACCCTTTAAGATCAAGAGTACTTAAAGAAATGAGATTTCTTTTCAAACCTGGAACATGTCGAACATCTGTCAAAGTTCTGACAACACCATCAAACATCTTGATTTGGATTGAACCAATCCCAGCAATTTTATACGATGAATTATCACCCATCAGTACAGAGCCACCTTCCATGGGTTCATAATTGATGAACCAATCTTTGTTTGGAGTCATGTGAAAGGTACAGGCTGAATCAAGAATCCATTCATCATTAGTTTTTACACATCCTGCAAAAACTACAAGAACATCTCCATTAGAATTATTTTCAGCAGCATAGGCTGCTTTTCCTTCATCATCTTGATTCGGTTTGGGATTTTGATTTGTAGTTCTTTTCTCCTTGTTCTTCAACTTGTAACATTCAGAGATATCATGTCCATCCTTTTTGCAATATCTGCAAGACTTGTTACGTCTGGACTTCGATTTGCTTCTAGAATTTCTGGAGTTCTTGCCTTTTGAGTCGTTCTTTCCGCTGGTCTTCCACGAACCATCGACTTTCTCCTTTGGAACTTGAACCTTCAAGAGACACCATATCTTTCATCTTCTCTTTGGCATGCAAAGCTTCATAAACTTCTTGAAGTGTTAAAGTATCACGACTATATAGTATGGTATCTCTAAAGTTTGAATAAGAACTAGGCAACGAACATAAAAGAATTAAACCCAAATCTTCTTCATCATATTTTACCTCCATGGCTTCAAGATCAGTGACGATCTCTTTAAACATTGAAAGATGGTCCAGCAACGATCCTCCATCTTGCATCTTAAGCGAAAATAATTTTTGCTTAAGGTGCATTTTACTTGTAAGATCTTTGGTCATACAAATTTGCTCTAACTTTAGCCATAAAGAGGCGGCAGTAGTTTCTTTCAAAACTTCCCGGAATATTGTTAGATAAATGAAGATGGATATGAGAGAGCCTTACGATCTCTGCGATTCTTCTCAAATCATCCGACCAAGCCTCGTGCATTTTGTCTCGCCCAACAAAGCATCATCAAGGTCCAACCGAGCCAAGACAAATCGCATCTTTACTTGCCATAATGAAAATCTTGTATCTCGGTCCAACAATGGAAGGTCGATTTTAAAGTAGCCATGTCGATAAACAACGTAACCAAGCTCGATACCACTTGTTATGAGTTTAGTCGACAGCAGAAAAAGAAATCGACAAGAAAGTAAATATAGACACAAGGATTTAACGTGGAAAACCCTTAACGGAAAAACCACGGCACAACCGATGATATCACTATATGAGAAAATGAGGAGATTACAAGAGTTTACAAGTATCTCTATTTAAGAGTACTTAATTTTATGGTGGTTAACTCTCCGATTTATGTACATATATATATATATATATATATATATATATATATATATGTACATAAACCGAGAGTTAACCACCATAAAATTAAGTACTCTTAAATAGAGATACTTGTAAACTCTGTAATCTCCTCATTTTCTCATATAGTGATATCATCGGTTGTGCCCGTGGTTTTTTCCCGTTAAGGGTTTTTCACGTTAAATCCTTGTGTCTATATTTACTTTCTTGTCGTATTTCTTTTTCTGCTTGTCGACTAAACTCATAACAAAAAGTGTGAACCACAAGTCAGATATCTAATCCTTTGGGATAGTTTTGTTTGAACTATTGTGTGGTAGGATAGCTGTAAGTGACCATCAAGATAATAAGTTTTTGGGTCCAGTGGCCATTTTCCATTATAAAAATAAAATACTAGACGAGATAATTGATCCGGTTCTATGGAAACAAATAGATCCGCAATCATTCAACGTTTTTGCGAAGATAGCATATGACTGCTTGAATGAAGAAAGATCTCGACGCCCAAATATAAGTGAGGTTGTCACAAGACTGGAGGAAGCCTTGAAACTTCAAATGGAACGTCAAAATGTTGTAAGAGGCTTTTCTCTTTCATCTTTTTTTAATAACTTATCTCTGTTTATTCATAATATTAATATTAACACCAATAAAATTATTTACTTATTACTGTATTTATTTGATATTAAAGGAACATTCAATAGTTGCGGACAATGTTGAAGATACATCATCCAATCATGACAAGGTAGTTATTAATGTTGTTGCAAGTAGGGCTCTTAATTAGGTCGGGCCGGTCAGATTTGGGTCAATTCGAGTCGGGTCAAAGTCGAGTTAAGGCTACAAATAATACTCAAACCCTGCCTTATTTGAATTCGGGTTAGTCGGGTTCGGGTCAATCTGGGTCGGGTCTATTCAGGTTTCGGTCAACCAGAATATGAGTAAAACGGTAACAAAATTGCCTATATGTACTAATTTAATTAGATTATTTATAAAAATTATATTAATAAAAATGAAAAATCCTTATTCAAGTCAATCAGGTCTACTCGAAACCGAGTTGGTCAAACATTTCAACCCAATACCCGACCCTATTTAATATTTGGTTACTCGGTTTGATCCGATTTTTTTTTACCCAAATAACCCGACCCGAATAAGCTTAATCGGTGTCGGGTCGGCTTTTTCACACCCAGTTGCTCATCGAAATTTTAGAAAAGTGAACTCCATATTTACACAATTACACGTGTCATTTTTTGGACACTTTGTAATTAGGGGTGTAAACGAGCCGAGCCGCTCGTGAAAAGCTCGAGATCGGATCGGTAAAAGGCTCGAACGAGCCTAGCCTAAACGAGCTCGAGCCCGAGTTCGAGCCTAAGTTTGGGCTCATTTAATAATCGAGCTCGAGCCCGAGCTCTATACAAAAAGCTCGTTTAAGCTCGCGAGCCTAAACGAGCCCAGAAAATATATACGTATATCTATTTTTTATACGTATAAACTTGTTAACGAGCTCGAGCCTTGTGTTAATGAGCCGAGCTTTGTGTTAACGAGCCGAGCTCGAGCTTGTGAAAAATTACACGAGCCGAGCTCGAGCTCAAAAGGTGAGGCTCGAAACGAGCTCGAGCTTTTTATATATAAACGAGCCGAGCTCGAGCTCTGGCAGGCTCGGGCTCGGCTCGGCTCGTTTTCACCCCTATTTGTAATGTTGTCTTGTTTGGTACATATAGGGATCATTGACCTCCATATCTAAACACGTTACGTCCAACGCCAACAAAGAGATAAAGTCTTTCCTCAAAGATCTTTCTCACTTAAAACTCAGCTTTCAAGACATAAAATCAGCAACCAACAATTTTGCTATTGAGAATATTATAGAAAATTTTAAGCTTGGAACAATTTACAAAGGCCGTATCTTACATTATAAACAATTCATCGATATTATTGTAAAGAGGTTCTATACCGTTTGTATAAAAGATGAGAGCAAAAAGATATGGACCGAGATTTCGATGCTTGCTAGTCTCAAACATAAGAATCTAGTGTCTCTTTTTGGGATTTTTGATGATGGTATCGATAAGATGATCATATACAAGAAGGAGGCCAACCGAAGTCTTGAAAAATGTCAAAGTGACCACGCCCTCACATGGATGCAAAGGTTGAAGATATGCGTTGGTATTGCAAAGGCATTGAGTTACATCCATTATGATCCTGGGCGAGATTTTAGTGTCATACATTGCAACGTCAAGAGCTCGAATATTTTACTAGATGACAAATGGGAACCCAAGTTATCTGGTTTTGAACTTTCGTTGAAAAATACAGTAGTTCGGAAGCACCGTCTGATTCTTACTCGTGATATTGTTAAGAATGTATACACGGACCCAAAATATGAAAAGACCAGCGGGGTGACCCACAAGTCAGATGTGTATTCATTCGGTGTTGTGTTATTAGAAGTCTTGTGCGGAAGGAGTGCAGAAAAAGATGGAGACAAAGACGATAACGAAAACGAAGATGAGTTGGGAGAGGGGTTTTTAAGTCAAGTGGCTAAATCTCATTTGGACGAAATGATCATGCCGCATTTACGAAATCAGATGGACGAAGAAGCATTAAAAATCTTCTCAGAAACAGTATATTGCTGCATAAAAGAGGAAAGAGCAGATCGTCCACATATAGATCAAGTTGTCAAAGGACTTGAGAAAGCGTTGAAACTTCAATCAATGTATGAAAATCCGGTAAGAAAATTAACTTGCTTATCAACTTTATAAGATAATAACTCTTATTTATCTACTCATGTCTTCGTCTTTTGCAAATATTATTTTAGGAACTTCCAAGGAATGCAGTTGACAGTACATCATCCAATCACCTGAGGGTAATTTACTTCTTTATAGTTATAGTTCGAAGCTGGTCATTCTAATTAATAAACAAAAAAGTAAATTACACGAATGGTCTATGTGGTTAGAGGCTTTTTACATATTACATTTAATCCCTATTACATAATCCTGGCACTCTAAAATGATAAACGACCGTTAACAAATTTATTGATATGACCAGGCCAACTTCACACCACAGGATCAACACCAAAAAACCAGAAATCCAATCACCATCTGCACCAACTACCATGGACCTGCACACTAGTCACAAATCACAAATCATTTTTAAGCATAATATAGTAACTGATATAGAAGCAAATGGAATCCATTGGCTGATTATAAAGTGTTGTTGTATCACTTTTTTCTATTAAGTATGTTGTTGTATTTTTAAGCATAATAGTACAGATTGTGAATCTTTTGTCATTCAATAATTTATTTAAGTATGTTGTTGTATTTTAATGTCACAATGTTGCAGTTAAAGAACTTGAAACACTTGAAGATTGGACTTAATGATATCATGAAGGCAACAGAGAAGTTTGCCGACAAATATTGCATAGGATCAGGCGGATACGGCATGGTATACAAGGCACAACTCAAACATTTTGATAGCAGTAATTCATCTTCCATAGAAGGGAAGAATAGATACGATCTTCCCAAGAAACGTAGCACGGCTTATAAATTTTTACCTTTTACCCAAAAAAAGAAAAAGAAACGCAGCACAGTAGCCATAAAACGCATTCACAATCGAGAAGGAGAACAAGGGTTCATTGCAGAAATTGAGGTTCTGATTAGCTGTAAACATGAGAATATAATCTCTCTTCTTGGTTTTTGTGATGAAGATCGTGATCACATGATCCTTGTCTATGAGCTTGCTTCTAAAGGGAGCCTTGAGGATTATCTTGGAAACAGTGAAAAAATGATTAATCTTACTTGGATGCAACGCTTGAAAATATGTCTTGGTATTGCACATGGTTTGAATTACATTCACACCAACACAGATCGAGACAAAAAAAAGATAATACACCGTGACATCAAGAGTGCAAATATTCTATTGGGCGAAAATTTGGAAGCAAAGATTGCTGATTTTGGACTCTCGAAATTTCACCCAGCAGATCAAGATGCCAGTACTCTCGATGCGAGTACGATTGCAGGTACAGATATGTATTTGGATCCAGAATATGAGAAGTCTGGAAGATTAAATAAAAAGTCAGACATTTACTCTTTTGGAGTTGTGTTACTTGAGATCTTGACCGGGAGGTTGGCCCATGATCGTATTTTCACTGGCGTCAATGAGAAGGGGATTGCACCCATTGCAAGAGGTCATTTTGAGAAGGGAACACTAATGGAAATTGTTGATCACAAAATCAAGGAAGAAACCGATGAACATGTCTTTTCTCTAAGTAAAGGACCCAATAAAGAGTCTTTGGACATATTTTCAAAAATCGCCGATGTCTAGCAGAAACTCAAGCTGAACGTCCATCAATAGATGTTGTCATCAACGAACTCAAAAAAGCGTTAAACTCTCAGGTAAGTAATGGGTTTAAAATATAAATTTATAATTTCCTCATTTATTCTTCATCATAGTATATATGTGACATTTCATACATTATACTTTAAAGGAGTTTCAGATGCCAAATTGTTCAGTTATATTTTACTAATCAAATCAATTGATTGTCCGATGATTTGCAGGAGTACCACAAGGACAGCCTCAAACTGTCACTTCAAGACATAAAGTTGGCCACAAAAACTTTTAATCAAGACAATATTATTGGATGTGGAGATTTTGGGAATGTGTACAAGGGTCACACTCATGGGCATAACTTCATTGCTGCAAAGCGGTTGGGTAGGAAATCTGCTAAAGGAGAAGCTGAATTTAAGACAGAGCTTGAAATCCTTATGCAGTATAAACATGAAAATGTAATTGGTCTTGTAGGCTACTGTGATGAAGAGGATGAGAAAATTATTGTCTATGAGTATGCATCCAGAGGAAGTCTTGATCAGTATGTGAGCAATGATAGTCTTACGTGGGTGATGCGGCTTAAAATATGCATCGATATTGCAGTCGGGTTGGAGTTTCTTCATGGAACTGTTTCAAGTTCAGAAATGGTAATACATAGGGACATCAGCAGCAGCAACATTCTACTTCTTGATGACTGGAAAGCAAAAATCAGTGATTTCGGGCTTTCCTTAGTATGTCCAACAAATCAGGATGTAAACTATGTCATCGACAATGTTACAGGCACAATTGGCTATGGTGACCCACTGTACTCAAAAACAGGCTTCTTAACCAAAGAGTCAGATATATTCTCAGTGGGTGCGGTCTTATTTGACATATTATGTGGGAAACTATCATCCGAAAAGCTAGATGATGATTATCTTTATTTACCCTTTTTGGCTAAACACCACTATTATGCTGAAAAACTTGATAAGTTGGTGTTCGAGGGTATCAAAGAACAAATTGTGCCACAGTCATATTTTACCTTTACAAGGATTGCCTTTCAATGCTTACATCACAAGAGGGAAAGGCGACCAACTGCTCATGAAGTGGTCAAACAACTCAAGAAAGCATTGGAATTTCAGGTAAGTTTTTATATTTTGACAAAATTGGCCAACTAATTTTGATTTATATATATCTAAATTATGGCCTTTAATTGTTTTATAAATTGTAAGAAAGTAACGGTATGAAACATGAGTTTATTAATTGATTAACATAAATACAGGAGGATCATGAGCTATGGGAGCCGAAATTGCCTAATGACTATAAAGAAATAATCCAGATGTCAAAGTGCCCAGAAATCTATTCTAGCAAAAAGAAAGAGGAACTTTACAACATTTTTTGTAAGGGAATCCTCCTTCAACAGGACAAAGTGGTAACCAGTTCATTCTCATATTTCCTTTATTGGATGTCTACGTATCTTCTCCTTATTGAGAGATAATACAAAATCACATGCATTTATACATCATACACATTGAGTCTGATTTGTATTTCGGTTGTATAACAGTTGTTGTCATTCGTTGGTAATGGAGAAAGAAATGAAATGGTTTCAGCCACAATGTTTTCCTACATAAACAATTGTCCACATGAGTTGAAATCTCTTTCAGAATCAAGGTTATTCTCTCTACCTCACCGCCTTTGTTAGTTTTTAATGATAAGAAAACATATGCATTATTGAAAGAATTATGTTATGCTTTTTAATGTTGAAGTATAAGGTTATTCTCTTCACCGTTTAACGCATGACAAGTTGTTTTTGGTTGCATAATATGATTATTAATCATATAATAATAATTATGATCAAATAGGATCAAACTTAAGAACCCCTTTGACTATATTCTGCTAGAACTACTAATCCCCTGGTAACCAGTGCTTCATCATTAGTTCTTTTATACATACATATCAACACTGAGAACTGATGTTGTACATGACAAAATAGATTTTAATACTCACTATATGGTTGGGAACTATAATGTTATAAACCTTCTAATAAGGTAGTTGAGGTTTGCCCCTGTTTTGGGTCCTCTGTTCTCATGACCGTGAATTATAAAGTTTGCTTAGCATCTTGATAATGTTTTTTATAATGTTCTTACCTTTATTTAAATAGAGATTTGTCTGGTACAATAAATTCTAATATAGAATTTATAATCTTGTTCCAAAAATTACGAAATTCAGAAGTAGATGTGTATGTGAATATAAAGGCTGATTTAGTCTTGGATGTTTATCATATGCGCAGGTTTGGGACAGTGGTGGAGATGTTAGATATTTCCAACTTGATCATCGACATTAAGACAAGAGCTCAATTATTTATCTCCAAGTGTTGTTTATGGGGTCTATTTAGTCTTCAAATTTTGTGATTCAAGAAACTTTTCAAGTAAACTGTGTATGTTAACCTAAGGTATAGAAAGGGACACAAAAGTCTGCATGCATATTCCGCAACATGGAGAGATGAGCAGTGGATGATGATTGAGTTGCACCGTTTCTCGAAACAGAAGGAAGATGTCGTTTTTGAGTTTCTGCTTGAGAGCTTTTCATCGTACTATTGTGGGGATGCTGCAGTTTATGTTGAAGGCATTGAATTTCGAGCCATTGACAAAGTAAGTTTGAAAATATTGTTGGTTTTATGGATATAAATTAGTAGACGTGAGTTAGGATCGAACTCGAGACTATGGGATTGCACACTTTACGTATGAGAATTTAAAGTTAATAATTAAATATAAATGTTGTATTTATTTATTTATTAAACGAAATAACTAACGGACGTTAAGTAATTAATGTAATGGACTAACGGTCGTTAAAGGTATTTGGAAAAGGACTTAATTGCAAAGTTTGGAAGATTCCGGAAACCCTTGTGGAGGCTTAGAACCGATCGGCTAAGGGTAAAGGAAACAATCCACAACTTGTTCACCAAGTTTGCTTGGGTATATAAACAAGGCTAGGGTCTTGTTTTGCACCTCTTGTATTCACAAGCTAAACCCTAAATTGTTTGTGTGTGTTTTTGCTCTCCAAAACCGGTCGACACCCTATAGGGTCGATCCATAGCTTTTCCACAAAACCAAGTTATTTGTTTATTGAAAACTAGCATTACTTTAATTCGGTTTAGTACGTGTGTACAAGAACATAGTAATAACACACTATTGTTATTATCTTGGATTGAATTACAAAACGGTAAGGGGTAATTCATATAATCCTAACTAAATCAAATTAGGGTTCATCCGTTGCTAGTTTGTGGATTTGATTCTTGTTCGGCTAGAATCAACAAAGGTACGCATATTCTTTATGTTAATTAATTATTCGTTAATACATCCTATACGCTTCCGCAATATTACTTTGATGTTTTGGTGATTATTTATTTGAATGTCTTGATATATAATTCCAACAGTGGCATCACGAGTCATTGGTTTTTAATGAGTAATTAATTACATAAACGCGTAATAAAACAAATACTTGTATGTTGTTTGCTATGTTAATCTAGGGTTTATGTTTAATTATGTTTTGGTCGAATTTTTTTAAATTGGGGCGTACCATTTTTTTTTAAAGTCGACATATACATATTTTTTTTAGGGTTTTGTAAATTGTTTGCTAACCTTATTAAAACCTAGAATTAATATTGATTACGTGATTAATTCATGAATAATTTGTTATGTGTCATGGAATTTTTAATATGCGATCTTGTGACTAACTTGTATAAATTGTTATGATGTCCATGACTATACATGCATGTTAGTCATGGATAAGTTGCTTTGATATATTGTTTAATTGTTGAGACATATTTATTTATGATAAATCTTGAATTGGGGAAGACTCCAATTAATATATTAATGAATCAATTATGTGCAATTTGGTATAATTAATTAAGGGTTTACTTAATCGATTCATCGATGTATGTGGCTCACTTTCTATTCTTGGAGTGAAAACCCTAAATTAATATATACATTAATTTAACCTAGATATTGATTATTAATAGGATTTTATCGAATAAGTTGCATGTGGCTACTTGTTTACACGTATAAATTGTTTATTATGTGCGCATTGTTTTTAGTAGTTTATTTTTATTTGTTACTTGTTTGTTTATTATGTTAGACAGTTTTAAGAAAAGGGTAATTTTGAATAGAAAATAATACTGAACTAAACAATGGCGAAATTTAATTGTTTTGGAAGAGTTAAGTTGTCAAAATAGTTTAATTGATTGGTGACTTTGTACAATGTACAATGACCGAACGGGATCAGATATTAGAACCATGGTACGGTTCTTGGTTCCTAAAATTTTAAAATTTCGGTTCTCGGACGGTTCGGTCGGAACTGTCGTTCCGTACTTTCGAAAGAACCGACTTTTATGAAAATATGTAATTTTATAGGGTTTGTTTGGGTTATTGTGTACATGCAAGTATGCGACCTTTTAAGAAAATAGAAAAACCTTACCTAAACCTAAAAACTCATAAACCTTAACCTTTAATCCATTGATTCCATTCAAAGATTCAAACATCATTCATCAATATGAAAGTAAGTTTTTTCTAAACTGGAATATCGAGTATGCAGACAGTCGATATCCAATAATTTTGTGTTGCTCAGTAACAACTAGCAAGAAGTTGTAATTAACTATTGGTATTTTTTTTCATTAAACTTAATGATAAAACTCGAGAAACAATTAACGATTATGGCGTCACTGCATGATATATCGTCACCATGTAGGTTATTGTAAGCTAGTCACCATGATTGATATATAATATTTTCAACGAGTTTGCAATTATTTTCATAGATAATGAGTTTGCTATTACCGGAGATATGTTTTTTTTGTTTGTTTGTAAGTCAAGTTGTGGAATACTATTAAGGTTGTTAACTTCTTTCGAAGTTCTACGAACCTAGTACCATAAATTCATATCCATCAAAATATATTTTTAACACTTTGGTACTCATGGAATTACGAAATTCCGCATGAACCAGATCAGACCGAACCGAACCGAAACATGGGACGGTTCTTGGTTCCACTTTTTCCTTATTTTTGGTTCTCGGTTCTTTCGGTTCGTTCGGTTCGGGACGGTTCTAGTACCATGGACACCCTCTTGAACAGCTCACCCATTCGAATGAACTAATAAAAGGGGTTTAAAGAAGTGCGCATAGTCACATCGAATGGATGTCTTAGGTTGTGCTTTAGCGTGCACTGTCCTCTCGCCCTCTGTAAGTTCGAATTGAGCTACTTAGTAAGCCATATAATGTACAAGCTCATCTTAAGGCTAATTAGTTTTAATTCCATGCGCCACTTCGGTGGTAATTATCCAAACGCTAAGTGTTTACACTTATGCAAAAGTACGGTATAATGGATGATAATTAATACTAAATTCCTTGATTGGTGAACCCAATACCTCAATCAAAACTTTGATAATTTGATCTTTATGAATTGGTAATAAAAGTTTTATTAAAATTATGCTACAAGATGAATGCATGACATCTTTGTACATATTTGATTTGACCACATAAAATCAAAACTAGTACCCTTTTAAATTAAGAATATGCCATCTAATTAAAAGGAACACTTGAAGTTGCAATTTAAGTCATGAGAGTACTTGGCTAGATTGTGATGGAGAGGTAAATCTCTATGTAAAGTGAGATCTTGCATGGACATATTTGCGTTCTTTAAGTTAGACACTTAAGTTGAGTAGGAAGTGAGATCTTGGACTCAATGGCATAAGATGGGATAAAACATGTTTATATTTGCAATAGCGTTGGAAAATATAAATCCCATAATGATCTAGGAGTTGGAAATTGTTTGCCAATTAATGTTCGACAGATTACCTTATTATATCGTTTGTTGCTAGCGGATCAACCGATGTGATGAACCTATGATAATTTGGATCCTAGTTTTCGAGAAAATTATATGGTTATATGTTTATATTACCGTTGGGTATATTTATTTTCCGAAAAGTGTATTATCGAAAATACTAATACTTGAACTTTTTTACGTAGAAATGGCTCAAAACACCGATAACACTAACATCGCTCTAAATTTCGCTCAAAAGTTTTTTGATCGAGAAAAGTTGATAGCTCTAAGAATTTCAATGATTGGCACCGCTCTTTGAGAATTGTCTCGTAGAGTTCTTGATCGTATGAAATATCTTTATGAACCTTGCCCTCTTGAACCAAGCGGTCTGAAGCTACTCAAGCTCAAAGGACGAGTGGAAGCGAGTATAAGCATCATAATGATGTGGCTTGTCTTATGTTGGGAACAATGGAATCGCTCTTCAAAAGCGGTTCAACATTATTTCCATATAATATGCTCAATGAACTTGAACTATGTTTGAGAAACCACCGCCGAGATTTATGACTTGACCGACGTTACACAGTATAAGCGGGGAGAGGGTAAACCCGTAAGTGCTCATGTGCCGGAAATGAAAGGTTACATGGACCACTAAAAGCAATTGGCAAAACTTATGAGGATGACATGGCGTGAATCGATTAATCGATCACTTAACAAGGATTTTAATGGTTTTGTCGAATTTCAATATGCACTGCGTGGGAAGGCGAGCATCGACCTACACGCATTGCTCATTGATTATGAGAAAGGGTTGCCTCAAAGGTTCCTACCGCCCGTGTACTTGCTATTCGTGGTGGAAGAATTAATAAGCCAAAACCGCGTGCGAACAACAAGAAGGGAAGGGTAAGGAAAGGTTGACAAAGGCAAACAGTGATGGCCTATCAACCTCAACCCAAGAAGAACCTTACTCCTAGGAAGGATAATCCTAAAAGGATCAAGCATGCCATCACCGTAAGGCGTTGGGCATTGGAAGAGAAACTGTGTCTCTATCTTGATGAATTGCGGGCAAATAAGATGAAGTATGAAGGGTCAGGCGGCGGTACTTGTGTAATTTATTTGTCATTGAATTATTTACTCTAAATCATAATAATTCATGGGTATATGATACTGGCTGTGGTATTCACATTTGTAATACACGCAGGGGTTTAGAGTGAAGAGGAAGCTTGCCTATGGGGAGCAATATCTCTGACGTGGGAAATGGCGCACATGCATTTGTTGAAGCCATAGGAACGTTTAGTTTAGTATTTCCTTGGGCTTAGTAATCGTTATTAAACAATTGTCATTATGCACCTTCTATAATTAGAGGTGTTGTTTCCTTTCAAGTTTGTTGGATGATGGTTTTACTCATACTATTTCAAGTAATGGAATTGATGTTTCTTTAAATGGTGTATTTTATTTTAAAGCAATTCATCGTGAATGGTGTGTTTGAAATTGATATGATTGAAATGAATCTAACAATAATAATAATTCGATGTTTAGCATTAACAAGAAGATAAAGTCGACATGAATTCTTCTTATCTTTGGCATTGTAGACTTGCTCATATAGGCAAGGCTCGCATGCATAAGTCGCAACAAGAAGGGCTTTTGCAAAATATCAATGATGAATCATTTGATAAATGTGAGTCATGCATATCGGGAAGATGACTAAGAAACCTTTTCATAGCAATATGGAGGGCTTCGATCTACTTGGTCTTATTCATCTTGATGTGTGGACCACTTAGACATGTGTCAAAGAGAGGTGCTAGCTACTCTTAACCTTTCTCGATGATTTCACCGTTATGATTATGTTTATTTACTTAAGCATAAACATGAGGTGTTTGAAACATTTAAGGTTTTAAAGTCAAGTAGAACCGCAATTGGGAAAGAAGATTAAAGCTCTTCGATCCGATAGAGGAGGCGAGTATCTAAGCCAAGAGTTTAAAGATTACTTAGGCGAGAATGGAATTGTCCAGAATCTCACTTCTCCATATACTCCACAACAAAATGGTGTATCTCGAGAGAAGAAATCGTACATTGTTGGACATGATACGATCTATGTTTAATCTTACCACTCTACCTTTATCCTTTTGGGATTATGCTTTAGAATCTGCTGTCAGATTCTAAATATGGTTCCCACAAAGAAGGTTGATAAGACACCATATGAAATATGGCATGGTAAAGCTCTAACTGTCTTATTTAAAGGTCCGGGGTTGCAGGCGTATGTTAAACGCGACTCAGCAGATAAACTCCAACAAAGATCAGAAGTGTATCTTCGTAGGATACCCTAAGGAAACTATGGGTTACTACTTTTACTATCCAACCGAAAATAAAGTAATTGTTGCTAGGTATGGAGATTTTCTTGAAAGAGATCTCGTATCTCAAGAATTCGATGGGAGAGTTTATGATCTAGAAGATGATCATGAAGATGCATTACCTTACGAAAACACTAACGTATTTCCCAGAGAACACGATAGTCCGGGTCCTCCACCGAAGTTAAAGTGATTCTCGTTAGAGATCCGTAAGGAATATACGTGCACCGAACGTCTATGTCTTAACGTAGAGGTTGAGGAAACTATGTTAGGAGATCTTGGAGAGCCTACTAGTTATAAAGTCGCCATGGCAAGTCCCGACAAGGCTAAATGGCGAGTTACAATGAATGGGAAATGCAATCCATGAGAAAATGAAGTGCTGGTAGAGGTTGACTTACCTCCAAACGCCTCGATGGTTGGAAGTAAGTGGGTCTATAAGATTAAGACCGACATGGATGGCAATGTACACGTCTATAAAGCTCGTCTAGTTGCGCAAGGTTTTACTCAAACTTATGGCATTGATTACGAGGAGACCTTTTCTCCTGTAGCGGACATTAGAGCTATTAGAATTCTCATAGCTATAGCAAGATACTATGACTATGAGATATGGCAAATGGATGTCAAAACCGCCTTCTTAAATGGTCGCTAGATGAAGACATCTATATGAAGCAACTGAGGGTTTGTGAATCCACAATTTCCAAACCGTGTATGCAAACTTCAAAGGTCCATTTATGGATTGAAGCAAGCATCAAGGCAATGGAATAAAAGATTTGATGAAGAAATCAAAAGGTATGGATTTGTTCAAAATCTTGATGAGCCATGTGTATATCACAAAGTTAGTGGGAGTGATGTAATTTTCCTAATTCTTTATGTCGATGACATATTAATTATGGAAAAGACATTCCAAGTATGCAAAATGTTAAGGCATATCTTGGGAAGTGTTTTTCCATGAAGGATTTAGGAGAAGTTGCATACATGCCGGGAATTAAGATCTACCGAGATAGGTCAAAGCGGTTAATTGGTTTAAGTCAAAGCGCTTACATTGATAAAATATTGAAGAGATTCAATATGCAAAATTCCAAGAAAGGATATTTGCCGATGGAAGTAAAGCATGGCTTATGTAGCGATATGTGTGCTTCAACACCGCCGAGGTGGCACGATGCGTAAAGTTCCTTATGCTTCTACTGTAGGATCTATTATGTATGTTGTGAGATGTACAAGGCGGATGTGGCGTTCGCTCAAAACATGACCGGTCGATATCAACAGAATCCGGGTGATCTTCATCGGATTGTTGTTAAGCATATTCTAAAGTATCTCGTAAATACTAAAGATATGTTTTAGTGTATGGTGGAAATCCGCATACGAGCTTGATGTTACAAAGTTCTTGTGATGCGCCCCGGCAATGTGATAAAGATGATACGAAGTCTCAGACGGGTTATGTCTTTGTCATCAATGGAGGAGCAATTGTTGGAAGAGCAAGAAGCGAGTCTGATGCGATGTCTGCGGCGAAGCGAATACATAGTCGCGGAAGTCGCAATGGAGGTTGTTTGGATTAGGAAATTCATTTCGTGGCTTGGTGTTATGCCTTCAATTGAATCGCCTATTGATATGTATTGTGACAATTCTGCGCAATCATATTTGCCAATGAACCCAGAGTCATGAAGGGCACCGGACATTTTCTACTAAGTATCACTATGTTCGGGAACAAGTCCGGGAAGGTGAAATAAATCTACCGAAAGTTCACACGATGATAACTTAGTGACCCGCTCACTAAGGCTTTAGCTAAAGACAAGCTTGTAGGACTTGCCAATGGAATTGGACTTCGTTTAGCTAATAGTTTCATGCATGACTGTGATTAGTATTTGGATAAAGGATATTGTAAAACATTTATTATTTTAATGAAATAAAGTTTGGATTATGTTTATTTTCATTTATAATATTGTTGTCCTATATTTGCATGTTTAATCCGTGAGTAACTAAGTTATTCTAAATGTCCGTTGTCGATTAATGATATGGGAGTATCATTAAACTAAGACAAATCTGAGAGATGTGGTAGAATATACTTGAAAGTATATTGATGAGAATGCATACCAATTTCAGATGATGTTCAATGAATTGAATATAGGACTTATCCCAACTACATAATTTACTTTGTGGATATTGTTATAAGTAAATTATGAATAGTTATCCTCGGACTTGAGATACCGGATAAGTGTCATGAATGTAGTGCATTTACGTGGAGCAACTTAACGCTATACGAATCGGTAGTCATAAGGGTTGTTTTCGTAAATGTTGCAAAGTTTGTGGGTTATTCTTGTAGTCAAGATAGAATTTGTTCCTTCAAATTTATTTGGAGTTTAATCTTCTTTGGGCCCTCGTAGGGTTGACAAGATGTTTGTCGGCCGCACCCAAATCTCCCTAAATATGTTTAGATGATTCGGTAATCTTGGTCAATCACTTATAAACGAGAAACATAATAGTTATATAAAGAATGACTTAATTCCATATCTTTATTTAACGTGGTATTAGAAACAAAAGGATAATAATAATGAGAAATCATTAAAGGTTTCCAGAGCCTTGCTCGAGTTGTACTAGAGGCATCAAGTGTTGCTAGACGCTAACCGAATGTGATCACTCTATTAAGATATATCCAAGTGGGAGCTGTTGGTTTTATGGATATAAATTAGTAGACGTGAGTTAGGATCGAACTCGAGACTATGGGATTGCACACTTTACGTATGAGAATTTAAAGTTAATAATTAAATATAAATGTTATATTTATTTATTTATTAAACGAAATAACTAACGGACGTTAAGTAATTAATGTAATGGACTAACGGTCGTTAAAGGTATTTGGAAAAGGACTTAATTGCAAAGTTTGGAAGATTCCGGAAACCCTTGTGGAGGCTTAGAACCGATCGGCTAAGGGTAAAAGGAAACAATCCACAACTTGTTCACCAAGTTTGCTTGGGTATATAAACAAGGCTAGGGGTCTTGTTTTTGCACCTCTTGTATTCACAAGCTAAACCCTAAATTGTTTGTGTGTGTTTTTGCTCTCCAAAACCGGTCGACACCCTATAGGGTCGATCCATAGCTTTTCCACAAAACCAAGTTATTCGTTTATTGAAAACTAGCATTACTTTAATTCGGTTTAGTACGTGTGTACAAGAACATAGTAATAACACACTATTGTTATTATCTTGGATTGAATTACAAAACGGTAAGGGGTAATTCATATAATCCTAACTAAATCAAATTAGGGTTCATCCGTTGCTAGTTTGTGGATTTGATTCTTGTTCGGCTAGAATCAACAAAGGTACGCATATTCTTTATGTTAATTAATTATTCGTTAATACATCCTATACGCTTCCGCAATATTACTTTGATGTTTTGGTGATTATTTATTTGAATGTCTTGATATATAATTCCAACAAATATCCCTTGGTTACATTCTATGTTCTTTTTTTAAAGTTGTATAAAGGGAAAATGAATGCACGGTAACAAAAAAAATCATGTTATAAGTTGCATATCTAAAATAACTGTATACAGGAGAAACATGAAGAGATCGGAAAATTGAAGGAAGTCCAACAAGTCTTGAAATCAGACTTAAATGTGGATCAAGTGCAACAATTGCCAACTAACTTTGAAGAAATATTCAAGGTATGCATAAACTATGACGAGTTGTTGTGGTTGGGCTAAGTCGATGGAAAGAAACTTCTTGTGCTTTCAGCAAAGGCAGCTTTGTACAAATTTTCTAATGTGGATACTTTTACTTCAAAACCACCAGTCCTGTCCAGGTTTGTTCTCATTTTATTTTTATATAACTAATTTGTTACAGTCATGAAAAACTAGATTTGATTATTCAAGGTTCAAATCCTTTTCGCTCTCTAGTTAACTAGCAAACAGTGAATAGATGGTTGACAAAAGTTTCACTTCCTGGATTTAGTTTCATGTTCTTAAGAATTATGTAAATTACATAATGTAATCATATAATTTAGCATAAATGCAGATTTCAAGAGGTGATTGAGCTTTTGCCACAACAAGTATTTCATATCAACTGTACGATCAAAAGTCAAATGCTGTCATCGGATACGGAATACGTGTGCTACCTACTGTTCAAGCTTTCAGAAAACTGCCAAGGAATGCATTGTCCAGTGAAAGTACGAGATATACTCCACCAAGACAACAAAGAGGCTGAATTTCTCTATTTTATAACCCCAGAGCCATCGAATATACATGATATAACTCGGGTTCCGAAACAAAGGGAAGATGGATGGATGGAGATTCAACTATGGAAATTTAACACAGCTCATGAATTCAAGGATGACTCTCTTTCTATGAATATGAAATTTACAAGTCATGAAGGAACTATGTCTGGCCTCATTGTATGTGGGCTTGAGTTCCAACCAATGTTTTCAGGAAACAACAATGATATTCAAAGGCAAAGAGAAAAGAAGAAAAGGCTGCAAGATGAAGTTCCCAAACCCACACAGTCAGTCTAAAAAAGACAAAAAGATGACAGAAGTATGTCCGATTTTGCTATGATTCTGCATGGTTCTCCATCGCATTCTACCTGATTTCGTTCTGGTTATGATATGGCTTTGCATCTGGTTTGTTATGTCTTAGTCTACCATGTTCCATCTGATTCGCATTGGCTGTGCATTCGCTCTGGTTACGTTATGGTTCTCTGCCTGATTCTACCATGTTCCATCTGATTTAATTTGGTTCTGCATCTGATTCCATATGATACGGATTCTGTTTGCATCCGTCTGATTCTGTTTCGTCTACATATGCTTAATTTTGCTTGTGCATGTGTCTGCTGCTCTGGTTCCGTCTAGTATATTTTTCAGTTCTCTTGTGAGTTGTATTTGTCAATCTCTCAATACATCTTATTGTAGCATTTGTGAGTCTGAGTGGATGTTAGCTTAATAAAGGTTTGTTTGCCCATAATAGTTTTGTAAGATAGTTTTCTATTTAATCTCTTGTACTCTCATTTTTCGCTAACAAAATTAAGTTATGTAAATCTAATCTGTTATTGGTTAACATTCATTTCGGATTGAGCCAACCTTCGCATCCACAATGTATGGAGAATTATGTCGCGTGGTAAGCCTTTGATGTCGGGCTAAGAAGAGGACGTGACGACATTTCCTTGGACTGAAATAGCACAAGCCAAACCAGAGTAGCAGTCCACTCTAGACTCACCAAGTCTGATTCAGAGTGGCCATACAACAAGCCTTCATCAATGCAAACAGATATCTATCTATACCAAGAGTAAGCAGCACATTCACCCTGTTTTAGTCCAGCAATTAATATGATTAGAAACATTTTTTTAAACTACTGGATTGGAAAGGTATTGTCTAAACTTTAAAAAGTTCATGCGCAAGCAATATCTAAAAATTAGTATTTTTGAAATTTCTTTCTTATCACTAAGGTTTTTATTGAAACTATTGAAAAGTATATTGTTATTCTATCAACTTCTTCAAACCTATTATCATGAGTTTACCATACATTGTAATGAGTAAGAATTAAAATATAATTAAGATGAGAAAAATTAGAAGAAACTACAACCACAAATATTAAATGCATTCACAGAAATATATGCATTTCCCTATTATTATTTTTTTCTCATTTAAAATATGTGCCTACAATTTTTTCTCTCTTCTCATTTCAATAATTCTTCTCACAACATCCACACTCACATTTTTCAACCCCACTATCTTTACCAAAAGTTGTTTATAAAGGGATGTTTGGGAGTGGTTTCCTTTTTGTTGTTTATATTTTGAGATTTAAATAATAATAATAATAATAATAACAATAATAATAATTGTGGGAGCCCAGATTGTTTCGAGGCTCCCCACTAATTTCTTGTAATCCATTGGTTTTGTTTCTAATGAAAGTGATGTTTATAATAAAAAATAAATAAATAAATAAAAATAATAATAATAATAATAATAATAATAATTAAAGGAAAAAAAAAAAAACCCTTATATGTTGATTGTTTAAAATTCACATTTCTTGGACGATGCATATGGAGTCATCCACCGCCCGCAAGAGAATTTTTTGTTGGTTTGATGGTGAAGACCACCTAACAAAGGGCACTTATGTGCAAGCTAGAACATTGTAGAAAAGACTGCTTTCGGAAAAAATTCTGGTAAGACGTGCATTACTATTATGACATTTTACTATAGTCCATCAAAATTCTCAAATCTATCTAGGCTTTCACAACATCGGCATACATATACTCACAAGAGTTTACTATCGTGACGGCAAAACCTACAAAGTTACAATTTCCAGATAAATATGACACGTTCGTTTTCTAGGATTTATGAGTACTTCATTTATAAAAATAAATTAAGTTCAATATCACAAAACTCATAATACAAGACTGTCACATATAAAATCCTTATTATGTCCGAACAAAAAATACTAATGATACAATAACAAATGATGGAGAAACAACTATAATCACCTCCTTGGTGCTTCATGTGTGTACCATTTTGCACAGCACATGTTACGCTCGAGCCTCCTGCTTCTTGTCGTTTTGGCCATAGCCCTTTGAATTCAGACTTGACCATCTGTTCTCCAAGAAGGTATTTGTGTTAACCATGTTTTGGTTTTGACAGTTTGGATCAAAATGAGAAAGTGTGTATATGCAGTATGCAAAACGGGTAGAAACGGATTTGGGAGGAAGGAGCAATTGACACAATAAAACTGTAATTAATGATAATATAACTGTTATACATACATGCTATATATACTATACTAAGAGATGACATATGAAAGGATGTGATGGTTCATACAAACCAATGGTCATACCCTTTCAATATAACTGTCAATAACTAACTATAAGCACTTTAACTAATTGTCTTATGTTGGGTCTGTTGGCCTTTGGCCCAGACTTGGAATATATGCAGGCCTTACTTCGAATGTACAATTGGCTTGCAAGTTCTTAAACTAGAGTGAAAATACATATAACATTAATACCATAAACTTCTTGAGGGAATTATGATCTTAGAGCTGAGCACGTAAGCCAAGCCTTCACTTACTTATTCATAGACTTTTCTGGAATCTCCATCTCCTTCAAACACTTCTGTATACAAAGTAACAAAAACTTCAGCTTTACGTAATTTTATAGATATTTTGATCCAAAGTCGAATTCTGCAGCTGTAGAAATTTTGACCCATTTACTTAGAAGTTGGACTGATTTGGGTTGTATCGTATCTCCAATGGGTCAAATGGGTAAAGTTTATTAATTTGATTAGATGCCAGTCACCTAAAGTGCGTCAAAATCCTAAATCAATATGTTTAGCAATAACTAGATTATTAGATTAAGGCTAATGATCAGATAAAAGCAGGTTTTGTGTGAGAAAAGAACCAATGATTCAAAAAAAAAAAAAAAAAAAAAAACGAAAAGTTCCACAACTTTGGAAGGTTGTTTCATTACTTAACCCACGCCTATCTCGCACAGACACTCTAGAAGCATGATATCTATTTTCAGAATAATCAAGTATAATATTATTTTTAAATCCATACTCGAGCAAAAGTGGTAATCACATCAAATTCCTCAAATTTTAACGAGTTGCGAATGAATTGTTCAATTTGAGACAAGAGAAGACATGAAGAACAACTTGACACGAATACTTATCATGTCTAACAAAAATAACTATATATAAGGTAATCGATGAAGATTATATGTAAACGATGTGAACAATGTGATAGATACAACAATAAGAATGCGAGCATGTGACTGTCAAATCTTTTCGTTTTTTCATAACTTCATATGATTGGAAAAGGTATCAATGGCAATAACATTTCCAACTATTTTGCCTAGTTTATTGTTCCACGGTACCCATAAACTCAAAATTCAAGATAAACGAAGATAGGATAGAAAAAGATACATACCTACGGCAGCTCCCAAGACAATTAAGATTTTCCATAATCTCCCTAAATAATTCCTTAGGTGCTGCAAATGAAAAGTAGGTGAAACTCATAAGAGAAGGGAGACAGTTAGATTTTAGGCATGATGGAGATTGGAGAGGCATGAAAAGTAGCATCATATGCAATTTAAATCTTACCGGGTGACCTTGTAAATCTCTCATATTGTTCATAAGCCTGTCCAATAAACATCTCCACCCCAGTAACAATTATGGCTCCACACTCTCCAGCTTCCCTAAATAATCTCGTAATTTTTGGTGTGGACACAGCATCAAATACCAATGCATACGACTTTAAAGCTTCCTGTCATAATAAAAATAGAAAACCGATCTAAGTGCATACCATTATTACTAAAACATATGACCGAAAAGGTAGATAGTCGTACCTTAGAAATAGGAGTAACGTCTATATTTGGTCGCATACCAATTGATGTAGTGTTTGCAAGTATCATGCCACCTTCCGGATCGTAAGTGCTCAAATCGGCAAGAGATATAGCCTCTCCACCAATTACGCCAAGAAGTTCTCTACCACGATCCGTGCGATAAGAAGAGAAAACTTTAGTTGATGTACTAACTATGCATGTGAGAGGTAATGTGAACTATAATCAGTTTTTAATTTTTGCAACTGATCATATGGTTACTCTGACTTGAAGTCGCTATAATCAATTTTTGATGTTTTTGATAAACCACTTGAATCCAAACACCCTCTACATATGACGAGAACCATACAGTTGACTTTCTCCCATACTGAACTGATAAGAATGCAATAAAACTAGTATAATGTTTTATTTGCAATCAAGTACGAGCACTAGGAATGGTAATGTGAACTATAGTTGAATCTAACCGTAAGTCCTATTTGCTATCACAATTCTTGCACCCTTCGCTTTTGCTCCATAAGCAGGAGCTTTTCAGCATCGCCAGCATCAATAACCACACATAGTCTACCAGCAAAGGGTGATCCTGTTGCACCATTTTGAACACCTGAACCTGCAGACAGTTGCAACAATTAGTGCTTTAAGTGAATCTCAAATGGGTCAAATGGGCAGAAAGTAACATGTGAAATCATATGAAACTTTTATAAGTGAACCAAATGCACTGTTTTGACCCAACCGCCCATATTATCACTTCTTTTAGGAAGTATAGAAAGAAACCTCATAGAATTTCCTCGATAACAGAAATAACACCTACATAGTCTGTACTACACCTATATAATGTCCCATCATTTGGTCTCCTGATGGCACAATTGACCGCTCCTATTGACTGTAACATACAATCAATAACACAATTTATTAAACGCCATATTTTTATCATTGTTTGCATATTGTTTGATGGTAAAGCTTTTTATGACAATGAAAATTACCTTTGCAACCGGATCAACCTCATCACAACATTGAAGTAAAGATTCTTTGTGAGGAATGGTACAACTGCAAACAATAATGATACATTTTACTCATTTAAAGAGGTAGAAATAAGGGTTTTTTCCCTTAAAATATCAACACACTTGCACATGTGTGCCCTGAGTCACAATACTTTTATATAACATTTGAGTCAATAATAGTACTTAAGACGGGCCCATGACACAAAGAAACCGATTTTATGTCAACAAGAAGAAAACCTTAAGCTCAACATCGATATGATCAACTCCTAATTCCATTTCTAATCGAAGAGCAGCCAATCGACTCTGTTCATCTCCGTCATACTGACCACCTTCCCATGTTGGTCTAGAAAATAACATAGAATCATAAACATTTTCGGGCAAGATAAAGTGTTACGACGTCATGTAATATGGACTAGATTAATCAAGAAACCAATAGCCCTGATATTCCTAAAGAAAAATATAAATGTCCCTTTTTTGTAAGAAGGATTCATAATACTAATAGCGAAGGAGTTGTCTGATGTCAGTTCAGCATACAACATCAATACTTCTATGATAACATTGACTTCAGGGGATGTTTGGTAATGCTTATTAAAATTGCTAATGCTTTCATGAAATAAGCAATTGCTATAACAGAAGGCAATGCTGCGAAAAGTGTGTAGATAGGCTTCTACAATAACGAAACCAGATAATCAGATATTGCATTTGTTTAAGTTTCGGCAATCAGCTAATTAGGGATTTAAAACGTAATCAGAATCGCATATGCTGTTTGACTAGGCAACTCCGAAACTGTTACTTATAGTTGCCGCTTAGTTCACCATCAAATGAGCCTATAAGGGGTGTTTGGCATTACTAAGTTAAACAACGACCAACTTATCCAAAATAGCTTATTTTAACCCCTAAGGTTAAACTTCATATACTGGATCCACTAACAATAACCAATTCAAACTAAACAATCTGAAACATCTTACTGAAAAGACCTTATGTCCCCTCTAAAATAAGTAGATAAGCAGTCACATTTCTTCATCAGCTCAAAAAACACAATAAACAGATAATATGTAATAAAAACAATTCAAATTCTGAAAACAATCCAATTCAGTATACTATCAGAAGAAGACCGCATTCGCATTATAAGAGTATCAAGGAGATCATTAGCATAAGCACATATCACATCCAAACACTCAAATCTGCTTATCTACCACATCAACGAAATAAGGGATGCTTAATATTACTATTTTAAATAACTTATGCAAATAACCAAATAATCAACTTATTCAAAACAGCTTATTTCAATCTAAGAGTAAAGCTATAATACCAAATCCACCATTATATTCAATTTGAAATAAACAATCTCAAAGTGCCCAAACACTCATAAGTGCATACTTATTGCCAAAAATGTGTTAAGCAGACAAACTATTCGTTATTTCAAAATAACAGGAAATAAACAATTTAAACAAGCAACTGCAGATCAGCTTATTTCACCCAAATAAGCATATAATCATGTCTAGAGCCCATACATATCCTTAATACCTAAGTGCAATAAGGGGTAAACAGCTTACGCAGCTAATAAGCAATTTGGAATTACCCCATCATCAAATATCAAACAAATCAGTATCCTACAAAACATATAAAAGAAACTGCATTCATAACGGTTTTTTCCTTAAAATATGAACGTACTTCCACATGTGTGCCATTCTACTCTTTTAGTATAACATTTGACTCGTTATAAGATCAGCATTATAAAAATGTGAACTTTTTATGAATGACCCAAACTGTACACAAAAAGACTTTGTTGAAAAACCACTAGAAATAAATGCTCTAAACTCCATTAAAACCAACTGATCTGAAAGCTTTATTGTATAATAAGAATTACATCATAATAAGCTTTTGTGAGCCCATAAGTCTCAAAATAAGCCGAAATCATATAAGCTCATAAGCTCACAAATAAGGTTCCCAAAATAATTTTTTTTTTCTTTCAAATTGATGAAATTAAAAGATGGGTTGAGTGTAAGAAATGGAGATATAACATAAAGATGGGCTAATTTTGTGGGATTGAAAAGTAAGGGTTAGGGTTTTTCATTTGGGGGAAAAGTGCAGGGAAATTGAATTTGGTTTTGGGATTTGGCGAAATTTTTAAGAGGGAAATTGATTTTGGTTTTTGCACGTGTTTTTGGGAATTTATTTATTTATTTTTATTTTTTTGACTTTGTAAGTATGAGCTATAGATCTCATATTTGCTATATATCCAATGAACCGATTTTAGCCATACATTTTTTTTATCAAAATTAATAAAAGAACCGTTTTTTACTTTTTTTTAAAACAAACATATCTTGTAACGGTAAATCTTCAAGCTACGAAAAATGAACCCTCGTGATGAAAAATAAATTATCATTTATAGATATGCACTTTTATATACTTTCTATGAAATTTTTTTATTTTCAAAATTTCCGACGAGAAAAATCACATGTGATTTCTAAAAAGCACATGTGATTAATTTTAAAAATCACATGTGATTTTTCCGAATCATATGTAATTTTTCCAAATCACATGTGATTGTTTTAGGCGGAAATTTTGAAGAAAAAAATAGTCAAAAGTATATAGAAGTGCATATCGATAGAAAGAGATATGTATATTTTTTTAAAAAGGGTGAAAGTTTATTTTTATTTTTTATTTTGATCAAAAAATGAATAGATATGATTGCTTTATTGGATCTATGACAAATATAATATATTTATTGACCTTTTCTCTTGTAAGTAGTTTCTAGCAAAAATTTCAAGATTGGGTTTTATCCATCATTTTTTTTTTTTTTTTTTTTTTTTTTTTTTGCAATATTGAGATTGTAAGATTGGATTGGATTTTAAAATACTACTATAATGTTATTTTATTAATATTATTTGTAATAATATTCACATCTACAAATTATTATGTATCACAAGATTATATAAATGTTTCATGAAAATGTTGTATTAAATTATGAATATGAAATGTCTAAAAAGATTAAACGTTGTTTTTAAAATTATATAAAACATAATCCATAACTTATTTGTTCACTTTTAACTTTTGAAGTCTTATTCTTACAACTTTGACCTTAATTATTTTCCTTTGTTTTATATTCCAGTATTGACTTATAAAGTCTTTTTTTTTCCAACTTTGTCCTTAAATTATTCTGTTTATGTTATGCAATACTTGATGAAAATTACACCAATAAAAATACATTTAAAACTCAATTCATTCATATATTTTGCATCAAATATTACATGACACAAATAAAATAATTTAAGGTCAAAGTTGAAAAATAAATACTTTAATAGTTAATAGTGAACACTTATTTATGAACGGAGGGAGTATAATACTTGCTGCAAAATATATGAATCAATTGTGTCTTAAATGTTTTTTTATTGGTATAATGTTCATCAAGTATTATATAACACAAATAAAAATACATGAGGTCAAAGTTGAACAAGAAAAACCAAAAAAGTCAAAAGTGGACAAATAAATTGTGACAGATGGAGTAGTTTTTTAATTTGCGATTAAAAAAGTAAGATTAAATCAGATTAGATCTTAAGATCTGATAGTCGAGATCGGGATCGTATAAGCTCTTAAGCTTGACAAAAATCCTACGTAACATCTGAATCGTTTTGCTTCGTAGTATTGTAAATTTATAAGTAATTAAGATTATAACCGAGATTTTAACAATCATGATTAATAATAGAGAATGATTGATGTTTGTGAATGTTAATAGATTGAATATAATTAGTTTCTTAACAATGTTTGGATGTTTAATTTTCGTCTCGTGCAAAAGTGAAATGACCACAATATTAAAATTCAACCATTTACCCGTATGATCAAAGTATATCTGTCAATCGCTTTAAACATGAGCAAAAAATGAATTGAATCTTTTTGACAAAGACTCGTTTGCACTTTTGAAATTTTAGAGACGTAGTATGTAACTCGGAATTTTTACAACTTACTTTTTTAAAAATAATCTTCTACTAGTATTATTTCGTTATCATTGTTGTTAAACGGACGGACTATTACGGATACAACGATGAGTTATATTGTGAAACTATACAAAAAAGTTAAACTGATAAATATTGAGAAAGTTGTGCTAATAAAGAAATGAGAAGTTATAACCTTAATTTTTGTCAAATAATTTGTAGTAATGTTAGAATATTAGTTTGACTTTACCAAATATAAGTAGATTTTAATGGAAAGAACTCTTGTTACTCAAATCAAGCATCATTTTGGTTTGGAATGCTTTTAGTTGTTTACAGCTTTTTAAAAGTGAAACTAGTAATAAAATGGCAATTATTTGACAAATATTTATGTTTTTAATAAACGATATTTATTTTCTTCTCGTTTCAAAAGAAAGAAATATAAACCCGATATCCATTTATGATTTACCAATTTTAAACGGAAAATGGTTTTAATAGCTTAAGTTCATTTTTCATATCATTGTAAGAGTAAACTCCAAAAGCCGTTCATTTTTTTTTTCCAGCTTCAAATAAACAATGCATGTTAAAGATATCACCATGAATCATCCATAAGAGATAAAAGTCTAAATAAACTATCTTTTAAAGGATGATTTATGCAAAAGTTGGACGAAAATTATCTTCTCGGAGATGATTTTGTGGAATTCTTTGCAACTTATGGTGTCACACCCCAAAAATGACGCAGTGGAAAGGCATTTACGGGGAATGACTTCATAACAAAAAACACAAGGTGTCTAAAAAGAGAAACACTAAATGCATTTATCACAACACAAGTTAAATGTTACATTGATCCCATAATACGGTGAATACAAGTCTTACTACATAAGTTCAAAATTATCAAGTCTTAAGGGGTCATTTCCAAATGCATAACTCCTCGGGAACACAGCCCGGTAGAGTTTCGTCTTATGTCT
This sequence comes from Chrysanthemum lavandulifolium, assembly GCA_022545495.1. Taxonomy (NCBI): domain Eukaryota; kingdom Viridiplantae; phylum Streptophyta; class Magnoliopsida; order Asterales; family Asteraceae; genus Chrysanthemum; species Chrysanthemum lavandulifolium. The sequence goes on from CM040240.1 coordinate 290,999,739, forward strand.
GCTAAGCCAGGCCAATACTCAACCTTCTATGCGACTTCATTCTTAACACCGAAAACGGATACTCAAAACGCCAACATAAAGTTGGTAAGCTCGAGGTTTAAGAGTTAAACCACGAAGTTGTGTATAGTAGCATAGGACAATAGTGAGGAAGATATACGAATATGAAACACAGTGCTAGCGGCAACTGAACCTACCAATAATGTTACACACATGTTACCAATAGTGGGGAGCTACCCCAAACAGTACTATCAATTTGCTTCGGCTCCAAACGGAGTTAAACAGGTGCGCATACAAGAAACACAATTTATCATCACAAAAGGGTCACATATTGCAATCAAACACACATATTGACCAAAATCATGTAAACATTTTAGCACAGTATATATAACAACCCGTAAAATTTCGGATTATTATAATAATATATATCACGTCAGAAAATTCAAATCGGTTATCTTCTGACAGATGTCAATATCTAAAATTTAAAAACGAGAGGTCATCTCGTGAATTTAGAAAGTCACGGCACAGCACGCACACCGACACCAATTAAATAACGGCAAAACTGTGATAATCAAATCTCTAGTAAATATTGATGCCATTTGTTACCATTACAAAAACGGTTATATTTTTCGGGTACCGGGAAGGTACGTTTACTCGAGGATTCGACAAAACACGGGCTACAATCTATACTGTGTATAATAATAAAACAAAATAAAATACTATCCTAACTCTACCCCAAATGTCCCATCCCTTTCATTTTTTTTTTTCTCTTTTCTGCTCTACCCTCTTTCCTTGTCCCTCCCAAGCAAACCAAATCTTTTATATGATAAAGGAATTACATCATTTCGGAGTGATTTTGTCAATTTCATTCTTATTGAAAAAAAAATTGGGCCAATAGGAGAGCTCAATTTCGCCACGTAAGCAAAATCGTGTGATGAGATTGGTTAATAAAAGTCAAAATTAAATTGATCTTGGTCAAACTTTAATAAATTTGGTGGAGAAATCTGGTTAATAATAAAAATACATAAAAATATAGGTGTCAAATATTTGAAAACAAAAACTTAAAAAAAAGAGGAGGTAATTAATAAAACTTTAGTGGTTGAATTTATAAAAACTATATAGAGTTAAGTGTAATATTATAATTCTCCATGTTTTTTTAATAAGTTTGGATTATAAACAAATACCCCCTTATACTTTATACCCTTAGACTTTATATTTGAAAAAATACAGTGTATATGTTGTTTTAAAATAACAACATAAAAATTTGCATAAGATTATAAGTATCAATTTTTTTTTACTATATACGTTCAATAAAAACTCATTTATTTCATTTTTTAAAAGTTTAACCTATGTGTACACGAGTTTACATTTTAAATACGGCTAAATTAATGAAAATGAGAATATAATTATCAAATTGTGACCACGGGTACTTTAATATAAAAATAAATATACGCGATTGTATATATAACAATGACTCGTGTAAGGATATATTTAAGGAGTATACTTTAACTTTATCAACACTCATTATGCGCTATTAAACTTGCATCACGTGTACAACATAATATCAGTAGTGAAATTTAAATAACGACATCAATATCTTTGTCAGCTAAATATAATTAAATCTTGAGTTACCTAACATAAATTTTTACAAATATTTTACCAAATTTTAATAGATAATGAAAAACTCGTGCATAAGTATTAGTTGTACTTATATCACAATTTTAATGGGAAAATTCTTATATGTGTATATACTGAACTAAAAGGTTAAAATAAATTTGATTTATTTTTAAACTTCGTGCTTGCATGAAACTTATAACTATATAATTATATGCAATTACCTTTAAAGACACAATATTCAGTATTGTTTTTGCAAAACCATTCTCATTGAAAAAAAAAAATTGGACCAATAGAAGAGCTTGATTTTGCCACATAAGCAAAATCGGGCAACATGATTGACCGATTAAAAGTCAAAATTGAAACAATTTGGTCAACATTATTAAAATTTTAGTTTGTAAAATTTATGGAGAAAGTAAAAAGATATGCGCATGTACTTGTGAGCCATTTTTCATAGTTTTGGGGCAAAAGTTAAAATTGAAGAAAACAATCGGATATCATCTCAAGATCCATAGACACATCCACCCAAAGAAAAAGCACAAAGAGAAAAACACACAAAGCGACTTCAAAAACCCTAATAAACATAGTTCAGTATGATTAATCCAAGTTATGAATCTCGATTTATGAATTTAAGGTATGTAAGTTAATCTATGGCTCATTGATTTATGTATGCCTTTAGATATTTAACCACACAAAAAATTGTGATAATGTGGCCCGCTAAACAGATGTGAATTTTGTGCTAATTTTGTGCCCCTCCAACAGTTGAAAATATTGTACATGGTGATGAACATGGCATGAAGGTTAGGATTTGACTTGACGTACAATTGTTGTTGGTTTTGTTGTTTAGATCTTAACTTATACTACTACTGTATTAAATAAGTTCATGTTGGCATATATTAATTTGCAAAATGAATGCATGTTCAAATGCAAATGTACACATGTTAATTAAAGTTAACTCACATACGTCAAGTCCTTGCTTTCTCTAAAATTTGTAAAGATTAAGGTTTGTGTGTTGCCAGATTTACGGACTCTTATTTTGTTAGTCAAATATTTTGTGAAAAGCTTATGGTTTGGACATGTTATTAGAGTTATTAAGATTTTCTTTTAAAGTGTATGAAGAATAAGAGTATGTGTTATTGCGAGTGGTGCAATCCTTGAACACTGTGTCGCTATAAAAATGTATACGGGGTGTTTTTTATTGCTAATAATAACTGGTAAATGGCTTATTGTTATGTGAATTAAGATGTAGAAAAGTGCAGTAGGAAGATAAATAGCTTTTATAAGAAAGTAGAAACTTCCCATATGAATTTGATATGAAAATATTAAGCTTTTTATGCCTAAAAATGGTTTCTGATAATTAACTTTAGAATTATTAACATTTGATTTCTAGGTTTGCCAAGATGCATATGGAATGCGCAGAACAAAAGTTTTACATCCCTAGCGAGACAAGAACATAACCTTAGCAAATAGCGTAATGGTATATTGTATAAGATGAATAAGTCCTAGAAAAAGATATCCAACCATTATTATGAAAAAGTTGAGTGCTTAATTCAGTGAAGAGACATAATATAGATGTATATGTCAAGTTTGATATTTGACTTTTGGTTTGGTATTTGACTTTACAATATAATGGGTAAAAGAATGAACTTTAAATCAGGATTTTTGTTGTCAAAAATTTATGTGGTATGTTCTAATGCAAAGGTTTTTGTTTATGCAGTACAACTCACCTGTAATATGTTTAAATTCTAACTTTATCATATTTACTAAGTTTATACCGTGATTTTATATTGTGGGGATAATGGCAGTTGCTTTTCCAATACTTAGGGGCGAAGAAAGAAGAAACATTGGATTTTTTTTAGGTCATATCCAATAGATGGTCTTCTAAGGCCCGTTTTTGGTTAAAATGGTGAGAACGTTTTTTGATAATGTAGAAACAACACGTGGAAAGTATCTTATTGGAAGGGATCGTGGGTTCATGAATAATTATCGATAGGTCGCGTAACCTATCGTGGTGGAATTAAGATGAACTATTAAAGGCGGTAAGTTCAAGGTGGTGATATTTTGGCGTCAGAAATACTAAAAAGATGGCACCACGAGTTCATGTATTGCTTAAACAATTATTTGTATTTATTTATTTACTTATTTATTTTTTATTTTTTTTAATCAGTTGAGGATACCAATGGTTCATCATATATAAGACGGTAGGCTTGTGCTTTATCGATGACAAGATGACAACTTACAGTTTATATACAGATGCCATTTTGACCCATTTGTTTCTAAAAATATGGATTTAGTTTATCTACGATGAAGTTTGATTGAGGTTCTTACCGATCAAACACCATAGGAAAATATATGAATGATGAGGTATGGCATAAAAAGTAAGTCGTCATCTTCTTTTTATCATTACACATTCACTTAATATATTCGATGCATGGTATTAGAAGTTTTCTTTTGGATTGCTTTAATTTACTCATAATACATAGGTGAAGAGTTAGGTGGGTCACACAACGGGCCAAAACACGTTTGGGATGTTTAAAAAAAAAGAAAAAAAAAGTTACAAGTCAAAACGTGTTGGATGGACGCGATAAAGAACATATTGTGGTCTACGTATTTAGCTCAAATACATGATTTTTAACCGATTTTATAAACTTAAAATACAACCCCAACAGGAATTATGTTTCATATACAACATTAACTCAAAATAATTTAATTGTTTCGGCATGTACAAAAGAACAATTTTTTTTTTCACTTAAAAATTTATTAATATAAAATAAGTTTCCTTTTTAATTTTTACTGAAATCAACATAGTAGTGAGTAGCATGTTCTATTGTTTAATTTTGTATAATGTTTACTTAGAACTGCCAAGCACTTGAACACCATCTCCCAAATCCTATTGTAGGACCAACTTATTATCATATTATGACTATTTATTACTCGGTAGCACATACTTTAATCTCAAAACGCGCATCTAAACACTCACATTATGTTTTGTTGGCACTGATACATATGTACGGTTCAGTAGTTGTAACTGTAGACTTAAAGTGCACATGTGAACTGGCAAAATTAGTGTATCTCGCTGAACTTTCTTAACATTGAAAAGAATAAGGAAACTTGCTATTAAAAGTTGAGATGCAAGTAAGTCATGGAGAGTGAATTTAAATGTCTAAAAAGGGCAGATTGTGATTATTAGTGAAGCAAAGAAGCTCTTTGAGATCAAGGGAGAGCTACACCTCAGATTGAAGATGGAATTATATTCGTTGACAGATGAAGGAGAATGGTTGCTCATGACCCGATGCTCAGCCCTAGGTCTACTAAATTACAGGTTGGACAAATGGATGTGTAATTCGATAAACATGTATATGTAGTACTTATCCCATTTTGTTGTTGAGTTATAGTTCAGATTGTTGAATGTTTAAGAAATGCTAAGTAAAACAGCTATATTATTATTGGAAATATAAAAAATCCTGTAGCATGACATGAGATTTAACACGCCTCATTTCGATTGTTAAAGAATGAGATGTACATTATATATAAAATAGAATACTTAGGCCTACTTTCTAATTATATTCCTTTTGCAAAACCTTTGTGTTATGTTATTTAATAGGACTTGAACCTCATAGTTTTTTCTATAGTCTGCAGAATCTCATCAACATCGCATAACATTATACTGAACTACATGATATGTTGGTTGATAATACATACTTCGAATCACCAATGGTTGTATGTCTTTTACTTATTCTTTGTGTTTAAGTTCTATTTGCATTAATTATCGTTGTTTATGTTTGTCATAAGAAGTTGGTCACATGTCAGGTCCTTGCAAGAGCTCAAGTGGACATGATGGGCAACAAAGTGATGCTGGCAAACTCTCCCTCCAACATAGTTTAATTTTGGATGGAGACTTAGCTTTCTCCAACATATTTTGATTTTGGATGGAAACTTAGCTTTTGCATTTCGAATAATGGGAATCTATAAATAGACATTCTAACAAATTCTAGGTGCGAAATTGTCCATACATAACCAACTATGAAATCACATAAGCCAAAAGGCTGACTTTTAGGAATGTAAGAAACAAGCGCTATCTATATAAAACAAATGGCCATATAATAAAAAAAAAAATTATAACATGGTAGGTTCTTCTTTTTTATTTGACGATTTAAAATATAGTTTGTTGTGAGCATGATCATTAGTTATCAAACAATGATGATTCGATGAGACTTGCAAGTGTATAAAAGTCCTAACTTGGTGTTAAAACCAAAGAAAATTCGAAATGTTTGGCGATTTACAAGTGTTTTTCATGGTTAATTGTGTATGATTAGTTTGTCATTTATATTAAGCCATGAAAGTCTTTATGTTCTCCCCTAAAAACAATTTAACTACATTTGTTTATTTACATTTATTTATACCAGTTGTTTATATGTATATGTTTCAAAACTAATTACTTATTTCTAATCAAAACAAACATTGTTAAGTTTACGATAATGAAAAATCATTTCATTTTTTATTTTATTTTTTAGTTTAAACTATACATTCCTCATTGTTTATATCAAGAATATTAAATTTGACTTAAAAGTTAATCTTTAGGCAAATATTGACTTTTGTTTAAAAGCAAATATCACAACGGTAAAATTCATACAAAGGAATAAAAGAAAGGTTGATAGTGAATGATTTGGAATAGTTATTAATTGGTATGAAGTTTTATAATAATAACCGGTTGTTAAAACACTTTCTATTCAAAAGACCAAATAATGTAGCCCGACTTGAATTATGATCATTGCTAATACCTAATCCACTTTAAGAATTAGCTTTGGAATATTAATTTTTTTTAAGGTACCAATTACAATACCAAATGAACAATACCACCATGACTGACTTGAATACTGAAAGATAATTTCCAATAAAAATCATTATCTAGAAACAATAAATAAAAACACAAAAAATAAGATTTTTTATTTTTTTCAGCAAAAATAAAATCATTTACGATTATATTTTAATCAATAATAATACATAACTAAAATTTTAAAATAAAACTCGTGCGTGCACGGGTATTATACCTAGGGCACAGTTAACACTAATTTGGGTGTCTTCAACCCCTTTTATGAGGTCAACCACAAAAATATCATTCCCCACATGCCAAAACCGTCGCCTATCATGCTAGCCATCACATGAGTCCATCAAGCGTGGCTATGGAGAAAGAGACGTGTGCCAACATAGGGAAATACCTACCAAACGGGGTCAAGAGATCTAGTGTTTTCAAGTCTATAATTCCTCCTACAAAGTGATGAAGGATTCACAGGTCTTCTCCACCAATTTCTCACAAACACTCAAGAAAAATTAGGGTTTTGTAAAGTAGAGGGCTTTTCAAAATTTCCAAAGGGGTTTGGTTATGCAAGGTGTAAGGAGTTCGAATCAAGTTTCAATTTAGTATAATTCATCCTTAATCTATGTTGGTACTTTGTTAAAGTCACAATTATTATTATTTTCTTTTTCTTCCTTACCGATCGATCCATAAAAATGATTAAATTTTGTTGTTGTTGAATATGTGTGGCAACCAATGAATTAGAAACAAGATATATAAAAGATTAAGGTGTTGGCTCATGGATTAGAAGTGCTTATTGCCTTTCTATAACTTACCACTTTGCTTATTGGGATAAATATTTAGATATTGTTGCATTTTCTGTTGCGCCATCTTGAGTGCAGTCGACCTACTGTCCAAAACAGTGGGTACCCCTTCTATTGTTCTTTCTTTTCTTGCAAACACCAAATTTTTGTTGCTCCATGTGGTCACCAAGTGATAAATGCAAAATATTAATAGATTCATCACCAACTTCTAATTTGAGTGTGATCGTGACTGTCCAAACAATGGGGTGGTCTTACTTTTGTTTCTTTTGCTTCAAGTCTTCTTTTTTTTTTTTTTTTTCATCTAAACTTTAGTATAAAATATAAAGAACGGCTCTTGGTAATAAGTTGAATTGGTGAATGGTTTTAATCTTGAATGAGTTATTTTGTGTTTGTGTCGGGAAGATTGAATCGTTTTACTTACTGTGGCGAAATAAAACTCAAACCACTTAACACTAAAATGGCATAAACAATATTTTGGAATTTTGGGATGATTACATTTTGGGCTTGTGTTAGTGTTTGATACACTAAATGGTTCAACAAATGTAACTATTATCTGTGATGGTCTTTTGTCAATCAATACACAATCATTAAGTTAATAAAGTGTAACTTATATTTGTGCTGCTGTGCTGGGTCGAAGGAACAAAAGAAAGGCAGTAGGCCGAGCCCACTCAAATTTAAAAATGTAATTTCATTGTTTTAAGTTGTCACGGGTGTGATGTGCCGAAGCCCAACCGAGAGTTAAAGGAGTGTGTTTAATATTGCTTATTTAGGCCTCGAAAATCGAAATACTTATTTCAAAAGCTAAAAAGCTTATTTGATTAGCTTATATTTTTCGGCTTTAAGGTTGTATAAAAAGTCTAATCCACGGCCTCTTTGGCCTATTTTGATATAAATTATACAAAAAGTCTAATCTGTGGTCACTTTTGCCTATTTGATATGAAATATGTAAAAAGTTTAATATGCGGCCTTTTTGGCTTATTTTGGGACTTATTAAATCCAACATAATACAAATATATAAGTTTCACTTATTTTAAAGACTATTGCTTATTATAGCTTAACTGAGCTTGTTTGACATATTTTAAATAATTGACATCATTTGGTTATCATTGAACCAAAGTCGTAATTCCTTATTCAATATTCCTTCCATGTCATACCCTTATAAGCCGAGATCCACCCAAATCTTTGTAAATTGTTCTAATATAAATGATGCCACATAAGCAGCAACAACAACAACATAAACATTGAAAAATTATAAAGTTAGTTAAACTTTATCGAATCTTAAAAATGAGTAAAGACTAAATTGCCGTATTAAATTAGGTTGCGTGTCGGAGCCGTGAACTACTACTAATTTATTTAATTCCTTTCGGACTACTAATGGCCAAGGTGAGTTTCATAGCCCCTATTTTTACATGTTTTCATAACTGTTTTGGGGGAGAATACATGCTCGTTTTCACTTAAACTAAATGCTTATTTTACTTGAACAAGTGAACTGTTTACTAAAACTATGCTGAATGACTGAATGTATTATGTGTTTACTTGCCAATTACTTGGTTACTTAAATGCATTCTAGTGTAAAGTTAATGCATGCTTTTACATATGGACACAAGTACTTGAAACTGTTATGCCTGCATGACCGAGTGAACTGGTCACTTGATCGATTGTACTGGTCGCATTTGCTATGTACATACATGACCGAATGAATGGGTCACATTGCCGAGTGAACTGGTAACATGACCGAGTGAACTGGTCGCATAATGAAATGAATTAAATACTAAATCTTGTAGTCCATAAAAATTTTACAACTAAAATCTATGAACTCACCAACCTCGTGTTGACACTTTTTAGTATGTATTTTCAGGTTTTGAGATGATAGTTTATCTTTGGAGGCGCAAGGCAAAGGCATGGCATGGTTATAGACGATTCTGATTTATGTATTGGGACCACATTTTGATAATGGACTATATTGTTTACAAGAATGAATAAAAGTTTATTTATGAAAATCAGTTATTCTATGCTTATGTTGTGATATCAATTTAGTAGCACCCCAATACTTGTGTGCTTCCGCTGAGCCATTTTGGGGGTGTTACAGTATAAAACAGTTAAAACATCATTTGAGTACCATTTTCCCCCAAGGAAAACATTATGAAAAGGGGGCTACGAGAACTCACCTTAGTAAAGCATTCTGAATAGAGTAATGTCAAATAGTAATAGTGGACGGCACCGACACGCGACCTAGATTAGTACGACAAGTTTAGTTCACAATACCAATTTAAGACTCGATGTGTGAAGTCTAAATAAGTTTCAAAGTTTCAAAGTATTTATGTTATTGTTGCTTGTGTGACAGCATTTAAGTTTAAGTAGTTTTTTGTAAATGTTGGCAATGATTGGCTCTTGGAAGAGTACAAGTATATAAATATGCAATAATAAGAGTGTCGAAGACGTATAAATCCTTGGTTTGACAGAAACTGATAGATGATGAATGGAAAGTAATTATAATTAAATATTTAAGCGTTGACGGGTTATGAAAATATTATTATTATATGATACCAAGTGTGTATATAAATATATTTATCATGGTCATAAAAATTTCTAAAAAAGTTAAGTGATAACCTTAATTATGTTCTCGTAGGTTACGAATGAAATTTCTCATTATTGGTTAAAAGATATTAAGTTAATTATATATATTTTGACGAAAGACGAGCATGACCCGTGTAAACATTTTAGGTTTTTCGTGATAACTATAAGTCACAGTATATATGTTTAAATAATAGTCGTTTTATATAATGAATAAAACTCGACTAAGTTTTTATAAAACCATATTAAGCTTATATATGTTAAATTGGCGATATTAATCAATAACTATGTTTAAAACTTAAAATTTTCTTTTAAACTTAGCGTTTATAAGTTTTAAATGTAAAGTAGGGCTTATGGTTGTATCTGTTAAATATATATAGTTTTGAGTTATGAAGTAAATTTTGAAACTCGTTATAGATTACGTTGCGATCTTGTGGTCGAGTGAGATAAAATGAGTCTGAGTCAATTCTAAGTAAGTCGTTGGGTAATCACAAAGGGTTACAAGCTGCTTTAATTTTTCCACTTTATTAGCTAATATACACATTATGACTTCGTTTAACACTAATGCACCCTACGTCTGATTAAAGGTGTGGGTTGTGGCCCAAAGTGGGACTAACGAATTGGGCTTCTTGAGATCAATGGGCTTCGGCCCAATCTGCAATGCATGACAAATTGGAGCAACCAAACCATGAATTTAACACACCATATCTCATGACAGCTTGTGGTATTTTGAGTGCAAGAGGAGTAAAAAGAAAGACCCAGACATTCGCTAGACAAACTCGACCTCGCGACATGACTCAAACTAACACACCCTTATGTATTGGACTTGGGGTCCTTTACCCGAGCAAAACAAACACATAAGCAACCACAACTGCACATGTACAAGACTCAGCGTCTCAGCATGCAACTTAGTTTCAAAAAGTTCGTGACAACCCGTGAACAAAACCAAACGTTCCTATCTTGGCTCGAGTGGGTATCGACCCACTGTCTCCCTTGCCAAGCATAACATTTCCAAAATTTCTTTTCATTTTCCAGCTCCAATCAAACCAACATAAAAAAAACCGAACCAAATCTTTGTCCAATTTAACTAAGCACCATGAAATAAGTCATGTGAAAGTAAGCAAGTCACTACATCTTACTGGTTACACACACAAGCGAGGTGCGAGACAGAGAAAAGAGAACACAACTGTGGTTCGACCACAGTGGTTTCGACCTCCAAACAATCCCAAACTCTACCCAAAACGGCAAGAAGATCAAATTAACCAATATGGGCCGACTGATAAGCTGTAAATTAAGTACTTCCATTATAAGTCAACACTAGTTTTACTTTTGTAGCTCAAGTTTTCTTATAATTAAGCATTGTATTATAAATTCTTATAAATGTATATGACTGTTGATTAGTGTATGCCACACCAGGATTTATGACCACACAAGAAAAGAAAATGAAAATAACGTGATTTGCTTTTGAGCAATATTCTTCCTTTTGTGGCCTCCTAGGGGATCTCGTGATGTGCTTTGGGGAAGAAGGAGCAGGAACAAAAGTAGACAGTGATCTATCATGCCTTGACTTGGAAAGAGGAAAAGAAATCTGGTACAAAGGGATATAAGACTATGTTTATGAATGGGTTAGACAACCCAACCGGTTGCCAGGGCCGTCCCGTTAATTTTTAGGGCCCTGTGCTATAATAACAAAATAGGCCCCTAACATAATCTCACTTATTCGATGTCAATATAATGGAGCTCCAAATTGTGAAATATATATTACATGTATGCAGAAAAGTAAACATATATATAACAAAGGTATTGATCAACAACTTCAGACTTGTCGAGATGCATCACATCAAACCAATTGTGTTATATCATTTTAGACTCAATATGGGTTAAAGCTGCCAACTTTCTAAACTTGTGCAGTTATTGGGAAATGAAAATATTTAGTTTGGACAAAAGTGTAAAAGCTATAAATATTTGGGGTGAAAAGTGAACATGATGTAAAACAATCATCTTCTTCCTCCGTATATCATAACATCGCCTGTTTCTACCTTTTTAAAAGAAACTTTACCTGAAACTCAACATTATTACCTTAAAGTTGGTAGAAATCAAACTCTCATTGATTTTAGATGATTCTATGATAATTTCGAAGGTAAAACAGGTTAATATCAGCCTTAATGCGTTAAAATCTTGGGGCCCCTAAAAAAATGGAGGCCCTGAGCGGTCGAGCACCTTGCACATGCTCAAATCCGGCCATGCCGGTTGCATATATTATACACAAATTATAATAATTTAATTAAAATTCTCAAATCCTCCCATGACTAAGGTGACATGACAACCTAGATTGCCAACCTCCAATCTGCCACATGGCGGGTATTGAATGGCTATTTGCTTTATTTTTCTTTTTTCTTAAAGAATAGATTGGTTGTATGTATAAGTTGGGTTGGGTTGTTGGTAAAAATGTATAGATTGGTTGTGTAGGTGAAGAAAAGAAAAAATAATATTTTAGTAGAGATTGGGCCGTGATAGATTGTTGATAAACATAGGGCGGCTAGGTGGGGGTATAGGGTAGATGTGTTTTGTTTTATTATAGATCAGTGTATTGTGTGTATTTCGTGTCCCGTTGAGCTATAGCGTAATTACGGTGCTTCGGTTTGTCTAAAATGCGAAAAATAATATTTTTGGGACCACTTTTATAAAAATATTATAGAAACAAAATTATAGACTCTGAGAAATAATTATTGAATTTGAGCGATTATTAATGTAGTGTCGTTATGCGTGCGGCTCATTTTCCTTAACTTGTGCACTTTAGTTAAAAGTTACTCATTAAAGTGAATATATAAACTAAAAAAATGATTATTTCGAGCTTAAGATTGAGTAAGGACATGGAAAATTACGGGTTGTTATATATGGTTTGTGTCACGGTTTCTTGCTCAAATAGTTTGTGTCAAAATGATTTCATATTTCACAAAAATAAACATTTAGTAAAATACATGTTTTTGGTTATTGAACTAATCTACTGTCCATTTTATTTATACACAACTCAACTTATACAACAGTTGCATAAATTAGCTACCGTTACTAAACCAGAACTTAAAGTCACGCGATTCACAAAACATAAGTACAGTAACAACATAATGTTGCGCAAAAAAAAAAAAAAAAAAAAAAAAAAAAAAACTATTTTCCTTAGGTTATGTAACCATTAGCAAGCATTTGCGCCATACAAATCTTTCCCTCATCGTCCAGCTGTTCAAACGTTAGTGAAAGTGATGCACTCCTACCAATCATATACATCACTAAAATACCGTTCATCAAGAGTAAGACCATGTAAATCTTTCATTTGAGTCGTTACTATCAAGGTTTTCAAAATCGGAATCTTACTCAGTATCGTTTTCGTTGTTGCAAGATCGAAATTGTAATATCGGATCGGGATCCTAAGATCCTACGATAATGTCATTTTTTAATAGCATTTGTAATATTATTAAAATATACAAATTATTATATTCATAAACACAAAATTATATGAGTGTTTTATGGAAATGTTGCCCTAAATTATGAATATGAATTTTTTAAAAAGATTCACATATTGTTTTTTAATTCTACTAAAACAAAATCCATAACTTTATAGTTTTTTAGTTTGCGGTTCGAGAAAAATAAGATCGGATCAGATTAGATCTTAAGATCCTATGATTAAAATCGAGATCCTATAAGATCTTAAGCTTGCTAAGATCCTACGTAGGATCCGGATCATTTTTCCTTTGTAGTATCGTAAAATCGTAAGATCCTAAGATCAGGAAAGATCGGGGTTTTAACAACTATGGTTACTCTGTCCATAATCTCATTCGCTGCATTGATTCATTCCTTATCCACTTTTGCTTCCACACAAGTTTCATCTAGCTCGTTAGTTTCATCTCTTTTGCATTTATTACCAACGCTCCTTTACCTTCATTGAATAAAGAAACATCCACACTAACAGGCAACACGTTAGCTTCCAAACTCATGTTTATATTGAGTTTTTCAATGTTGTCTTCACCTTCAACAATGTCTTCAGCTTCAAAACCCGTATTTGTTTTGATTTATTCGATGTTCTCTTCACCCTCAACGTCGTCTTCAGCTTCAAAACTCGGGTTTATTTTGATTTCTTAAACGTCGTCTTCACCTCGAATAACATCTACTTGAAGGCTCTTAACTCTTTCTTTACCATATATGATGCAAAGCTTGTTATAATGGGGAAATGACCATTTTCTAAACCGACCAGCAGTTTTTTTAATCTACAAGAAATTACAAATACACGCCAACTTATTTTGGTTTGTATGAAATTAGTAATAATAAACTGCTTAGACTTTAGTCGATACCTTGATGTACTTATCCCAAACATGATCATCTGCGACAGCACACGATTTCTACCGGTCCCAACTAAATCCACTCATGTATTTGCCAACCAACATGTCATTTGCAATTTTTAAGTTGTTTTTCAAAGTCTTCAATCTAGACTTTATATGAGGATCTACTTTTATCCCCATGTTTGGAAGACTTGCACTCAACATTCATTCCAATGCCTCAAGATACCCAGTTATAAATGTATTATTATACACGTTTGTGTATTTCCCCGATAAATGTATTTCCATTAGTGCATCAACTAGCTTTGTATCTTCATCGATCAGTTGTCCAAATTCCACTACAACAAAGCATGTAATTACACACGCATATTAGGACATATCTACAAGATTGCAAGTGTGGTTAAATTTAGAGTCCACGCACATGCATGAGTTTATCTTAATAAAGATGAGTTTCTTCAAAGGAAGGAAAACCCTAGTGGTTTAGATTCTTTGTGTAAAAATCATATGGACAAAATTGTACATGTGTTTAATGCATGGCTTGTGACAAGATTATTAATCACACTTAAGCGATTAACTGTGATTGAATATTCTTTCCTTGGCACATTAAATATATAATGATTATGATTGTCATACTTAATTTCATTTATTTGAAATCGACAATGAATATCAAAACTCTTTGTTGTGTGATTACTTTTGCGAGGACGATAAGTAATCTGAAGGAGTTTTATGAATTCACATAATCTTTGAAATGTACAAAAGGCAAGAATCCATTAATGGATATATGCATGCATCTAGGAGAGGATTCTTATGTTTAACTATTAAATCCAAGTTTTGGTTTAAAATTAAAATAAGATATTTTCTAAGTATTCCTGAAAGCTAGTGGGAATATCATGTTTATTTTCTTTAAAATCTTATATGATGTGGGTAGCAACATTCCATCTAAGATAAAATGTTAAGTTCTGGTTTGGAATGGAACTTCACTTGAGAGATTTAGAAAATAAGACATACAACCTTGGAAAATATGTTTATAAACATGTGCGGTAAATAAATGAGTCTAAAAGAACATGATATATCCTTTGTAAAATGGATATGTAGAACATGAATAAAATCTTAGTTTGACACAAGGATTTTTCATGAACATCATGTGATTGTTGTATCATGCCTGAAGGCAAGATTATTTGACAATATCAATATCTAATGAAGTTATTAGAATGAATATTCTAATAGAATATGTTTGAATCTAGAATTACATTCCTCAGCCTGGAATTGCTCTCAAAATTCTATAGATGAACAATACAGCAATTGTTGCGTAATTGTCATAGCCAACAAACTTAAAAGTTTGGAAGGCATCAAACATTACATCGAGATATTGAAGTTTCTAAATTTTTAAAGAGCATATTGTTGTTTGTATACAATGATCTTTGGTGTAATTGAGATGACACTCAATACTAGTCATGGGAGGATTTCATCCTTGTAAATGGCCATGTGAACTAGTTGTGCTCAACCAAGAGCATAGTTGCATTATACAATAAAGATTTAGAATGATTTAAACTTTAAAATTGTTTGAAAGTTTGATTGTCATAAATTGGTGATTGAGGATGTCACACACTTTATGAAATATTATGTGGCAATATCAAAATATTTTGAATGCACACATACAAGAACTTCACTAGTTGAATTCTTGAAATAAGTATTCTCAAAATTCCAATAGATCAAAGTTAGTTGAAATTATGCCTTGTCAACAAGTATGAGTGTCATTACTTAAGGCATAATTCATTAACAAATATTATCATGCATTGATCTATTAAGTATTTGGATAAGGGATGTTTTGAACAAATATTATTTAAATGAAATAAAATATTGGTTATGTTTATTTTCATTTTCTTAATATTATATCCTATATTTGCATGTTTAATCCGTGAATAACTTATGTTATTCTAAATAGTCCGTTGTCGATCAATGATGTGGGAATGTCATTGAATTAAGACAAATCTGAGTTTTGGTAGAATATACTTTTAAAGTATATTAATGCATGGGACATACCAGATTCACATGATATTCAATGAATTGAATATAGGACTCATCAACTTTACATGAAGATACTTTATGGATCTTTGTCATTAAGTATATCATGAAGTGTTTATCCTCGGACTTGAGATACCGGATAAGCGATATGAATGTAGTGCATTTGTGTAAGATAGTCTAACGCTATCCGTAATCGGTAGTTATAAGGGCTATTTTCGAAGTGTTACAAAGTTCATGAGTTATGTTTGTAGTCAAGATAATTTGTTCCTTTGAATTTGTTTCAAAGTATAATACTATATTTGGGCCCTCGTAGGATTGGCAAGATGTTTGTAAGGCCTTACCCAAGATCTATCGGAATACGTTCGGATGATTTGGTAATCTTGTTCAATCAAACAACAAGAAATGAATATTAACTTATGAAATGACTTGATCCATATTCATAGTTAATGTAGTATTGGTAACAAAAGGATAAGTAAAAATGATGAATCATTAAATGATTTTTTCCAGGAGACCATACTTGATTCGATCTGGGGGCATTGGCGTGTTAAAGCTAGACTAACCAATGTCATTACTAGATTAAGTAATATCCAAGTGGGAGCTGAAAGGTTTATGGATAATTATTAATATTAGTATGACCGGATTCGAACTCGAGACTTCGGGATTGCACACATTACGTATGAGAGTTGATGTTAATAATTAATATATAAAATGTTATTATTAATTATTAGTCACGAAATAAAACATAACGATAGTTAAATATTTAACGAGGTTTGGTTAACGGTCGTTAAATGTAAACTAAGAGGACTAAGAATGAAATTAGTGGACAAGAAGGATCTAGAATCCCCTTGGGGGAGCATGGCCGGTCGTGGGCTATCAAACCCAAGGAGGTGGGATTTCTTGGTCACCAAGTTTTGAGAAACTATAAATACAAACCCTTGTATTCATTATTCTCCTAACCTTGGATCACAAATAGACCTAATTTCTCTTCTCCTCTTCTCTTTCTTTTGTGGTCGATCGTACACCCCTCACCATAAGGGTTTTCGATTGGTTTAACTTAAGATTAAGTGTTTGGTTTTATTTGTGATTCAAGAACCTAGCTTTTCACTTCAATTCGCTAATAGTACGTGTGTACAAGAACGAAGAACAAGCACGCTTGAGCTTGTGAATTCCTTGGTGGTAGATCTTGGTTGGATCGAATTATATAAACCCTAAAGTTAGGGTTTTGGGTTTTGGGTTTTTGTTCTTGTTCTAATCATCGTTTGATTCTTGAATTGCTAAAAGGTACGCACTTTCTTGTTCGGTTAATTACTTACATGTATTATTCTTAATTACTTCCGCTGCATGCTTTGATGATGTTATTTGATTTTATATAATTGTTATCTATACTACATAAAATAGAAAAACAGTCAAAGTGAAAAAGTGAAAAAGTTTGAAAAAGTTGAAAAGTTGAAATTAGTCAAATGAAAGAGAAAAAAGCAAACACACAGATAAACACACATAGGATATCACATATTTTCTAACCTAAAACACTAGCATCTCTCTCCCTAAACCAGCAACAGCTGCCGCCACCGCCATCATAACCTTATCTCAGCCACCATCTGCCGAAATTGCCACCACCTTTCGATTGTTTAGGTAGTTTCAGGTAGTCGGGGCTGGGTTTTTGTTGTTATTAGTGGTTGCGGTTCTCCATAGCCACCGGAAATAGTTTATGCCGCCGATATGGTCACCAGAAATATCTGCTACCGCCGTAATCAATTGTTGTGTCGCCAAAAAACACACGACCGAGACCCACCACCACCCTACATTTCTTGAGGTTTTTCAAGTTTTGATGTTTTCTTTTTGAAGACTTTTTCTTCTTCTTCTTCTTCATGTTTTGATAGTTTTTTTTAAGATCTATTATTTTGAAGTATTGAAGGTTTATTATTATTATTATTATTATTATTATTATTATTATTATTATTATTATTATTATTATTATTATTATTATTATTATTATTATTATTACGTAATGTTTATATATGAGTTATAATATTCTTCACATTTTTGTAAAACATTGTTGCTGCTATGGACATCTTACGACGTCTGAATGAGGATATTAAGGTAGTTTTTTTGTTTGTTTACTTGCTTGACATGTAAAATTTAGATGTAATGGTTTGGTTGATGTAATTGAATGAAAGTTAAAAGCTTTTTGCTTTTAGTCGGTCTGTCTTTTTAGCGTATATTTTTGCCATACTAGCTTATAGCAAAAAAATATGATTATTTTAGTGTTTGGATTAACTTTTCTGTTTAGGCTTATGAGCTTGTTTAGGGGATTTTGATAAGCTCTTATTTTACATTTGTTTCTTTTTACATGACTCATATTCTAGGCGCGGGAAGACAAGAGCGTCTCAGTCATTGACGATAAATACAGTCACTGGAATTCAATTGTACGTATACTGTACAAGTAGCTTCCTAATCACAATCTCGTATGGTCTTTACTACCCTTTTTGTTATGAAACCCTAGCTTTAACATTTTTTCCCTGTGCTGTTGCTTAGATTTTTTTCTACTAAATAATCTCCGTGTGGGATCCAAAATTATGGTACTATCTTTAAAATCTTTATTTCTTTTCTGCACCCATTTAGGCTTTTATGCAAGTTTTCCCATTATAAACATGTTTTCATAGCATCAAATATACGGCTAAGGTATCCCATAATAACAATAATAATTAACCATTTTTAGACTCAACTGACTGTAATTGTTCCTTTTATGTCAATGTCTGTCTAGGTCCCGATCCTTGATCCTCTTCAATGCTTCTACTTGATTTATAGTAGTAAGTAAGAACTGGGATTTGGCAGTTAACAAAAGTGTTCGCTTTGTGTTTGGCTGAAGTATCAGGACAATGTCACGAAGCGGAAGGTGTTGGCTAATGTTTCTTAACATAATTGCATCACTTATCGGGTGTTTGGGACTATGTTTGTAAAGCAAATTACGTGTTTGCAAAACTGCATCTGGTCCTAACATGCTTTTAATGTGTTTTCTATATAAAAAGTACAAACAGTCATATTTTATTAAGGTGTAGATTGTGTTTGCGGATTGGCGTCACCCGTTTTGACCCGCAGTTATAAATTACCTGCTTTAACACGCTACTCGCATGCTTGCTTTAGCCATATTATTGGTCCGTATTCTGAAATGAACTTACACGTCCTTTTTTTCTTTTTAGAAATGCACAGGGGTTACGCTTACGGAGGTGATGTCAACTCAGCTGCAGCTGTTTGAATTGGTAAAAAAAACCTACCCGTCTTTACTTGGTTGATCCACCCATAATGCCACCTATAGTTAGACACTATGAACTTGCTGAACTGTAAATTTTCCTCATGGTTCGTGATCAAGGTCAATCTAAAGAAGGTGAGCAGGGTGCTGATGTTGTGATGCTGGAAAAGTTCATGAAGTTGTCGGTTTGTTATTTTTCGATTAGGTAATTATGTTTGTGTAGCAAGCTCCTCAAACACACCCAGAATGATACGCATCTCACTTTATTCTCATTCAGCATCTTTCACTCTTCATTCAGATATCTAAGCATTTCTTCATTTTATCATTTCAGGTTCTTATACTGAGTATGCGATAGTTGCTGCAATGAAACATGCTGCCGAGAATGATTCTGGGCAACAACCAGTATGGTTTTGCTCCAAATGGTTAGAGTTAGGGATTTCCAGTTTGGGCACGTTGATAACTTTTCCTTTAATCTTAGCACTTCAGGAAATGGTTTTTGGATTGCTTATTGTAATGTAGTCGAAAAACAGATAATAGGTTACACAAGTCTAACAGAACCATTTATAAATGTTTTAGGTTTATAATAAATAAATAATGATGGTTGAACCTTTTGATAATGTGCCGGGCATGGGTTTACAGAGGATTGGCTTACACATATATTGTATCATGCAATCCTATCTGCCTTTCTCAGGTTACGGAGCGAACAGGAGGCTAGGAAAAGCTTTGCGGTTGTTCAAAGCACAAATCAAGAAGCAGCTATTGATAACGAGAGTGGCAACACCAGGCTGTTAAAGATGAAAGAGGAGCGGTAGCAAGAAAGTTATAATGACTGGAGAAATGGGATTCCAGAAGATGTTGGAAGGAATTGGCAGAAAAACTCAGGTAATGATTGGCCCCATGAAACTTCACTTACAGGTAGAGAAGGAACGTATGGAACTAACGAGGTTTGGAACTGACGGGGTTTGGCACGAAGCTATCTCAAGGGAAGCCATTGAAAATTGATTTTAAGGGCCTATTGATCCACCGAGAATCTTGTAGACAGTTATTAGGCTACACAAATCTCAGGTCAGAGATGTTATGCTTTATAATTAATTATGAGATTAACGAAACTGTTAGCAGATAAATCATTATTTTCGGTGTGAGAAATTCTGATAGTGCTTTAATCCAAGCCATTTTTTTTTCCGAATTGTACCAGATTCACATGTCTTGATCCAAGATATAAATCCGCGATAGAATCAATCTTTAAATAAGTTTATCCAAACACTCCGTAAAATGCAAGTTTAGAGTACTTTTTAAGGTTATCTGGACTTGGAGGCTTTGACAAAAATACAATACAGGAACAGGTTCATTAAGAATCTAAGATTAGCATTGTTTCATTTCTTGCAGACTTGAATTTCTTTTGCCATAGCCAGTTTGCTTATGAAAAACTGGATAATGGGTGAAAGCGGATAAATATAGGGATTCTCATCATTTCAGTTTTACACTTCATTCAAAATTTATGAATAACAAGTTTCTTTATTGTGCCTGCACGGGTTTGTGCAATGTTCGGCAAACAAGTTTTCGATACCAAGGACTACAAGCAAAACAATGTGTAACAGGCATCTTGGAAATATCATTCTTTCAATATAGTAATCATGCGTATGCTTTTTGCTGAAGGATAATTTCAGTAATATTCAATTATACTTTATATGAAATTTGGTTTCCTACATATGAACTTGCTCCTTAGTTACACCTCTTTGTTACATAAATAGAGATGAAGCGAGTTGAGCAATACTGCTCCTTAGTCACACAAAACGGCCGACTTTCTACTTAAAAAAATTACCGTGCAATTACCAAAGACGTGAAACGACGCCCCGCCGCAACGCGGCGGGACTTCGCCACCTCGTTAACTATAATTATTTGTTGCTAGAGTTTCCCATCGCTATGCACGGGTATCACGTAGAACTACAAAGGTATCAATGAAGCCAGTCAAAGAGTTCGGTCAAAGAGGAGTCTACACCTCAAATGTCGTGCGACGAGTAACATGCATATGTAATCTTTTCTTTTTCAGTCTCACTAAATATTTTTATATGTCGTTTACATGTTATGAAATTTTGCTAGAGTTGAATTACCACATGTTGCAACCGTTTGCAATTACATTTTGATCTTTACACGTTATACGAAACACTTATCACAATATCGCATTTCGTTAATTGTATGCCGCTAGAAACCGCTGCCGCTAGGCGCGGGTACTCGCCTAGTGAGTATTAAATCCCAACAGAAGGAAGTCCAACAAGTCTTGAAATCAGACTTTAATGTTTGTCAAGCGCACCAATTGCCAACCAACTTTGAAGAAATATTCAAGATATGTAGAAACTATGACGACTTGTTTTGGTTGGGCGAAGTCGAAGGAAAGAAACTTCTTGTGCTTTCGGCAAAGGCAGCTTTATACAAATTTTCTAATGTGGATATTTTTACTTTAAAACCACCAGCCCAGTCCAGGTTTGTTTCTTTTTTTTATTGTTATATAACTAATTTTTTTTATAGTAGCGAATGCCTAGATTTGATTATTCAAGGTCCAAATCTTATTTTCTTTCTGGTTAAATAGTTAAAATTGGTGAATCGATGGTTGATTAAAGTTTTACTTATTGGATTTAGTTTCCTGTTCTTGAGAAATATGCAATCATAAAATATATCTTACATGCAGATTTGAAGAGGTGATTGAGCTTTTACCACAACAAGTATTTCATCTCAAATGTACGATCAAAAGTCAAATGTTGTCACCGGTTACGGAATATGTGTGTTACCTTGTGTTCAAGCTTTCAGAAAAATGCCAAGGGCTACATTGTCCCGTGAAAGTACAAGATATACTCCATAAAGAGAACAACGAGGCTGAATTTGTTTATTTCATAACCCCAAGCCCATTGAATACAAATCACATTACTCGAGTTCCAAAACAAAGGGAAGATGGATGGATGGAGATTCAACTGTGGAAATTCAACTCAACTCATGCATTTAAGGATGAATCTCTTTCTATGAGTATGAAATTTACAAGTCATGAAGGACCTATGTCTGGCCTCATTGTATGTGGCCTTGAGTTCCGACCAATGTTTTCTGGAAACAACGATGGTATTCAAAGGCAAGGAGAAAATGAAGAAAAGGCTGCAAGATGAAGTTACCAAACCCGCACATTCAGTCTAAAAAAGACAAAAAGATGACAGAAGTATGTCCGATTTTGCTATGATTCCGCATGGTTCTCCATCCCATTCTACCTGATTTCACTCTGGTTATAGGGCTTTGCATCTGGTTTGTTATGTCTTATTCTACCGTGTTCCGTCTGATTCGCACTGGCTGTGCATTCGCATGGTTCTCTGCCTGATTCTACCATGTTTCGTCTAATATGCTTAATTTTGCTTGTGCATGTGTCTGCTACCCTGGTTCCATCTAGTATATTTTTCAATTCTATTTTGAGTTTTATTTGTCAACCTCTCAGTACATCTTAAAGTAGCATTTGTGAGTTTGAGGGGATGTTAGCTTAATACAGGTTTGTTTGCCCGTAATAGTTTTGTAAGTTTGTTTTCTATTTAATCTCAGTACTCTCATTTTCACTAACAAAATCAAGTTATGTAAATCTAATTTGTTATTGGTTAAATTCATTTCGGTAGGCCTTTGATGTCGGGCTATGAAGAGGATGTGACTACATTTCCTTGTACTGAAATAGCACAAGCCAAACCATAGTAGCAGTCCACTCTAGACTCACCAAGTCTGATTCAGAGTGGCCATCCAACAAGGCTTCATCAATGCAAACAGACATCTATCTAGACCAAGGGTATAGCAGCACATTCACCCGGTTTTAGTCCAGCAATTAATATGACTAGAAACATTTTTAAAAACTGGATTGGAAAGGTATCGTCTAAAATTAAAAAAAGTCCATGCACAAGCAATATCTAAAAATTAGTATTTTTGAAATTTCTTTCTTATCACTAAGGTTTTTTATTGAAAAGTACAGTATATAGTTATTCATCAACTTCTTCAAACTACCATCTTTACCAAAAGTTGTTTATAAAGGGGTGTTTGGGAGTGGTTACCTTTTTTTGTTGTTTATATTTCGAGATTTTTTTTTTATTTTTTTTTTATTTTTTTTTTTTTTTTATATTGTTATTTTTTTTGGAAAAAACTTTTATGTTGATGGTTTTAGAAAGTCACATTTCTTAGACCATGCATAATGGAATCATCACCACCCGCGATAGGCACTCTCCACGCGTGGTTTCCCATAACAGGTATCTACCATCGAGCACGTTGAAGAGAATTTTGTGTTGCTTTGATGGTGAAGACCACCTAACAAAGAGCACTTATGTGCGAGGTAGAACATTGTAGAAAAAACTGCTTTCGGAAAGAATTCGGGTAAGACGTGCATCTACTATTATGACATTTTACTATATAGTCCATCAAAATTATCAAATCTATCCAATTTCTCACAACATCAGCATACATATACTCACAAGAGTTTACTATCATGACAACAAAACCTACAAACTCACAATTTATCCATATAAATATGACGCCGTTCGTTTTCTAGGATTTATGAGTACTTCATTTATAAGAATAAATTTAATTTTAGTATATCACAGAAATGAGAATACAATGGCCGTCAAATAAAAAATTCCTTATTATGTCTAAACAAAAATACTAATGATACAATAACAAATGACGGAGAAACAAGAACTATAATCACCTCCTCCGTGCTTCCTATGTGTACCATTTGCACAACACATGTTACCTCGAGCCTCCCCTGTACATATATAAAGTAACAAAACTTCAGCTTTACGTAATTTTATATAAATTTTGATCCAAAGTCAAAGTCTGCGGCAGTAGAAATTTTGACCCATTTACTTAGAAGTTGGGCTGATTTAGGTAATATCATATCTCCAATGGGTCAAATGGGTAAAGTTTAATAATAGTTTGATTAGATGCAAGTCACCCAAAGTGTGTCAAAATCCTAAATCATTTTGTTTAGCAATAATTAAATTATCATGTTAAGGCTAATGATCAGATAAAAGCGGGTTTTTGTGCGAGAAAAGAACCAATGATTCAAAAGGAAAAAAAGAAAAATCAAAAAGTTCCACAATAGAGGAAGGTTGACTCATTACTTAACCCACACCTATCTCGGACAGACACTCTAGAAGCATTCTATCTATTTTCAGAATAACTGATATATATTATTTTTTTAACTCCATACTCGAGCAAAAGTGGTAATCACATCAAATTCCTCAAATTTAAACGAGTTGCAGAACAGAATTGGTCAAATTGAGACAAGAGAAGACATGAAGAACAACTTGACACAGAATAATGATCATGTCTAACAAAAAATAACTATATATAAGGTAATCTGATGATGATTATACATAAACGATGCGAACAATATGATAGATACAACAATAAGAATACGAGCATGTGACTGTCAAATCTTTTCGTTTTTTCATAACTTCATATGATTGGAAAAGGTATCAATGGCAATAACATTTCCAACTATTTTGTCTAGTGTATTGTTCCACAGTACCCATAAACTTAAAATTCAAGATAAACGAAGATAGGATAGAAAAAGATACATGCCTACGGCAGCTCCCAAGACAATTAAGATTTTTCCATAATCTCTCTAAATAATTCCTTAGGTGCTGCAAATGAAAAGTAGGTGAAACTCATAAGAGAAGGGAGACGGTTAGATTTTAGGCATGATAGAGAGGCATGAAAAGTAGCATTATATGCAATTTAAATCTTACCGGGTAACCCTCTAAATCTCTCATATTGTTCATAAGTCTGTCCTATAAACATCTCCACCCCTGTAACAATTATGGCTCCACACTCTCCAGCTTCCCGAAGTAATCTCGTAATTTTTGGTGTGTACACAACATCAAATACCAATGCATATGACTTTAAAGCTTCCTTTCATAAAAAATAGTAAAACTGATCTAACTGCATACCATTATTACTAAAACATATGACCAGAAAAAGGTGGATAGCCGTACCTTAGAAATAGGTGTATCGTCTATATTTGGTTGCATACCAATTGATGTATTGTTTGCAAGTATCATGACGAGAACCATAGAGTTAATTTTCTCCCATACTGAACTGATAAGAATGCAATAAAACTAGTATAATGTTTTATTTGCAATCAAGTAGGAGCACTAGGAATTGTAATGTGAACAGTAGTTGAATCTAACCGTAAGTCCTATTTGCTATCACAATTCTTGCACCCTTCGCTTTTGCTCCATAAGCAAGAGCTTTTCAGCACCGCCAGCACCAATAACCACAAATAGTCTACCAGCCAAGGGTGATCCTGTTGCACCATTTTGAACACCTGAACCTGCAGACATTTGCAACAATTTGTTCTTTAAGTGAATCTCAAATGGGTCAAATGGGCAGAAAGTAACATGTGAAATCATATGAAACTTTTATAAGTGAACCAAAGGCACTGTTTTGACCCAACCGCCCATATTATCACTTCTTTTAGGAAGTTGATAGACACCAATAGGGATCAATTAAGATCCGTTAGAGGATTACAAACGGTTGAGCAATCAAGAATGAAGAAATAGACCGCCAAAACCAATTTTGTATTATCAAAGTGTGAAATGTTACAAAGATAGTCGGAAGATTACAAGAATTGAGAGAGAATTGTATTTCTAAAACTGAAAGTGAAAGTAAAACAAAACAAGTATTTAAAGTAGATTTTGGCGGGAAAGGTTGTTAGGAGCAGTTGAGGAGTAAGTCATGTGCACCTCTTGTGTCTAGTCTTTAAACTATGCACAAGCACCTCACATGCCATCAACATTCTAACACCTTATCACTTAAGTACTTATCAATCCATCCTCCTCAAATTGATCTTGTCCTCAAGATCAAACAACAAAGGAGGGGAACTTTCTTTGAAGTTCTTCAATGGGTTCCCAAGTAGCATCTTCCTTTGACCCATTTGACCACTGAACAAGTCCAAAGACCACAGCTGTGTTGCCTCTCTTAGCCAACCTTCTTTCTAGTATAGCTATGGGTTTCGCTAACATAGTACCATCCACACCACAAACCGGTAAACCGCCACTTTGAGTTACCACACCTCGCATTTCTTGAGTTGGGACACATGAAAACATCATGGATTTGAGAAGAATCGGTAGCTTCAAATTATAAGCAACCCGTCCAATCTTAGCTTGTACTTGAAAAGGACCATAGTATTTTGGGGACAGTTTATTCGTTTGTTCTTTCTAATGGTGACTTGCTGTGGGGTGCGGTTTCAAATAGACCCAGTCATCCACTTCATATGCTCTGTCTGTCCTGTTTTTGTCAGCTTGGGACTTCATTCTATCTTGGGCCCTTTTTAAATGGAATTTAAGCAAATCAATTGCCACTTCTCTAGCTGTGAGAGTTCTGTCCACTGATTCCACCTTGCTCTCACCACCCACATATGGTACATGAACAGGTGGTGGTTGTCCATATACTACTTCAAAAGGGGTAGTATGGATTGCAGAATGGTAATTAGTGTTGTACCACCATTCAGCCAAGGATAACCATCTCATCCAATGTTTGGGTTGCTCCCCTGTCATACACCTCAAATAACACTCCAAGCATCTATTAACCACTTCAGTTTGGCCATCAGTTTGAGGATGGTATGATGTAGACATGTGCAGCTTAACTTGTAACAACCTAAACAGTTCTTTCCAAAGTTGCTTAAAAAGACTTTGTCCCTATCTCGATATAATTGTGTTTGGTAACCCATGTAATTTGTAGATGTTGTCCAAAAGACTTGTGCAACATCAATAGCGGTGAAAGGATGGGCAAGGGCCATAAAGTGTGCATACTTGCTCAACCTATCAACTACTACAAATATGATGATCTTACCACGAGATTTAGGTAGGCTTCCCACAAAATCCATTGAAATGCTGGACCAAATAGTAGCTGGCATAGGCAATGGTTGGAGAAGTCCTGGATAAGCCACCAATTCTGACTTATTTCTTTGACAAGTATCACATTCTCTCACCATTTGTTTGACATGTTTTCTTAACCTCTTCCAATAAAAAACACTGCAAATTTTGCTAGTGGTAGTCTTAACTCCAGAATGACCTCCAATGACCCAAAGATGAAAGTGATTGAGCAACTCGCTCTTAATTCTTGATCATTACCTACCACTAACTTCCCTTTTCTTCTTAACTCTTGATTAGACCATGTATAAGAACCTTTACATTTGACCATTCTTCAACCGAGTAATGACTGCTTTAAGCTTTTCATCCGAATCCCAACTAGTTACAATTTTGTGGTACAATTCAAGATTCATAGAAGTTGTAACCAAGTCGAACAATTCACTAGAATATCAAGTCTTGATAATGCATCAGCAGTAACATTTTCCACACCCTTTGTACCGAATCTCATAATCAAACCCCATTAACTTTGGTAGCCACTTCGGTTGTGCGCAGAGTAGACATCCTTTGATCCAATAAGTATTTAAGACTAAAATGATGGTTTAATCTTAAAATGTCTATCCAACAAGTATCCTCTCCACTTCTCCAAAGCATATACAATGGCCGTGAATTCTTTTTCATAAGTAGACATAAGTCGGTGTTTTGTGAAAGTGTTTTGCTAAGAAAAGCTATAGGATGTCCTTTTGTAACAATACACCCTAATCCCACCCCTGATGCATCAGTTTCCAAAGTAAATTCTTTGGTGAAATCAGGTAACCTCAGCACTGGAGCAGTAACCATAGCATGTTTGAGCTTATCAAAAGCTGCTTGAGACTCATCAGACCATAAAAAACTATTCTTCTTGAGTAATTGGGTGAGTGGTCTACTAATGCTAGCATACCCTTGAATGAATCTTCTATAATAACCTGTAAGACCCAAAAACCCTCTAAGCTGTTTCACATTGGTGGGTACAGGCCAACTAGCCATAGCTTTTATCTTCTCAGGGTCAGTAGCTACTCCCATAGCAGAAATAACATGACCCAAATACTCAACTCTATCAGTACCAAACACACACTTACTTTCCTTAGCATATAATTTGTGATGCCTCATAGTTTCCAACACAGTCTCCAAATGTAACAAGTGATCCTCCATATTTTGGCTATAAATGAGTATATCATCAAAGAACACAAGCACAAATTTCCTCAAGTAAGAATGGAATACCTCATTCATGAGAGGCGAAAAGTAGAGGAGCATTAGTCGGTCAAATGGCATAACCAGAATTCATAGTGACCTTCATGAGTTCTAAAAGTCGCTTTTCCACATCCGTAGCATGCATTCTTATTTGATGGTAACTGGACCTCAAATCCAGTTTGTAAACAATTGTGCCCCATGTAATTCATCTATCAGCTCTTCAATTATGGGTATTGGAAATTTGTCTTTGATGGTTTGTTTGTTCAGGTGTCTATAATCTACACACATCCTCCATGAATTGTCTTTCTTCTTAACCATAACAATTGGTGAAGAAAAAGGACTATTGCTCTTCTTTATCACACCTGACTCCAAAAGCTCTTTTACCATACCTTCAATAGCATCTTTCTGTGTTGGAGGATGTCTATATGGTCTAATGTTCACTGGATGAGCACCTTCCACCAATGGAATTCTGTGATCATGGGTTCTCTTAGGTGGTAATTCAGTAGGGATTTGAAATACATCTGCAAAGTTCTCCACAATCTTATGAATCTGTGGGTGTGGTTCCTTCTCCTGGCCCTCCATTTGCATACAAGTAGGTGCAGAGTTAGGATATACACAAAGAGCCATAGAATGTAGTTCTGCTTGTCTCACAGTTTTGTCAGAAGTTTTGGTCTTCAACCAATCCATGTTAGACTTGTGAGTTCCTCTGAGCAAAACCTTTTGATTATTATACTTGAAAATCATCCTCAACTCTCCAAAATTCACCCTTATCTCCCTAAGGTAGCCAACCATTGGATTCCGGTACCATATCATAACCCCCAAAGGTAATAGCATCACATCCGTAGTGAAAGGAGTAGTACCAAAATGCCATTTGAAACCTTTACATTCGCATCAAGAACCAATTTATTACCATCCGCCACCTAGAATGGTAATGGGCATGTATACTGTGACACAACCTATCTGCTTGGCCATATTTTGTCCAAAAATTATGTGTTGACCCACAATCAATCAAAATGTGGAGTGTATGTTTACCAACTGTACCAAGAACCCTCATGGTTTGAAAATTTGTGGTACCAAGAAGAGCATTGAGTGAAATCAATGGTTGTATTGCAAATCAATCAAATCCTCTTCTCCCAGTTTCATCTATCTCCAAAATGACACTCCTTCATTTTCCAAATCAGCACTAAAACCAAAGAGTACAACATCCACTACACTTATGTCCGGAGTATATTTTGATCACGTAAAACAAAGATTATTGGCTCTTTTTTCGCATACTCTTTCCGGGTCAACCTTTTATTGGTACCAAAGAATCGAATTATTTGGTTTAGCAACCCAAGTGTTTGGGGTCGGCAACAAAGGTTTGTTAAAAGTGTTAGTAGAAGCCTGACCAAATCTTGAATTGTTAGGAACAAAAGTACTCTTATTCTTCTTCTTAACTGCATTGAGAGTAGCTTCTTGGAGGTTTGTCAAGCAATAAGTATCAGCCAATGTTTTTGGCTTGAACATCCTAACACTCATAGCCAATTCAGTTGGTAACCCACCCAAAAACAAACTCATTGCATGTGCTTCACTTATCTCTACCCTACTCAAAAGATTATCAAATGCATCTTCATAATCTCTGGCAGTAGTTTCATATTTCAAATTCTTTAATTCAGACATAGGATCATCATAAACACTACCAAATCTATCCAAAATGGCCTGTTTATATACCCCCCAATCTACAAATCCTCCATGAATCTTAAGAAACCTGTATGCCATAACAAAGCTTTATCATAAAGGTGAATAGAAACAAGATTTACCTTCTCAATTTCAGCCACCGATCAATCAAGAACAATTGTTCACATCTAAACAGCCAACCTCTTACATCTTCACCAGAGAATTTAGGAAAATCAATTCTAGATACTCTTGTGTGTTGTAGTGAACCACCTCCATTATTACCACCCATTTGAGTATGTTGCAAACTCAACCCTGTAATTTCTCCGCACATCCGCTCCAATCTTGTATTCATAGCTTTGCATAGCCCCACTCATCACTGAGCTATCTCGATCCGCTATGTACCTTCTTGTTTCATCATCAAAACTATCAAGATCCAAGAGGCGTGTGATCTGCTGAACCATTTCTTGTAACCACCATTGTTAACTACTTCAAGATTCTCAACTAACTGCTACGTGTACTATTTCTTGAATATGATTTACCAGACTTGTTGATAACAACCTCCACCAAAAGTGGATGAGAACTGTGATTGTAATGGATTGAAAATATGAATGAAGACGATATAGAGCCAAGAAAGAGCTCTGATACCACTTGATAGACACCAATAGGGATCAATTAAGATCCGTTAGAGGATTACAAACGGTTGAGCAATCAAGAATGAAGAAATAGACCGCCAAAACCAATTTTGTATTATCAAAGTGTGAAATGTTACAAAGATAGTCGAAGATTACAAGAATTGAGAGAATTGTATTTCTAAAGCGAAGTGAAAGTAAAACAAAACAAGTATTTAAAGTAGATTTTGGCGGAAAGGTTGTTAGAGCAGGTTGAGGAGTAAGTCATGTGCACCTCTTGTGTCTAGTCTTTAAACTATGCACAAGCACCTCACATGCCATCAACATTCTAACACCTTATCACTTAAGTACTTATCAGAAGTATAGAAAGAAACTTCATAGACTTTCCTCGATAGCAGAAATAGCACCTACATAGTCTGTATTATACCCATATAATGTTCCATCATTTGGTCTCCTGATGGCACAATTGACCGCTCCTATTGACTGTAACATAAAATCAATAACACAATACATTAAACGCCATACTTCTATCATTGTCTGCATATTGTTTGATAGTAATGCTTTTATGACAATGAAATTTACCTTTGCAACCGGATCAACCTCATACAACATTGAATAGGAAGAAATAAGATTTTTTTTCCTTAAAATATCAACGCACTTCCGCATGTGTGCTCTGAGTCACAGTACTTTTATATAACATTTGAGTCAATAAAAGATGGCTTTGTATGCCATTTGGGCATTCTGTACCAAGTTACCCGACAGTCAATATGATTACTTTTAATCAAAAATGACAACTTTATTTATATAAATGACCCAACCGGTACAACAAAGCCACCTTTCAATGACTTCTATGCAAAGAGAAAGTTAAGTGGGTGTGCTACATCGCTTATATCTCTGTAGCTTGTTGCAAACTTGACAATGTCACTCCGTTGATCAGATTTTGGCCACAAGGTTCCCAAGCTTGCACTTTCAAAGGAGTATTTTGATAATTGTGAGAA
The DNA here is from genome assembly GCA_022545495.1 of Chrysanthemum lavandulifolium. Taxonomy (NCBI): domain Eukaryota; kingdom Viridiplantae; phylum Streptophyta; class Magnoliopsida; order Asterales; family Asteraceae; genus Chrysanthemum; species Chrysanthemum lavandulifolium. The sequence continues at coordinate 291,031,539 of CM040240.1, forward strand.
GAAACTATGAGTTTGCACTTTGTAGGCTTGTCTCCATGGATTAAATCGTTGAAATCATCAACGGCCTGCATTTGAGCAACTAAAATCAGAAATCTTATAGAGAATATTATGTCTGATAGTATAACGGAAAAATTTACTATGTAAGAACACTAATAATAGTACTTTAGAAGGGCCCATGACACAAAGAAACCGATTTTATGTCAAGAAGAAGAAAACCTTAAGCTCAACATCGATATGATCAGCTCCTAATTCCATTGCTAATCGAAGAGCAGCCAATCAACTTTGTTCATATCCGTCGTACTAACCACCTTCCCATGTTGGTCTAAAAAATAACATAGAATCAGTAACATTTTCGGGCAAGATAAAGTGTTACGAAGTCATGTAATATGGACAAGATTAATCAAGAAACCAATAGCCCTGATTGTCCTAAAGAAAAATATAAATGTCCATTTCTGTAACAAGGATTCATAATCAGATAATCAGCATTTGTGTAAGTTTTCGGCAATCAGCTAATTAGGGATTTAAGACGTAAAATAATCAGAATCGGATAAGTTGTTTGAATAGGCAACTCCTAAATCGTACTTATAGTCACGCTTAGTTCACCATCAAATGAGCCTATAATCATATCCAAACACTTATTATCACGATATATCAGATCAAAACGCAACAAGGGGTGTTTGGCATTACTAAGTTAAATAGCTTATGCTCAGAACCAGAAGACCAACTTATCCAATAGCTTATTTTCACCCCTAAGGTTAAACTTATGATACTGGATCCACTAACATTAACCAGTTAAAACTAAACAATCTGAAACTTCTTACTGAAAAGACCTTATTTCACCCCTAAAGTAAGTAGATAAGCATACTCAAATTTATGCATCTGCTCAAAAAACACAATAAGCAGATAATTAAGTAAGCTTGTCTCCATCAATTAAATTGTTGAAATCATCAACGGCCTGCATTTGAGCAACTAAAATCAGAAATCTGATAGAAATATTATGTCTGATAGTATAATGGAAAAAATTACTATCTAAGAACACTAATAATAGTACTTTAGACGGGCCCATGACACAAAGAAACCGATTTTATGTCAAGAAGAAGAAAACCTTAAGCTCAACATCCATATGATCAGCTCCTAATTGCATTGCTAATCGAAGAGCAGCCAATCGACTTTGTTCATCTCCAGCGTACTGACCACCTTCCCATGTTGGTCTAGAAAATGACATGGAATCAGAAACCTTTTCGGGAAAAATAAAGTGTTACAAAGTCATGTAATATGGACTAGATTAATCAAGAAACCAATAGCCCTGGTTGTCCTAAAGAAAAATATAAATGTCCCTTTTTGTAAGAAGAATTCATAATACTAATATCGACGGAGTTGTCTGATGTCAATTCAGCATACAACATCAATACTTGTATGTTAACATAAACTTCAGGGGATGTTTGGTAATGCATATTAAAACTGCTTATGCTTTCATGAAATAAGCAATTGCTATAACAGAAGGCAATGCTGCAAAAAGTGTGTAGATAGGATTCTAAAGTAACGAAACCAGATTATCCGATATTGCATTTGTTTAAGTTTTCGGCAATCAGCTAATTAGGGATTTAAGACGTAAAATAATCATAATAGGATATGGTGGTTCGAATAGGCAACTCCGAAACTATTACTTATAGTTGTTGTTTATTACACCAACAAATGAGCCTATAATCATATCCAAACACTTATTACTGCTGATCTACTGAATCAAAACGCAACAAGGAGTGTTTGGCATTACTAAGTTAAACAGCTTATGCTCATAACCAGAAGACCAACTTATCCAAAATAGCTTATTTTCACCCCTAAGGTTAAACTTATGATACTGGATCCACGAACAATAACCAGTTAAAACCAAACAATCTGAAACTTCTTACTGAAAAGACCTTATTTCACCCCTAAACTAAGTAGATAAGCATACTCATATTTATGCATCTGCTCAAAAAACACAATAAGCAGATAATTAAGTAAGGGTAATATGAACACTAGTAGAATCTAACCGTAGGTACGATTGGCTATCACAATCCTTGCACCCTTCGCTTTTGCTCTATAAGCAAGAGCTTTTCCAGCACCCCCAGCACCAACAACCACAAATAGTCTACCAGCCAAGGGTGATCGTGTTGCAACATTTTGAACGCCTGTACCTGTAAACAGTTGCAACAACTTGTGATTTAAGTGAATCTCAAACGGGTCAAATGGGTCGAACGGGAAGTCACACATGAAATATAATATGTTATGACCCAACCGACCATATTAACACTTAACAGGTAGACTATCCTCGATAGCAGAAATAGCACCTACGTAGTCTGTATTGCAACAATATAACGTCCCATCATTTTGGTCTCCGGATAGCGCAATTGACTGCTCCTGTTGACTGTAACATACAATAAATAACACAATACATAAAAAGCCATACTTTGATCATTAAATATGCTTTGGTCTCATCACAACATTCTTTGTTAATGATACATTTTACTATCCGATTCATCATCCCCCATTATTATCAATCTCACCTGCACCCAAAAAAACAATAAAAATCCGTTTTTTTTAACAAATTGATGGAAATAAAAGATGGGTTTTGTGAAAAGGTTGGAGGTATAACATTAAAATGTGAAATTTTTATGAAAGTTGGGGTTAGGGTTTTGATTTGGGGGGAAAGTGGAAGGAAATTGAATATGGTTTTGATTTTAGAGGCAAAATGAGGCATTTTTTTTTTTTTTTTTACAATTGCATATATACCCACTAAAATTTGCATATTTGCATATATATATCCAAATCATACTTAAATTGCATTGTACATCATGCATTAAAAACTTGCATTATGAGAAAATATGCAAGTTTTTAAGTTTTAGTAGGTATATATGCAATTCCCCCTTCTTCTTTTTTTTTTTACTGTTTGTAACTTTGGTCTTTTTTGGGTAAGTAAGGTTAATTGTTGAACATTAACTGTGTTTTAGGAAAAATGGTATTAACAGGTTTGATTCATTTTTGTTAAAGTTATATTACAAATATAAAGTAGTTTACTCGTTTTAAGTTTGATTTGAAAAAAATTGGAGAAAGAAAGCTAATTATCAATTTAAAAAATACATTTATTATATAAGTAAGTTAGAATAAAATAAAATTTTAAAAAGTAAAAAATAAAATTGATAAAATAATATGTGGTTTACAAAAGTAGTGAAATAAAACATGATACATGATTCCTTTGATTCCGCTAAAACCATACGTCCCTTTAGAGCATAGGGTATAAGGACGGATGGCTCAAGCCATCCTCAATGGCGCGAGAGATGCGCGAGAACCACACCGGACGGCGGTTCATGGTCGCCATCGTAGCCACCAACTCACGCTGTTGGCAATTTTTTCCCTTTTTTTTTTTGAAAAACTAGTCGTTCAAGGGTTTTAATTTTCAGAAAAAACTAGCCGTTAGGACATTTTCTACCTTTTTTTTTTTTTTTTTTTTTTTGCATTAAAACACCCCACTTTTCAAATTTTAACCCCTTTAAAAATCCTATAAATACCATACTAATCTTCTATTTTTTACACACAATTCATTATCACTTTCATCACTTTTACTCTCAATTTCTCTCTAAAAATGAATCATATTCAAAACACAACAATGGATCAACGCTATGTTAAACGACCTACAAAACCAAATACTGAATTCATAATCCTCTTGTAACCGGAACACACCATCATCCACTCATCAAACTTTAATCAATTCTCATATCAAATACCAAATCAATTTACCGGATATAACTCATTTAATGTCCAATTTGACCTGAGGAACAATTGAAATTTCAACAATTTCAACTTCAACAACTCCAACAAACCAAGAGTATTCAACAACTATTCAAACAACAATCTCAACAACATCCTCACCAAGAAGAATCGCAAGAACAACCCGATGAAACCGAACCCGTTGGCACGTATTCCCAAAAGCGTACCAAAAAATTGCCAAAAAACCCCAAGGATAAACCCAAGGGATCTAATTCTAGTCGAAACATGTGGAGCCAAGATGAGGAGTTACTTTTGGCGGAATGCTTTATACAAGTATCCGATGATCCAAATGTGGGCGTGGATCAAAATATAGACATGTTTTGGTATCGGGTTCTCGAAATTTACAATAAAGAAGCCGAAAAAAAACTTGTGAAGCGTACCAAGAAATGTTAACAACAAAGTGGACTCCGTTGAATAGAGATGTGAAGAAGTTCAATTCGCTTATCAATGAAACTCAAGCTCTCAGCGGGGAAAGTGATGAATATTTGATATCACGGGTTCATATAATTTTCAACCGCATCACGGGTTACACTTTTAAGCACAAAAGTGCTTGGTTTTTTTTAAAGACAAACACAAGTGGAAAAACCCCTGATTCAACACAAGCCAGACGAAACCGCTTACGAGTAACGGGAGAGGATCCCGAACTCTTTAGAGATGATCCGTTGCCGCGTCCACCAAGGAAAGAAAGGCCTTCAAAAAGTCAACTCTCTTCAAACTCATCCGCCTCTTCAAGTTCAAACCTGGTTATGTTTCAAGAAATGTTGCAACAACAATACACTTTGGATCGTGAGGCGAAGTTGGAAAAGTTGGAGCGTGAGGCAATGTAGAGTTGAATTAATAAACGCCAAAAAAAAAAGCGAGGAATTGAAGTCCCAAGCATTTTATGCCCAAAAAAGCCGAAGATTTGAAGGTCTTGAAAATTAAAGCAATTATATGGATCCGAAGACGCGACTATCATCGAGGCGAAAAAAAAAGAATTTGGGCCTTATATTATCCCAAAAACTAGATTATTTCTATTTTTATGTATTGATTTAATTTTTTATTTTTTTTAATGTATTGTCTTTTTAAATTTAACAAATGTTTTTTTATTTATTAATGAAATTAAATTTTATTTATATATATTGTTTATATATGTTACATTGGCGATATAAATCAATAACTATATTTAAAACTTAAAATTTAGACTTAGCGTTTATAAGATTTAAATGTAAAATAGGGCTTACGGTTGTATCTAGGGGTGCTAATCGGGTCGGGTTGGTCGGGTTCGGGTCAAACGGATCGGGTCCAAGTCGGGTCGAGGCTAAAAATAATATACCCGAACCCGACCCTATTTGAAATCGGGTTAGTCGGGGTCGGGTCAGGTCGGGTTCGGGTCTGTGCCATTTACAAAATCACATAATTTAATTTCTAAAATAACACATGTATAAATGACACATTTTTTTGGTTGCATTTGTTTGTTACATATTTTTTTGATACAACTGTTTTTCTTGTTCCTTATAAAATGGAAAGAAACACACTCACGCTGTCAAATATAAGGTTTTAATTCATATATGTGTAATGCATGCATATTCAACTATCATATAAATGCCTTTAAACATATTTTAAAACAACACTAATTAGACTTTTAAAGAATACATTCAACAATTAAAAGTAAAAAAAAAAAAAAAAAAAAAAAAAAATTCTAACTCGGGTTAGTCGGGTTGACCCGAATCCGAATAAGCAAAGTATTTGAACCCGATACCCGACCCTAGTTCGTACTCGGATTAAACGGGTTGACCTGATTGACCCGAGTTAGACTTTGGACCCGAGTAACCCGACCCGATTATCTTTAGTCGGGTTCTGGTCCGGGTCGGGTCCCGAACCCGACTAAATGTACACATTATGACTTCGTTTAACACTAATGCACCCTATGTCTGATTAAAGGTGTGGGTTGTGGCCCAAAGTGGGACTAACGAATTGGGCTTCTTGAGATCAATGGGCTTCGGCCCAATCTGCGACGCATGACAAATTGGAGCAACCAAACCATGAGTTTAACACACCATATCTCATGACAGCTTGTAGTATTTTGAGTTCAAGAGGATTAAAAAGAAAGACCCAGACATTCGCTAGACAAACTCGACCTCAAGACATGACTCAAACTAACACACCCTTATGTATTGGACTTGGGGTCCTTTACCCGAGCAAAACAAACACATATGCAACCACAAGCGCACATGAACAAGACTCGACATGCAACTTAGTTTCAAAAGTTCGTGACAACCCGTGAACAAAACCAAAGCGTTCTATGTTGGCTCGGTGGGTATCGACCACCCACTGTCTCCCTTGCCAAGCATAACATTTCCAAAATTTCTTTTCATTTTCCGGCTCAATCAAACCAACATAAAAAAACCGAACCAAATATTTGTCCAATTTAACTAAGCACCATGAAATAAGTCATGTGAAAGTAAGCAAGTCACTACATCTTACTGGTTACACACACAAGCGAGGTGCGAGACAGAGAAAAGAGAACACAACTGTGGTTCGACCTCCAAACAATCCCAAATACCCAAAACGGTAACAAGATCAAATTAACCAACATGGGCTGACTGATAAGCTGTAAATTAAGTACTTCCATTATGAGTCAACACTAGTTTTACTTTTGTAGCTGAAGTTTTCTTATAATTAAACATTGTATTATAAATTTGTACGAAAGTATAGGCAACAGTAGATAAACAACAGAACCTTTATTCAGATCTAAGCTGCAATAGTCACTTAGATTAATAGTATCCAAATGTTACAAGATTAGATTAATGTCAATGAGACAATAATCATATGAATGTAAAGACAAGACAAGATCGGTGAAATGATGCGAGAGAGAAGAGAGTGATACAAAAGGCGCACACTCAGTGTGTGTAACCCTAGAATAAAGGACTAATTAAATAGGGGATTAAGTAACACTAAGACCCTCTAACGGCTATAATAATGAACTGATGAGAAACAATAAAATGAACTTCAGGAACAAGAGAGGCTTGAGAAAAGATAATCTTGGAACTATAAACCACTTATGCTTTGTCCATGTTAAACCCCTGTAATATGCCCGCAGAGAACATAACTTGAAAGCCATTAGCAATTGATAGAGTGACATGTTTGCCACAGATTATTACCCCAAAATTTAACATTCCCCTTAATCGATGGGCAAACATATCAAACAATATCAATTTTTCACACAAAATTTATGCCGATAGACAGGAGGTTCTTTGTAAGAATGTCGTAGTTTGGTTTGAAGATCCGATATTTTTAGCATTTATAACACCTCTAGCAATTTTTTCCACGATGAAGTGAACATCAATTTCAAAATATTTTGATCTTTCATGGAAAAGCAGGATTGATGACAAGTTGTAAAGCGATTTGTTATCACAAAAAGATTAACAGGAAGGTTGATATCAACTTTTAGATCTTTTAGGATTTTACGAATCAAATGATTTCACAAGCGATGAACATAGATCTATACTGCTACGTGGAAGATTTTGAAAGAGTATTTTGTTTTTACTTTTCCATGAGATTAAACAATCATTAAAGAAAACACAATAACTTATATGATTTCTGGTTTTCTTACATTTCGCCCAATCAACATCACTATATCCTTCAAGATGATTTTCGAGTTCTTTGAAATTGTACCTTAGACCTTTCCTAGAGCTCCTTTTAGATACCTCGTAACATTGAGGCACATTCCGGATGAGATTTCAAGGAGAATGCATATATTGTGCGGACAATGAAGCGAGTATGAAATGTCAGTCTTGTATGGGTGAGGTAAATAAGTTTCCCAAGAAGTTTCGATAACCGATGATGTTGACAAGTAAGGGTCATCATTAGTGGGAATGTATGGAAGCACGAGTTGGGTTCCATAGGGGTGGACATGTTGTACCCAAGAAGACCAAATTCTTTGAGGAGTTCAAGGCAAGATTTTCTTTGAGAGAGACAGATGTCATTCCCAGTTTTAAAACCTCAATGCCAAGAAAATATTTTAGATTTCCCAAGTCTTTGATATGGAATTTTGATTTTAGAAACTCTTTGAATAGGTTTATCTCATCAACACAGTTTCCAGAAGAACTATATCATCCACATAAACAAGAAGAGCAATGAACTTGTCATTCTCTGTTTTGGTGAACAAAGAATGATCATTATGATTGGACAAAGTTGTTTTCCTTTAAGACACCGACAAGTTTTTCATTCCATTTACGGGAGCTTGTTTTAGACCATATAGAGACTTAACAAGTTTACAAACTTTATTTTATTGTTCTCATTCTGAGAACCCTTTGGGAATGGTCATATAGATATCCTCATCAAGGTCTCCATACAAGAAAGCATTGTTAACATCAAGTTGAAAAAGAGGCCATTTGTTTTTACTGACTAAGGCAATAAGACATCTAACAAGAGAACATTTTTACAACAGGGAAAAGTTTCATCATAGTCTATTCCTTCCTTTGGTTGTAACCTTTAACAACTAATCTAGCCTTGTCTCTATCAACTTCACCATTAGCTTTATATTTGATTTTAAAATCCATTTGTAGCCAAGAGAGTTCTATTAGAGGTAGATCGGTTATATCCCAAGCATGGTTTTCATTTAAGGCTTCAATTTGAATTCATAGCATCTACCCGTTACTATCAAGGATAGCTTCTTCATAACACGTAGGTTCAATACTTTTATTAAGACTAGAAGCAAAGCAAGAATTGTCTTTGTTAAGATTTGAGTAATTAACAACTTTTCAACACCATATTTGACTTTTCCTTCAACAATAAAGTCATTTAGATTCTCGGGCAACTTAGAAACTCTAGTTGACCTCCTAGCGATAGTGGCCGGCAAGCCTCTTTCTTGTTCAGCAGAATCCAAGATGTATCAAGAGAATCGGAAGATGCATCGGCAGGATGTGATTCATGTGATATGTTGCCCTCGGGGTGTATTATCATCTATAGATGTTGCAACCGGTTCATCAATCTCGGTGGGATGACTTACCACCGTGCTAACATCATAGGATGTCACTCTCCTTCATCATTGGGACTTGTTTGTGAGTCAAAGAAATTTTTGTGGTTTAAATCTTTAGGCACATAAGTTTCAACAAAAGGTTTTGACACATAATTTTTCATTTTGAATGGGAACACGGTTTCATAAAATTTGACATCTCGGAATAAAAATATTTTTGTTTCTAGGCTCAAAAGTTTATAGCCTTTTTCTCATTTTAGTAACCAATAAGAACACTTTTTCGGATCTACTACCAAATTTGTCGAAACGTTGAGAATGGTAGCATAGCATAAGCGTACCAAAGACTCTAAGGAGAGAGTGAAGGTCATGCCCATACACAAAGAAGAAGGGGACTTGCAGACAGAATCAAGAGGGCAACCTCTTTATGACATAAGCAAGCAGTTAGAACACATTCGGGCCAAAGATTTAGAGGTAATTCCCCTCGAAACATAAGGGATCTAGCAACATTAAGGAGATGCCTATGTTTCCTTTCTCGCAATGCCATTTTGTTGAGGTGTATAAACACAAGAAGTTTGATGTAGAATTCCTTTTCATGATGTAATTGTTGAAGTTTATTGTTGACAAATTTCGTCCCATTATCACTTCTAAAAACTTTGACATTGTGTTCAAATTGATTTGATAGCATATGAGTAAAGTTAACAATGGAAACATAAACATCATCCTTCCTTAAGCATATAAACCCTTTGCCCTAGAATAGTCATCAACTATAGTTAAAAATATTTATAACCATCTCGCTAGTAATTTTATATGGTCCCCAAACATCAAGGTGAACAAGTTGACCAATTTTAGTGGATTTATGTTCACTTAGAGGAAATGGTTCTCTGGTTTGTTTGGCTTTATTACAAGTATCACAGAGATGATCGGTTCGGATGAACTATCAAATTTAAGAGTGGGTCTAAGTATGTGTAGGACTTGGTCGAGGGATGACCAAGTCTTTGATGCCGTAGATTTCTAGAGACATGACAAACAAATATGCAATTATTAGAGGTAATCTTACATCTAGAGTCTATATCAAAATATATAACCCATTGTATTGTTTACCAATCCCCACAATCCTTTTTGATGTAAATCTGATATAGCAATTAGATTCATTAAATCCAACAAACATCTTGTTGTCTCTAGCAATCTTATGAACATATAATAAACCGACATTGCATTCGGGAACAACAAGAACATCAAAAGTGTTAGGTCATTATTGACCTTTAAATCACCAATTTTAGTAATTAGGGCTCGAGTACGTTGGGATGTCCAACAGTTAGGCCAAGATTTGAAATGTTAACAACATTGATTAAACAATTTTCGAGACACGGTCATGTCGCCGATTTGCACCGAATCAACAATCCAACCAAGACCGATGTTTCCGATTAAGGATTTAGTGTTGTTGTTAAAAACTTGTTGAAGTTCACATTAAACTTGACAACGCCATTAAAAAGTTCCCGAAAAATTTTTACCGCCAAGTTGGCATTAGCAGATGACACATTGTTGTCATTGAGAAGACTCATAAGTCTTGAGAGTCGCATTCATTAGATAAAGAGACACGAGAATTGCTAGCACTATTATCAAGTGACATGATTAGTTTCGTGAAACATTATTCTTCACCGAAAGGTTTACCATTAAAATTTCTCTTAACATATCTAGCGGGATATCCAACAATTTCATAACACCTATCAACAAGATGACCGGGCCTTTTGCAATTAGTACATTTGAGGTTCATATTTGGTCCTCTGCTATTAGAGTTACGGTGTTAAAACCAGAACTTTGTTGTTAAAACCTCTTTTGTTATCAAAATTTTCCTCCATCGAGGTTTTGCATTAAAAGCGTAGCATTGGGTTTAGCGAGCTATTCCCGGATGAAACATTCTGTGAGATTCTTCTCCGACACAACAGAGAAAGCGGTTTTGACATTAGGCAAAGGGTCTCTCGTTAAAATATTGCTTGATGGGAACATAGGAGTCATCAAGACCCATAAGAAATTGCATTAACTTGATCGGTTGATTGTGTTTTCAAAATGTTTTGCGACCTCACAAGTGTGGAGGCAAGCTAATCATACAATCAAATTGTTTCCATAAAGAATTAAGATTGTTATAGTAATCGCCTAGAGAGGACCCACTTTGACTAAGAGAGTTTATATTCTTATGCAGATTAAAATAGTTGAACCATCAACTTTGTCATAGGTATCTTTAAGATCATTCCACATTTCATAAGCAGTTTAGCATATATAGCACCAACAAACAGCTCAGACTAAGAGAATTAAGAATCCAAGTAACCACAACGAGTTAAGGTGTATCCCATTGATTAGCAAGACTAGGTTCAATCATCTCTTATGCAAGTACCATCAATAAACCCTAACTTATTATGGTTCCTTAAAGCAAAAGTCATGGCCTTATTCCATATTTTGTAATTTTCGGTTCGATGAGTTTAATAGTAATAATGGGATTGCCATTTGTATTGTTAGGATGCAAATACAAAGCATCACCAAAGACAATACTTTTCTCAATGGAAGAACGACCAATATTATCATCACCAACACCATAATACAAACAATAAGATAGACATATATAAGAAGATAGACAAAGAATAATCAGACAACAATGATGAGATAATAAGAATAAATAGTCAAGAAGATAAGACTTTATAATAAGAAACAACAAGCACTAAGCACGTGGATTAGGATAAACCAGAAAGTGTATTCAGATCACTCAAAGGTGGCGGATCAAGATGTTAGTCTACCGTTTGCACCCACAAGACTTAAATCTGTATGTTTAAAGAAGATGTAAGACTTAGACTTACAGAGAAATATGCATGGAAGAACAAATCACACTCACCTAGATTCACTTAGTCTAGGGAAAATATGAACCGAAGATAACCAAGGATTACGCCAACAAGAAGTAACCCCAAACCACACCTTTGTTGCTAAAGAGAATCAATGAGCACAAGCTCGATACCATGCACGAAAGTATAGGCAGCGATGAGATAAACAATGAACCTTTATTCGGATCTAAGTCGCAATAGTCGCTTTAGATTAATAGTATCCAAATGTTACAAGATTAGATTAATGTCAATGAGACAATAATCATATGAATGTAAAGACAAGACAAGATCGGTGAAATGATCCGAGAGAGAGAAGAGAGTGATACAAAAGATCGCACACTCAGTGTGTGTAACCCTAGAATAAAGGACTAATTAAATAGGGATTAAGTAACACTAAGACCCTCTAATGGCTATAATAATGAACTTCAGCAGAAACAATAAAATGAACTTCAACAGAAACAATAAAATGAACTTCAAAGAGAACAAGAGAGGCTTGAGTAAAAGATAATCTTGGAACTATAAACCACTTATGCTTTGTCTATGTTAAACCCACAGTAATATGCCTGCAGAGAACATAACTTGAAAGCCATTAGCAATTGATAGAGTGACATGTTTGCCACAGATTATTACCCCAAAATTTAACAAAATTCTTATAAATGTATATGACTGTTGATTAGTGTAAGCCACACCAGGATTTATGACCACACAAGAAAAGCAAATGAAAATCACGTGATGTGCTTTTGAGCAATAGTCTTCCTTTTGTGGCCTGCTAGGGGATCTCGTGATGTGCTTTGGGGAAGAAGGAGCAGAAACAAAAGTAGACAGTGATCTATCATGCCTTGACTTGGAAAGAGGAAAAGAAATCTGGTACAAAGGGTTAAGGAGTGAGAAATAATTATTGAATTTGAGTCATTACCAGGGAGAAATAATTATTGAATTTGAGTCATTACCAGTGGCGGAACCAGAAAAATTGATCACAGAGGGCATTGACCATTAATTTTTTTTAGATTAACTTGAAACAAGTCGGGTCGGTTCAGGTCGAGTTTGTTTAAATCAACAAAATTGCGATCATTAAATGCGACAAAAATACTATACTTAAATGCAATAACATTTATTTTAGATAAGCGAATATGTTTATAAAACAAAATGACTTGTGTTGTTTATCAGATTACATGTAGCGTTAATCAAAATAAGTAACCTTAAGTTTTGATAAAATATGACCCCCAATTAATATTTAGACAAAATAAATAAATAGAAAGTGTTTCTTAAACATGCTACATAAATAATTATTTAATCAATTGAATGTTTTTGTCTTTTTGTAATTCATTTTTTACTTGTCATTCCCGAAACATCCCAATAACTCATATTCCCATTTCCCATTAAAAACTTCTTCTTCTTCAATCTCCATTTCTTCTTCACATTTTCTTCAGACGAAATAAACCATCATTTCATATTACAACAGTTTTCACTTTGATTTTTGATAATCTTAAATAATGTGGAGGGCACTCTTACGATTTGCTTGGGGGCACTGCACATTTTTACTACCAATATATATTTTCTACGTACTTCGTGTGTTCACAAGAATTTTATAGGGGGGCAACCCCCCCCCCCCACACACACACATACCTTACACATAGATCCGCCCCTGAGCTTTTGTACCGTAATACTAGTACTATACTCCAACTAACTAAAGATTATAGAGTGAAAGTGTAGTGTATAATGAAACAAATGATACTAGAGTGTTCAATGACACTACATATATGGTAAACGTAAACATAATCTTATGCAGTGGCGAAGCCAGGAAATCGCAGCATGGGGAGCAAAAAATTTATACCTTTACGTAAGTTGTCAAAAAATAATCGTATTGCGCAAACTAGTTAAGTTACGTAAAATTTGCACCAAAATAAGAGGATATATTATGTAGCTAATCTACTAAAAATGGGGTTAAAAAAATAGTTTATGTTTATCAAAAGAAAAGTTAGACATCTAATTTGAACAAAAACATAAAAATATCAAACAATATTAGTGGATGTTGATGATGTTGACATTTCTCTTTTTTGGTATCACATTGCATATATGTGGCCAAATAATATAACAAGTAGTTCATAATAGGTGTTTACACATTCATATCATAACAAATTAACAAGATATTTAAAAATTCACAACATATAATTAACAAAAGGAAAATGAAATATTAAAAGTCACATATTTCATATGTACATAGTTTTATTACTTGAGACAAATTGAAAGTAAAAAATGAGTACCACAAAATCATATAGTAAGATGAAGTGGAAAAAGTAATAAATTACTTGACTCCACTCCCACATGACTTTACAACAATTTGTTTCAAATATTAATTTTTTTATTTCTCTTCTAGCACAGGTTCATATGCATCATCTTCCTCATACATTTTTTTTAACTCATTTTTTAAAAATCATGCGACTTGCAGAGGGCAAAATCATTTTTATAGTGAGGGCAACACCATTAAAATTTCAAAAAAACATAACTATTACTCTCGAAAAATAGGACTACAAAAGAAAGTGTTGGGGGCAAGTTCCCTCCCTACCTTGCAAGTGGCTCCGCCCATGGTCATTACTAATGTAGTGTCGATAAGCGTGCAACTCGTTTTCTTTAACTTGTGCACTTTAATTAAAAGTTACGCATAAAAGTGAATACATAAACTAAAAAAATGATTATTTCTTTTGCGTTTATTACCAACGCTCCTTTACCTTCATTGAATAAAGAAACATCCACACTAACAGGCAACATGTTAGCTTCCAAACTTGTGTTTATATTGAGTTTTTCAATGTTGTTCACCTTCAACAATGTCTTCAGCTTCAAAAACCGTGTTTATTTTGATTTATTCGACGTTCTCTTCACCCTCAACGTCGTCTTGAGCTTCAAAAATATGGTGTATTTTGATTTCTTCTACGTCGTCTTCACCTCCAATACCATCTACTAGAAGGCTCCTAACTCTTTCTTTAACATAGATGATGCAAAGCTTGCCATAATGAGGAAATATTTTTTTAACCAACAAGAATTTTTTAATCTACAAGGAATTACAAATACGCGTCAAACCAAGATTAGTTGACGCGTATTTGTATGAAATTTGTAATAATAAGCTCCTTAGACTTTAGTAGATACCTTGATGTACTTATCCCATACGTGATCATCTGCGACAACACACGATTTCTCTTGGTCCCAATTAAATCCACTCATGTATTTGCTAACCAACACGTCATTTACAATTTTTAAGTTGTTTTTCAAAGTCTTCAATCTAGACTTTATATGAGGATATGCTTTTAGCCAAAATGTTTAGAAGACTTGCACTCAAAATTCGTTCCAATGCCCCAAGATACCCGGTTATAAACTTATTATTATAAACGTTTGTGTATTTCTCGATAAATGTATATGCATTAATTAGTGCATCAACTAGCTTTGTATCTTCATCGGTTGTCCAAATTCTCATATTTCTTTTTACACGTGCCATTATACACGAATAAGACACGTCTACAAGACAACGTGTTATACATGTTACTAGATTAAGCTATATGATATAACCCATTCATAGGTATTAGACTACACCAAAATGCCATAATTGACAAGACGGCTTGAATTACCTTTTTAGGGAATTATTAAGTCAATTTCTTTTGCAAAATGTCCAAGATTTCCACGTAATGAATTATTAGCTTAATTTCTCCAATAGTTAAACAAAGGAAAATTATTAACTTACTTTTTTGACTTAAACAACTATTTATCTAGAAATCAGAACTTCAAAAGCTAAAGATATCTGTTGAAAGTTGGAACCATTACCAAGGTGGCATAGCGGTCCAGCGCCGTGATGTCCTCACGAGAGGTCTTAGGTTCGAACCTCACTAGGTAAACATCCCGGGGTGGTAAGGGAAAAGTTTCGGAAATGTTCATGGCCGGGATACATGAGTTAGGCCGCATACATCGAGTCAAAAGACACTCCCTCTCCAAGTAAACTCAACAGTGAAAATCTCATCCGTTTACTAGGGGTGAGCAAAACAAACCAAAAACCGAAACCGAACCAAAACCGAAAAACCGACCGAAACTAAAACCGATGGTTCGGTTTTACTTTAAAAACCGAAAATGCGGTTCGTTTCCGTTTTTTCAAAACCGAACCGCAAAACCGAACCAAACCGGTTTATTATATAATCTAATTAATATAATATGAATAAATAACTAAATAAATAAAATTTATAAATTCATATTCATTTTGTGAGTGGATTTATAATATATTTATCTTAACGTTTATATTTATATGCGTTTTTGTCGTGTCCGGTGTTTGTGGGAATATATCAATAAGTATACGATAATGATTATACTACGTGTATGTTTACTTGTATGTGTTTGTGTCTCATTTATATATTTATAATTGTAGAATTATACAATAAACATTATTTTACTTAGATTGACAAAAAATAAAGAGGAACTAATTTTCTATATAAAACAAGTTTGTTGGTATAAATTCGCCATACCCAAATATTAACGGTTAGAAACCGAAAAAACGAACCGAAACCGATATAAATCGAAATAACCGAACCGCCAAAAACCGAATGGTTTCGGTTTTGGGTTCTACAAAAACCGAACATTGTGGTTCGGTTTCGGTTTTAGCCAAAACCGACCCAAACCGAACCGTGCACACCCCTACCGTTTAACCGTTTACTTAAGGAGTTGGCTTGTTTCAGTTTCAAACACAATAAGTCCAACAAATGAAGCCTATTTGAGGGCTTAGACCTATGTGAGTAGATTCCTGTAGCTTATTGGAACTGCTTAAGGTCTTCCAAATAAGCTAACCCAAACACCCCCTAAACACAAACTATGTTGAAAACAACTTATTTTGCATAAAGGCTAAATTGGAAATTCTGAATCGACAAAAAGTAAGTAAATAAAATAAGCAATATCAGCTTATTGATAACAACTCATTCCACCTTAAATAAGCTAATAAGCATAAACACCTCTTATTTTCTTTTTGGGTAACCGCGATTCCAACCTTTTTTACCGACTGATTCAAAGAGCTTGAGCCCACAATGACACACAGATCTAAACTGGTTAAAAAACAAAATTGTAGTAAAGATGCTCCATACCTTATTTTTCCAAACACTATAAACTTTTTACTAATTATCTGATTTCAACAAGCATAAAAGCTACTTAAAAAAACAGTTATCCCAAACACCCGATAGCTTCCAAAAACACATTTCCAAACACCCATTATAATAAAACTAAACCCGTTAACCTATAGAAAACACCTCCTATGAACATTAATGTTTTTTTAATAATTATAGTTTCTGACTTTTTTCCGACCAATTCACAGGGTTTGAACTTACGGCCTTACAAACTCAAACCGTGCAAATCCCAGTTATATATAAAAGGGTACCTTTTTTAATAATGCACATAGAAAATGAGATATACCTACAAAAGTGGATTAGGATTGTTTATGAAGTTAGAAACGTACACTTTCAAATAACAATAATCCTCCAATGACTTTTGAGTAACCCACCAGCGATATTGAGAATGTGAGTGGCAGATGAAATTTGGTTTTTTCTTTTGGGGCAATTGCATATATATCATTCCAACGCCTTATAATTACATATATATCCAAGCTAAACTTTTAATTACATATATATCTTTCTTAGACTTTATATATATTATATATAGGAAGAGATCTATAAAGAATAAAATTTGAAATGAGAAGAATGAGAAGAAATACGGTTGTGGTTTCTTCTCACCCTTCTCATTTGATACTTACTCTATTATATATATCCAAAAGAATAATTTTATAGAGTAAATTACACGGATGGTCCCTAAGGTTTGTCCAAAATTTCACTCATAGTCCCTGAAAGTTTAAAGTTGAATAGATAGTCCCTATCTCTGAAAAGAATAACACTTATGATCCTTTATTTAACTGGCGTTAAGTGAGTTCTGTTATATATTACACTTTTAGCCCTTTTGGTTAAATATCGTTGCATCGTCAGTCCTTTATCATAACGAACGTTTATAATTTAAAAATTTTCGACTTTAGGTTCGTTTTCTTACGTTTCATCCGTTTCTATACGTTTTCGTTCGTATTTATAGGTTTTTATCCGTTTTCCTTCATTTTTATTCATTTTCCTTCATTTTTATTCATTTTCCTCCATTTTTATACGTTTTCAACTGTTTTTCTTACGTTTTCATCCGTTTTAATACGTTTTCGCTCGTTTGCTTACATTTGTTTACATTATGGTCATTTTTTATACGTTTTCGTTTTATTTTATACGTTTTTCTCACATTTTTATTCGTTTTTAACTGGTTTTATACATTTCATCCGTTTTTATACGTTTTCATCTGTTTTATACGTTTTCATATGTTATTATTCGTTTTCGTATGTTTTTATACGTTTTCATCTGTATTTATACGTTTTTATCCATTTTCGTCCATTTTTATTCGTTTTTATCTGTTTGTATACATTTTCGTTTGTTTTTGTAAGTTTTTTTACGTTTCCATACTTTTTTATCTGTGTTAATACGTTTTCGTCCGTTCTTATACATTTTCATCTGTTTTATCCGTTTTTATACATTTTCATACGTTTTTATCCGTTTTCATATGTTTTCATCCGTTTTATATGTTTTTATCCATTTTCGTCTGTTTTCATATGTTTTCGTCCGTTTTTATACGTTTTTCTTACGTTGTCAAAAGTTTTCATTCGTTTTCTTATGTTTTAATACGTTTTCATCCGTTTTCGTCCGTTTTTATATGTTTTTCGCATGTTTTAATCCGTCTTTATACAATTTCTTACGTTTTTATATGTTTTGTACGTTTTCATCCGTTTTTATACGTAAGAAAAACAGACGAAAGCGTATAAAAATGGACAAAAACATATGGAAATAGACGAAAACGGATAAAAACCTATAAAACGGATGAAAACATATGAACAAGAATAAAATCATTTGAAAACATATAAAAACAAATAAAAACGGAAGAAAAACGGATGAAAACTTATAAAATGGATAATAAAGTATTAAAACGGATAAAAACGTATAAAAACAAACTAAAATGTATAAAAACAGACGAAATGTATAAACACGGACGAAAACGGATAAAAATGTATAAAAACGAATAAAAACAGACGAAAACGAATAAAAACAGAAGAAAGCGAATAAAAATGGACGAAAAGGATAAAAACATTTAAATACGGACAAAAACGAAGAAAAATGGACGAAAACGTAAAAAAACGGACGAAACGTATAAAAACGGATGAAAACGGATAAAAACAAACGAAAATGGATAAAAACGTGAGAAAAACGTATAACTCAGACGAAAACGTTTAAAAACGGACCAAAATGTAAAAAAATGTAAGCAAACGGGCGAAAACGTATAAAAACGGATGAAACCGTATGGAAACATAAGAAAAATGTATGAAAACGTATAAAAATGGATGAAAATGAATAAAGGACCATAAGTGTTATTCTTTTCAGAGATAGGGACTATCCATGCAACTTTAAAATTTCAGGGACTGTGAGTGAAATTTTGGACTAACCTTAAGGACCATCTGTGTATGATAACATCAAATTGTCCTGATTTTCTAAGAGTTAATTGCCCCCATATCATCGCATTTTGAGTAAAATACTTGTGAAAACATCCTTATTCCTTATTATTTCATTTCAGGACCTATTCGATGTAAGGAAGCTGCAATTGGACGTTTTTTAATTCATTGTCTCCTAACTACGGCGTAACCAAGTGATGAAGTTACGACATAACTAAAGATTATGAAGGCTACGGCGTAATCCTCAGCTCAGATTACGCCGTAACAACTGATAAGCACCCTATTAACAAAGACTACGGCGTAACCCTCAGCTCAGGTTACGTCGTGATAATGAAATACACATGATTTACAAAGACTACGGCGTAACCCTCATCTAAGGTTACGCCGTAGCAATGGATATGCACTAATGATTGAAGAGGTTACGATGTAACCACCTAATAAGTTTACGCCGTAACTAGTTCGAAGCCTATAAATAGTCGAAGGTTTCACCAGTTTTAAGCATCTCTCCTTTCCCAAACCTTCTAGGGTTTGGGGAGATCAAAACACAGACGATGAAGCATGGTTTAGGAGCACTGAATAACGAAGTCCTCGTCTACGATTTCCATTGTATTCGAGTTTGAATTCTATTTATATTTTTCTAGGACTTATACTATGAATTCATATCATTAATTGAAGTTTGCATTTATGTCATTGTTATTCTCTTTAATTCTTTATAAACATTTGCTAGTCTTTTCATAGATCGCTAGCCTTGGTAGTATTATAAGCTTGGTTGTATCTAAAGGATCGGGAGATAAGACCAACCGACCCCAGGTCGATAGATTTAAGTATGGAAGGAATTGGCCATAGTAAAACCACTCTTTCGTGCGAACCGACCAAATGATCACCTATCAAGTGGAGGTATTTAAGAGGTTGGGGAATCTAAGTTCCTAACGGCCGGGTTCCAACTGCCTAGATCTTTTGATGAGTGTGTAAATACTCATCATTTTAACAACCTTGTCTATCTGAATCTATATCAAAACACTTTAAAATGCTCACAATGAGTGTGCATCAAAATACTAAAATATTCCAAAATTGCATTTTATATGTTTCGGATGCAAAATGTTCAAAATCGATGAAAATGAGCAAAGTTTGCATAATTGGCGCTTTCGGTCCCCAAGTTTCAAAATTGTCGAAATAGTCCCCGAGCACATAATTTCAAAGTAAAATCACCAAAGGTCCTTTTAAAATCATAACTTGTCAAAATTAGTCCTTTGGTGAAAAATATCAAAAGTTTGAGAAATTACAAAATTAGTCCTTCAAGTTTGAAAATTGGCAAAAATGGCCCCTGAAATTGGAAAATGGCAAGTTTGGTCCTTGTACTTTTGAGATTGTCATTTTCAGCCCTTGGAACAACTTTGTGAATTTGGCGTAACAAGTCCTTGAATTTCGTAAATTACAATAGAGGTCCTTGTCATTATTAAACCTTTAAACCCTTGGTCCCTTATCACAACCATTTGACCCCCGCCATAATCCAAATGGACCCCATCATTAAAACTTTGGACCCTTCCTTTATTAACACCAAGTCAAACCAGTTGACTTCCCATTTCCTCCCAACTCACGGGTTATCACCATCATCATCATTCCCCGCGCACCTCTCGCAACACTCCATCATCATCACCCTTATACCTCCTCCAAACACAAAGCCAAGGATGCATTTAATGCATCTTTAAACCTAACACTCAACCTCCAGTGGCTTAAACAACTTTTGGCGCCAAAACCAATTGAATGGCCAAGATTGTTTCCAGACATCCAATGGTCAAAATGAGTGCTGGGATTTGCTCAGAGTAGTGAGAGAAACTGTTTGGGTGTATAAAAGGCCAAGAGGAAGCAACAAGAAGGGAGTACTTAGTTTAATTTCAATAATGAATGTCGTATTTTCATTTTCTTAGACTTAAATAGATTTTCAGTGTATTTTTAAGGTTCTATGTATCAAAAGTAACTTGTTTAAAGTGTATTGCAACTCTTTTAAGTCTAAATTCCAGTTTATGTTCATGTTTCAAATTTCATGTTAACTGTTGAATTTTTCAATTTCAAACTCTAAATCTCAAGCTTCAATCAGCTTCTTTCCAAGTTAAAACAAGTTTATATTAGCTTATAATAGCTTTTTATAAGCTTGTATTTAAGTTTTAAACAATATTGAAACTTGGTCAACAAAAGTCAACATGGAGCACAAATGATGCAGGAATGGAATGGGGTGATTCAGGGATGGGAATGGGTTGATTTAGAAGCAAGGTGGTTGGTTTAAAATAGTTAGTGGTTACTGTGGTTCTGGTTTGATTGATAGCAAGCCATTGTGGCTAGGGACACTTGTAAGTGTTTTTCAACAATTAATAGCATAGTCTGTTTTTTGTGGTTACAAGTAGTTATAATCTGTCCATTAAGGTGTATTTAGGTTGTCTCAACATAGTTTGATCATTGAAACTAGTTGGATTAATAGTTAGCTTATTTAAATTTGCTAATCAGTGTATAAAAGGGTGTTTGGTTCTTTGAACTATCATCTTTTAGGTATATTCATGGTTAGGCTTTGTAGATTCATGCTTGTTAAGCTCATTTGAGCTCATATGAGTCATTAAATTGAGTCCGCAACCACCTAAAGTCAACATCAATTAAAATCGCTCAACTGCTTAACTGTTGTGAATTTTGGATTAGCAAACTCTTGATTTGTGTTTAGAATTATTAAACATTGCTTGCATTGAGTTCATTACAACATATTACATCATTATGAGCCTAAAATTGGATTCAAATTTCATTTTGGTCAAACTTTACCAAACTGTTTCAAAAGTCAAAACTTGAAAAATGTTTTGAGCCCAGCGGAAGGAATTTTCATGGACTCATTCTTGGACCAAATCAAGTGAGATTTGTTGTTTGAAAACTTCCATTGGTCTCATTTCTTATAGTCATTTTGTAGAATTTTACCAATTTTTATAAGCTTCAAAAGAGCTTGTCTTTTAGGTCCCAAGTGCCTGCTCATAAACTCGGCATAAACCGAGTTTTCTCAGATTTGTGCAAGCTTGCACAAGGTTCATAAGAGTTTCCTTAGGTCTGATTTTTGGTTTGCTAGGTCTCAACTAGGTCTACTTTAGGTCCCCATAATTGGTTTCGATTTCTAGCTTATTTGAGTGCTTATTCTTTGGCGCCAAAGTAGTACCAAGCTGTTTTTGTAAATAAGCTAAAATACATCAAATCTTGCTAATAGCATTGCAGAGGTTAAAGCTTGTTGTTTTAGTTGCATTTGAGTACTTATAGCATATTAGAGCCTCTGTGAAAAGTTGGTGGCTTATTGTGGTCATTGGCTTATTCAAAGTGCTTATCTATAAGCACTTATCATAGCGATTGCATAATTCTCCACACAAGCACTTGTTTTCCATTTTCCTAGATTCCTAACATTATTTTAAGCTTATCTTGAATTTTTCAGATTTTTCTAAGTTTGTTTGCTATTTTTCTGCATTTAAATCTATTTTTAGCACTTTTTAATTAGCTTTTAATCCAATTAATTAAGAAAAGCTTCAAAAAAATAATTTTTCATTTTTCTTAAGTTAAGATAAATATAAAAGACAAAAAATATTTTTCTAGATTTTTCTTAGTTAAATTTGTATTTTAAATAATTTAATTAGTTTTAAATAGTTTTAATTCCTAGAAAATAGAAAATAATCGAAAAATATAAAAATAGTTTTGAAAATTCTCTTTTGATATTTTAGAATTTTCTAAGTCTTAATTTTATTTTTCTAGCTTTATTTCACATTTTCTTGTATTTTAGGCTAATATTAAATAGTTAAAAATAGTTTTTAATTAACAATAATTAGGTAATTAGTTATAAAAATAATTTCTTTTTCTATAAATTTTCTTTTATCATTAGGTTTGTAAAAATATCATTTTCATATTTTTAGGATTAATATTGTATAAGTTTCACATTTTCATTTTTACGTCACGTAGTTTTTAATTCGGTTTATAAAACATAAAACAAAAACATCATTTTAAAAATAGTGATAGCGTTTATTTAATATTTTTATCTTTTAATTTCCTTTAATTTGCATTTAAGCCGTTGTAATTTGTTGGCTTTTTTCGTAGTTATAATTAATTCGATCTCTTTTCCATTCAAATTCCTCGATCACTATTCGTTTGGTGATCCATTGCATAGCTCATTTGGGACATAACGACCGGGAAACACTATACTCCCGGATCTTCATTGCATTCGTGCTTGAACCGTTTTAAGTTTGTTTATTGGCCATTCACAAGTGGTCACTTGAGTGAAAACTTGACGGTTCAAACACGCATCAAATTTTGGCGCCACGCCGGGAGTTGTCTTGATCTATCTTCCGTTTAGCGATTAGTAGTTTGAATACTCACTCATTTGTTCATATCATCCATCTATCATCTATATATATATCCATATTTTCTTATAAAAATCCAAAACCCAAAATGACTAAAACGATAAAACACAAAAATATTTTTCTTTTGTTTCTATATATGTATCAAATATAAAAATACAAAAGATTTGTCGTTTTTTTTAATAATTAACAACTTAAAGATTACCACCGCAAACCAAGGCAAAGGCACTACCTAACTGGGGTGCGACCATAATAAGTTCCCGAACTAAAGATTTAAAACTTGCCTTTGTGTCCTTGTGATTGGTGTACCTTTTTCAAAGCCATTCATCTTGTGATTATTGGTTAAGTTCATCGTTGTTTTGCCTCGATTTTGTGTTAATTGATTTTGTTGTGATATCTACTTGTCGTAACCGTAAAACCCATAAAGATTCTTCTCACCCCATTTTTATAAAACGTCTTCATAATTCCCATTTCTCTCCTTAACTCGAGTTTCCTTAGAGTTAACTCTAGTGTATGCGCACTCGCTCTTCTAGATCCGTGAGCCCATTTCGTGAGCTTGTCAAGATTCCAAGAAGGCGTGTTCAGAGACTTTCGCTCCTTCGGTCGGATCGAGATCCGGATCGCTCACACTACTTCCGTTATCATGGCGGAAGAACGCCTATATGTGAGCTTCTCCGTGCACCCATCGACGGGTATGGAGATGTTATTGTTGTACCACCATTGTGGCTAAAACTTTGAACTCAAAACCGGTTATCAATCTTGTAACCTCAAATCAATTCTACGGTTTTGAGCGGGATGATCCTCATGCTCATATTCGATGGTTTAACAAGATTGCATCTACCATCAAGTATAAGAATGTCCCTACCGATGTTTGTTAAGCTTCTTCTTTTCCCATTTTCTCTTGAGGGCAAGCCCGGATTTGGCTTGAAAACAACCCCCGGCCTATTGAGACATGGGAAGATCCGTGAAGAAATTTGTGAATGAATTCTATCCACCTTCCAAAACCACGAGTCTTAAAAATGAAATCATCAAGTTCACTCAAAAGTTTGATGAACCCTTGATGAATCGTGGGATCGTTTTAAGGAATTGCTTCGCAAATGTCCTCACCACGGTTTCTCCGAGTTGATGCAACTCGATACTTTCTACAATGAAGTGAGTCAATCGATCAAGATTCTCTCAATTCCTCCACGGAGGAAATTTCCTAAGCAAAAGCATCAAAGAAGCTTTAGCGATAATCGAAAACAAGTCTAAAGTCCGACCGCACGAAGCAAGCGGTTGTTTCCCAAGTCGGTGTTGGTCCTTCTTCTTCTTCATCGCCCGTGAGTCAATCTAGCACCGATGCTAAGATTGATAAACTCACGAAGCTATTCAAGCTTTGGTTCTTCCAACCAAAAGAAAGTCTTTTTCCACAAACTTCACCTCCTGTGAAGTTAAGAAAGTGGAAGTCTGTGTTACTGTGGTGGCCCCATGCTTACTATAATCAGATGGCCACCGATGGTAACCCTTTGAAGCCAATCTTGTGGGCGGGATGTCTAATCGGGAGGCAATCAATATCGTGCTCTATAGACCGAACCACCGCCCTAACCACTACTGGACCTCCGGTTTCAATCAAAACCGTAATCAAAATCAAAATAGACCAAACCAAGGTTTTCAAAACCAAGGTAATTTCGGTCCAAACAACGGTTTTCAAAATCGAATCAAAATTTCCAACATCAAGGAAATTTCAATAGAAACCAGTCGTGGAAATTTCAACCAAGGGTATTTTCATGCCAATAATCAAGGAAATTTTCGTAATCAAGGCCCTAATCCTAACAATAGAGGCTAGAATTTTCTGTGCAAACTCAAGCCATTGTTCCAACTGGACCATCATCCGATGAGTTGTTGAAACAATTCATGAAATCCCAAGAGGAAATGAATCGGTTGTTGGTCACCCGATTTCGACATCAAGAAGTCTTTAAATGATCGACCCGGGCTCGTGTACTCTACCTAGCAACACGATCGCTAATCCGAGGGGCGATGCAAAGGCGATCACAACCAAGTGGTGCTTCATATGATGGACCCGCTATTCCTACTACCTCTTCTTCTTCTCTCCGAAGGTAGTGGAAAGTGAACCCGAGGCGACAAAGGACAAGGAACTTCCTACTAATAACGGAAGTACTAGCAATGTCCATCCTCGTGTTGTCCGAAACCCAATACCAAACTAGAGTTGTTTTGAACCTCCGGTTGGTAACCCTAAATCCAAAACTTCTATTCCTTACCCTCACGTTTACATGAGCAAAGCTCCGAGAAAGCTAGTCATCAAATGGAAAAATTCTTTCAAATTTTCCAAGAACTTCATTTTGACATAAGCTTCGCGGATGCCATCATGTTGATGCCCAAGTTTGCATCTACTCAAACACATGTTGAGCAACAAGGAAAAGATGTTTGAAATGGCTAAGACTCCTTTGAATGAGAATTGCTCAATAGTCTTGTTAAAGAAGCTTCCGAGAAGCTAGGAGATCCCGGAAAATTTCTTCTTCCTTGTGTTTTTCCGGGATGATTGAATGCTTTGCCCTTGCCGATCTTGGTGCAAGCATCAATCGATGCCTTATTCAATGTGGAAGAAACTTTCTTCCGAACTTATTCCCACCGCATGACTCTTGAGCTTGCGATCGTTCTATCTCGCGTCCTCTTGGCATCGCCGAGGATGTATTCGTGAAAGTAGGAAAGTTCCATTTTCCGGTGACTTTGTGGTTGTTGATTTCGATGCCGATCCTCGAGTTCCTCTCATTGTTGGACGAGGATTCCCGAGGACGGGCCGTGCTCTTATAGATGTATTTGAGCAAGAGATCACTTTACGTGTGGGTAATGAAGTCATACCTTTAACCTCGATCGGACTTCGAGGTACTCCTCAAATTATGATATCGAATCAATTAATCGAGTCGATTTAATTGATATTGCTTCGAGGAGTACTCTCAAGAGTTTCTTGGTTATCTTCATAATTACGTGAGTGGGAATTCCACCACATCTTCTCAACCTATCATTGCCGACTCTTCCCTCTCTCACTCCGTTTGAGGGAGGTGACTTCCTTCCGGAAGAGATCGATGAATTTCTTGTTATCGATGAATCAATTCCACTGGAATTGATGGTGTTTATGATTCGGAGGGGATATTCTTTATCTTGAGCAATTGCTTAATGAAGATCCATTACCTTCACTCCTCCGAAAGAAATCACAATTGAGGAAATCAAATCAAGACAAACATCTCTCGATGAATTTCCGAGGTTGAACTTAAGGACCTACCTCCTCATCTCGAGTATGCATTTTGGAGGGTGATGATAAATTACCCGTCATAATTGCTAAAGACTTAACCGAGGAGGAGAAAACTGCTCTCATAAAGGTCTTGAAGTCACACAAGCAAGCAATTGCTTGAAACTCTCCGATATTAATGGTATCAACCCCGAGTTTTGTACTCACAAAATCTTAATGGAGGATGACTTCAAACCAGCAATTCAACATCGAGAGAAGGGTGAATCCTAAGATTCACGAGGTTATCAAACAAGAGGTTCTCAAACTTCTTGATGCCGGTTTGATTTACCCGATCTCGATAGTCCTTGGGTTAGCCCAATTCATTGTGTTCCAAAAAGGGTGGCATTATTGTTGTCACAAATGAAGAAAACGAGTTAATTCCAACTCGATTGGTTACGGGATGGCGTGTGTGTATTGACTATCGAAAGTTAAACGAAGCCACCAGTAAAGACCATTTTCCTCTACCCTTCATGGACGGATGCTTGAGAGATTAGCAGGAACGAATACTATTGTTTCCTTGATGGTTTCTCGGGTTACTTTCAGATCCCCATTGATCCGCCGGATCAAGAAAAGACCACATTCACCGCCCATACGGGACATTTGCCTATAGACGTATGCCTTTTGGCTTATGTAATGCTCCCGCACGCTCCAAAGATGTATGATGGCAATTTTCCACGACATGATCGGGAAACTATGGAGGTGTTTATGGATGACTTCTCGGTCATTGGGGACTCGTTTGATACATGTCTCTCCCATTTAGACAAAATGTTAAAACGGTGTGAAGACACCAATCTATGTCTAAATTGGGAGAAGAGCCACTTTATGGTCAAAGAAGGCATAGTCCTTGGCCATAAGATTTCCAAAAATGGGATCGAGGTAGATAGAGCAAAAGTTGATGTTATTTCTAAACTGCCTCATCCTACTACCGTCAAAGGTATTAGGAGTTTTCTAGGTCATGCCGGGTTTTATCGTAGATTCATTCAAGATTTCTCTAAAATCGCTCGGCCTATGACCCATCTTCTCGAAAAGATGCTCCTTTTATCTTTTCTCCCGAGTGCATCAAGCTTTTGAAACACTAAAGAAAAAGCTACGGAAGCACCCATTCTAGTTGCCCCGATGGGATTTACCCTTTGAGCTCATGTGCGATGCAAGTGATTTTGCTATCGGTGCGGTCTTGGGCAACACAAAACCAAGCATTTTCACCTATCCACCACGCAAGCAAAACTATGATCAAGCTCGGACCCATTACACCACTACGTAAAAGAATTATTAGTTGTGGTGTATGCGTTTGAGAAATTTCGTCCATATCTTATATTGACCAAATGCGTGGTGTATACGGATCACTCGGCTCTCAAATATCTCTTTGCAAAACAAGATGCAAAGCCGAGATTGCTCCGTTGGGTTCTCCTCCTACAAGAATTTGATATCATTATTCGTGATAAAAAGGAGCCGAGAACCTAGTCACGATCATCTGTCGATTAGAGAACCCTCACCAAGATGTGTTCGAGAAAAGGAAATTAATGAAACATTTCCTCTCGAAACACTCAATGTGGTTTCTTTTCGTGGAGACTCTTCTACCCCATGGTTTGTTGACTTTGCAAATTACCATGCGGGTAACTTTGTGGTGAAAGGATGTCGTCCCAACGAAAAATAAATTCTTTAAAGATGTGAAACATTATTTCGGGACTACCCTACTTGTTTAAAATTTACGCGGATCAAGTCATCCGGCGATGTGTGTATGGTCGAAGCTATTGACATTCTCAAGGCTTGCCATTCGGACCCACTGGGGACATCATAGCCCCAACTACACCGCCAAGAAGGTGTTTGATTCCGGATTCTATTGGCCCACGATCTACAAGGATGCCCATGAATTTGTCAAAACCGCGGACGCTTGTCAACGTCACGGAATATCTCACAAAGGAATGAAATGCCGCAAAACGCCATTCAAGTGTGTGAGATTTTGACATCCGGGGCATTGACTTTATGGGCCATTTCCTTCTTCCCGTGGTAACAAATACATACTCGTGGCCGTTGACTACTTGTCAAAATGGGTTGAAGCTAAGGCTTTACCCACCAACGATGCCCGAGTTGTGGTAAAATTCTTAAAATCTCTCTTTGCTAGGTTTGGAACTCCACGAGCCATAATCGTGATCGTGATACGCATTTTGCAATGACCAATTTGAAAGAGTCATGCAAAAGTATGGTGTAACTCACCGTCTCTATGCGCACCACCCACAAACAAGTGGGCAAGTGGAAGTTTCTAACCGCGGGATAAAGAATTTTGAGAGGACGGTTGGTGAAAACCGTGCCTCTTGGTCGGATAAGCTAGATGACGACTGGGCCTTCCGTGACGACTTACAAAACACCCATCGGGTGCACTCCATACAAGCTTGTGTACGGAAGGCATGTCATCTACCGGTTGAGCTCGAGCACAAGGCATCTTGGGCCTTGAAGCATGCCAACTTTGATATTCAGACGGTGGTGATCATCGGAAAGTTCAAATGAATGAATTAAATGAACTCCGTGATCAAGCTTACGAGAACTCTTTGATCTACAAACAAAAGACAAAGAAGATTCATGACTCAAAATCAAGAACCGCGTTTTCAACGTTGGTGATCGAGTCCTTCTTTTCAACTCAAGATTGAAGATTTTCTCGGAAAATTCAAATCCCACCGGTGCGGTCCATTTACTATCGCTAAGGTTTATCCTTATGGTACCATTGAGTTATCTCAACCCGATGGTCCTAATTTTAAAGTGAATGGTCATCGAGTGAAGCATTACTTTGGAGAGGACATTCCCCCGTGGTTGTCCCGGACTTACAAACTTTCCCCATGAACCAATGAATGCGGGATCGAGTCAAGCTAGCGACTCGGAATCAAAAACAAGTAGCATGCCATATGGGTTGTCACCCATATTTCTCGAAATGTCACGAAGTTTGTTACGGTTAGCCATTCACAAGTGGCTAGCTTGTGTGACAAAACTTGACAGTTTAGATTCTTCTTTCTACTTTCTACCACCCTAGTGTGGGGGTTGCCCACATGTTTTGTGTCTAAGTCTTATCCATAAATATAAAAAAAAAAAAAAAAAAAAAAAATCTTTCATAATAATGGCCGTAGTATTTCCCTTTTACGTTCTTTGTTTCGCATAACCGCGGTACTTTGAATATTGAGGGCAATATTCATTTCTAAGTGTGGGGAATTCTCACAAATTTCATATATTATCCGCCCAATTCCCGTTTTGGCCAAAATTTTTTTTTGGAGTAAGTGTTTTACACTTACTCAATTGGTTATCATCCGCCATGTCTAATAGACAAAAGGATTGGCTAATCCAGAGCAAACGGCTCTTGGTAAAGATATCTCAAATCCGTTGACGGCTTGCAATTTGCCCAAAATTGTATGGTATTCATTTCACCATATCCTAAAAGTGAAGAGTTGGCTAGCCCGCAAGTTTATGGCTTGTGGTAAAGGCGATGGAAAACCATAATTGGTAATCGACTCACCAAAGATAATATTGATAATTTATCTAAGAGTTGGCTAGTCCGAGCAAACGGCTTCGGTAAAGACAAAATCAAATCCGTTGAAAGTCGGTGGTTTGCTCAAAATCACATGGTTATCGATGTACCATGGTTCTTACTTGAACCGAAACATTTGGCTACTCCGTAAGTAATGGCTTTTGGTAAAGAGATTCAAATCCATTAAGTTTTTCTCAAAAGATTGCTAGGGACTAGCAATAGTTTAGTGTGGGGATTGATGAGTGTGTAAATACTCATCATTTTGGGTCTATCTGAATCGCAAAACACTTAAAATGCTCACAAACACATCAAAATATCGAAAATATTCCAAAATTGCATTTTATATGTTTCGGATGCAAAATGTTCAAAATCGATGAAAATGAGCAAAGTTTGCATAATTGGCGCTTTGGTCCCCAAGTTTCAAAAATTGTCAGAAATAGTCCCTGAGCACATAATTTCAAAAGTAAAATCACCAAAGGTCCTTTTAAAATCATAACTTGTCAAAATTAGTCCTTTGGTGAAAAATATCAAAAGTTTGAGAAAATTACAAAATTAGTCCTTCAAGTTTGAAAATTGGCAAAAATGGCCCCTGGAAATTAGAAAATGGCAAGTTTGGTCCTTGTACTTTTTGAGATTGTCATTTTCAGCCCTTGGAACAACTTTGTGATTTGGCGAGCAGGTCCTTGAATTTCGTAAATTACAATGAGGTCCTTGTCATTATTAAACCTTTAAACCCTTGGTCCCTTGTCACAACCATTTGACCCCGCCACTAACCCAAATTGGACCCCTGTCATTAAAACTTTGGACCCCTCCAATATTATAACACTAGTCAAACCTCCTTTGACTTCCTCATTTCCTCCCAACTCACGGGTTCACCATCATCATCATTTCCCCCGCACACCTATGCAAACACTCCTCCATCATCACCCTTACCCTCCTCCAAACACAACAAAGCCAAGGATGCATTTAATGCATCTTTAAACCTAACACTCAACCTCCAATGCTTAAACAACTTTTGGCGCCAAAACCAATTGAATGGCCAAGATTGTTTTTCACATCCAATGGTCAAAATGAGTCTTTGGATTTGCTCGAGTAGTGAGAGAAACTGTTTGGGTGTATAAAAGGCCAAGAGGAAGCAACAAGAAGGGAGTACTTAGTTTAATTTCAATAATGAATGTCGATTTTCACTTTCTTAGACTTAAATAGATTTTCGATGTATTTTAAGGTTCTATGTATCAAAAGTAACTTGTTTAAAGTGTATTGCAACTCTTTTAAGTCTAAATTCAGTTTATGTTCATGTTTCAAATTTCATGTTAACTGTTGAATTTTCAATTTCAAACTCTAAATCTCAAGCTTCAATCATCTTTTTCCAAGTTAAAACAAGTTTATATTAGCTTATAATAGCTTTTTATAA
Source organism: Chrysanthemum lavandulifolium (assembly GCA_022545495.1). Lineage (NCBI taxonomy): Eukaryota > Viridiplantae > Streptophyta > Magnoliopsida > Asterales > Asteraceae > Chrysanthemum > Chrysanthemum lavandulifolium. The sequence continues at coordinate 291,063,300 of CM040240.1, forward strand.
GCTTGTATTTAAGTTTTAAACAATATTGAAACTTGGTCAACAAAAGTCAACATGGTGCACAAATGATGCGAGGAATGGAATGGGTTGATTCATGAATGGAATGGGTTGATTTAGAAGCAAGGTGGTTGGTTTAAAATAGTTAGTAGTTCTTGTGGTTCGGTTTGATTGATAGCAAGCCATTGTGGCTAGGGACACTTGTAAGTGTTTTAAACAATTAATAGCATAGTCTGCTTTTGTGGTTACAAGTAGTTATAATCATCCATTAAGGTGTATTTAGGTTGTCTCAACATAGTTTGATCATTGAAACTAGTTGGATTAATAGTTAGCTTATTTAAATTTGCTAATCGGTGTATAAAAGGGTGTTTGGTTCACTGAACTATCTTTCTTTAGGTATATTCAGTGGTTAGGCTTTGTAGATTCATGCTTGCTAAGCTCATTTGAGCTCATATGAGTCATTAAATTGAGTCTCGCAACCACCTAAAGTCAACATCAATTAAAATCATCTCAACGCTTAACTGTTGTGAATTTTGGATTAGCAAACTCTTGATTTGTGTTTAGAATACTTAAACATTGCTTGCATTGAGTTCATTACTACATATTACATCATTATCAGCCTAAAATTGGATTCAAATTTCATTTTGGTCAAAGTTCACAATTGTTGTCAAAAGTCAAAACTTTGAAAATCAATTTTGAGCCCATCGGAAGGAATTTTCATGGACTCATTCTTGGACCAAATCAAGTGAGATTTGTTGTTTTATAAACTTAAGCTGGTCTCATTTCTTATAGTCATTTTTGTAGAATTTTACCAATTTTTTATAAGCTCCAAAAGAGCTTGTCTTTTAGGTCCCAAGTCCCCTGTTCACAAAACTCAACATAAGCTGAGTTTTTCTCAGCTTTGTGCAAGCTTGCACAGGGTTCATAAGAGTTTCCTTAGGTCTGATTTTTGGTTTGCTAGGTCTCATCTAGGTCTACTTTAGGTCCCCATAATTGGTTTCTGATTTCTAGCTTATTTAAGTGCTTATTCTTTGGCTGCCAAGTAGTACCCAGAAACTGTTTTTGTAAAATAAGCTCAACACATCAAATCTGTGCTAATCACATTTCTGAGGTTAAAGCTTGTTGTTTTTAGTTGCATTTCAGTACTTATAGCATATTAGAGCCTCTGTGAAAAGTTGGTGGCTTATTGTGGTGTTTGGCTTATTCAAAGTGCTTATCTATAAGCACTTATCATATGATTGCATAATTCTCCACATAAGCACTTGTTTTCCATTTTCCTAGATTCCTAACATTATTTTAAGCTTATCTTGAATTTTCATATTTTTCTAAGTTTGTTTGCTATTTTACGCATTTAAATCTATTTTTAGCACTTTTAATTAGCTTTTAATCCAATTAATTAAGAAAAGCTTCAAAAAATAATTTTCATTTTTCTTAAGTTAAGATAAATATAAAAGACAAAAAATATTTTTCTAGATTTTTCTTAGTTAAATTTGTATTTTTAAATAATTTAAGTAGTTTTTAATAGTTTTTAATTCCTAGAAAATTCAAAAATAATCAGAAAAATATAAAAATAGTTTTGAAAATTCTCTTTTGATATTTTAGAATTTTCTAAGTCTTAATTTTATTTTTCTAGCTTTATTTCACATTTTCTTGTATTTTAGGCTAATATTAAATAGTTAAAAATAGGTTTTAATTAATAATAATTAGGTAATTAGTTATAAAAATAATTTTCTTTTTCTATAAATTTTATTTTATCATTAGGTTTGTAAAATATCATTTTCATATTTTTAGGATTAATATTGTATAAGTTTCACGTTTAGCGTTTATTTAATACGCTTTTACGTAGCATTTTTTAATTGGCTTTTTTTATAAAACATTAAAACAAAAACATCATTTAAAAAATAGTGATAGCGTTTATTTAATATTTTTATCTTTTTCAATTTCCTTTAATTTGCATTTAAACCGTTGTAATTTGTTGGCTTTTACGTAGTTATAATCAATTCTTAGTAAGGATCTTTTCCGTTCAAATTCCTCGATCACTATCGTTTGGTGATCCATTGCATAGCTCGTTGGGACATAACGACCGGGAAACACTATACTCCCGGATCTTCATTGCAATCGTGCTTGAACCGTTTTAAGTTTGTTACGGCGAACTATTAATTGAATTACGCCATTCACAAGTGGCTAGGACTTGAGTGATAAAACTCTCATCGATTATTCAATTAGGGTTTGTATTTTAATATTTTAGGGATCTTGCCTACTTTAGTAAATTATTGCTATTGGTTTGATTAATTGATGATTATGATGATCTCCCCATGATATTTTGATTCATGTCCTAATCACTATGGGTCGATTTGGGCATTTTGGCTTTATTTAAAAATGGTTTTGGGTCAAACACGAACCTAGTGGGTTAGGCGCGGTCCCTCAGCACTAATAGGTTAAAAATATATAAAACGTTTTACCACTTGAAAAAATTGATGGTTCCGGCGTAATATATTGCTTAAAAATTGACCATATGAGGTGCTGAGTTTGGGAAAGTTACGGCGTAACTTGGGGGTAAGTTACGTCATAACTATTGTAATATGTGATTACGGCGTAACAATTTCGTTAAGCTACACCGTAACCTCTGAAATTATCTAATTACGGCGTAATTCTTATAATGGTTACACTGTAGCTTTACATCAGTAAGGTCTGCACTTACTGTTATTTGTCTTATTTACAGGAGCAAACAACCCCGCCAACTGGTTTATGTTTCTGGTATACGAAGATGCTGGGATTAGGCAATTGTGCCTTAACGAGTTCGAGAAATTAAGGAGGAAAGATATTAGTCAACCGGAAGCTCTTGATTTTGAAGCATTTGATAGTTTGGAAAATGGGAAAGCTGGTAGGAAGTTGAGGAAGTTTTGCAAAATTTAAGTTCACGTGTAATGCAGGAGAGTTCACATGTAATGCGTGGTTGGTATGTGCTAAAACACATACCTTTTCTTTACCAAAACAGGCCTACAATAACCAAGAAAGAGCCGTTTATTCCTAATAATTGTTGGTTTCTTGAGTTTATGCATGTGCAGGTACGGATATAACAAAACACGCAAAAGAAAGCCAAATCAGACAAAAACCTGAGCACGAGAGAGAAAGAGTGCTAAAGCTGAGCCAGAAGGTCAGAAGTGAGCATTTGTGAAGATTTCTATGCTGAGAGGATGATTTATGAATGATTTGATCAACTTTAAATAAATGGCATAATCAGTCCCTCAAGTTTTAGTATCTGGCAAAAATTACCCCTAAAGATTCAAATTGGCAAAAATGGTCCTTGATTTATTTAATATTGATAAGAAAGACCCTTGGAGTACTTTTTAGGAATTACACAATTAGTCCTTGGAAATTCAGAAGTTACATGTTTAGTCCCTATGTTAATATATGGATCCAAGGCTAGTCCTAATCCAATCTATTAATATTCTCAAGTTCAAAACTACTTAAGACAAACATCAAGCCCAATCTTGCACCCATTTGTAACTGACCACCCAATATCCAAAATCCGTTTTATCCCTTTACCCACCCAAGTCAACTCTCACTTACCCGGTCAAAGCAGTTAAACGCAATAAAAAATAAAAAAAGACTTACCCGCCAAATCTGTTTATCCCCTTTTCACCCAAACCCAGTATTATAAACCCTAATTTTCCCTTTGCATCAATTGAGCATAATCACTTCAATTAAGGACTAAAACGTACTTTTTGCTGACAAACCAGACACACGGAATGCCAGGTTGGCAATCCGTGTGTCACATTACCCATTCCTTGCTTTTGACTGGTGGACGCAACGTGGAATGATTGATGCTAAGGTCTAGATTGATTTGATGACATGAAGGGATGATCCAAGGGATGAAAAACAAACAGAGAAAGCACAAGGCTCAGCTTCTGGATCCTTCCAATCGTTCAAGCTTGCCTATAAAAAGGCCCTTGATTCACACTGTATTTCATGTAGAAGTAGAGTAGTAGTTCTGAGTAGATTATTAGCTTATAAATGTTTTTAGTGTTTTAAATTCAATTCTGTATTTCAAATTCAAAGTTGTACTTAGATTTTAGGGTTTTGGCCGTACAATAGCAACGTACTTTGTCAAGTGTGCCGATCTAGTACGCGTACTTTTTTTTGTTCCACTTAATGTAACGAACTTTCTGGTTTTGTACCAATCTACCCCATGAAACTTGTTTAACCTTCTACGTAGTATTTTTTCCCAAAACGCCGCCACGTTGGATTCCACTATAAACCCACTGATAAGGTTTTAAAAGGTACCATTTTGAGGGTCGTTTAAGTCCTTATTTGATCACTTTTGTATCCGTTATTGCTTAATATCGCTCCTTTTCACTTTTAGGTCTCGTGAAGGCAAAATGCTGGAATGGCACTTATTTGGACGAAAAGGCGAATATATGAAGAAAATGGCCAAAGTCGGAATCGAGGCACTCACGCCATCGAAGTTAGAAGGCGACGGGCCAAAAGCTATTGGCGACGCCGTCCCAAAATTATTGTGACGGCCGTAACCCAAAACTTGTATTTTCAAGTGACGACGCCTAGTGGTGAAAGAGTAGGCCGTCGCTACTCGACGGCCTAGATGCAATCCGCACGACGCCGAAGTCAAGAGGACGGCGCCACGGACATAAGGTGACGCCGCCGCAAGGTTAACGTGGCCAAGACGAAACCCTAATGGCGGCGACACGACGCGCCACTAAACATAAGGTGACGCCGTCGCAATTGTAATCTTATATATAGAATCCGAATTTTTCAATCTTTGTGTGGAGAGTCTTGGAGTAAAACCTAAAACCGAACCTAAGGTGTCTTGTACAAGATTTTAGGGTTTTAAACCCTATCTTACATCAAGATAAGTCTTTACTTCATTAATTCAATTATGTCTTTGATTATTTGTGTGTATGCTTGCATGTTCTCCATGTCCGCTAATTTATTTGTGTGTTTGCTTAGGAAGTATGAAACTTAATTATTGAATATTGATTGGTTGTTTCTTATCTTAGTTGATTAATGATCTAGTAATGCGATAGGTCATTCGTTGTGTACTTAATGCTTGATTCATCTTTGTGAACCTTAGAATATAATTACCGAGTAGTTGTAGGCTAAACCATCCAAAGAGCGCTTTAGAGTAGGAGTTTATAATCCCTAGTGGGTTTGTAGACAAGACCCTTTGGTAAGTTCAAAGAGTTAGGGAGAAACGATACCCTACAACTTTAGACTCACAACGCAACTAGAATAAGACGTGACACTCAACCATCAATAGGAGATAATTAAGGAGTAATACAACTTAAGTAAACACATCTTTAAACTATCATACGAGCACACATTAATTAGACATAGACTCCCACAACCTTAGTTTAGATAATTAGATAATAGTAGAGTAATCGGTAGAAATACCAACCCCCCAATCCAATACCCGAGATTTGTACCTTTCCATTTTCATAAAACATAAAAAGATAAAAAAATAATCTTCCTCAACCTTAACCTTAGCGTAGTAACTCCTTACTAGCATTCCTATTCCCCTAGAGAACGATATCAATACCCGTGGCTTACCCTAATTACTACACTACAACGATTAGGTTCATCGCCTAGGGTGTTATAAAACTTGCTCAAGAAAAGGAAGTTTCCTTGACCCCAAAGGGAATACTTACCACTATAACAACGACTAGGCGCCTAGGTGTGTAGCGTTATCAAGTTTTTGGCGCCACGGGAATAGAATAGCTAGTTAGTAGTCCACCTCGCTTAGGTTTCTTTGCTTGATTCCTATCAAGTAAACTTTTTCTCATTTTTAGATTTTCTTAGTCTATCCCCTTCTTCGTGATTTTTGTTCAGAACCCCATCACTTTTCATCATGGAAGGTGATAACCCACTACCATTCATCAACCCACCACCAAATGACCCGCCAAGAGCCCGTGCATTTGGTGAATACTCAAGACCAAGCCACCTAGGCTATAGGAACACCATTGAGCTTCCCGACCAAGCCCAAACTACGGCCCGCGATCCGACACCATCCGGTTGGTGCAAAATGGATGTGCATTCCATGGACTTCGTTCAAGATCCAAATCAAGATCCGAGGATTTCTCAAAATCGCCGATTCCATCGACCTTGATGCTACTACTCGGGAGACCACGCTGCGCCTCTTCCAATTCTCTACGGGACCAAGCTAGTAATTGGCTTGAGCGACTTCCCGCCGGCTCCATCTCAAGTTGGGATGATCTTACCTCTCGCTTCCTTGCTCAATTTTTTCCACCGTGGAGAACCACTAAGCTTAGGCGAGACATCTTGACATTCCAACAGCCCAAGGTGAGTCTCTTTACAAAGCATGGACTCGATTAAGGAATTACTCCGAGACTTCCACACCATGGCATTGATCTTTGGCTTCAAATCCAAATCTTCTATGATCATACCGACTTCATCACTCGACGATCCATTGATCGAGTGCCGGTGGAAGACTCAACGACTTTAATGCAGAGCAATCATGGGATATCATAGAGGAGCTCACGATCAAAGCTACGAAGATTGGAGTGAATCTACCAAACTCCGATTAACGTGGTTAATGCCATATCCACTCCTCCCGAATCCTCCGATACACTCAAGAGCAATTGAGTGCCATCGAGAGGAATCGATTATCTTATGGAAAGGCGTAAAAGAGCACCCGTACAAATTCCTCGAGAGGTCGCCAACCGCCCACTCCACCAACCGCCCACACCTCTTTCGAATCCCCAAGTCGCGAGCAAAACCCAAGTTCCGCAAGGCGCCTGCTCTACTTCCCAATACCACTTTCACCAAGCTTCAAGGATCAAATGAGGAGTACATGGCAGCTCATAGAGAGATTAGCCGATTTGAAGAGGAGGTTTATAGGCGAGAGAGGAAATGCAAGCAAAATGAAAGAAATGATGGATTTGGTAATTGAATTTACCAAAACAAAGGCTCCCAAAAAGTGCTCGAAGAAGCAATGATTGCCCTCCCACTTCATTTGTAAACGCCGCTTCCATCATGCCCGAGAATGCAAGGGCCGAGATGTGGAAAACCGAGGAAAGCACGAAGGATGAGTCCGTGCCTAATGATGAACCCGAGACCATTGAGTACTACCTTAAGCACGAAATCAACAAGAAAACCATTGCAAACCAAGTAAACAACTTTAGGTACAATGAAGTTCTTAGGAAGCTCTTGAAGGAAAATGATGAAGAAGAATACGACGCCTTACCTATGGAACCTCTCAGATGAGTTGGTTATAAAAACCGTTAACAAGAAAACGAGACACCACAGTGGAATTTCGTGATACCCGTTAGTATCGGTGACATGGACAATATAAATGCCTTGGCCGATCAAGGACCGATGTGAACATAATGCCATTGTCAATCTATAATAAGTTAACTAATGAGAAACCACCAAAACCGACCTTAGACTTTCCTTAGCTAATCATACTTATGTTCACCCCGTAGGAATCGTTGTTGATGTTCTAATTGAGGTGGCTAACATCGCTTATCCGTGGATTTCGTGATCATTGATGTTGAGGAAGATAAAACGCACCCTCATTCTTGGGACACCGCTCGCCACCGCCAAGGCAACCATTAAATGCGGAGAAGGCATCATGATACTCAAAGCGGAAAGGGTACGCTAGGATACCCATCGTCCCAAGATACCCTCTTAAGATCATGGAAATGATTACGGTGGAAATCGAAAAGCCCGGCAACAATGTTAAGAAGAAGATGAATGACTGGGAAAAGGGCTTAGAGACTTTATGGTTCAAGGATTGTATGCAACCTTGTGGAAACCCGATAAAAGTTAGGAAGCAATCCCACCTCAATACCTAAGGTACAAAAGGACCCTAAGGAATTTCTAAAGGGAGAAAAGTGCTCTTGTATAGATCTCGGATAAGGGCATTACGAGGAAGAAACAAACCAAGATGGTTTGGGCCTTTCACGCTAAGGAGACCAATTTAAAAGATAAAACCGTCGCCATAATTGACAAGTTGGCAAGGAATCCACGGTGAGCATACAGCGTCTACACCCTTTCGATGAAGGGAAAACAAAGGGTCAAGAGGGCGGTAATGAGAAAACGTCAGAGCACGACTATGAGTCTAGCTACAAGACTCTTAAATAAAGAAAAGCGCTTCGTGGGAGGCAACCCATGTTTAATTGTTTGCTTGTTAGTGTCTTATATCTTTTATTAATTGTTTATCCTCATGTTTAAATTTGTAAAATGCTTTATTTTGTTTTTAACCTCGCCTTAATTGCATATAAAGGTATTTTACATAAGGGATAAGTGTAGGAGGATTACACACGCTTTCAAAAGAAACGTAAACATGAGAATAACAATTAACTAAAAGATATTTATGTTTGTTTGTTCGAGTCAAATGCTTGTATCGAGTCATAATGGATGTTTTGCGTAAATTTTTCCAGATTCTAAAGATGTAAATTTTCCGAATTTTTCCGTAAAATCGCACCGCTTTTTGTCAGATAACCGACGGCGTCAGATTGCAACCGACGGCGCCGTGAAGGAGTAAAACATCGATTACTTTTTTCTCGCTTTCGAGCTATTTATAAATTTTGGAATTTTCCGTGTCTTAATTTTCTTAGAAATTCAGTAAACATCCATTCCACAAGCATTATATCCTAGTTTAAATCGAGTCTTATATATATTATTACCGCCGATTTTACGCGAAGGTTTCGTTTGTTTTCTTCAAGTGTGCAGTTTAGTTTGTCAAGAAGAAGTTACATAAGATTGGAAGGAGCTTTTCACGCAATAATTCTTCTTGAAAAGAATTTAACCACCACTTTACACGGATCCTACCGAGCTAATCGGGAGTATTAGTTTTTTCGCTTTTAATTACCTTCTTTATCATAACTTTGATATTTTCGGGAACATTGGGGACAATGTTCGGTTTAAGTGTGGAGGAAAATAAAACGGAACTTTGAAACTATGCTTATCCTTGACTATTTGCTTTGTCCAATTGTGATTGTGTAATAAACCATGAGAAAATGTCGGTTAGGGTAATTTTGGCACCAAATTTAAAAATTTTCATGACATATAGGAGTGGGCCATTAGTCTTAACATAAGCGCCTCATGGATAGGAAGTTATATGACTAGCACAAAACCCTTTACCACCCAAATTCCACCAAAATGTGAGGATCGCCTTAGATTAGTAGGAATTAAAGCATTCATCTTTAATGCTTAGAGTGTGAACCGTAGTATATTAGATTCTAGAACTTGTTTTGTGATGCATTCCGAGATCGCAAGTGAGGCTACACTTGTGTAGTTAGGAATAACTAAATGATAAGAGGCATTAGGATAACCCTTGTTTGACACCGTAATATAATTACTTCTTCCACATCGGTTGAGTAATTCCCCACACCCTTTGCGTTGTACTCATCTTTAGTACACGATACCCCTAGTTAACCCCTCGAGCCTATCCTTTTCGCGGTTCTCGTGATGTTTCGGTTTTTCCGAATATCAATGAAGAGCATTGTTTACACCCCACCCCAAATATACACCCAAATCGCCTTAGCCTACCCCTTATGCACTCACTTTTAGTGCAAATGTTTGTTATCACCCTAAACCCTTAGTTCAATTATCTAGTTGCTTGCATAAGTTGCTAAGTCGAGTCATATCCTTTGTATACGCTTTGGGATGATTGGGATTCATGGAAAAGTTAAAGTTTATGAAATGACGGAAAGGAACGTTAAAATTCAAATTCCCTTTGTTTGCATAATAATGTACCCCAAGTGTTTTGATCTTTTCAAATCGGGTCAAATTAGTGTTAGAGTAATAAAAACTCAAGTGTAGGGATGTGCCTATAAATCCCTAGTATTTTGATGTTATCATAGAGGATGGTAGAGTAAAAGTGTATGAAAAAAAAAAAAAAAAAAAAAAAATCGAAAAAAATAGAAAAAAGAAAAAAAAAAAAGAGTGAAAAAAAAAAAAAAAAAAAATCGGAAAAAAAAAAACATACGGGCTACCATCCTACATCTATCTTTTAAATTTATGTTTGTTTATTTCAGCTTATCTAGAGTTTAGAGTGTCGAGTCTTGGCTTAGCAACGCCATTCTTCATATGCGCTAACATAAAGATTTTGACTTACCACCACTAAATAGCCTATCCCACCAAACCCTTATTTCCTACCGTAAGCCTAACATTACAACCCTTTAAAAGACCTCTTTGATAGTCTTTCCTAGGTGCTTACGCCAAAGCGATGAAGGTTTGATCTATTCTCAAGCCTATGGTAATCTATGTACTAGGACCGTTAATGAGTGTTTATCTTCCATTTCCTATTTTGTTATATTTCATATATACACCCGAGAGAGATGTGAGTATCCAAACACCCCATGTGAGGTGCTAGTATGTAATTCCGTGCTTGTTATGACTTTTATGGGCTTATATGTGTTGTGGACCGCTTTGAATTAATGCTTCATGACCCCTAACTTATAAATTAATTGGTTAAAGCACATTTGCTTGAGGACAAGCAAATAACAAGTGTAGGGATATTTGATAAGGTTTTAAAAGGTACCATTTTGAGGGTCGTTTAAGTCCTTATTTGATCACTTTTGTATCCGTTATTGCTTAATATCGCTCCTTTTCACTTTTTAGGTCTCGTGAAGGCAAAATGTCGGAATGGCACTTATTTGGACGAAAAGGCGCGAATATATGAAGAAAATGGCCAAAGTCGGAATCGAGGCACTCACGCTGTCGGTTAGAAGGCGACGGTGTCAAAAGCTATTGGCGACGCCGTCCCAAAATTATTGTGACGCCGTAACCCAAAACTCGTATTTTCAAGCGACGACGCCCGTTGGTGAAAGAGTAGGCCGTCGCTACTCGGACGGCCTAGATGCAATCCGACGACGCCGAAGTCAAGAGACGGGCGCCACGGACATAAGGTGACGCCGCCGCAAGGTTAACGTGGCCAAGACGAAACCCCATGGCGGCGACACGACGCGCCACTAAACATAAGGTGACGCCGTCGCAATTGTAATCTTATATATAGAATCCGAATTTTTCGCCTTTGTGTGGAGAGTCTTTGGAGTAAAACCTAAAACCGAACCTAAGGTGTCTTGTACAAGATTTTAGGGTTTTAAACCCTATCTTACATCAAGATAAGTCTTTACTTCATTAATTCAATTATGTCTTTGATTATTTGTGTGTATGCTTGCATGTTCTCCATGTCCCGCTAATTTATTTGTGTGTTTGCTTAGGAAGTATGAAACTTAATTATTGAATATTGATTGGTTGTTTCTTATCTTAGTTGATTAATGATCTAGTAATGCGATAGGTCATTCGTTGTGTACTTAATGCTTGATTCATCTTTGTGAACCTTAGAATATAATTACCGAGTAGTTGTAGGCTAAACCATCCAAAGAGCGCCTTAGAGTAGGAGTTTATAATCCCTAGTGGGTTTGTAGACAAGACCCTTTGGTAAGTTCAAAGAGTTAGGGAGAAACGATACCCTACAACTTTAGACTCACAACGCAACTAGGAATAAGACGTGACACTCAACCATCAATAGGAGATAATTAAGGAGTAATACAACTTAAGTAAACACATCTTTAAACTATCATACGAGCACACATTAATTAGACATAGACTCCCACAACCTTAGTTTAGATAATTAGATAATAGTAGAGTAATCGGTAGAAATACCAACCCCCAAATCCAATACCCGAGATTCGACCTTTCCATTTTCATAAAACATAAAAGATAAAAATAATCTTCCTCAACCTTAACCTTAGCGTAGTAACTCCTTACTAGCATTCCTATTCCCTAGAGAACGATATCAATACCCGTGGCTTACCCTAATTACTACACTACAACGATTAGGTTCATCGCCTAGGGTGTTATAAAACTTGCTCAAGAAAAGGAAGTTTCCTTGACCCCGAACGACGCTGTAGCGTTATCAAAGTTGTCATTGCACAACTTATTAAGAAACGGGTCTTCAATAGTCCTATTTGGTATTTGTACGCCTTCTTCTCCTACAACATCATCATGTCCATATCCCTTAATTTCTTCCATCTCACCTGCCTCATCATTTGAAACCTCATCAGACCTATGTTATTTTGTAACCAATGACTTAAATCATATCCATGATGTTCCACATCCAAATCTATTTCCTTTTCATTCTTAAAAGCTAGGGCAACTAACTCAGCTAGGTCATTATCATCCTTAATCTCTTTTAACCCATTACTTAACTCTCTACCAGGAATAAGAAAGTAAATACCTTTTACGGGGAATTGACATGCTTCTTTTATCAGCTTGGTCAAACGATTGACTGTCATACCAACGAAATCAATGTCTGGTATTCGCGATACATCACCTTCCTTATACATGAGAGGTGACGGGTTGAAGGTACCATCATGGTAGAAATTAACTGGTGTACGCATTTTATTAAGGGGTAATTGATGGATTAGAACATAGATTTAATTTGATGAAATTAGGGTTAGGGTTCTGGTGTTATGAAAGTAATTGGGGGAAATTTTGAGCGGGGTGAGTGTGCTTGAGTGGGTGTGTGGTGTGTTTTTAATCGATTTTAATATTAAAAAAATCCATTTATTAATTCTTGCCGGTTTGCAAACTTTTTATCCGGTAGCCGGTCACATGATGGGTAGATTGGAACAAAAACAGAAAGTTCGTTACATTAAGTGGAACAAAAAAAGTACGCGTACTAGATCGGTACACTTGGAAAAGTACGGTGCTATTGTACGGCCAAAACCCTAGATTTTATTAATAAAAGCATTTTAGTTTAATTTCTCATTAATTCCTATTTATCGCTTTGTTGTTATTAATAGCTTATCATTACTTTGTTTGATCTAATTAGCTTATATTTCAAGATTATCAATTTATATTCTTCTAAAACAAAATTACAACAAAAAAAAAAAATAAATAAATAAATAAAAAAATAAATAAAATCAGAAAAATATTAGAAAAATAAAAAAAATATCAAAACTGTTCTTTAAGTGATTTCAGTTTATGTTAATGAAGTTTTCAGCTCTTGTAAGTTCTCACATAGCTTATTAAGTGCTTAACAATAGCCTACTCTGATTCTACTCTCAAGCTACTTTTCAGTCAATATAAGTCAAAGTTGCAGAGGTCTGATTTAATTTGGGATAAGTTGCTGAAATGATATTGGATTTGGGTTGATTGTGATTGATTTGGGATTGGTAATAGGTTTAGAACATTGATCTCTTGATTTCATTGGCAAACCATTGTGGTTGGACATCATAGTACTTCTCTTCTTAAACCGATATAGCTTAAGTTCGAATTGCTTGAATTATGTTTGAATGATTAGATTATAGAGTAATTTAGCTTGTTTAGTTGTGTTTTCAATTAAAATCTTTCGTCATATTCTCGCTCATATTAGTCCTAATCGCATAATTAGGTGAGGTTGGAATTTGAAGGATTTAGTAGTACTAATCTCTGCATCTAGTGGTAATCAATCATATTAGATTTAGATTTAGTTGAACATTAGGTTGATTTAGTAGTTTCTATTTTAAATCTGCATTTTAGGAATAAAAGTGGTGTTCGGATTAGGTATTAGTTCTGTGTTAGAGGACTAATTTGTGGTTAATTCCTTTGGCATTAGTCTCATTTAGGATTATAGAGTTAATTCTGATTCAACTTGTCCTGATTTTCTAAGTGTTAATTCCCCCCTATATCATCGCATTTTGAGTAAAATACTTGTGAAAACATCCTTATTTCTTATTATTTCATTTCAGGACCTATTCGATGTAAGGAAGCTGCAACCGGACGTTTTTTGATTGATTGTCTCCTAACTACGGCATAACCAAGTGATGAAGTTACGACATAACTAAAGATTATGAAGGCTACGGCGTAATCCTCAGCTCAGGTTACGCCGTAACAACTGATAAGCACCCTATTAACAAAGACTACGGTGTAACCCTCAGCTCAGGTTACGCCGTGATTATGAAATACACATGATTTACAAAGACTACGGCGTAACCCTCAATTAAGGTTACGCCGTAGAAATGGATATGCACTAATGATTGAAGAGGTTACGACGTAACCACCTAATAAGGTTACACCGTAACTAGTTCGAAGCCTATAAATGGTCGATGGTTTCACCAGTTTTAAGCATCTCTCCTTTCCCAAACCTTCTAGGGTTTGGGGAGATCAAAACACAGAAGAAGAAGAAGAAGAAGCATGGTTTAGGAGCACTGAATAACGAAGTCCTCGTCTACGATTTCCATTGTATTCGGGTTTGAATTCTATTTATATTTTTCTAGGACTTATACTATGAATTCATATCATTAATTGAAGTTTGCATTTATGTTATTGTTATTCTCTTTAATTCTTTATAGACATTTGCTAGTATTTTCATAGATCGCTAGCCTTGGTAGTATTATAAGCTTGGTAGTATCTAAAAAACTGGGAGATATGACCAACTGACCCTAGTCTGATAGATTACGAAGTATGGAAGGAATTGGCCATAGTACAACCACTCTTCGTGTGCGAACTGACCAAATGATCACCTATCAAGTGGAGGTATTTAAGAGGTTGGGGGAATCTAAGTTCCTAACGGCCGGGTTCCCACTGTCTAGATCTAGTAGATTTAGTGCTTAATGACTGCTATTAGGTTGCCGAATGATCCCGGGTGACCTGTTCATCTTAGTGAGGAATCTAAGAACCATAGGCCATGACAAATTGACCAAAGGATTCTGGTGATAATTAACCACTATATTGAACCTTCATATCGAGAATCAATTCATACTTGTGTTCTTTATTAAGCTTCGCTTTTCTATCTCTTTTCCTTAAATTTCTAGTGTCTGTGTGAGTAGAATAATAACATATCGATGAATTATAACAACCTTGTCATTCCTATATATTATCTATATCATTTCTAATCATCTTAGTTCTTTCAAGGTCACAGCTCTCTTAGGACAATACTCAGATTTACCTAAGGCTTTGCTACATCTGATCGGGTTCTCTGCCCGTTAGTATGTTTCTATCGTAAGTTATCTAAGTTTTATAATTATTAAAAGCAGGATGAAATAGCACATCAGTGTAATTTATTCAATTTTATATGATTAAAACAACAAAATTAGATGATTAGCTGCATATTGACCATTACAAAAAAGTCACTAAAGTTTGCGGGATATTTTTACTAAGTCACTAAAGTTTAAAAGTTGTCATTCAGGTTACTCAACATTAAAAAGCAAACATGTCTATAATTTCAGCGATTTTTACGTTTATTTTATTTATATGTTAAGTAACAAAAAATTTTATGTCTTTACAAGTTCAGTAACCTGGATGACAACTTTCATAAGTTTAGCAAAGTGGTTGACAACTTTCATAAGTCGAGTAACCCGAATGACAACTTTTAAACTTTAGTGACTTAAGACAAATTTTCCGCAAACTTTAGTGACTTTTTTTTGTATAATAACCCTTTTTTTACCAGTATAAGATTTGATCATCTTCACATAAACACATGACACAACCCACAAACACATATACCAAACTCAATTACCAGTATCAAATTTAGTGACATAATAGTTTCATTCTTGACTCTGCATACATGTTCTACCGGGTGTAGAAACCAATCACAATTCAATTGCATTAAATTCTTTAACCATCATTTATGCCATGAAAACCCATTCCATTTCTACAATTAAAAAATTCACATATTTGTTTTCAATTCTTTCCCTAAAGCAAATTTCCAATGTGAGTTAAGATGAATCAACAATCCTATATTTTTAATGGGTTTTGCATACGATTTAATGCGGGTTCAATAATGACAATAGAAAATTAAAGTATGTAGACCAATCTAGCTATAAACACCTAAGATATATACCGGTAATTGTACTTGTGGTTTGTGTGCGTGGTTCACATATGTAATCAAAAATGAAGATTGAAAAAAAGGTTATAATGGTCAATAAGTAGTTATTTATCTAGTTTTTTGTTTTAATTATACAAAATTTAATCTTTTAGATATATATGACATATATAAAGTTTAAGAAGGATATATTTGCAATTATTAGTTTAGGTTGAATATATATGTAATTAGGAGGCTTTGGAAGGATATAGATGCAATTCCCCCTTTTCTTTGTAGGTATTAATCTTTCTTCATATGGGCCTAATCCATTTTTAATTACAGTATTAATCTTAGTCAAATGTATTTATTAGTATATTGTAATCTATAACAAACGTACATTTGTATATCTTTTTCCTTTAATCCATAAAGTATTGTTGTATATTTTGTTTCTCCAAATTTTAAACTTTATGGGCATTATATCGATCAGGGTTTTACATGATTTACTTTTCTAGTTTTCTTATGTTGGTTGTGAAACCGGCCAATTGGGGTTGTCAAAGGGTCGTTTGTGTATTTTGGATTTTAATCGAGAGTAAAGACATGTGAGAAAATTTGGCCTTTGCACACGAAAAGACACCCTAATTGAAAATTCACAATTTACAAAACATTACATAACCAAGTTAAAATAAAGAGTTAATTGCATTTTTGGTCCCTGTGGTATGGCCAAATTGCAGATTTGGTCCCTAAAACTTTGAAAGTGCCCTGAGGTCCCCATTTTCAAGTTTTCGTTGCATGTTTAGTCCCGATCAACATCAAATGACTAAAATACCCTTGTCTTCTTCTTTTCATATTTTCTTTTCAGTCCATCTTTTGAGTTTCTTACATAAATGTTCCTTGTGTCTTGCCATGTTCTATAGATTTAGTCCGATTTTTATTTATTTATTTAACTATTAATATTACATAAATGGACCAACAGTGTAATTTTCAAAAAAATTTTAAAAAAAATTCGAAATTTTTCAAAAAATTTATTTGGAAAAAATTTTGAATTTTTTTTTTCCAAAAAAAAATTTTTGAAAATTTTTTTAGGCAAAACTTTTAAAAAAATTTGAAAAAAATTTTTTCCGAATTTTTTCGAAAATTTTTTCGTAAAAGTTTTTCGAAAAAATTTCAAAAAATTTCAAAACAAAATTATTCGAAAAGAAATTTTCAAATTTTTTTTTTTCAAAAATTTTTTGGAACTTTTTAGAAAAATTGGTTTACTTATATTAGCCATTATAACAACTATTTTCTTTTTAGTTTTTATACGTTTTCGTTCATTTTTATACCTTTTTATTGTTATACGTTTTCGTCCATTTTTATACTTTTTTATTTATCCGTTTTTAACATATTTTTATGCGTTTTTGTTTGTTTTTATACGTTTTCATCCGGTCTTGTACGATTTTGTTCGGTTTTCTCACGTTTTTATTCGTCTTAATCCGTTTTTATACGTTTTTTTTCCGTTTTAATAACGTTTTTATGCGTTTTTGTCTGTTTTTATATGTTTTCATCTGGTTTTGATCTAATGGCTAATATAAGTTATCCAATTTTTCTAAAAAGTTCAAAAATTTAAAAAAAAAATTTGGAAAATTTTTTTCGAATTTTTTCGAAAAAAATCAAGAAAATTTTTCAAATTTTTTTTAAAAGTTGTCAAAAGTTTTCAAATTTTTTTTCGAAAAAAAATATTCAAAATTTTTCTAAATAAATTTTCAAAATTTTTTTAAAAATTTTTTAAAATTTTCGATTTTTTTTTAAAATTTTTTTTTAAAAATTTTCGATTTTTTATTTTAATTTTTTTGAAAATTACACTGTTGGTCCATTTATGTAATATTAACAGTTAAATAAATATTAATAGTTAAATAAATAATAAAAAAAAATCGGACTAAATCTATAGAACATGGCAAGACACAAGGACTATTTATGTAAGAAACTCAAAAGATGGACTGAAAAGAAAATAGGAAAAGAAGAAGACAAGGGTATTTTAGTCTTTTGATGTTGATCAGGGACTAAACATGCAACAAAAACTTGAAAATGAGGACCTTTGGTGCACTTTCAAAGTTTTAGGGACCAAATCTACAATTTGGCCATACCACAGGGACCAAAAATGTAATTAACTCTAAAATAAAATATGCACAAGATGGCGTGAATAGGTTGTTACGTCTAGATTATCACGCAACTGATCACGACACTATCACATAAACGAGTTAATCCAAATAGTCACACGATGCCACCATAAGAAAACTAACTATTATGTATAGGTAATCGAACCATCATCAACCATTGGTGCCATACAAACTTTTCCATCCACATCCAACTGATCAAACATATGGAAAAGTGCTACACTCCTACCAATCACAGAAATCACTTGTAAGGCACTCATCGAGAGGGAGACCATATAAATTGTTCATCCGAGTCATAACCTTGTCCATCATTTCATTAGATGGATTGATTTGTTTATTAGCCACTTTCTCCAAGTTTTCAAGAAAAACCTGATGAAAGGTATCAATGGTATTCTTTAGCATGTCTAACGACTCCACACAAGTTTCACTTAGCCCGTTATGTTCATCTCTTTTGCGTCCACTACCTCCTACACTCTCTCGATATCCGTAGAACGAAGAAACATTCCCACTAACGTGCAAGTCCTTAGCTTCCAAACACGGTCCTAATTGATTTTCTTCTACTATGCCTTCATCTTCACCTCCAAAACCGTTTGCTTGTTGATACTTAGCTATGTCTTTGCAAAAGATAGTGTGAAGCTTGTTGTAATAAGGAAATGGCTTTGTTGTAAACTGAGCAGCTAAAGAAGTAACCCAGTCATCTTCATCACATAACCATGCTATAGTCAACTCTAGAAGAAGATACAATCCACATCGAATGCAGATTATACATAGAAAGAGCTTGATTCAATGTAACACAATGTAATAGCTAGTTTCTATTCAATGTAACAGTAATAGAAGTAGTGTAGATAGTTGTAGCATAGTTGATTTTTATCTTTGACTTGCATCTTGTATAAATACTACACTATAGTATGTTTTTCAGTTTAATGAGAAATCACAATTTGATTCATTTCACTCCTAATTCAATACGGTATCAGAGCACAATTAGCTCCGCCATCATGTAACAACTCCGCCACCACTCAACAAACTTTGACCACCATCTAACAAACTTTGACCACGGTCAACCACCACAACACCATCATAGATCATCCAAAATGTCAAAATTCACCAAATTTTACCATCACAAGAATCAAATCACCATTCTAATCACAATCACACAATCGTAATAGATCACAACAATCAAAATACATTCAAGATTCATCAAAATTCATCATAACGCGCTTCCGCCAAAACTTATAACTACCTTTCTTGATCATTTTCTTCCATTAACATCTTCCAAAATCACCATGACAAACTCAAAAACAACACAAACAATTCATCTTCATCATCACAACAACCAAACACCGATGATGTCAACTCCATTCATCATCCTCAGATTTTCACCAAAATGACCATCCCGGCTTGATTCTCGATCTCCAAGAAACTAATCGGATCAAGAAACTATAGCAGTTGGAGGCGTTCTATGATGATAGCTTTCAATGCTAGGAACAAGTTGAAACTGATTAATGGAGAGTTTGATGAACCTGCAACAACTTCACCCATGAGATCTTTATGGGAAAGGGCAAATGACATGGTGATTTCTTGGATACTCAATACAGTTTCTGAACATATTGGAAATAATCTCAGTTTTGTGAACTTTGCTACTGCCTTGTGGAATGAGTTGAGTGAACATTACTCTCAGTTGGATGGTCATATAGTTTATCAAGTTTCCAATGAAATAATCCAGTTGAAACAACTTAACACACCAGTTGAATTGTATTATCACAAACCAAGGGATTTTGGGATGAATTAGATGCTTTAGAGGCTCCTTATGCTTGCACTTGCAGATGTGATTGTGAGAATGGTAAGACCAATGGTGAAAGAGAGAAAAGGAAGAGATTGATTCAGTTTCTTATGGGGTTGGATGACATTACACCAACATCGAGGTAGATACTCTAATGCATCCATTACCACGAGTCTCCAAAGCCTACAAGATGCTCGCACAAAGAGGAGAAGCAAAGGGACATACCAAAACCAATCCAATATCACTTCCCACAGCCCTCAATACCTACAACACAAACAAACACAATCAATTTCCAAAACCAAATACCACTAATGCTACTAATCAGTCATCAAATGGATACAAGAAAGCGCCATTCAGGAAGGGAATCACTTGCACAAACTGCAAGTAAGAAGGACACTATGGTAATGAATGCTACAAGATAGTTGGATACCCTCCTGGTCACATATTACATGGCAAATTTGTACCACCATCTCAGAGGACACAACAACATTATAAGGGCTCAGTGAATGCAGTCATGGGGGGTGAAGATTCTGAACAAGAGATCCACACAACAGCTCTCACTATGGCTAATACTTCAGGCAATTCAACTGACCCATATGTCTTCACCAGTTGAACCAAGTCCTTCTGATGATGCAGAACCAAAATCAAAGGGAGTTCAATGCTACAAATCTCCCACACATGGCAGGTATAAAGTACATTTTCATTGCTTTTTTTTCATCTGGTATTAAGGAAATATGGGCAATTGACAGTGGTGCTACTGATCACATCTGTACTTGTCTCACCTTAATGTTTGAATACAACATTGCAAGCACCCAACCATAGTTTGTTTACCAAATGGGAAAACCACATCTATCACAATCACTGGATCAGTCCAAGTCACACCACACCTCATCCTTAAGGGAGTCCTTTACATCCCAACATTCACTTACAACCTAATTTCTATCAACAGAATTACCAACTCTACACACTCATCAGTCACTTTTACTCACAATCAATGCATCTTTCAGGGCCATGATGGCTCCAAGACATCTGGAACACTACATGGTGGACTCTACACACTCACACCAACTCCTCTCACAAAGACTGGCATCTCTACTCCATCTACTACAACAATTCTCATCAATAACAGTTCAGCTTACCTATGGTATGCAAGACTTGGCCATCCTTCTTTTCAAGTCCTAAAGAAAATCAAGTCCATTTCTCCTATTTTCCATTGTAATATAGATTCAAAATGTACTATATGTCCTTTGGCCAAACATCACCTTTTACTATTTCCAAACAGTAATTCTCATGCTAGTAGTATGTTTTCTCTTGTTCACATGGATGTATGGGGTCCTTATAAGCATCCAACACTCAATAAATGTAAATATTTCCTAACCATTGTGGATGATTTTTCTAGAGCTACATGGACATACTTCATTCCCTCTAAACACCATGTATACACAGCCTTTCAAATTTTCAACTCCTATGTGACTACACAGTTCAAAACCAAAATTCAAACAATTAGGAGTGATAATGGAATAGAATTCATAAACCAATCTTTCACTGATTTCACTCAATCACAAGGTATAATACACCAGACTTCATGTCCATACACTCCACAACAAAATGACAGAGTTGAAAGGAAACATAGACAACTTCTAGGATGTCCATACAATCCACAACAAAATGCCAGAGCTGCATCCTAGCCTCCACTTATCTTATCAATAGAATACCATCCAAAATCCTCAATCACAAAAGCCCATATGAAATATTGTATAACAAACCTCCAAACCTTGACAATCTCAGGATCATTGGTTGCAGAACACATGTTTACACACACACATGACAAATTTAAACCAAAATCAATCCCAACTGTCCTAGTAGGATACCCACCAAACCAAAAAGGCTATATCCTATATGATTCCAAAACACGAAAACCATTGTCGCAGAAATGTCATATTTGATGAAACAACCTTCCTTTCCACACACCAAGTTTCACACCAACTCATGACCCATTCACATCACCATTACAATACTCATACATACATCCACCAACTCCTCCACAACATTCACCATCTCCATCACCAATATCATCTTCTAATTCTGTCCCAAACACATCAACCGGTTTACACCAACCACTCCTATCTCAACTAACACACCTCAACCAGAATCTGAATCAAACACCACCAATACTCCAACAATTCATACTTCACCCATATCTGAACTGATAAGGTTTTAAAATGTACCTTTTAAGGGTCGTTTAATCCCTTATTTGATCACTTTTGTATCCGTTATTACTTAATATCGCTCCTTTTCACTTTTAGGTCTCTTGAAGGCAAATTGTGGAATGGCACTTATTTGGACGAAAAGGCGCGGATATCTGAAGAAAATGGCCAAAGTCAAGAATCGAGACACTCAAGTCTGAAATACAAGGGACGGCGTCAGTGTTATCTGTGACGCCGTCGCATCACTTTTGTTACTACTCGTAAAGCAAATTGCTTATTTTCAAGTGACCGTGTCGCTTTAAAAGAGTAGGTCGTCGCAACTCGCACGGCCTAGATTTGATCCGACGGCGCCGAGATCGAGGGGATGGCCACAAGCATAAGGTGACGCCGCCGCAAGACTAACGTGGCCAAGACGAAACCATAACGACGGCGACCGACGCGCCACAAATCATAAGGTGACGCCGTCGCGATTGTAATCTTATATATAGAATCCGAATTTTTCAGTTTTAAGGTGTACTCTTTTGGAGTAAAAACCTAACCCGAACCAAGGCTGTCTTGTACAGTATTTTAGGGTTCCAAACCCTATCTTACATCAAGATAAGTGTTTTACTTCATTAATTCAATTATGTCTTCAATTACTTGTGTGTATGCTTGCATGTTCTCCATGTCCGGCTAATTTACTTGTGTGTTTACTTAGGGAATATGAAACTTAATTATTGAATATTGATTGGTTGTCTCTTATCTTAATTGTTAATGATCTAGTAATGCGATAGGTCATTCGTTGTGTAGTTAATGCTTGATTAATCTTTGTGAACCTTAGATTATAACACCTAGAGTAGTTGCAGGCTAAACCATCCAAAGAGTACCTTAGAGTAAGAGTTTATAATTCCTAGAGATTTTGTAGACAAGACCCTTTGGTAGTTTCAAATAGTTAGGGACAAACGCATACCCTACGACTTTAGACACACAACGCGATTAAGAATAAGGACGTGACAATTCAACCATCAATAGGAGATAATTAAGGAGTAATAAAACCTAAGTAAACACATCTTTAAACCATCATACGAGCACACAATAATTAGACATAGACTACCCTCACCTTAGTTAATTAGAAAAGTAGACAAGTAGAGTAATCGGTAGAAATACCAACCCCAAATCCAAACCCCGAGATTCGACCTTTCCTTTTCTTAAAAATAAAAAAGATAAAAAATAATCTTCCTCAACCCCAACCTTAGCGTAGTAACTTCTCACTAGCATTCCTATTCCCCAGAGAACGATATCAATACCCGTGGCTTACCCTAATACTACACTACAACGATTAGGTTCACCGCCTAGGGTGTTATAAAACTTGCTCAAGAAAAGGAAGTTCCTTTGACCCGAACGACGCGTGTAGCGTTATCAAGTTTTTGCCGTCGCCGGGAATAGAATAGCTAGTTAGTAGTCCACCTCGCTTAGGTTTCTTTGCTTGATTCCTATCAAGTAAATTTTTCTCATTTTAGCTTTCTCATAGTCTATCCCCTTCTTCGTGACCTTTGTTCGTAACCCATCACTTTTCATCATGGAAGGTGATAACCAACCGCCGCTTCCCCTACCAACCCCTTTAGACAACTTAGAACCCACCGCTCCACCAAAACCCTTCTTGAACCTTTTGCGTAACCCAAAAGAGAGCTCAATAAGCGAAGAAAAGCTCTCCATGATTCGAACCTCAAGGCACTTCCATCAACTTTGATGAAGTCACAACCGACGAGGAGTCCTCTCATTCCCCACAATCCTCGAAACCATCATCATTGACGATCTCGAGCCAACATGGCGAGGAAATTCCCGCCACTCCGGTCAATGGACCCATCAATCCTCCCCGAGCAAAATCCCTCGGGGAATAATCTTCCCCCTCGGCATCTGGATTTACTAGTGCCATTGTCTACCCTTCGAGCAAGTCAATGAGGTATTGCATGCCTCGACATTTGGCTTATCCAAAATGCATGTCAATTCCATGGATCCCATAATAAAACCCAATCCACCACATCAAACAATTTTAAAAATTAGTGATGCTATCTATGCCGACGGGCATCCAAGGAGACATCTAGACTCCGGTTTTCCCATTTTTCTTCAAGGATGTGCCAAGGAGTGGCTCGATAAGCTTCCTCCAAAGTCTATTTTCACGTGGAACAACTCACAACCAAGTTCACCAAGAAGTTCTTTCCCTAGAAGAAGCGCATTAATTAGGAGAAAATTCTTCACTTCCATCAAACAGATGGAGAATCTATCATTAACTCCTGGAATCATTACAAAGATCTTATTCAACAAGCCCCACACCATGGTATCAACCTTTGGTTGCTTGTTCAAATCTTTTACGACAATATCTCCCGTAAGGATCAAAAAGGCATTGACTTCTCAACCGGGCGAAGAATTTCTAATCTCACTGCGGAAGAAGGGTGCAACCGCATTGAGGAATATGTTCAATACCAAGACAACCATTGGAATGAGCCAATAAATGCAATAAGTATCTCTACTTTCTTGAATGAAAAATTTTCAACTTTCGATGATCGGATTAAGAAAGCACAAGAGAAGCTTGCATACCTCACAAAATCGCCAGAACCAAAAAGTTATTTAACCCATACGTTATATGCGACATTTGTGGAGGGCCACACGAGAGTGATGAGTGTGATGACACACGCCAAGAAAGCGCCTTCCTTTCCAAATATGATATTTATGATGACCCTTCACCCTCACATTCTATCAAAACGATGAATGCAACCCTTGGGCAATCTAAAATGGAAAATCAAGGAAAGGAGGATCGAATACACCATCCGTGATGCCTTTGAAAAGAACTCTTAAAAGGTCTTGAGGGTTGATTCAAGAGCAAGAAGTCAATTAGAGAGTCAATTCGCCACCTCCATAAAAGAATAAGCTTAATCTGCCCACCCATCACGATCCAACTTGCGCCATCACTACTCGATCAGGAATTACTACTAAGGAAATGAAGCAATTCTTGAACCTCCTTCAACTCCTCACGATCCCCCTCCACAAACACCAGCACCTGCCCAGCGACCAACTCTCGCACGGATTCCTTATCCTCTCGTCTCAAGAATCAAAAGGTCAAGAAAACAATGAGAATATTGTCTTATTTAAAACGAGCTTCCGTCAACATACCACTTCTTGGCGTATTCTATCACATCCCTAAACATAGCAAATACTTCAAGAGGTTAATATCTAATCGGAAGAAACTTGAAGGGTTGATATCATTAGGAGATGAAGCTTTCATCCAGAAAGGCCTGCCCAAGAAGAAAGAAGATCCAAGAAGTTTCACCATCCCTTGTTCTATAGGGGCGCTCTCTATGAAAAACGCCTTGGCGGATCTTGGGGCTAGCATTAACCTGATGATCACTCCCTGTTCCTCAAACTCGGATATTCAGGACTGAAACCAACCAGGATGAGTATTCAATTAGCTGATCGATCAATCAAATATCCCATTGGGGTTTGTGAAAATGTTCTTGTAAGGGTAGGAGAATTCAAGTTTCCAGTTGATTTCGTGATTTTGGAAAAGGAGGAAGATAACTCAGTCCCGATAATCCTTGGAAGATCTTTCTTGGCTACAGCTCGTGCCATTATTGATGTTCATGATGGTAAACTCACTTTACGAGTGGGGTCCGAGAGCTTAACCTTCGACATCAAGGATTCTATGAGTCTCCTCCTCCTAAGATCACCCTATTTATTTTGTTGAGGAAGTTGATGAATTTGTTGATGACATAGATGGCTGCATTGATGAGTATCTATTAAACGAATTCATAAATGATGATAACAGCACAATAGGCGACAACGAAGAGATTAAGATGGTTGGAGCAGTTTCCTTTTACCCGTGTAAGGAAGAAATTGAACCCCTTGAGCTGCAAAAGCCAGTAAACAAGCTAAAACCATCAATCAAGGAACCCCCTACCTTAGAACTAAAAGATCTCCCGAGCCATTTAGAGTACGCCTTCCTTCAAGGAAAGGACCAACTCACTGTCATCATAAGCTTGTCGCTGACCACTGGGCAAAAAGAGAAGCTCTTGGATGTTTTAAAAGAGTACAAAGAAGTAATCGTGTGGAGCGTGGCTAACATTAAGGGTATTGATTCTACATTCTGTACTCATAAAATCCTCATGGAAGAAGATTACAAACCAACCGCTCACCGCAGAGAGGTCAACCCTAACATTAAGGAGGTAGTAAAGAAAGAAGTCATCAAGCTCCTCGATTCCGGCCTTATCTACCCCATTTCGGATAGCCCATGGGTCACCCCACCTGTGGTTCCAAAAAGGGAGGAATGACGGTTGTAAAGAATGAAAAGGGTGATTTAGTGCCACAAAGAACGTTCTTGGTTGGCGTGTTT
This sequence comes from Chrysanthemum lavandulifolium, assembly GCA_022545495.1. Taxonomy (NCBI): domain Eukaryota; kingdom Viridiplantae; phylum Streptophyta; class Magnoliopsida; order Asterales; family Asteraceae; genus Chrysanthemum; species Chrysanthemum lavandulifolium. Next base: position 291,089,575 of record CM040240.1, read on the forward strand.
GTATCGACTACGAAAGTTAAATGATGCCACCCGAAAGATCATTTTCCTCGCCATTCATTGACCAAATGCTCGAAAGGTTAGCGGGCATGAATACTACTGCTTCCTTGATGGCTTTTCGTGATATTTTAAATTCCATTGCTCCCGAAGATCAAGAAAGACTACGTTTACATGCCCATACGGGACGCTTGCCTACAAGCGAATGCCCTTCGGTTATGTAATGCACCCGCCACCTTTCAACGATGTATGATGGCCATATTCCATGAATTAATCGATGATGAGATGGAAGTCTTCATGGATGATTTCTCGGTATTTGGAAATTCCTTCGACCTTTGTCTTTCCAACCTTAGGAAGATGTTGAAACGGTGCGAAGAAACTAATTTGGTCCTAAATTGGGAAAAATGTCATTTCATGGTGAAAGAAGGAATTGTCTTATGGCATAAAGTCTCTGGAAATGGAATTGAGGTCGACAGAGAAAAAATCGAAGCGATATCCAAACTCTCCTATCCTACCACCGTTAAAGCCATTCGCAGCTTTCTAGGTCATGCGTGTTTTTATCGAAGGTTTATTAAAGACTTATCGAAAATTGCTCGGCCAATGACACATCTTCTTGTTAAGGATGCCCCTTTTGATTTTTCTGGAGAATGCAAAGAAGCATTCAACCGACTAAAGAAGGATCTTACTTAGGCACCTATAATGGTCACCCCTGATTGGTCTCAGCCATTCGAGATCATGTGTGATGCTAGTGATTATGTCAGAGGCGCCGTGCTCGGCCAAAGGAAAGAGAAGCATTTTCAACCAATCTACTATGCTAGCAAAACCATGAATGTAGCGCAAGAAAATTACACAACTACCGAGAAAGAGCTTTTAGTCATGGTTTTGCCTTCGACAAGTTCGTGCAATATCTCGTTCTTTCTAAGACTGCGTCTTCATCGATCACTCCGCCTTGCGCTACTTGTTTTCCAAGCAAGATGCGAAACCCCGACTAATTAGGTGGATTCTATTACTTCAAGAATTCGACATTGAAGTTCGAGATAAAAAGGGGGCTGAAAATCTTGCTGCTGATCATCTGTCACGCTTGGAAAACCCTGATCTTGAGAAACTCGATTATACTGAGATTCGTGACTCTTTTCCCGAGGAACGGCTAATGGCCATTAAGAGATTGAGCCATGGTATGCGGATTATGCTAACTATCTGTCCAGTAGGGTTTTGCCAAACTACATGACCAAGCAAGATAAAAGGAAATTCTTCACTACGCTAAAACATTAGTTCTGGGATGAGCCCTTCCTATTCCGCATATGCCCCAATCAAATCATTCGACGTTGCGTGGCCGGAAGGGAGATTGATCAAGTTCTGAAAGAATGCCATGCGAGACCATCTGGAGGACATCACGGTGTAAATGTCACGGTACGAAAGGTTTTCGATGCCGGATTCTACTGGCCTACTATTTTTTGAGACGTTAAGAGATTAGTTCAAACATGTAATGCATGCCTACAATCGGGAAACATCTCGCGAAGGGATGAATCACCTCAGAATTACATCCAAGTCTGTGAAATATTCGATGTTTGGGGTATAGACTTCATGGGACCTTTTCCATCATCCGGAGGAAATGAATACATTCTCGTAGCTATTGATTATGTATCCAAATGGGTAGAGGCTCAAGCCCTTAGAACTAATGATGCGATGGTAGTTATTCATTTTCTTAAAAAGCTCTTCACGATTCGGATTCCCAAGGCATTGATCGATGATAGAGGAACCCACTTTGCAATGCTCAAATGGAGAAGGTAATGAAGAAGTATGACATTCCACATAGATTTTCTACCGCATATCATCCTCGACGAATGGACAAGTAGAAAACACAAATAGGGCATTAAAGCGGATACTTGAAAAACGGTCCACCGTAATAGAAAAGATTGGGCATTCAAACCGGACGAGGCACTCGGGCATTCATAATCGCTACAAAACACCTATCGGAACAACCCTTTTCGCTTAGTATACGGAAGGTGCCACCTCCCTATTGAACTTGAGCAAAAGCATATTCGGCACTTAAGGCCTGTAATATGGATTATTCTGAAGCAGGGTCAAATAGGTTCTTACAGCTTCAAGAATTGGCATGATCAACGAATAAAGAATCCTAAAGAGTTTTTGGAAGGAGATAAGGTGCTCTTGTATAATTCAAGACTGATATTATTTCCGGGAAAACTCAAATCGAGATGGTATGGACCTTTTCAAGAAAGAAGGATGAGCAATGGAGCGGTGGTGCTACTAGACCACGATGGGAGGGAATTTACCGTAAATGGACAACGTGTGAAACCTTATCAGTTGGATAATAATGACATGGTGAACGATGAAGATATTGTTTTAGAAGAAGGTGGCGGTAATGAAGTCACGTAAGGGGCACGACTACGAGTCTAGCTACAAGACTCATAAATAAAGAAAAGCGCTTCGTGGGAGGCAACCCATGCTTAATTGTTTGTTTGTTAGTGTCATATATCTTTTATTGATTGCTTATTCTCATGTTTAAATTTGTAAAAATGCTTTATTTTGTTTCTAACCTCGTCTTAATTGCATATAAAGGGATTTTACATAAAAGATAAGTGTAGGGAGGATTACACACGTTTTCAAAAGAAACGTGAACATGAGAATAAAAATTAATTAAAAGATATATATGTGTGTTTGTTCGAGTCAAATGCTTGTATCGAGTCATAATGGATGTTTTGCGAAATTTTTCCAGATTCAAGATGTAAATTTTCCGAAAATCGCAGATCGGTTTTGTCGGGATAACCGTGACGTCAGATCGCAACCGACGCGCGCCGGGAAGGAGTAAAACAACAGATTACTTTTTTCTCGTTTTCGAGCTACTTATAAATTTTTGGAATTTTCGTGTCTTAATTTTCCGTAAATTTCAGAAACATCCATTCCACAAGCATTATATCCTAGTTTAGTAGAGTCTTATATATATTATTACCACCGATTTTACGAAGGTTTCGTTTGTTTTCTTCAAGTGTGCGGTGTTTAATTTATTAAGAAGAAGATACATAAGATTGGAAGGAGCTTTTCACGCATACATTCTTCTTGGAAAGGATTTAACCACCACTTTACACGGATCCTACCGAGCTAATCGGTTTCATTATCATAACTTTGATACTTTCGGGAACATTGGGGACAATTTTCGGTTTAAGTGTAGGAGGGAAAATAAACGGAACTTTGAAACTATGCTTATCCTTGATTATTTGCTTTGTCCAATTGTATTTGTGTAAGAAACCATGAGAAAATGTCGGTTAGGGTAATTTTGGCACCAAATTTAAAATTTTTCATGACATATAGGAGTGGGCCATTAGTCTTAACAAAAGCGCCTCACGGATAGGAAGTTGCATGACTAGCACAAAACCCTTTACCACCTAAATTCCACCCAAAATGTGAGGATCGCCTTAGATTAGTAGGAATTAAAGCATTCATCTTTAATGCTTAGAGTGTGAACCGGTAGTATAATAGATTCTAGAACTTGTTTTGTGATGCATCCCGAGATCGCTAGTAGGACTACACTTGTGTAGTTAGGAATAACTAAATGATAAGAGGCATTAGGATAACCCGTGTTTGATACCCGTAAGATAATTACTTCTTCCACATCGGTTGAGTAATTCCCCCATACCTTTGTGTTGTACTCATCTTTAGTACACGATACCCCTAGTTAACCCCTCAGAGCCTATCCTTTTCGCGGTTCTCGTGATGTTTCGGTTTTTCCGAAATATCAATGAAGAGCATTGTTTACACCCCACCTCCAAATGTACACCCAAATCGCTTTAGCCTACCCTGTATGTACTCACTTTTAGTGCATTATTGTTATCACCCTAAAAACCCTTAGTTCAATTATCTAGTTGCTTGCATGAGTTGCTAAGTCGAGTCATATACTTTGTACACAGTTTTGGGACGATTGGGACTCATGGGAAAAGTTAAAGTTTATGAAATGACTGGAAGGGAACGTTAATTCAAATTCCCTTATTTGCGTAATAATGTACTCCAAGTGTTTTGATCTTTTCAATTCGGGTCAAATTAGTGTTAGAGTAATAAAAACTCAAGTGTAGGGATGTGCCTATAAATCCCTATCATTTTGATGTTACCGTAGAGGATGGTAGAATAAAAGTGAAAAAAAAGGGCTACCGTCCTACATCTATCTTTAAATTTATGTTTGTTTATTTCAGTTATCTAGAGTCTAGAGTGTCGAGTCTTGGCTTAGCAACGCCATTCTTCGTATGCTTGTAACATAAAGATTTTTGACTTTCCACCACTAAATAGCCTATCCCACCAAACCCATTGTTTCCCTACCGTAAGCCTAACATTACAACCCTTTAAAAGACCTCTTTGATAGTCTTTCCTAGGTGCTTACGCCAAAGCGATGGAGGTTTGATCTATTCTCAAGCCTATGGTAATCTATGTACTAGGACCGGTTAATGAGTGTTTATCTTCCATTTCCAACTTGTTATAATTCATATACACCCGAGAGATGTGAGTATCCAAGCACCCCATGTGAGGTGCTAGTATGTAATTCCGTGCTTGTTATGACTTTTCTTTGGGCTTAGATGTGTTGTGGATTGTTTTAAACCAATGCTTCATGACCCTTAACTTATAAATTAATTGGCTAAAAGCACATTTGCTTGAGGACAAGCAAATACCAAGTGTAGGGATATTTGATAAGGTTTTAAAATGTACCTTTTTGAGGGGTCATTTAAGCCCTTATTTGATCACTTTTGTATCCGTTATTACTTAATATCGTTCCTTTTCACTTTTTAGGTCTCTTGAAGGAAAATTGCTGGAATGGCACTTACTTGGACGAAAAGGCGCGGATATACGAAGAAAATGGCCAAAGTCAAGAATCGAGACACTCAAGCTGCTGAAATACAAGGGGACGGCGTCAGGTGTTATCTGTGACGCCGTCGCATCACTTTTGTGAAGGCTCAGAGAGCAAATTGCTTATTTTTAAGTGACGGTGTCAGGCTTTAAAAGAGTAGGTCGTCACAACTCAGACGGCCTAGATTTGATCCAGACGGCGCCGAGATCAAGGGACGACGTCACAAGCATAAGGTGACGCCGTCGCAAGACTAACGTGGCCAAGACGAAACCCTAATGACGGCGACCGACGGCGCCACAAATCATAAGGTGACGCCGTCGCGATTGTAATCTTATTTATAGAATCCGAATTTTTCGCTTTAGGGTGTACTCTTTTGGAGTAAAAACCTAACCCGAACCAAGGTCTGTCTTGTACAAGATTTTAGGGTTCCAAACCCTATCTTACATCAAGATAAGTGTTTTACTTCATTAATTCAATTATGTCTTCAATTACTTGTGTGTATGCTTGCATGTTCTCCATGTCCGGCTAATTTACTTGTGTGTTTACTTAGGAATATGAAACTTAATTATTGAATATTGATTGGTTGTCTCTTATCTTAATTGTTAATGATCTAGTAATGCGATAGGTCATTCGTTGTGTAGTTAATGCTTGATTAATCTTTGTGAACCTTAGACTACAACACCTAGAGTAGTTGTAGGCTAAACCATCCAAAGAGTACCTTAGAGTAAGAGTTTATAATTCCTAGAGATTTTGTAGACAAGACCCTTTGGTAGTTTCAAAGAGTTAGGGACAAACGATACCCTACGACTTTAGACACACAACGCGATTAAGAATAAGGACGTGACAATTCAACCATAAATAGGAGATAATTAAGGAGTAATAAAACCTAAGTAAACACATCTTTAAACCATCATACGAGCACACAATAATTAGACATAGACTACCCTCACCTTAGTTAATTAGAAAAGTAGACAAGTAGAGTAATCGGTAGAAATACCAACCCCCAAATCCAAACCCCGAGATTCGTACCTTTCCTTTTCTTAAAAATATAAAAGATAAAAAATAATCTTCCTCAACCCCAACCTCAGCGTAGTAACTTCTCACTAGCATTCCTATTCCCCAGAGAACGATATCAATACCCGTGGCTTACCCTAATACTACACTACAACGATTAGGTTCACTTCCTAGGGTGTTATAAAACTTGCTCGAAGAAAAGGAAGTTCCTTTGACCCCGAACGACGCGTGTAGCGTTATCATGAACCAACACCAGAACCTCAACCATTATCACCACCACCACCTTTACCTACCAGAACCTCTACAAGAACTAAGACAATACCCAATTCCCTCAAAGATTTTCAATACAAACTACCTTCTTCCTTTGTCAACAACATCAGATCCAAGCATCATCATTCTAAATATCTTAATTATTCAAACCTCACTCCTACCACCCTCAGTTTTATCTTAAGTATAGATGTTGTTAGTGAACCACAGTCTTATGCCCAAGCTTCCAAACACCAGACTTGGAGAATTGCAATGGAAAAGAACTTGTGCTTTAGAACAAAACAACACATGGACATGCACCATTATTCCTCTTCGAAAACTCCAATTGGATGCAAATGGGTTTATTAGATCAAGTTACATGTAGGACCACTACGAATATCAACCTTATCACTTTAACAAGCGAACCCAACACACAAACACAAACCATATAATGATAAGAATAAGAAGAAAGGATAAAGATGTTGGTGACTTGAATGATATAGAATCCATGTATGATGTGAGAAAAGATAAACACAAGATGTTGTATATTCAATAAAGAAAACACACACACACATCTTTTCACACACCTCAAATGACCATTTGAGGGTATTTATAGTACAAGAGGCATAAAACCCTAAAGGCTTTAGCTTGGGCTTTTATGGGCTTTTCGTGGACATGGGTTTGGACGTGGGATGCTTAAGCTTATATGCGGCTAGCATACCCTAAAGTTTAACCATTTAGCTTAGCCCACCACTAACCCATTGACTATTCTATCACGATATCTAACACACTTTACAAAGTTCCTAATCGTGAATGACCATCACTTCTAATAAAACTATTAAGGCTAACAATCTCCCCCTAAGGGTTGGTCATTCAAACGATGCTCCACTTGATTAGGTCTCTACTTTTCTTGAGCTTGAACTTTGCGTGTAGATATTGAATAGTCTTGATTCTTTATTCCTTCATGCTTTGTGATCAGATAATATGGCTGTCTTCCGTTGTCAACTTCAATGGTTAGGTGTCTCCACGTCATTCTCCACCATGCTCACACTTCTATTTGTCTTTTGGTTACCAATGATGTAGTTCTGGAGTCTTTAAACTTTGTAGATTCTTTGACATTGACGAAGAATCATCTCTTTGATTATGATGAGAACTTTCATGTGTAGTTGGTATGAGCATGTGAAGAGTCTCACGATCCATCCGCTCCGAGCTTCCATAAGAAGAAAACATAAAACAGTTAGTAATAAGCGGTTCCGCACTTACAAGTTTGAATTTCGAGGGTGTTATGAAAGATAGTGTGAAAACACATCTCTAATTCTCACAGAGGCCGTTCTCGAACTGAGTCCCACAAGAGAGATAACGCGATGTACCAAAATACACCTACAGCTCGGATGAGTCACCGAGGTACATCAAGCATCACTTCACGATCAGACCGCTTGAGACACACTAAGCGTAATCCACGGGAGTTACCGGTGACTGCTTTGTCGGTCGCTGATGTTGACCCCGGCAGAGTTTCCATTCAATCATCAAGATCACGGATGTGAAACTTCTCATAAATATTTCGCAAATTGCTAAGATCTGCGAGGACTCTATAATATATCACGTGTGTCCTTATTGATGAACAACAAGCGATGTCATGTCATGTGTTCCTATGAGATCTTTTGATGAATCTTGTGGCTCTAGACTCAATAGTGCATTTTGGTTTCGAGCGGAGACTAGGAGAGGTCTCCTTCTTCAATATCAACGATCTCTAAGAGAAAGTCGATAGATTATGCGGGGTTCCCAGTGAGAATGAAACAAACCTTTGAGAGGAATTGAGTGGCTAGAAGGTTTAGTGCAAGGCGTCATCGGGTCCATGACGCCTTTGTCTTCAATACCGTGTCATCTTAGTGACAACCAAGAGTATATGTATTGAACCCGGTTTCGCCCTAAGGTTGAATATGGAGGGCTATTTCTTTTCACCCTTTCTCATTACATTTCTATTTAATTCTTCAACCCTTCTTTCTCCTTTCTCACATTTCTCCTTTTTCAATCATACCGAGGACTTCTAATACTAACTATTTGTGATGTCCTTGGGTAGATCCTCCGACTCTGGCGGATCATAGGACTAATTTCCTATCCTTAGTCACCTTATAACCCGTGACTGTCCTATTGTTGCCATAAAACCATTTTCCTTGAAAATCTCTTAGAGTGTTTATGATAGAAAACAAGTTTGAGACACTCCAAGAGTTTTATATTTTCGTAAACACTCCCCTTCACATGTGCTCATAAGTTTTAATGTAAATCTGCACATAGAGGGTAGAGTTCGCACTTTTGAATTGATCGGCTCATGATAGACAATTCCCACGAGACAGTTACGTTGCCTAGTTAAAGAGTTCCATTGTAAGTTTTAGGTGACAACTAGCTCTAGTAACTATCTTGAAGTTGTAAACACTCCTTGAAAAGGAGGTTAGACCCATGAAGGTGCATATCTATCACAAGTTTCTCGAGATGGTACATTTATCGACTTTGATTCCTTCAATTCATTGGTTACGCCCGAGTCGAGCTCATTTGAGATTCAAACAACGATCATTAAAACTTTTTGATCACATTTTAATCACGTCTCCTCCCTCAAAATAGCATTTTCGTGATATTTTGATATCAACGGATTAAACAAACAATTTAGAATCTTTTGGGAGACAAACGGATTTGATTTAAGCATGAATTTGGAACATTTTAGTTTTATACTCCCCTTTAATAAAGCATAATCAATTAAAGGGTTTAGAGGAGTTATCTTGAGCACAAAATATTTGAAAGATTTTGAAAATCTTTTGAACAATCTTGAAAAAGTGCTCAAGATGATGATGATTTCTCACCATTTTAAATGTAGTGCATTGAAGCGTACACCTCATTTTTTGATCAAAGCACGAGTTTTGATTTGAAAGAAATCAAAAGTCATCATTTTGGTCCGGGTTTCGTACTGAAGTATACGAAAGCCATTATTTGAAGAAATTTTGAGAAACGACATGTTTTGAAAAACTTATTAAAGAACTCTCGCTCAAGCATCTGTACATACCCGTATCATTGTTGAATGACATTTCTAGAAACGCATAGAATATGGATTATACGAGAGACATGTCGTGAGAAGAATATTTTGGATTTTTGATTTTATATTGTTTTTGTATTTTGAAAGTTTTATATTTTTATATTTTGCTTTTGTTGGTTTTTCAAATTTTGTATTTTGTTTTTCAAAAATATTTACAATAAGCTTTTGGAAAATCATTTTCAAGAAGATTCGAGAAGACGTTCTAACTCCTCGTGGGTTAGGCTTCGCATTCCAAGTCGTCGAACTAAATCGTCAAACCTTTCTTTTGGAAGGGCTTTAGTAAATAGATCGACGAGTTGGTAACTGCCTTCACGAAGAATAATTCAACAATACCATTTTCGACGCACTCTTTGATGATGTGATAGCGGACTCGATATGCTTAGTCTTTGAGTGATGAATGTGATTGTATGATATGGCTATGGCACTTTTCGAGTCACAATACATAGGTATTTTATCGAAAGTAAAGCCATAATCGTGAGTTGTGTTCTCATCCATAGAACTTGAGCACAACACGCAGATAGAGACACATACTCGCCTTCACGGTTGATAGTGCAAGGCAATCTTGTTTCTTTGAAGACCAACTTACTAATTTTTCACCCAAAATTGTGCTCCTCCCGATGTACTTTTGTCGAACTTGATCACCGCGTGGTCCGCATCAAAAAAGTTAGATCAAACCGATTCTTCGGATACCAAAGTCCCATATGAATGGATGTCTTCGTGCACCGAAGATCCGCTTAACCTCTTTGAGGTGCGGTTCGGTGTAGGCTTTGCTCGAAACCGTGCTAATAAGCAAACAAAGAAATGAATATCCGGTCGACTAGCAAGAAGATACATGAGAGAACCAATCATGCTCCGATATTTCTTGGATCAATAGGTTTCCCAAACAAATCGGCTCCAATTTTTGGTGAAGTTACCATTGGTGTTCGACAGAGTCACAATTATCCATACCATGATTTTTCAAAATCTCAAGAGTGTATTTAGCTTGATTTATGAAAATTCCACTAGGGACCGATGTATTTGTAAACCCGTAAAGAATTTTAGTTCCCCATCATGGACATTTCAAATTTACTTTTCATGAGATTTTCAAAATGTTTTGAAAGATTCGGATTAGTGGACCCAAAGATGATGTCGTCCACGAATCGAACAATCAAAATGTCATTTTGCATTTTGTGTAAACAAGGTAGGATCAACTGCCTTTGGTGAAATTGTTTTGGATAAGGAAAGAGGACGTCATTATACCACGCCTCTGAGCTTGTTTCAATCCATAGATTGCCTTTTTGAGTTTGTAGACGAGTCCGGATGTTCCAAGTCAATAAAGCCTTCCGTCGACTCACGTACACTTCTTCTTTCGAGTTCCATTCAAGAACGCGGTCTTAATGTCCATCGATAAACCGTGATGTTTTTGTGCTGCGATATGCACTAGTACAAAACGGATTTGGTCACGCATGGTCGAATGGAACACCACACATTCGCATATTTGTGTGGTCAAGGTACGAAAATTGACAACATGTACTAATTAGTCACACATGAAAATTTTAATTGTGTGACCATTAGAATCAGATCGCCACACAATTGAACGTTGTGTGGCTAAAGGTATCCGTGATTTTGTTTCGCATCATTTAGCCACATATGAATTTGGAACACGTGACAAATACAAGTAACCTTGATGCGTTAGTCACATGAAGTAATTTTTGTGTGTCTAAATCATAGAGTCAAGTTTTGTCACACATTATTTAAGGGTGACTGATATGTTTTGCCAACTCTTTAGCCACATCCGAAATTGGAACAAGTGACAAATGAAAAGTAAGGTTGAAGCATTAGTCACGATATACATATAAACAATGACAAATATATGTCACACACTTGAACACCGTGACCAAAAGCCATATATGGTCACACTAAATGTTTTGTCACACATTCGTTAAGTGTAGCCAAAATCCAAGACATATGTTCACGTAAGTTAAAATGTGTGTTTAAAGTTTAGTTTGTGTTAGCTTGCCGAAAGCTAATCTATAAAGTCACATTTGTTACTAACACCGTGACCAAATGCCATATATGGTCACACTAAACGCTTTGTCACACATATTATTCAAGTGTAGCCAAAATCCAAGACATATGGTCACGTAACTTAATATGTGGCCATTGGATGATGAATAGTCACTCAAAATACACGCTTCCTCACTTTAAACACCATATGGTCACACTTATTAACACTTTTAGCCACTTTATGGTTAATTGTATGTGACTAAATACCCAAAACAAACATGCTTTGTGTGACTAAATGTTAGAAAAGGCCACACAAACATAAAATTCATGTGGCCATTGGATGATCAATAGTCACACAAAATACACCTTTCTTCACTTGAAACACCATATGGTCACACTTATTAACACTTTTAGCCACTTTATGAGTAATTGTATGTGACTAAATACCCAAAACAAACATGCTTTGTGTGACTAAATGTTACAAAAGGCCACACAAACATAAAATTCAAGTGGCCATTGGATGATCAATAGTCACACAAAACACACATTTCTTCACTTGAAACACTATATGGTCACACTTATTAACACTTTTGGCCACTTT